>CM060948.1:1085916-1748416 GCA_030765055.1 Mantis religiosa
TTTGCAACATACTTGCAAAGGCAATATAAATGGCCACGCCCACCCGCACATGGGCATTTAAATAATGACATAGTGGCTCTTTAAATGGCGCTAGGGCGAAACTGATGGCAGATTCTGAAACTACAATGTTTAAACATAATTTTAAGGAAAAAGACAGAATGCCATTTTGTCATTTTTGACAAAATTTCACTGATGCCTCCCCTTAAAACATGTTAACATTTTCAGCAAACAAGAGGGGTGAAATACAAACATTTTAACACTTATGTTAATGCTGTAAGAATTGTTATGTTACATTTGTTAACATCGTTTTTAACATCTGTTGGTGAAATCAGGCACATGTACACCTTGTAGTGATGCAATATGCACATTACAGCTAGTGAAAGTTACCTTGTGGTGCTGGAACACAAATGGAATATTAACCAGAAGTTATTAGTGACCTATACTTAGTTTCTACCTTTGCTGATATAATTTGCTAAGCCACAGTTTTTTTCTTTCATACATCTTTAAAAATAATGAAGAGTTCTGTATTGAAGGACAAACTAAAATCAGATCATGACAGTGATTTAAAGTGAAATTAGCTAATGTGCTGTTATAGTCTAAGCATAAATGCCAGATAATTGAGTTAGTATCTCCTCATTTTGGGAGTTGCATTTTTCCATTCCCCATTATAGTTAACCCAGGTTGCATATACTAGGTGAATCAGCTGATCCTATTTATTATCTATGCAACCCACAGTTTACAATCTAATGTAAAAAAAATTGACCCTTTTAGCACAAAAGCCGTTATTGCAGCTCTGCCATTCTATTCAGCAATATACGCACCCAGCATTAATATTTACAGCCCTGAATAAGGATCAAGAAGCTGTGAAATGCTTAAATAAACAATGGTTTTTCATGCATATAATACTAGCAAATGCCATAAACGAATGCTTTCTCAAAGAGTGGCAGCTGGCCGAGATGGTTAGCTGCTGGAATATGGTGTTGCAAGAGCTAGGTTTGAAATGTCACTTTTTTCTCCCCTTTTTCCAACTCTTCATTGTCTGTATTTTAGTTACTAATTTATTGTTGCTATTGCTTATCTTGTGAGCCAAAGACACAAGAATGACAATCCAAGTAATTGTGACCATTTATAATCTGCACTGTATCTGGGTGTTGTAAACCATGTTACATAGTTAGCTTTCATTTTTAGGAGCATGGCAAGTGTTTTTTTCATGCTTAAATCTTATGTTTCATTTCTTCTACTGACAAAGGAGTTGTTGACATGTTAAGTTATCAGTTAAATAGAACAATAAATGGTTGAAGAGGGTGGATTTCATCAACACAGAAAATGTTCAAAATGATGACCCTGACAGTATTTGAAGACCTAGATAAAGGGGCGTTCATTCCTGCCAAGCATTGACGCTAAAGCCACTTTGCATTTGTGAAGTGTTTGAAACTGGTTGAATGGGTCAAGCATAATACCAACCATAATAAAATACTTCCTATGCACTATAAATTTATATCCATCTGCCAGTGAAAAACATGGTGGTTGTTGCATTTAATAAAATGTTATTTGTATCATAATATCAAATTATAGGCCATAAGGAGTAAAATAAAGGATAATAAAATTTCTGAGCAGAACACAAGAATCTGAACCCAAATTATAGTAACCTTTTTGATACCATTTAGCCAATGCTTCCTTATGAGCAGAGGTAACCAGACCTCAGAACCCACCTTGGTCCTCTACACACTTTCTGTAGCTTTGTATCATACTTTGAGCTCGTTTTGGTAGTTTTAATACAAATTACAAAACTGCATCTGCCATCACAATTACTGTATGAGCTAAAAGCTACAGTAATTTTTGACAGAAGCGAAAACAATACCTAATTCTTAGCACTTTTTGACATGGCTGTACAATGAAAACACGTGTTGTTTTGGTTGAAGATTTAAATCCAATTGGTCCCATTGTGTAAATCTGCAATTTTGTATTCCAGTGTTATTGTCAACTGATGCCCCTTCAGGGGTATGTTTGTTCAGGGCTATTCTGTAATTTCTGGTTGAAGCTGAACCACTTGTTAAAAGCCGCTAACCACTGTTACATCGTAACCATAACATTGTAACCATAACATCTTGTTGTCAGGAAGAAAGCTATAGTTAAGGATAACAAGAGGGAGACTGTGTTGTTAGCATCTGTAATACTACTTTTTCCTTGCTGGAAATTGATTTAGAGCACAAAGGAATGAAGAACACCACAGGAGACAGATAACCTTATGTTATACTTCGTAAAGTGAAACCATAAATTCCTAATTTTAGTAACAATGGCACTCCACTTTCTGAAATACTTCTTTTTATTCCATAAATTTGTGTGTGAAAATAATGAAAAGTGTATGCTTACACAAGAAATACGTAAAGAGTTTCCATGGTTCACATCCCGGCCATGGCATTGAATTTTTCATGTCAACTGTATCAATAAGGTAAGTTACGTTTTCTTTTGCCGGAAAGTCTGTGGAGCTGATTTACGTTTAAATCGTGATTAAGGAACTTCTGTTTTCAAGTACCAACAGTAGTCCGCTCGCAGTGTTCCAACGGCCCTGACATTTCCTGTCCATCTCCTTGATTACTTGCTGAAATAATTCACCTTGTCCATCTCTGAGGGATCCAAAATTATCGAGAAATAGTTTAGTTGAGAGTGCAAGTAGTGAAGATTTAAACTCATAAAAACTATTTGTAGTTTCATTGACACTTGGCACTTACTTTTTTTATATTATTGAGGGACTAGTTTCAAAGGCCTTTGCCTCCATTTTCAACCTCTCTCCAACTGGCATCTGTTGTTGTCTGCTCTGCTCTCTCTGGTGGTGGAACTATGAACTTTTTTGTAAAATTATCTAGTGGTGGGATTTCAAAGTTCATTACGTGATCCTTCTTTTTCCATATGAACATGTTCTCGCTTGTTAGTTTATTTTGGTTTATCACTGCTTTTAATAATTTTGGATGTGGATCAATGTCATGATTTTCGTTCGAAAAATGAAATGCTACTGCTGCCTTATCTTCTTGTTTCAATCTGATGTTTCTAAAATGCTCTTTTACTCTGGTGTTTAGATTTCTTTTAGTTTGACCTATGTAGCATTTTTCACAATTTTTACAACTTATTTGGTATATTCCAGATCTGTTAACTGATGAACGGATTAAACTCATATTTCATCCTCAAAAGCTCATTGTTTTTGTAGTATATTTTTCATAATTTTTTTGTATTATAATTTTTCATAATTTTTATTGACTACCTCTTTAAAAATATACCATGGTTGCAGTTCTCTATCATTCATGGTTCTTCAAAACCGAAAGTGTCGCAGGACAGTAAAGCATTTCAAATATTTAGTTGTTACTCTGTGTTTGCATTACTTTATGACAATTGCTTAAACACTAGTCCAGGTAAAGTGAAAGCATATATGTATGTGCTAAGTGTGAATATAACATCCTATCACTGTAAGCATGAGCTAAAGATCTCCTGAATCTCTGACAAATTACATTAATTCTTAACGGAGAAATACATGCTTTATATGGCCCACAATTATCAAACTGTTTGTAAACTGGTATATTTTTTCAGCTAAAAGAAGTTATAAAAGGAGAAAGTTCATACTTAGGATGCACTAGAGCTTACACAATACTGGTTGGAAACTATTACAATGAAAATATGAAATCCAGTTTTAATTATGCTATTAGTACTTTAGGAAGTACTAAGAAGTTGTTTGTTGTATTGCTTCGCAATAAATCATTGATATACCTAACAAATAAAAGTTTAAAATGCTTATTTCATATAAGACACTATTTACTGAAAATTATGTTGTACCCTAAAAACATCTTTTCTTACTTTTATAAATCATTATGTGGAATTACTTGGGATTACTTCTGCAATAATCAGTGTATATTTTGTATTGCTCTTCCGAAGTCTTTGTAGCTCGCTTGCATTCCAACTTGTTCTGTACAGAATGAACGTCTTGAAGTGATCACAATTGTACTATTTGAACTGGCGTGCAGAGAGCGGTGGAAAAACATAACATGCCTGCAAAGCATATGAAGTTGTGATGAGTCGCTCCTGGTGCTTAACAATAAGTTAAAAAGATCCAACGCCATAACAAGCATGGTTACAAAATATGAAAACCCACCATACTTTTAGTTAATTGATGTTATAAATAGTTAAATTGTTACTGGAGCTCTGGAATTAACATTTCTGTCCCATACAAAACTTATGCACTGAGTTATCTACCCTTTCTCTGTAAACTGCTCTTCAAATCATAAGTAACATGTCGGTTAGCATGTTGCATAAATTAAACAATAACTCACCTGGTATAATGGGGCATAGTTATATTTAAACTTAGGATCTAAATTTTGGTTTCCCTACATACCTTATGCTAATTTTTTATCTTGTTAACCTAATTGTCTGTTTTCCATAGCCATTTATGTCTAACTTTACCAATAAACTTTCCAAGTTTTATTATATTTTCTTTGATTTTAGATTAAGATTCTTTTACCTCTTATTTCATTTAGTATATTTTTCTATTTATGCAGAAGGAATTGATTTCTCCAACATTTTATTTGTTGACACATTGGACATCTCCCCTTATACCTCTTAAGTATATTACCCCTGTATTCTTGTTTTTATTTATTTCTGTTCTTCTGCTATCTAAGTATGATGATCCCATACCTATTTCCTGTAGAATTTTTGAATTTTATATATCCATGTCTCTTCCCCGTTATTGTTGCTTGTAGCACCAAACACTTTTATGTATTCTCATTTAAATTCCATACTCTGAGTAATATTTCAATATTCTTTCCATCACCTTGCTTTTGTAACCTAATCTTCCTAATTCCATTAAAGCAGCGTCATTTGGTGAAGATCCAGGTAAACAAGTCTAAAAATAATCTATTTATAACATTTATTGCTTTCCATCCTTCATCTGACCCCCATATTTCCATTCTGTACAGCATTCTGCTCTTTACAATTGAACCGAACACTAACCATTTGACTTCATATTTGGTGTATGAGGGGGTTAGTAGTATCAGCCATCTTAACAAAAGTGTCAGTTGCTGCCCCATTTTTAACCAGTATCTCTTCCCATTACAATGGTTTCTTGGGATTGCAGCCGAGCTATGTTTTCCTCCTCCAAGCTTTCAGCCATCTTAATTCTGTGGCCTTCCTCAGGGTTATGTCATTATGGACAGCCTAGGATGTGACTTGTGATTGGCTCAGTCAGTGCGACTTATCAGGTGTCTTTGTTTCCTTTGACCCTTGCTCTTGTCATTGGTCCAGCATAAGTTGTGGGAGGGATTGTTTTCTCAGGGGTCTGTGCTGCGCAGTATGTTAGCGCCATCGTTCCGTTGCCAGCCACTAATAGGTTATCGGCTTTCCATGCGGTCATCTTCTGCTCTTCTCTCTTCTGTTTTAAAATTTTAGTTGCTGGTCTCCTTACTTGGATGAGCTGACCATTGTCTTCGTTAAGAGTATTGTCCTGAATCCTTATTTTGGGCTATTGGGATCCCGTGGTCCAAGAGGCCATTGAAAGAGGCCTTTCTCCTTCATCAAAACATGGTGCATATGAGATGTATTAACTTCCCTCTTATTTTGTAAGCTTTTTTGCTTTTTAATAGAATACATTACACTTATAATAGTAACATTGTTTTAAATTGCAGTGTAAATGTTAGCTTGATTTATATATATCTTAACATTTTATACATAAGCAATATATCAGTATATCATGTCAGCTAATCTGAAATGTGGAATTGTTTGTTAGGCATAGGAAAGCTTTCTACGGGAGATGGAAAACAACTTGGAGATCCCGAAGTACTTCGACGTTTGACTTCAAGTGTCTCATGTGCTTTAGATGAAGCAGCAGCTGCTCTTACACGAATGAGGAGTGAAAACCCACGTCCACAGGCAGAATCTAAGTAAGATATTTACGTACTTGTTTCTCATGAAGATGATAAATTCTATATCATAAAACAGCAGTGCTTTTCAGTTTAACCAAAAAAGAAAGTAAAGGAAAGAACTTGGTGCTTAAATCTCATGATCTGTATAGGCAGTAGATGTAACCCAAGGAAACACTTTCCTAGACTTTTAAAAGAAAATTCTAAATCTTAGCCATTTCATTGTATTTCTTCTCAGTTTTCTTGATGCTGAACATTTCTATGCCCAATACATCACAGTAAAGGAAGAGTTGACTTTGTTTTGTTTCAGCCATAGAACCCTGGCAGAAGCATGTTCAGATGGTGATGTAGGAACAGTAAAGAAATTGCTCACTGAAGGCCGTAGTGTTCATGAAACGAATGAAGAAGGAGAAAGCCTTTTATCTTTAGCATGTTCTGCAGGTTACTATGAGCTGGCTCAGGTACTGGTAAGATTGTGAAGATTTGAATTGAAATAAATACATAACTGAATTTGCTATTTATTATTTAAAAATATGTATACTTTTAGGTATTGCTTGCAATGAACGCTAACGTAGAAGACCGAGGGGTTAAAGGAGACTGTACTCCATTAATGGAAGCAGCATCGGCAGGTCATGTTGATCTTGTTAGACTCCTTATTGCCAGTGGGGCGGATGTGAATGCACAATCGTCTTCAGGTAATTATAGAGCAACTTTATTATTAGTGCATTTGTAAGTACTTGGCCACTGACATTAGTAATTAGAAAGGAATTGAATTAACAGCACGTGAGAAGCATATGTATTGCTAGTTACCAAATGTTATGATCAGAAGGCATCTTTGAAAGGAGAGGAAATAAAAATTGCTATACATACCTGAACCAGAGAATGGAGTATAGTTGGAGTAGTTTCATGCACACATTAATCCACTGATTGACAACTAAGAGAAAAAAATGCTGACATTAAGAATGTAATATGCAGGGTTAGGACTTTTCGGTGCAAATTTCAGATGAAAAAAGGGAAGAGGTGCTCAAGTAAGGTAAAGAAAGGGACGAAAAGGTGCTGGGTTTTCAGCTAATTAAACAATTTCTCATTCCTCTGTTCTAATTTATTGAATTACTAACAAGTACTTCAAATTATCACTCATCAGAAGAAGGAAAACACATGAAACTGTTATAGTTCAAGACATTAATCATCTTTAAAAGCATCTGTAGCATCTTAAGTATCTTTATAAGTATGTCTGTTTTTGTTGGGAGATAGAATATCTTTGTAGACACTAAAACTTCTTTCGAATCCATAGAAACCAGTGGGGCAAATCTTGTATTCACTTGGAATGGTAGTTCTACACATGTGACAAAATCCTCAATGTGAGTCTTCTTCTGAAGACTAAACTCGAGTTTGTCTTTGGCAAAGCCATCTAACTGTTCCCCTTATGGAAGTAAAAAAAATCCTGTTTCTGCTTTTCCAACCTTGTTCTTCTAATAGTTTAATAGCTGCAGGCAGTACTTGTAACTATGGACACAATATAGTTCTGTCTGCAAATTATATATTTTCTCTGGTAACAAGTTGCTGTGCCTTGTAAAGTGCACCTGTGTCGGCTTGATGCACAGAAAGCACAAACTGTTTAATTTTGACAGAATTCTCACATAACATAGCAGCACACTCGATTCAAGATCCCCAGCAAGATCCCTGTGCAGTGACTTAACGTCGGGAGGACATAGAGTACACACACACGCACACACACGCAAAAATTCCCAGTGAGTAATGACTGGGACAGGTCAGTGGTTTCCTTGTAGACCACATCATTTGTAGCTTTCAGCAGAATCTTCCTCAGGGCAGATGAAGTGATTTGTGATGTCGCATTCATTCCTTATGGATTCAAAAATCCTGTGAAGGGCATGAATCAAGCATGTCACATGGTTCAACTTAAGACTTCAAACAGCGGAAACCATGTCCGGAACCTGGTCTGTAACTACAGGAAGTTTTTGAAACTCGATACCAGCAGGCCAGAGTATTTGACAGAAGTCCATAATTGATTGCATTACTGTACTGGGTTTGGCTTTCTGCAGCTCATACATTTTTAACAACATAGGCTTAACTTTCTCCCCTGCTAAGGGAAAAACTAAAATGTTCAAAACATATCATTCCATTGAATCTAGGGTTTTATCCACTATGATACCCACATCACAATCAGACACTTTCTCCTTGATTCTTTGTATGGTTTTTTAGTATACATGCTCCATGTAGTTTTTTTCTTAAAGTACTCTCATTCGGCATTGCCATCTTTTTGTATTTTTCAAGAAATCCCTTGAACGCTGGATGATTCACCTTATTGAGAGGAATTCCTGCTTATGTCGGGGCTGCACACAACTTAATATTGATTTCCTTAAAATTTTGGCTTTTTGAACTCTGTTGAAACACATTTCGTAATAGAGACTGCTGCGATTTGTTTGCCTGTAGCATCTGTGCTGTTTGATGCAATCTTGGTGGTGTTTTTCATCTAACGAAATTCCTGAATCACAGATAGTACATTGAATAACACTTCATCTGTATATGAAATCTTTTTTTGAATTCCTGAGCCAGAAGAGTAAGTCGAGCACTGGACACTTTTGGCATAGTAAAATTTAGTAATACTCGAGATTTAACTGTATTGGAACACCACAGTGAAGCGAAAAATTATTAATTTTTAGATGAGTCGTATTTATTACACATCTGCTTCACTTTCGTACCTATTTTGAAGACATGTTTCGCAAATCATCGTGAGTCGCATAAGAGCCGTAGATGCAAACGATGATTTGCGAAACATGTCCTCAAAATAGGTACGAAAGTGAAGCAGATGTGTAATAAATACGACTCATCTAAAAATTAATAATTAGTAATACTCGTTTAGTAATGTACCAATGGACTATACCGTTGCAAAAGTTAAAGACATACGAATGCTGGCCAATGTTCAAGTGGAGCGCAGTTGCCAAGCGTGGTGCGTGTACCGGCAGAGGATCTATACATAGCATATTAAACATGCCAGCAAAGGTTCTGCCAATTTTTTCCGTAATTAAACAGCACATTAAATGCTCCTAAAACATTAAAATCTTACCTTGACACATGTCACAGCAGTGGAACAGCGAGCACAGTTTGCAATGCAGTAACTCGCTTTCCAACTGTGTGGCTCTTTCCTGCATGGTTCCTTTCTTTAAGGATGAAGCTGCTTCACTACAAATTCGTGACACTACCTACACCACAAGCTTTTGCAGTTAATTGCTGGGTTTTTGAAAACTCTCTGCTTACCCTATATTCTTGATTGGAGAATTTTCGTAAAAACTTGTTCATATTAAATATAATTTTTCGGCCCTGAGAATGAATCACTTCACATTTGTTGATCAAAAAATCACTTGTCCCAGCTTTGAAGGACATGTTCACACACTCAGATCACAAACACTGGAGAAAAGGTATACTAATTTAATGTAATATTAACAATATTTCAGCTTGAGTCTGACATACAACTTCAACAATGTCGTTCACTTTATCAAAATAACACACCACTACTCTGAAAACGAACTGAAGTTTACTCAGTCTGTTTGAAACTGCGTGCACTAGTTGCACTGTTCATTTATGCTTGAGATAAGTGTTGTCAGGAAGGAATGTTTTTCAGGCTTATCTGTGTTGAATGGATAGATGTTGGGTAACCATATGAAAGATAAAATGTGCATCGCTCATATTCTAAGTATTGTAGGGACAGGATTTTTGTATTATGAGATTGGCATTTGTCATTTTCAAATATTAATATCCGAGTGCAATTAATGAGATATTCTCAGTTCACGTGAGATGTGTGTACCATATTCGGCAGTGCTTAGGATTCTGGAGTCTGCAGTACTGCCCATCTCCATATGCCTTTAACTTTTGCGAAGATTACAACACCAGTTCACTTGAAAACTCAATGTGATTATTACACAACTCATTCACTTGCTCTCCACACTGTTACATAACACTGTGACAGTTACCAGAATATTCTCATTCATGCTGGAACTGCAGTCTTGACAATTTCTAGTAGCTTTGAGCAGAACCCAGATTCAATTCTTGGAGCACTTCATGTATGGTTACTTGGAATCTTCAGGAACAGATGTCTGTTACAGTAACATAACTCTCATTCACGAACAGTAGGCTGCTGATTCTGGTGAAATTAAAAGGATAGAATGATATACAGTGACAATGAGTCATTGTCAATTGCATTATTGCAGTCTGCTTTATAGTGGTTAAGAGAGAAAGAGGATTGGTCATACACAAATATTTTCCATTGTAGGTGTGCTTTCAAATCCTGTGCAGTGTTTACTGAAAGAGTTAGGCTTACTCTTTACATGTTCACGGCAAGCTGAGGAGATGTTAATTAAAAGTTAAATATTTTATATTAACACCATATATTTAAAATGGAAGGAAACTTAAAAGAAAAAAGGGAGAAAAGGGGATTATAGGCATGGTTGGGTAAAAAGGGATAAATGTACCCAAAAAAGGTAAAAGGTGCATGAATAATTACTTTTTTTTTTGGCAAAACTGCTCACTGTGGTACCTTTCCAAAGAGCTTATATTTATCCTAAGAAAAAAGGTGCGTACCTAAAAATCCTAACCCTGGTAATATGTTTTCCAGAAATCTGGTTTGTCAGATTAGTTCTCATTACATATTTCAGTAAGGTAGAATCAGATTGAAAAATTATATCCTGTAGCCAGGATTTGAACCTTGGATGTTCCAGTCTCCATCCAGTTGCTGTTACCAACTGAACTACAATAGCACTGTGCTGCCCTGTTGTTAAATTCTCCAAATGACTTTTTTTTCTTTTCTTTTTTTCGGTATGTCACAAGGGAGTCTTAAGTTCATATTAAATTATAAACCCTAATTGCACCTTAAAATGAAGTACTTTGTGTCGGACTTCATAATTTAAACAACTATTTGGTAAATCTATTTTCCATTTCCTTCGCACTGTCCTCATATGCGCAAGTGTCTGCATGGAGCCAGGTGAACCTGTTGAGGAGCTAGTATGAGGATGAACAGACATATGAAATGGTGGTATGGTGGATTAGGGAGCAGTGGCTGGATGTAATGAATGGTAACCAGAGAACCTGCAGAAAACCCATGCAGTCCTCTGGGATCAAACCTGGTCTACCTGGGTGAGAAACAATCAGCCATGGTGGTGCCTTATTAGGTCAATCAATGGAAGTTCACCCTAGTCTTGTGTATCTCAGATCATTCTGCCTGTAACATTGTCCTACACATGGCCAATATGAAAAAAAAACAATTTCCTGTTTTAAGCAGAAACAGAAAACAGTTGCTTTATGAGAGCAGTTGCTTGTTATATCATTTAAACTCTGCAATTATAGAAACCACTATATTTGCAAATGATTAAATTTGACAAGAGTTGTTTTTGGCAAAAGAAAGTGATTTTGTCGAATTTAATTGCCTACTATAAAGTTATTTTTGTAAGTATGGGGGGGGGTTTTAGAAAGTAACAGCAAATTCAGTCACATATTAATGTTTACAAAGATCTATCCATGCTTATGTGCAACATTGTGAAGACTGGGAAAATCACATTTTGGGACTGATTTTCATTACTGGTATCTGTACTATGCAAGACAGCTGCCTCCTGTTTTAGTGTTCATAGTCCATACATTATGAAGGAGTGGATAAATGATCTCCCAAGGTTTACCAATTCCAATTTAATGTAATGAAAAATATATGGGCCATAGTGGTGGAAGAATGGCACTCTGCAACAAGAAAGAATGCTGGAGGTGTGAGACAGTGTATTGTAATTTTGATTATAAGTATCCATCCGTGGGCTAATAAATTTTAATTTTTTAAAGAATTTGGATAATTTTGGTTCCTCTAAATAAATGTAATATCAAAAATTTACTACATTTTTCTTTAAAACAAATCTATAAAATTTCTACTAATAAAAAGTATGGCATTTATCAACATAAATGTTTAGATTTTGACCAGGTTTACATTGGATGGATGAAATGTAATTTAGAAACCAGAATGAAGGAACATTTACAAATATTATATCAAGCAGATATGTTGGCCAAGAAGGGTTCCAAAATATCTCAAACAACGAAACAAAATATCCCCTATGAAACAGTTAAAAGATTAATAAAAAACATCTTCACAAAACTATATAACAACTATCTAGTTTCCTCTGAAAAACTTAATTGGAAGGATCTCCAAAACAAACTAAAGAATTCCAGAACTACCTCGAAAATCTTCAGTAGCAATGTTCAGATTAATCACAGGCCACGATTGTTTGAATGGACATTTATTCAAGGTTGGATTAACAACTTCTCCACAGTGCTGTTTATGTGGTAAAGACGATTTAATGAACATCGATCATCTAACTGTATGTGAAACTCTCCAAAATCAAGATCTAGTCTCCAAATATTGGGAAGCAAGAAGAAAAATGATTTTATTATCAAATTCTGAGCATTAAACACACACACACACACGCACAGACACAGACACACACAAGATGGCGGAGAATATTGAACTTAGTGTTGAAAGTGCTTTGGAGAAGTTAATACAAACTACAGAGAAGAGTGGTAATTTAAGAAAAGATTTGAAGGGAGACATACACCAAGCGGTGAGTACCCTGAGGAAATGTTATGTTGGACTTATGAGTGAGTTACAAAGTAAGATTGACGTAATTAAAGGTTTGGAAGAAGAGGTTAGGAAATTCAGGGAACAAGCTGTAGCATCAAACAGTATAACAACCAGGAAGCAGGTGGCATCTGTTGGCGGAAATGTGAGTTATGCGCAAGCGGCAAGTCACGGCCACTTGGATCGTAAACAGGCAGTGGGGAAACAGAATAACACTTTCGAGACTAGGGAGTATCTTCTGGACACTATAAAAGACAGGAAACATAAAATAATTATGTCATCTAAGCAAAATGAGAGTACTGATGCAATGAAAACACTGCTAAAGTGCAAAATTAATCCAATGAAATTAAAAGTAGGGGTTACCAATCTGAAGTCATTACGGAACGGGAAATTAATTCTTGAATCAAACAGCAAGGAAGACATCCAGATCTTAAAAAATGAAATTGAGAATCAGTGTAGCCAATTCTTGGAGGTGAATGTCCCTAAGTTTCGAAACCCATACGTTATCGTCTATAATATCCCTGACGACGTATCTGTGGAAAACTTCGCGGAAACTGTAATGGCTCAAAACGATGAATATAGAAGAGGACACCGTGAAAGCAAAATTTGTGTTCAAAAATAAGAAATATTGCCGAAATCTTGTAGCGGAAGTCTCCCCAACATCATGGAGGAAGTTGACGAAGGCCAAATTGAAGTTAGGATGGAGCATTTGCAATGTAAAAAATTATGTTAAAGTGACAAGGTGTTTTAAATGCTCTAAATTTGGACATCGAGCTCAGGAGTGTAATGGGGAAGAAACATGTCCAAGATGCTCAGGAAATCACAGCCTAAGAGAATGCCAAGCCCATGAATCGGAAATTAAATGTATTAATTGTATGAATCACAATAAATTCAATCGAAATGCCCAGATAGAAGAAAATCACACATCTATGGATAAAATGTGTCCTAGTTACCTGGCAATAATAAGAAAGTACGTACAAAACACGGAATAATGAGTATGGCAACTCCTACAACACGAATGGTTAATGTGAAACACAATCAAAACACAATCCAATCTGAACTTAAATGTATCCAGATCAATCTACAACATAAGAGACTGGCGACTGATAACCTCATACAAATAATAGAAGAAAACGACATAGACTTAGCATTAATACAAGAACCATATATTTTGAACAAAAAAATGGCAGGGATTCCTAAAAGATATCGAATATTTATCACTGGAAGAGAAAGAAGTAGAGCAGCAATTATTGTTAATAACAAAGTCGATGCCCTGTTAATAAAACAGCTATCAAATGAAGACACAGTAGTACTAGAGATTAGATATAACAAATTAAGATTATATATATCCAGTATGTATTTAGATATCGGCGGAAATATAAATGACAATCTGCAAAAAGTAGAAGAAATTATAGGCTTTACAAAAGGAAATGGAACAGGACTACTAATAGCTATGGACAGTAATGCTAGGTCCACAACATGGCATGATCAACTGACGAATACACGAGGAAGAATACTGGAGGAATTCATAATAAGTAAACAACTATATATTATGAATGAAGAAAATGAAGCCACCACCTTTGACAACGGAAGAGGAACAAGTAACATTGATGTTACCATTACTAACACCGAATTACTCAAGAGAATTAAGGACTGGACCATCAGTATCGAAGAAAGTTGTTCCAACCACAAGTACATAACATACAATATAGGACAGGGCAATTCACGTATCCACATTCCAACAAGCCACCATTCCGTACGTTACAGAATACTAGAAGAAAAAATGGAAGCATTTGATAAGATATTCCTCCAACAGATAACAGAGAAGATGAAAACTAATCCTAGTGAAGAAGAAAATGGAAAACTTGATATAGAACTGGCAAATAAGACGAAGCATGAAGCTGATGTCGAAAGAGTAGTAGATATATTACAAGTCTCGCTAGGGAAGCTAGCAAGAAAGCATTTGGAGTATGTAGGTCAGCAAAAACAACGAAAGGAATAAGACAAACTCCATGGTGGACAGATGAATTAAAAATAATGAGAAAAAAGGTCAACGCCCTGAGAAGACGTTTCTAGAAAACAAAAACAAATGAGGATCTAAGAGAACAACGCAAAATACAATATATAAATGGAAAAAGAGAATATGAATCTAAAATAAAAAAAGAAAAGCTGAGCTCATGGAAGTAGTACTGTAGTGTGCCAGCATCAACGAACCCCTGGAACGAAGTATATAAGCTGGCTTCTGGGAAAATGAAAGCATCACCAATACTAACAACAATAGAGAAATCGGATGGAACCTTAACCACCAATATTGATGAAACGCTAAATTGTATGCTAGAACAATTAATACCAGAAGATGACGAAGCAAACGACACTGAATTTCATAAACAGATAAGGAAAATAGCTACAGAACGAATAAGTACAAAGGATGATCTGGAATTTACCCAAGACGAAATTAAAGGAGTGATAGAAAACTTTGACCACAACAAAACCCCAGGAGAAGATGGAATTACAAGTAAATTAGTCCTCAGGATCAACATGTTCCCAAAATTCACAACAGAGGTATACAATGTATGCTTGCGACATGGGTGTTTCCCGAGATGCTGGAAAAGAGCGAAAGTAATACCTATAGTCAAGCCTAGCAAAGAAAACAGCTCAGATGCCACCAAATTTAGACCGATCAGTCTACTAAATACAGCAGGAAAAATCTTGGAGAAGCTTCTTATAAATAGAATTATGTATCACATACACAGTAAAAATCAATTAAACAACAATCAATATGGGTTCATCCCACAAAAAAGCACGATAGATGCAGCAGTGAAAATTAAAGAGTTTGTAGAAGAAGCCATGGGCAATAGAAAGGTAGTCGCTCTAGCTAGTCTATATGTTAAAGGAGCATTCGATGCTGCTTGGTGGCCCAGCATCCTAAAAGCTTTAAAAGACTTCAACTGCCCAAAAAACTTATTCAACTTAGTTAAAAACTACCTAAGCCAAAGAACAGCTATATTGACAATCAATACTGTAAATAGAGAAAGATAAGTTACAAAGGGTTGCCCACAAGGATCGTATTGTGGACCCGGGTTGTGGAATGTAATGTACGACTCTGTTTTAAATATAAGCTATTCAACATCAACAATAGCAGTGGCATTTGCGGATGACCTGATTATAGCAACAAAAGGGGAAAATGCAATAGAAATAGAAAATGTTATGAACAATGAAATGAATAAAATAAAAGAATGGGCAAGTAACAACAAAGTAAATTTTAATGAATCAAAATCGCAGGTCATGCTTATATCAAGAAAAAAACGGAGAGAAACGAGAGACATAAGAATCTACTTAAATAATAAAATACTGGAGCAAGTAGACAGGATCAAATACCTAGGAGTAATAATAGATAATAAATTTAACTTTTCAGACCACATAAGCTATGTAGAAGAAAAATGTAAAAAGTTAATTCACTCGCTAGCCAAGTCTGCCAAGCTGAACTGGGGATTGACTCATGAGGCAATCAAGATCATCTACAAGGAGCTATTTTGCCATTGATGCTGTATGGCGCTCCCCTCTGGATCAAAGCAATTAAGAAGCAGCATAACAGACAAAAATTAATCAGAGTCCAGAGACTTATTAATATCAAAATGGCGAAGGCCTTTCGCACTACCTCCACTGCAGCCCTTTGTGTCATAGTTGGAATGTTGCCAATTATAATAAAAGTAGAAGAAACTATGCAACTATATAGAATCTTGAAGGGAAAAGAGAATGTGAGCTGGATTATAGATCATGATGTAGAGTTGAGGAATTGGCCACAGCCTGCCAAAGCAATTAGACTCAGCAAAGGCAGAGAAGGAAAACCAGAATCCACATTAGAAGTATATACAGATGGCAGCAAGAGTGAGATGGGTGTTGGATCAGGAGTTGCAATATTCATCAATAATGAACTTGCTCACCAAAGAAAATATAAATTGGACAATAACTGCTCAAACAACCAGGCAGAACAACAAGCTATCATGAAAGCCCTAGAAAACATTGACGAATTAAAAGATATAAAACAGGAAAAGAGAACCGTAACAATATATACTGATAGTAAAGTAACATTGGAGTCCATCAATAACCCTAAAATCCACAAAGCATTAATACACAATATTCGGAATCGACTCAGGAAGCTACAAGAGAGGAATTGGAAGATTAACCTAAGATGGATATAGGCACATGTAGGACATGATGGGAATGAAATAGCGGATCAACTTGCAAAGGAAGCAGCACAAGATAATGTGTTAGAAGTAACCTACAACAAAATACCAAAAAGTGAAATAATCAGCAGGCTAAAGTGCTCAAGTATGGAAAAATGGCAACAAGAATAGCAACAAACATCAAAAGGTGAAATTACAAAATCCTATTTTCCCAACATAAATGAAAGGATGAAAACAAATAAAATTAACATCAAATCTAACGT
The DNA here is from genome assembly GCA_030765055.1 of Mantis religiosa. Lineage (NCBI taxonomy): Eukaryota > Metazoa > Arthropoda > Insecta > Mantodea > Mantidae > Mantis > Mantis religiosa. Next base: position 1,102,895 of record CM060948.1, read on the forward strand.
CAATGTTAACAGGTCACGGGAAAACTAAAGTGTACTACCACCGATTTAAAATAAGTGACAATCCAATGTATAAGTGCAACCAAAACGAACAAACTGTGGACCACTTAATCTTTGAGTGTAATCTGTTAGACAAAGAAAGGGAAAATCTAAAGAAAGCAATAACAATGGCTGGTGGACGCTGGACACTAGAAAAAAAGGAACTTATACAAAAACACACCAAAAGTTTCAGTAAATTTGTAAACAGTATCAACTTCGATAATCTGTAAATATTTAAGTGGGATGCAAATACTTATATTAGTTTATAGAATTGTAAGTCTCGAGGAAATGTGATAATATATAATACAATAGTGAAAACAAAATTTAATGTAACTGTGCACCCAAGCATATAGTATTACTCACTATGTAATGGAATATGCTGTATAATAAATAAAAAAAAAAACACACACACACACGCACGCACACACGATTAATCAGCTGTGACAGTTCATTTTTGGTCATTTAACCATGAAATAAATTATTAAAGAAGTTAAATGATCTGTGTTTCCTGAGTCTGGCTTACTGAGCAGCGACCAGAGCAGCAGTGTTTTCTGAGAGGTTGTCATATTCACCAACGCGAGCCCGCTCGCTGAGTATATATATATGGGTCACCCCAGCCCTAAGTCATTCAACATCCTGAAGATGGGAGAGATGTACGCTCCCGAAACGTCAATGTCTCAACATCTGCTTACCTGGCTTGAAGCCCGAGAACGTCTAGAACATATAATGAGCATGTTGAAAGGAATTGCAGAGGATATAACAAATAAAAATGCAAGTATCAAAGGAATGGAAAAGAAAATTGACGAGAAGATGGATGGAAAATTTGAAGAGTTAAAAAAGATGTGGGGAAGATTTGAAAGTGAAGTGAACAGAGAAATAGTAGAATGCAAGCAAAGAATTACATTCTTGGAAAAATCCAAAGATAGAAGGAAAATGAATGTGATACTTTCCGGAGTTGAAGAATCGAGAGAAAAACATGTTTGGGACCAGATCGAAGAGATTCTGAAGGATAAAATGGGATTAAAAATAGAAGGATGGGAGATAAGCGATGTATTTAGAGTTGGGAGGAAAGACCGTAATCTGCAACCAGTGATCGTCAGGTGTGCAACAACGAAAATAAAATGGACAATTTTATCAAATACCAAAAAATTAAAAGGTACCAGAATATTCATTGAACAAGATTACGGAAAAAAAGATACTGAAACCAGAAACATGTTAATACAAGAAATGAAGAATGCCAGGACCAAAGGAGAAAAAGCTTTTGTTAGAGGTCTAGATTTGTGGATAAATGGAAGGAAGCAGGATATGCATCAGTGAAATACTAGACGAGGGACAGTAGGGCAAAGGCAAGCAGTATCCTTGGCCAGGAGAGAGCAACCGTATACGTCACGCAATTCATCACAACACAAGGAAGGAGGTGGGAAGCAGACATTCAGCGCGTCACCAAGCAAGCATATTCGGCCAGAAAAACAGCTGACTGAGGATGCGAGACGTGACGTGCTTGCATCGATGGCAGGCTTAGACGTGTGGAGAGAAACAGGTCTCAGCATTGTATCTATGGATGGAGGCAGTATTATGCAAGTACTGCACCATGAAGAGGAGAGAAAAAAGATGGAAAGGATAACTAGGAGTAAGGCCAAAGTGCAGCAATTCAGGTTTGAGAGAAAGGGATCTGTATAGGGCTAGGTTTTGCGGGTTATATTCTGGAATGTTGAAGGGTGGTGGGGCAAGGTAAAAAGTGGAGAAATTTCTCAAATTCTAAATCTGGCTGATGTGATAGTTGTGGTGAAAACTTGGTTGTTAAGAGATAATGTGGATTTGAGTTATTTTAATTTTATGGGAAATGTGGCACTAAACAGAAAGATAAACGTAGAAGTTTAGGAGGTGTCGGATTATTAGTGAAAAAGACCCTAAAAATAAAGGTGAAAATATTGAATTATGTGAACAATCAGTTTTGTGGTGTGTGCTAAGTGGAGTATGGGGGAGAGAAAGTGTATATGTGGCAATAGTGTGTACTGTGGCTTTGTGGGTTCGTGAAATTAAAAGTCTGATTGCACCACTCAAAAATGTTCTTTATTTCCACCGAATTACAGTTGAACACTTGCCAATTACACAGAATTACGTAATGCACACAATTACAATTCACCAGTTCGTCCGTTACAGTTCCACTTTGCTCTCGCAGTTACGTACGCTCTTCCGATGCACGTGCAGTCTTCTCGTCCGTTCACTAGCACGGCGCTCATACGCTGCTCGTCAAGCACTGACTGAACTAACTCATTGCAGCCCTCTTTATAAGAATATCACTGTTTTCCCAGAAGTCTATCGTTTCAGTGAATCACTGCGAAGGTTCCAGATGGCAGGGGAGGGGGGGAAGAGGCGGCCAGCGACAAGTGACACTTCCCTAATCATCCCCTCAGTTAGTGACTGAGATTAATGGGTGGGTGTGGCCCGCATGCCTCTGGTCCCTTCTCAGCTGTCGTTGGTCGGGCTTTCCAATAATTGGGTGACAGTAACCTGCCAAATACCTTAGAATTCTATAACCCACAGTTATTGGTTAAGATGAGACAAAACATGGAAGAAATATTAAACAGAGACATACATACAGGATTTGTTATAATCGGTGATTTCAATGCAAGAGTGGGGGAAAATCAATTGCACTTAATAGATTTTGAAGGGGAATTAAATGGGTTAAGAAAAGAGGGGGAGAAAAGAAGGAACAAAGTTAAACTATTAACAATGAAGTTAAGAAACTAATAGTTTTGTGAGAATGATTTGATGTGCAATGGGGTGAAAGGAAATAGTGTAGGGGAGTTTACTTTCATGAATAGAAATGGTCAAAGTGTAATAGATTATGTTCTATAACAAGTGTAAAAACTAGGAAAAATTTAATTGAAATTGGGAACTTTTTGGGCAAAGTAAGAGCCAAATGATTGAGGAAGATAATTAAATATGATGAAGATGAAGTATTTTAGAGAAGTTGCCAGTAGGGACCCATTAGCTCGACAGCCTCAGAGTTTGAGTCTATTGCGCCCAAGGGTAACCAGTAATTCAGTGTAGTAATAAGTATGGAAATGTATAATAATTTGTAATTGAAATGGAAATAAAGATTACTTACTTACTGCTGTGGTCAAATATTACGTTATGTTCTTATATGTTCCTACATATTCTGGACTCATTTTCGGTTACTTCAAGCTATTTTCCACACCCGATTTTTGGTAAACAGGCCCCACATAGAGCAGAGATGATGCCATCAAACTCTCATGCCAATACAGGTTCGAGCATAATGATAGTTCCTATTAGTTCCCATTCAGTTCTAAGGACAGATTTATAGTTTTGATCATTAAATAAATCTTAAAATTATGCCAAGCATGAATAACTTACGAGGATTAGTTGAAGCAAAAGGTTAGAAACAGTGATGTATTTAACATTTGAAAGTAATGAGTCGGTAATTCAAACACAAACATCACTTAAATTATCCTTACTTGGACATGTTTCGGAGAACGTTTCGACCCCATCATCAGCAGTTGATGGGGACAAAGCGTTCTCCGAAACATGTCCAAGTAAGGATAATTTAAGTGATGTTTGTGTTTGAATTACCGACTCATTACTTTCAGAAAACTTATGAGGAACTTATTTTATATCCTGCTTGCAGAAATACAATAGCATTTTGTAATTTTGATTCCACATTTGTGTTATTGCACACTTCTACAGGTGTCACATGAGTTTTCTGTTGGTTTCATAAAGCAGCATTTGGTCTACTTTAAAGCTCTGTAAATGCTATCTGAGCCTACAATCTTATTTTTGAAAGAAGATATGTGAAGGTCATGTGTTTCTCTACGTAGGGAACTGCAATTTTGCCGAGAATCAGACAGCAAGTTATGCCTATCCCCCTCTTTACCCTCTCAATACTCAAAACATAAACCAGCATTTGATTTTATCTCACCTCAGTGTAAACATGCACATTTAATCTGTATTAGCTTACTTTAAGAACAAAAATAAGTTGTTCTCAATACCTATTCATTGGGTTGTAGCGTGTTCACAGGTGTGAGTACTTTTTAAATAATTTATTAATGACTCTCAATTGAGATGATCATATCAGTGGTGCCAGTGTGCCATAATTTTGATCCGCAAGAATTCATGGTCATGTTCCATGTCTTTGGGATAGTCACCAGTATTTTTCCATCTGAAGAACATGAGGGCATTGCCTATAGTTTGTTTTATGGTACTTTCAAGTATGCTGTCAGTCCGGAGTATGGCTGGCATTTACCCATGTTTCTTCCTACCACACTATTTCATGCAAGTTCTTATTTCAGTATTTCAAAGCCCTTAGCACTACAATAGCGTATCTTTTGAGTATTATTTTTCTGTTTAATTTTCTGAACTGAACTGCCAGATCATGGAGGACTTTGAAAGAGCTAAGGCTTCCTTCAAATAGCTCTGCTTGTATAAGAAAAGGAAGAAGCCTACATGTTGCAGGATGTTCCTTTTGGGTATAATAATCTAGATGTACCTTCTTATGGCACCTAATTGAAAACTATGGAGATGCTGATGGTATAGCTCCTTCTCTTTGGAGAATCCAGAAACAGTCACCTCACTTATTTTAAGGACACATGCACTTGGTTGGTGGTTCCTTGTGAAGAAGCAAATTCTCCTCTTCCTGTTCAAAGAATTCCCTAAGAGAACAGACAAATTCTCTAGCTTGGCTGTGCAATGTATCACCACAAATCAATTGTCACTGCAAACAAAAGTGGCTTATGACACAATATTACATAATACTATATACTCTTCACGTACTATGTGAAGGAATATGAATAACAATTTGTTGTGCCTTTACGTAATTTTCTCAGGTAGAGGAGAGGTTTTAATAACTACATTTTGGAGGGTGGGTAGCTTTCTAGCAAATCAAGTATTGTTAGCTACTTTATAAAATGAAGTTTAACGTGAATTATCTAGTAACATGGTGGCATATAGTATATTAACGCGAAGCAAGATGCAGGAAAAATTAGAAAATTCAAGTTTCAAAATAAATATGGTTGAAAAGAAGAATGACAACGTGCAAAGGAAGTGCAAGGAAAGATGTGAAAATGAAGGTGACATTAAAATCGCCACAGAAATCATGAAAACAAAATATAACGGAAACCAAGCTGGACCGCCAAAACAAAGCCTAAAAACACGTGATGAGGATACAATAACATCACTTCAACTGGTGATAGATATCCTAAACAAAGATCTAAAAAGAGCAAGAGAAGACATTGCCTCCTTAAAACTAGAAAAAGAAGGTGCAAAAGAACAAATAAGGCTATTAAAAATGGAAAATGAAGGGCTAAAGAGTCAAATAGGGAACTTGATGAAATCGCGGGACATAACCTCAAGCGGTATCATCTTGAAAAACAGTTTTGAACTATTAGATCAACTAGAGGAAGAAAAATCTTCCCAAAACGTGGAATCAAGCAAAGAAAATTCCTGGAAAAATTCACGGTATAAATGGAGAAACAAACAAACACCACAACAGAAGATACAGGATAAAGAGAGAAGCAAGAAGGAAGAGAAGAGAGAAGAAAGAAAAAGTATACTAGTGTGTGGTGACTCAATGATAAAAAACGTAGTGTTAAGCAGAAATGATACAACAGTGAAAGTGTTTAGGGGTGTGAAAGCTGTATACATGACAAACCTACTTGACAAAGAAGAAAGCAAGGACAAAATAAACACATTAGTGCTACATGTAGGCACAAATGACATCTACAAGTCCTGGGGACCAGATGATGTCATGGGTGAAGTGTATAGTGTGATAAGACATGCAAAAAAGTGCTTCCCATCTGCAACTGTAGTTGTAAATGGTATAGTAAGAAGAAGAGGTGTAGGCAAGAGATACATAGATGACATAAATGAGGGAATACGTTGGGCTTGTGATGCTCTCAAAGCAGTTTTTGTAGATGTAAATAAATTTTTGGATGATAGTTGTCTAGGAAGGGATGGCCTTCATTTAAATAGGAAGGGATCTCTTATATTAGGAAAAGTAATACAAGATACTTTAAACATAATATTCTCATGCAAGGGAAACTTAGGTGATGACAAAAGAGACCCCTTAAGAAAAATTGAAGAAAGGAAATCTTTTGGCAAAACAGGGAAACAAAACCCTGAAAATGTTATTGTAGAATGTAATTTTCACAACAGTGTAAAGATAAACAAAGGTGGATTAAAACAAAAGGACGGTAATATAAAAATATTACATCAAAATTGTCAGTATACAAGTAATAAACGAACGTCTATAGAACTAAGTAGATCACTTAAAATATTCCATCAAAATTTTCAATGTTTAAGGAATAAAAAAGCCAATTTAGAAACATTGCTGCATGACCACAGGGATTTAGATGTAATCTGTATCTCTTAGCACTGGTTAAATGAAAACGAAAGTGAATTTTTCACAATACCTAATTTTTCTTTAATAACTGAATTCTGTAGGAAAACTATAAAGCATGGAGGTACATGTATATATGTAAATTCCAATATAGTGGCTAAACCTTGCACATATTTCCCAGATTTAAATATTGAAGGAAAATTTGAGTCTTGCACAGTAGAATTAACACATTTTAATTTATTAATTACTTGTATATATAGGCCCCCTAACAGTAGCCTTGACCTGCTTATTGACTGCTTGGAAATAATAAATCAAACAGCATTAAACAAAGGAAAGAAACATGTAATCATAGGTGATCTAAATGTAAACTTTCTAGATAGCACACCAAAACCAGAGCTAATGTGCATGCTAAATTCTTTTGGAATGGAGCCAGTAGTATTTGTGCCCACTAGAGAAACACCACATTGTCAAACAGCACTAGACCAAATTATTATAAACAAAAACCTATGGGAATATAGCTTGCAGGTAGTGAAACAGGATTTTCAGACCACTTAGCCCAGATTATAAGTATTAAAAGCAAAATCAGATGTAGGTTACCAAACAAAAAGCTCGGCTATAAATACATAAGGATGATCAATGAAAATAACTTAGATTATTTAAATTATTTACTACAAAAACAGTCATGGGATCTAGTATACCAATACCAGTCAGTAGATGATGCATATGAGTTTTTTAATACTTTCAATTATTGCTTTCAAACAGCATTACCAAAAACAAGAGTGCCAATTCGGCAACCAAAAAAACAGATGGATAACACCTGGTATTATAAATTCAAGTCACAGAATGAAATTTCTTAGTAGAATCATAAAAGCTGGAAATGTGTCGGAACAATTCAAAACCTACTATAAAAAATACAAACATATATATATATATACCAAAGTATTGGTTGAAGCAAAAAAACTGCATAATGCAAGGTTTATACATGAATCACAAAATAAATCAAAAGCCATGTGGACCTTACTTAAACAAGAAATTAAACAAGATAAGAATATCCCTGAGAATATACACCTTAGACACAAGGGAACTAAAATAAATGATCCAAAACAAGTAGCCAATCTTTTTAATAACTATTACACAAATATAGTTCAAAATAGTTCGCATGATAGCCTGAAGAAAAATTTCCCACAGCCAAATAGACATCCAAAGCAATGCAATAGTATGTATTTAACCCCAGTCACAGAAATGGAGCTGGAAAGCATAATCAAGGGTTTGAAATGTAAATCATCTTGTGGTATTGATGAAATTCCTGACAGTGTTATAAAGAACTGCTACCAAAATTTAATAAAACCCATATGTTACATAATAAACCTCTCACTATCAACGGGTGAATTTCCAGAAAAATTGAAGGTGGCTAAGGTGAAACCCCTCTTTAAGAAGGGGGAAGAATTTGATGTAGGTTAACTATAGACCTGTATCACTACTATCCGACTTTTAAAAATTAATAGAAAAAGTAATGTACGTCAGACTTACATCATTCCTCGATAAACACAGTATAATAACAAACAACATGGATTTCGTAAAGACAAGTCAATAAACACAGCAATATCAGATTTTGTTAAACGTATATATGAATCTATGGATAAAAAAGAAGAAAATATTGGTATATTTTTAGATTTGTCAAAGGCATTCGACTTAGTAGATCACAACATTTTATTGGAAAAACTAGCTGTTATCGGTGTATGTGGAACAGTGAACAAGTGGTTTAAAGAATATTTAACATCCCGACAACAGATGGTAGAAATCACTTATCCACATGTAAATACAAATGAAATTACAACATATTTATCATCTATGGCAGCAATAAAATATGGTGTCCCCCTGTTTTATTTCTGATATATATGATCTAGAGTGCTCCTTAAAAAATAGTTATCCAACATTATTTGCTGATGATACAAACTTACATATTTCTGGTTACAACTTGAGATCCTTAAAATTTAAGATAGAACAGACAATGTCTGAATTGCTAAACTGGTTCAACAATAATAGATTATTAATAAATACAGAAAAAACAACAGCAATAGCTTTTCATCATAAACAAAATACACTTGCCAGTCATCCCTTTATAGAGTTCCAGGGCAAATATATCTCATACACAGATAGTACAAAATTTCTAGGGGTATGGGTGGATAATAATTTAAAGTGGTCGGCTCACATTCAAAAAATATCTCAAAAACTGAGTAAAATAACTTATGCCATCACAGTCATTTAAAAATTCATGGACTTGAAATCGGTCATATCTTTATATCATGCATATTTTCAATCTGTTCTTAGCTTTGGAATATTATTTTGGGGTAATTCAACAGGAGCAAAATCTATTTTTAAAATGCAAAAACGGGCAATTAGGATAATACTACATGTTAATAAAAGAACCAGTTGTAGACCACTATTTAAGGAATTAAATATATTGCCCCTCCCCTGTATTTACATATATGAAACATTATGCTACATAAAAAATAATCTCAGTATGTACACAACAAACTCACAGATACATTCTCATGATACCAGAAGAAAAGATAACCTTCATGTAATCACACATAGCACTAGTTCTTTTGAAAAAAGTTTTGTATATACTGGCCTCCAGCTTTATAATAAATTACCCAATTATCTGAAGCAAATACCTGCACTGCATCAATTTAGAATTTGTCTCAAAAAACTTCTTTCACTCCATTGTTTTTATAGCATAAAAGAATATTATGATTACTTTGACAATTAATTTTGTTAATGTTAATGATGTTAATGTTTTATAGTATAGGTGAATTGTTTGAATATGTTAACTACAAGTGAACTGTTATTATTATTATTATTATTATTATTATTATTATTATTATTATTATTATTATTATTATTATTATTATTATTATTATTATTATTATTATTATTATTATTATTATTATTATTATTATTATTATTATTATTATTATTATTATTATTATTAGTATTAGTATTAGTATTAGTATTAGTATTAGTATTAGTATTAGTATTAGTATTAGTATTAGTATTAGTATTATTAGTATTACTATCATCATCATTATCATAATACTGTACATACAGTTGAATTTTCATTCCAAACTTGTGTTGTATATATGTATATTGTATAATTTTTAGTTATAAGTACTTGACGTGTCCTATATCATGTAATATGATCAAAAGGATGAATAAAAACTAACATAAGCTGATCTTTGTCTTGGACCATGAATGCTTTGTCTACCTCTAATCCTACTGCCACTAAGTCTTGCTTCCACAACAACGTATTTTAATAGTGTTTTAACAAAGTAGGTTAATAACACACAAGGCAGCTGAATGCTTGAGCAAATTTTGTTTACTGCACACAACTAGCAATAACTGATCTGAGGAATAAGTGATTAACCAGTGTAACCTATGGGGCAACATTTGTTTACATTTCCATAGCAATGACCTTCTCTTACCCTCCACGTCCCTTGCTTGACAATTGGCCTGTATCTTTTGAAAATCAAACTAAGCTTAAATTCAGATTCTTCTCTTTTAAGATGGTTTTATGTTTGGATTAACTGGCTATTTGTGTTAAAATTGAAAGAAAATGAATCTCTAACTATTCTTTTTTAATAGGCAATACACCTCTGATGTATGCATGTGCTGGTGGACATGAAGATGTTGTTCAGATGCTCCTTGGTGCTAATGCCAATGTAGAAGATCATAACGAAAATGGTCACACCCCTCTCATGGAAGCAGCCAGTGCTGGTCATGTTGGTGTAGCGAAGGTGAGCATAGCAACTGTTTGGAAGTGAAGGAAATGAATGACAATTTTGTTTGGTTATGTAGTCTAAGGTTTAAAAAATGGCCTTCAGTTTGGTTTGCAATTTTGCAGTGTTTTATGTGTATCATTAATTTAAAATTATTTGTATAGTACAGTAAATATTTTCATTATTTAATGAATTATATTGGGTCATTTCATACATAGCATGTCTTGCAGCTCGTAAATTGTTCCATTTGGAAACAGAAATAGCATTTATGTGACGAGGAGGGGAGCACTCCGCAGTAATCATTGCTTTATTCAAGATCTTGCAACAATTAGTTTCAAATTTCATTTTGAGCAATAGATGAAGTGAGTAATCACAAATAATATGTGTAATTATTCTATTCCACATTGAGTATTTATGACTCATACATCTATAGAGAATTCACTAGAACTGTCAAAAGAAATTACCTGATTATTTGAAGCCTCTATTATTTCTAGCAGTCATTAAGAGTATAACATACTTCAAACTTATGGCTAACATTCATGAAGAGAACTAAGAAAAGCAATGGGGTAATGTGTTAAGAAGATGCCAGAAATATTTTGAAAATGAAGGCAACTGTTCCAGCATGTCCATTAACTTTTAAGGTATATTTGAATTTATCAAGCTTGTATTAAATGGCAAGCAGGAAGCTATAGCTTATCGGGCAGGTGGGGCACACAAGAAAGACAGTGCTTCCAAAATTTCTAATTCTTTCCTGGCTGGTGTTGTTTAAATACCTTATTTCAAGGCAAGAAAATCAATCGTAAAATCTATTTGTAGTCGGTTTATTGACACTTGTCATTTTATTTTTTCACAAAACAGGGAAAGGTGTGAGACCCATCACTAGTAGCATAAATGCTCCCACATATAATTTGGCCAAATGGTTGCTAAATAAATTCAATAGTTTCCCAAACTTTGAAAGTGAAAATTTAAAAAACTCTTTAGATCTGGTAGAAAGAATCAAAGATATAAATTTGGACAAAAATGACAAACTGATCTGGTTTCATTTGATGTCATCTTTATTTCCAAGCACACCATCAGAAAAATTACAGACTGTATTAAAAAAATTGGCTAACTTCAATAGAAATTGAAGCAATAGAAAAATTTCTTCAGTTTTACAAGCAGAAATCAGGGTTATCAGTGGGCAACCCACTTTCACCTTTTTTGGCTAACTTATTTATGAGTGCATTTGAAACACAATAAAAAGGCCTTCGCATGGATCTTCAAACTTTGGTATACATATGTTGACATCTTTGCAACTGTACCGAATAAACATTTAGATGATGCATGAAAATTAATCAATCTGCAAGAAAGGACTATCAAGTTCACAATAGAAAAGGAAATCAATGGACAACTCTCTTTCTTGGACATAAATATCATCAGGAACAACACAAAAATAAAATTTGGAATTTACAGGAAACCAAATTCAGAAAATTACATAAAAAATAATAACCACAACCCAATTACATATAAACATGAAATAATAAACAGCCCGCCTTGGTAGCGTGGTGGTAGTATGTCTGCCTCACGTTCAAGAGGTCCCGAGTTCGAATCTTGGTCAGGGTGTGTTACCTGGATAAGATTTTTCCGGGGTTTTCCCTTATGCTGTAAGGCAAATGTCGGGCATCTCTAAGCTCCATGGACCCCGGACTCATTTGAGCATCATTTCATCCATTCCATTCATCATCCGATATGACAACGTTGGAGGACGTAAATTACAAAACAAACATGCAATAATAAACAGCCATAGACACAGAGTAGTCACCATACTCATGGAAAAAGAATATTTCAAATAACAAAAAGCAATACTACACATTGCTTTTTGTTCTTTGAAATATTCTTCTTTTTCCATGAGTATGGTGACTGCAGAAGAAAATGGATACAACAAAAGTCTGGTGTTTAAGAACATTAGAAAAGCTAAACTAAAGAAAATCATTAAGGAAGCAACCACATTTACAAAAGAAAAAGAGAGCAACAGTCTATTCAGTTCATTCACATATCCAAAAACATTTAATGAATTTAAAAAGATCTTCAAGGAACAAAATATCACCTTGGCACCTACCAATAGACACTCAATTTTAAAATTGCTAAATTCAAAAACAAAAGATGAAATCCCGTCAGTTAACAGATCTGGAATATACCAAATAAGTTGTAAAAATTGTGCAAAATGCTACATAGGTCAAACTAAAAGAAATCTAAAAACCAGAGTCAAAGAGCACTTTAGAAACATCAGATTGAAACAAGAAGATAAGTCAGCAGTAGCATTTCATTTTTGGAACGAAAATCATGACATTGATCCAAATCCAAAATTATTAAAAGGAGTGATAAACCAAAATAAATTAACATGGGAGAACATATTCATATGGAAAAATAGGGACTGCGTAATGAACTTCAGAATCCCACCAGTAGATATTTTGATAAAGAAGTTCATAATTCTACCACCAGAGAAATAAATGAAATATGTAGTGTTCAACTCCCACTTTTACTACATGCGGTACCACAGGCGGTTATACTGATGATATATGAGATGAAGATAGAACACCGGTGGAATGAAATGGCGGGGGAAACCGGAGGTCCCGGAGAAAACCCGCCCCAGCGCCGTGTTGTCCACCACAAATGTCACTTTGCAGTCGCCTGGGATCGAACTCGGGCCGCCTTGGTGAGAGCCAAGCGGTCTAACCACTGAGCCATGGCGCGGCCACCGCCAGACAGAGGAGAGCAGACAACAGATGCTAGTTGGAGAAAGGTTGTAAATGGAGCCAGTGGCCTTTGAAACTAGTTCCTCAATAATATAAAAAAGTAGGTGACGAGTGTCAAAATGACTAAAAATAGTTTTTATGATTAATTTTGACGTCACTGTTACTAAATTCCGCCAAACACAGATAACAAGAAAATCAGTTTAGTATTTGTAGGTAAAATAAGTTTCTTTAATACGTAAAATATGAAGCTATTAACAGTGAAGCAAACAAATATATACAAATATAATAATTTGTAACTTAAAACTTCACTTATCTTATAAGGAATGATGATAATTGTTATGAATTCTCCAGGATCGCGATTTCATGTATACTTGTACACATCTTCAGGAAAGAATCATGAAATTGTTATCCTGGAGAATTTATAAGAATTACCGTCATTTCTTATAAGATAAGTGAAGTTTTAAGTTACAAATTATTATATTTATATATATGAGTTTCTTTATTCTATTAGAGTAATTTAAAGACAATTTAAACATACTGTGATTAGATTAATTAAAGATGGAGTGTTGAAAGATTGGAAAATTGACCTCTCCCCATGAAAAGACATCCTTTTTTTTTAATTTTGCTTTTAGTTTTCCAAACATACCTTAAATTGTAAGACTTGAAACTTTTATTGCAAGTGTTAGTAATAATTGCTTTGTGTGTTGAGCCATGTTAAATGTATAGAAGTCAAGCTTTCGGCCATATTACACTTCATAAGAAAAATTAGCTTTGGCGGAGCACAGTATTAAGAATGTACATGGATTAAATTTTGATGACATAGTTCTTGACTGCTCCAACAAATTCTTTGATCGATTTGTCAAAGAATCCATAGAAATTAAATTATATCCTTCAAATTTTAAGACTTTGGACACAAACTTAGCATGTCTTGGGCACCAACCATCAAACACATGATCATAGACAACACTGGCCCACCTCACCGTAGGAAAGTGGCCCAATCATTGGCTGGTCCCAAATAGCTCCACCCATACTCTTTTAGGTATATGTATATTGAAAATGAATTGTTCTTTCACACTGGCCATGTGTAGGCTAGAGTATGGAAAGATAGACTGAAAAATTCAATGCCATAGCTGGGATTTGAATCACGGATCTTCTGGTTGCTGTCCAGCTGCTCTAATCCTTGAGCTACTATGGCCAACATGCCGACATGATATTAAATTCTCCTGCTGACTCGTGTTTCCTGGTAAACCACTTAGGAGTTCTCTTATACACATGAGACAACTACCTTAATGGCGACTTAGAACGTGTAAGTACTTTAAGGCCTGGGCTTTATAGTGAACCACTATTAGGTCAATTAATGGAAATGAATTGTTCTTTCACACTGGCTGTGTGTAGGCTAGAGTATGGAAAGATAGACTGAAAAATTCAGTGCCATAGCTGGGATCTTCTGGTTGCCGTCCAGCCACTCTAACCCTTGAGCTACTATGGTAATTTATGGTAATACAGACATTGGTAATGAAATTTATAGGAGCAGCAGCTGGGTATACTTTTAAAAATAAATAATAAATGCAGTCAGGGTATCAGGAAAGAAGTTAAAGTTGAAGGAATTAATCATATTATTGCTAACAATAGAAATTGGTTTGGAGAAACACGTTCAAAGGATGAATAATAACAGAATACCTAAATTAGACATAAGGTACAAGAAACGAGGGAAGACCAAAGAAAAGATGGACAGACCAAAATGGAGCCGGAATGGATTGAAAATTCCAAAGCTGTGAAGAGAAGAATTACGGAAATACCTCATTCAGGTTCAAGATTTTATTCCAATCGGTGCACTGAAGTCTAGTTTTAACATCATTTTGTGGCTAAAACAATCATTTTATCAACATGTGATAAAGGCACAAATAACTCGTCTTTTGTAGCTCTACATACCTCGTAATCCTAATTGCAAAAGTAAACGATAAGAGTGTGGTGACATATTTGCGATCAAAGTTATTATCAATTTTATTTTTTATTTGTGCTAACATGCACTTGAGAGGAAAATGGTACGTTTCAGCTTAACATCAGGAAGTTGCCGTTGAAGTCTGTGCACTGATACACCTAATAACTTAAATATCGTCAACTACACCAATGAGAACCAGTCGATGGCCGGCTGAGGATAGAGGCAAAGTCTCTGAAACATGTTCCGGAAAAATTTAAAAGTAAGTGTTGTTTAGTTTCATTAATCGACTCCCTTTAAATTTAATTTATCATAACACTGTTTTCAACACTTCCAACAAAGGAATTACCTAATAACTTGTTTAAATAAATATATACACCAGCATGTTTTCACCCTCTTCAGTTCCTGAGAAGGCAATGGAGTGTAGTATGGCCGAAAGATCAAGTTTTATACATTTAACATGGCTGATCACCAATGAAGCAGTTATTAATATCTTAACTTTCTTCCTCCTGCTATTGAAAAATCTGATTAGCCAATTTCATGGAGAGGAGTTTCAGAAATGGACATAAAAAATATAACAATATTTAAGTTTGTGCATACAATATTAGTATCAACATAAAGGCTCATTTAAATTTGTTTTTGCAGACATTTAATTTGAAATCTGATAGTGTGCCATGTTGTTTCTTACAAATAGTATGCATTTCTTGTAAGATTCATTATTCATATGTAGAAGTTACATTATTTTCTGAAGTAGTACCTTATTTAGTAGTTTTATGAACTATTTTAGGTGAGTAAAATGTCTTTTATGCCTAAGATTGTGAGGTGTAGTCTGCAGATACACATACAAGTCTAATAATTTAAGAGTATTCTGTTAACAACTCTTAACAGAACTATTTCTAAGTTCATAAATATTTGTAGTAAAACAGCCATAATTTTTAAATGTACATTGTTGAGTGAGAGAATTCTTTAAAGCATATGTGCAAGATTTAATACATAGCATTGTATATACATAAGTGTCAGACAGTAACCAACATTTTTTTTTATTGGAAAATACTGCTTCTCTTTATTCAAATTCCATTATAGACCTTTGAAGTAATCTCCCCCAGACACAACACAATGATTCCTGTGTTCAGTCCAGTGTTGAAAGTACTCCCTGAAGTGCCTTTTTAGAATGCCAAAAATTTTGTTTAGCTCTTGATCACTGAAAATAAGAACCCTAAAGCTCCTTTTCACTGCAGGAAATAGGTGAAAATCAATATGGATTTTGCTGCTTTTATCATGTATGCAGCTGCATCTGTTACAAAAAGCAACATGTCTTCATACTGGATTCAACCAGGCCACATAGAACATATAGACTGTTCAAATAGATGGATTTACCTTTAGACTGTTCAAATAAATTGATTTACCTTTTGTAGAATTTCAGAAATTGGCAAAAATGTTACCTGGTCTTCCTTGTCTCAATCATTTCCACTACATTTGCTACGTGAAATTAAAACTTTTAAAAGGTATGACTCATTTTAGTCTTTATACAAAAGATATTCTTCCCTCATACTTCCTCTCTTATTCTTGGTTTCGTTAAAACACAGGAATAAAATTGTTTCTTAATGTCAATTCATCCAGTAAAGAACGTTCCCTATGACGTTCTAGGAAGCTCCTTAACCTAGTTTATTTTCTTCATAGTCACCGATACTAAGATGTTACAAAATTGCTTTCAAAAATTGGAGGATGTACCCACCTTCATCCCTTATTCTTGGTTTCATTAAAACCCATAGGAATAAAATTGTTTCTTAATACATAGTCAACATAAAAAATTCAATGCCATGGCCAGGATTTGAACCATGGATCTCTTGGTTTCCATCCAGTCACTCTTATCCATTGAGCTACCATGGCCAACTTGCCGCCATGACATTAAATTCTCCAATTTACTCATATTTTCCCGGTAAACCACTAAGGGCTCTCGCATTCGAGATACACTGTTTGTGGCAACTTACTATTGTAAGTACTTGAGTCCTAGGTTTCATCATTTAACTCTTAAATTAGCAACTGTATCTAAACCAGGAGGACCATGGTTTAAATCCCGGCCATGGCATTCAATTTTTCATGTTGACTATTCAAAATCTTAGCCTAGCATGAGGAAATGATTAATTTCCATCAATTAACTTAAATAAGAGTAGTATTTGTAGTGTTTTGTCTTCGTTGATTTTTGTGTTATATCTATTTAGTGTTTATTATATTTCTTATAAATATCCTGATGAGGGGAGTGATGTACATTCACAAAACATCAATTTCTAATTGTTTTTTCACCTGGCATGTTTCTCGAGAATATCTTGAATAGGATCTAAAGATTACATTCAGAAATGTAGAGATCAAAATGAGTTACACTACCCATGTAAGTATCAAAGATGTGTAGAAACTGAGGAAGAAAGTGCTCTGCACAGATGAGCTTATTAGAGCACAATTCAATGCCTGCTTTTAGGCAGAAATGGACTAGACCCTAGATGGCAGTGGTGCTACTTCTAACCAACAAGGACTTGCGATAAACCAGCACACTGTGAAAATACAGCCAACTTTGTAAGAAAACGCAATGGTTTATGAAAATCTGGCACATTTCTTCTCAAGAATAAGTAATGTTTATCATGCAGTAACACTTCCAAAATGAAAGTGTGGGTAATATCGGCAGTAATTAACATTTTATATGCACATAAATGCCAGATTGGATATTCTTGATCAGCAATGTGTAACTAACCAACAAATATACTCATTTTGAGAAATATGAAGATAGTTCTCATTTCAGGAAACTTATGAGCAAGCTTCAGCTGTTAAATCAACACCTATAACAAATGTATCATAAAAGGCTGGTATAGAGAAGCTGACTGCACTAAAATAGATGAGAAAAGCTACTGTTTTAAACTACATACTTTCCATTAAGTTTACAGCGGGTTCAGTGGAACTGCTTGGTGTTGTCATGCAAGAAGATGAGCTTATCAGGAAGTAAAATGGTATTACGGCAGTAGGTAAAGACTTAAAGAGTAGAAGGCAGAAGCTGCATCATGCAGGATGAAAGCAGTGAGCCACATCAATGAGTCAGTTCTTATTATTTCAAATGTAATGCATTTGACTACTCGTTCCTAGCTTGCTCGTCACATCCCTCTTAATTATATCCCTACCCTTAGAATGTATTAGTATTTTACTCTTTACTTCTGACATAACACTAGTGTTTTAGTTAATTGATGGAAATTAATCATTTCTTCACACTAACTGTATATAGGCTAAGGCCTTTGATAGTCAACATGAAAAATTCAATGCCATGGCCATCTATCAAAAACCTTAGCCTACATGGCTAGTGTGAAGAAACTATTAATTTCCATCAATTAACTAAAATAATAAGAGTTAAATGATTAAGCCTGGGACTCAAGTACTTACAATAGTAAGTCACCACAAATGGTGTATCTCGAATGCGAGAGCCCTTAGTGGTTTACCGGGGAAATATAGAAGTCAAATGGAGAATTTAATGTCAGGATGGCATGTTGGCCATGGTAGCTCAATGGGTTAGAGCGACTGGATGGAAACCAGGGGATCCGTGGTTCAAATCCCGGCCATGGCACTGAATTTTTCATGTTGACTATCTATATAACACTAGTGACTTGTACAATTCTATATTTGAAACTAAGAGCATTTAGAAGGGAGTTACCATAGCATCAATTGGAGGATTAGGTAGACTAAACCAGAAGCAAAACTCAGATTATATATGTGGAATATCTCTCCTTTCCCCTTCATTCCCCTGGGATGTCAGCTCATGGAGAGACAGTACGCTCTACCTCTTCCTACTCAGATATTTATCAATTTTCTTTATTATGAATACATCATGTGTTTAATTACGTAAAAAATGAAACTAGCTACAGTGAAGCAATAAATTTTACGCAAATACAACTATTTTCAACGGAAACTTCACTTATCTTAAGAAAATGATGTAAATTTTCCTTATTAATTGATGAGATCGATTTCGTAAACATTTATCTACATCCTCAGTCATCAAACAACTTTGTCGTCATCGATACTATCAGAGGTAATTAAAAGCCGACAAAGGTATTTCTCTAGTAATTATGGAGGCAGAAGACTATATTCAGAAAGTAAACCTTAGGTTAGATAGTCCAGAACATGAAAAAATTCCAAAAAATCAATTAACCCCAAGTATCACTTCTGTCAATAAAACATTATCACTTACAAAAACATTAACTACATCTGAAAAATACAACTTAAAATCTTCCAACCCCACACTACCAAGGTTGTACTGTTTACCAAAAATCCACAAACAAGACAACAGCATGAGACCCATCATCAATGGCATCAATTCACCTACGTACCACATTGCAAAGTGGTTAGTAAGAAAATTAAAATCATATGACAAATTTCAAAGTTTGGGAATAAAGAACTCCTTAGAATTGATAAATCACCTACAGAAATACAACATCCCGGAAAATCACATATTAGTTTATTTTGAAGTTAAGGCACATTTTACTAGCATTCCGGTAGAAAAAATACCTACACTCCTCAAAAAATGGCTAACTCAGCCTACAACGAACCCCACAGAAATAGATGACATTATCAATCTTACAGATTTATGCACAAGGAATAATTACTTCATGTTTAACCAAAAATTCTACAGACAATCAAAAGGATTAGCTATGGGGAGCCCACTTTCGCCTATTTTAGCAGACCTATACATGAGCTATTTTGAAACACACATAGTAAAGGCCTTCCCACAGATTTACAAATTTTGGCAGAGATATGTTGATGTTTTTGCTATCATTCCGGAAAAACTTAAAGAAGATTCTCTAAAATTACTAAACGTGCAAGATAATCATATCCAGTTTACAATGGAAGTAGAAAGAGACAACACCCTACCCTTTTTGGACCTCAAGATAACTAGAAATCGTCATGGTGTAGATTTTGGAATATACAGGAAGCCCACACACATAGATAATTACATAAAGAAAAATGAATACAACCCACTTTCACATCAACTAATCTCTGTTTCATATAACCTTGCCCCGCTGACATGTATCACTCCGCGTGCTACTAACTTCCCCCTCATCCTAATTGGCTAATGTTTTTGCGCCATAGGCCATAGGTGGTGCCTTCTCGTCACATTGAAACCTGCAGTAAACGTCATAATAATTGCCAGGAAGATAAAAATAAGAATATGAAGGCATGCAAAAATAATGAAGTTTATAATGAAACTGAGCAAGTTGAAACGGAATGAATGAGCAATGAAACTGGAACAAGTTTATAATGAAAGGCCTTCGGCCTTTTCCACCGGGATTTTTTTTTAAACCAGCACACATACCTTGCAAAAATGCTTGTCTTTAAGTCTTAAAAGTTGTGTCATGCCATATTTGTCGTGTGTCCTTCATTCACCCAGGTCTCGTCAAGGTAGTGTATTTTGCGATTTGGACAATTTGAGTGTCCTTAAATAATGTCTTCACCACACAGCAATATCGCCCCTGGAGTAGTAAGTTTTCCTGTTGTCTCAGTTTCATGTCGCGATGCATCTAACACACCTGTAAGTTCAGGGCGCAGCTGTTCGACTTCTCTCACTGACAAAGATGGATTCTTCTCTGTGAGTGCATTAAATACATGTAACACAATTCTTTTTTTGCCGCTTTGTGAAGGTTATCCCTTGCAATGCTTCAGCGAAAAACTGGCGGTAGACTCTGCCATTATACATATAATAAGTACACGCGCAATAAACGATCAATAAAATAATTTAGCCCTTGCATTCGGCATAGCACACCGTCGAATGGCGATATATAACTAATCCAGTTCAAAACAAGGTGAGTGATAAAAGTGATATAAACAAATGTCACCATTACCGCTAAATCACATGCTATCGTGCCATGTGCTAGAGAGCAAAAGAACCTCCTCTTTACTTCGTTTAAGAGTTAACATGCATTTCAGATAAATAAACTCTGTTGCGTAATATATTTCATTGAAACAGTTACGAAAATATAAATTTGATAATTCTCTTCCAACATATAAAGGCATATCACCATGTTAAATAACGAACTAATTTTTACTGCACAACAGTCTGCACCAAAACAGCAGTCAATGAGATGTGATAAGGTCATGTGACCGTTAAGAGATACGGGGCAAGCTTACGTGAAACAAGGATTAATCTGCCTTTAGAAGTCAAATTCACCGGCTATACAACATCCCACTGAGTAAGGAGGAGTTTTTGAAAGCACAACACATAAAAGAGATAGCAGTATTAAATGGATTCAACCCAGCCATCATAAGGAACATGATGAAAAGAAAGGAAAAACTCAAGATAATATCAAAAAAGACCACTCTCTACCACTTAAAAACACAAACTGGCAATATAGAAACTTCACCTACCATCCTTGGGCTTTCAGAAAATTTCAATGAATCTTCAAAAGGCTAAACTTAAAACTAGCACCCCAAAACAAATTCAGTCTGAAGAACCTGCTAAATAAACCACTAAAATATACAATCCCCAACACTTCGAAATCGGGACTTTATTAGATAAACTGTGAAACCTATGATAAGAGCTACAAGAGAAACTTGTTAACCAGGCAAAAAGAACACCAGAGGTACAAAGTTGAAACAAACAGAAAAATCTGCAGTTTCACACCATTTTTGGACAGAAAACCACAACATTGGCCATAACATACAACTGTTAAAATCTTTAAGTACGCCCATAGAATTGGATATTTGGGAAAAAATATTCATAACCAAAAACTGGGATAAAGTTATAAATTTTGAAATCCAGGCATTAAATGAAGTATTAAAACTTAGTGCCCCTAACTCCAAATGGCAGAGGGATCGGAGCACCGTAGTAGTGGAAGAAGAGGAATGTTCATTTAGTCACCAAACATCTGAGGATGAGATAGAATGATCTTGAAAACATTTCAATTATACAACAACATAGTAAGTGAAGTTGAGTGTAAACATAGTGACTCATAAATCAAACTATAAAAAAAAAAAGTAATTATGTTTTTTCCAGTATTACCAACATCTAAAAATGAAACAAACCTAAAGGAATCAACTGCTGGTATTTCAAAATTCATTACGCGATTTTTAATTTTTAAAATATATTTTCCCAAACCATTAAATCTATCGGAACATTTAGTTGTTTTAATAATTTAACTTCTGGATTTATTTCATGGTTAAATGACCAAAAATGATCTGCTATGGCCGATTGATCAGTTTGTTTATACTTAATGTTATGAAAATGTTCTTTTGTTCTGGTTTCCAAATTATGTTTCGTCTTTGCAATATAAACCTGATCACAATCTAAACAATTAAATTGATAAAAACCAGACCTTTTTATTATTAGGAATTTTATCTTTTTTATAGGAATGTAGTAAATTTTTAATACTATATTTATTTTGAGGAAGTAAAGTTATACCAAAATCTTCAAAAATTTTTGAAAAGCTTATTAACCCAAGGATGGTAAGTAAATTTTTTAAAATTATAATAGTCTTTTATTTTTTTAAGGGCAGAAGTATCATTAACAGTTTTTTATATTTAAATTTTTCAATCTTTTGTATAAAGTCTTTATTAAAACCATTAATTAAAGCAGTATTAATGTATTCATATTCTTTATTAAATTCCTCTTTATTCAGAGGTATATTTATTAATCTATAAATCAAACTATTGAAACAACACATTTATGTGAAAAAGTGTTAAAACTTTTATTTTTTAGGTAATGATCGATATAAACAGACTTCCTATAAATAGCAAAGTTTAATTTATTATCTTTAAATCTAGAAAAGGAAGAGAATAATTAATTTCAGTTTCTAATGTAAATTTAAAAGCTTTATCATGTAAATTTAGTAATTTTAAAGCTTCATTTGTGTTTATCAGCAACAATAGAAAAAATATCAACATATCTATACCAAACTTTAAAAATCAAAGGGGAATGCTTCAGTGACTTGCATTTTGAAAAAAACTCATAAAAAGATCAGCAAAAAAAAGGTGATAGGATTACCCATTGCTAAGCCAGAAGTTTGTTGAAAAAATTCACCATTAAAAGTGAAACAAATTTCATCCAAACAAAAATTAGTAAATCCTTTCATGGAAGTGTTGAAAACAGTGTTGTTGTATAAATTAAATTAATTGGGAGTTGATTAATAACACAAAACAACACTCACTTTTAAATTTTCCCGGAACCGGTTTCTGAGGCCTTCCCTCTATCTTCAGCCGGACAACGACTTGTTCTCATTGGTGTAGCTGGCAATATTTTTGAGGAGACCGATGACAAAATATTGCCAGCTACACCAATGAGAACAATTCGATGTCCGGCTGAAGATAGAGGGAAGGCCTCAGAAACCGGTTCCGGGAAAATTTAAAAGTGAGTGTTGTTTTGTGTTATTAATCGACTCCCAATTAATTTAATTAAAAATTAGTAAGTTTAACAAAATCAACTATTAAGTCCTCATGTAAATTTGTTGAATTCAACCACTTTTTTAAATAAACCAAAAGTTTTTCTCTAGGAATACTAGGAAATAAGGCAGTTACATCAAAAGAAACAAGTGTATCAGTCTTAGATAATACAACACTGTCAATCTTTTTTACTAGTTCAAAAGAATTTGTAATACTTAAACTCTCAAATTTATCAAAATTATTAAATTTTTTATGTAACCATTTAGCTAAATTGTAAGTTGGCAAATTTATACAATTTACAACAGGTTTCATTTTATTTCCAGGTTTATGAATTTTTAGAAGATCATAAATTCTAGGTAAAACAGGATTAATTTATCGAGATTTAACTGTATTGGAACACCATAGTGAAGCGAAATAATTATTAATTTATAGATGAGTCATATTTATTATGAAAGTGAAGCAGATGTGTAATAAATACGACTCATCTATAAATTAATAAGGATTAATTTACTTCTAATATCCCAATCTATTCCTTTATCATCTCCTATTATACCTCTAAAATACTCTAACCATTCCTGAGATGATATTTAAGTTTCTTTCCCTCCATTCTTATTTGCTTTTTTCACTATTTCCCATATCACTTTAACATCTTTCTCTTCTATTGTATCTATTGTATTGATTTCTTTTTTATGTATTCCTGCCATTATTTTTTCTTTTCCTCTAACAAACCTGTATAATCCCTTAACTTTTCATCAGAATTTGTCTTACTAGTCTTTGGAGCTCCTCCATCTTTTAAGATCTCTGAATCACCTTTCTGCTAATTCTTTTTATTTTTTTATTTGTTCCATTTTTACCCTGCCTGTAACCGCAATGGTCATATTGGCGGCGGTTCTCCTTTGGAATATATCGAAGGTGTTAACTCGTATTTGTTGTGTTTTAATCACTAGATCATGCACACATTTGCACTCTGATTCATACTGCCAGACTCTGGGAAAGATGCGGAATCATCTTGGTTGGAGAAAAATCCCCATCCCCAGCTGGGAATCGAACCCGGGACCCCTCACATGGTACGAAGTGGTGCTCTGCCGACTGAGCTGTGGGGCCAGCCCCTTGCTAATTGGCATTCATCATACCATCCTTTTATTTGTTTCTTTAAAATCAAGTATTACCGACTATTGCATTATCTGTTATTGATTACGTAGGATTGACATCTTATTTCCAATGTAATAGAAATGGACAGAATATTCATCAGCAGTTAGACTAGGTTTTTCAACATTGGATTGGCAGGAGAAGTCACATAGTGTAAATGCCAGCATTCCTGGCTTCATTACCTTTGATCTTTTGGGTTTATTTGAACTCATAGTAAAATGAGAAAGACCCAACAACTTGGAAGATCTGGAGTTATGGAATAATGGTAGTGGTACAAGAGATTACTAAAGCCTGGTTGTCATTCCTCAATAGGTTTCTCTTTTTGACTGCACATTCTGAAACAGTTTGAACACACATTTTGTTGATTTAGCAATACTTAATTGCTGCAAAATATTTGTTGCTAAAAAATATATGAATATATTGACTATTAAATTTGAAATATCAGTGATAATTTCTTATGGTTAAGTCAAAACTCCAAAATGGTGAGTAGTAAAATTTTAAAAGGTTGGTACTATAAGTATTGAGACAAAAGATGTACACCTTAAAACTTATTAAATTTTAGATGAGTCGCATTTCTTACACATCTGCTTCACTTTCGTACCTATTTTGAGGACATGTTTCGCAAATCTTCGTTTGCATCTACGGCTCTTGTGCGACTGACGCTAGATCAGTCGCACAAGAGCCGTAGATGCAAACGAAGATTTGCGAAACATGTCCTCAAAATAGGTACGAAAGTGAAGCAGATGTGTAAGAAATGCGACTCATCTAAAATTTAATAATTTTTCGCTTCACTGTGGTGTTCCAATACAGTTAAATCTCGATACCTTAAAACTTTTTTATTTTCACCAACATTGCTAGCATTGTACCTACTAACTTACAACCAGGCTTTTTTTTTTTTTTTTTTTTTTTAAACACAAATGCAATACTTCGAATCATCTCTACAATGTTCCTTTAAGTATTTTTAGTACACACACTTTTGTGCTGCTATGATCTTTCTACCTTCATACAGGTCCACTGCTAACACGAAGCTACATACTGATTCTGAACACAACTGCTTAATTCACATATTAACTGCCACTCAGTTTGAAGCACCAACTGCACGCACACTACTCTGTCAGCATTGCATTTGCTTTTGTATATTTGCGGGCCAGGTAATCTTTCTGGAGTTTCCATCGTGAAAAGTCTTTTTGCATAGTAATGACTCGCTTCCTGGCATCAGTTGTCCTTGACTTATTTCTCACAGCAAACTGCTTCCTGCTACATCACGTCAGCCAGTGGCTTCACCCTGATCATATGTTACTTTTTCACGGCAGACTTGGACAGTTGCTGATGTTGGCTATCACCTCACATAGAGTATTTCACTGAGCCATATACTTTAAAAGCTATTTAACTGTGTGTAACCTCTAACTCACTCTGTATATCGACCTGGTTAATTAATAGCTCATTAATAACAGTGGTGGAGAAACCAAGATATAAAATTTCATAAAGAAGAAAACACTATTAAAATTGTTAATGTGTTTAAAAATAGCAATGTAAAGCTGCTGCAATAAATTGCTGCTGTAAGAGGCTGCTCAACCATACCATCCCTTGGAGGAATCTAAATAGATAATTAATTCATCCTGTAGAAAACACAGTTACATAGAATAGAATAAATAATGCAACTAAGTTTCTGTGAATTCATTGACAGAATAGAAGCAGTGCTGAAGTAAGCTGCTACAGACTTTCATCACACATTCAGGAACAGTTTCTTAAGGAGCTTTTGAGGTGTTCTAAATATTACAAAGATAAAATAGAAGGAAACTTTTCATTAAGTATATTTTGCTGATAAATGCATAAATTCTGTCATGTTAATGTTAGTAATTATTAATTTTGAAGATTCTCTTGGAGCATGGAGCTGGCATAAACACGCACTCAAATGAATTCAAAGAATCTGCACTGACATTGGCATGCTACAAGGGACATCTGGATATGGTACGCTTTCTTCTTGAAGCTGGAGCTGATCAGGTAAGACTGTTGTCACATAATTTGGTTTATTTTAACCTTTTAGTAAATGGTGCGTTCAAAAAGAAATGAGCCGTTACAGAAACCAGTACCTGTATGCTAGAAGTATTGGTCCTGGCTGTTGAGACACTTGTCCCACTGTGACACAAGGCAGTGAATGGCTGTCTCAAAGGTCCCGGGACTACAATGTGAGCCAGTTCAGCATGTACACTGGACATCGTCCAAGGTGAATTGTTTGCCCCTCAGAGCCTTTTTAAGGGGACCAAAAATGATGTAATCACAGGGAGAGAGGTCTGGACTGTATGGAGGGTGGCTGAGAACCTTCCACTTGAATTTCTGCAGGAGTGCCGCGACTGTGTTAGCTGTATGAGGCTTTGCATTGTCGCAGAGCAGAATGACCCCATGGGTGAGATTGCCTGGTTTTGAATTGATCACTTGGCAAAGGTTGGTCAAGGATTGCGAGTAATGCTGGGCATTCACTGTTCTATACTGCAGGAAGTGTATCAGTGTGGTCAAAGAAGAAGCATAAACTTTCCTGCACTTGTGTGGATGGCCTTGGCTTTTTTTGGTGGTGGTGACCCTGGAAGCTTCCTCTGGAGACTGTCGTTTTTATTCTGGTTTGAAGTGATGATACCATGACTCATCTCCAGCCACCACTCGTGCCAGGAACTCCATTCCCTTCCCTAGCATAGCGCTGCAGATGACCAAGACAGTAGGCCATTCGACATGCTTCCTGGTGTGGTTGAAGACTGTGGGGCACACATTGGGCACACACTTTGCTCAAGAGCAGTCGTTCCTTCATGATGGTGTGAACACTTCTAATGCTCAATCTGACCTCAGCGGCTATGGCTTTTACTGTCACTTGGCGGTCCTGGGTGCATCAACCAGCTGGACGATGTCATTAGTAATGCAGTGTGTTGCTCCAGACCGTGCATCATCAGCTAACGACACCCATCCTCCCCTGAAGCGCTTCTGCCATGCCTTGATCCTTGCAAGGGACATGCAGTGTTTGCCTTACACTTGTGATATTTGTCAATGAATGTCCGAACCCCTACTGTTCCGCTGTCAGAAAACGAACATCTCTTTTCTCTTCTTTTGACACCTCCATTTCACTGTTTTCAATGCAACTGGCAGCATTGGACGATTGATGCATGCTGCTGCCAACTTTCTGTAGTCATGTGACGAAAACGCGTGCTCTCTGGCGATGGGCTGTGAACTTCCACGCTCTGTTCAATACAATACTTTGTTATGCATGCCACGATATTACCTTCCTGTCACCGGTTTGTTCATGCCAGACTCTGACTCGTTTCCTTTTGAACGTCCCTTATACGAGGGCTGTTCAATAAAGAATGATCATAATTTTTTTACAGTCATAATTTTTCGCACTAAAATTCAGTCTTATTATATTCTGTTAGTTTAACCCTTTCACCGATATGGACGTCATATGACGTCCATGTTAAAAGGCCCCAAACCGATATGGACGTGTATAGACGTCCTGTGCATACATGCATTTAATGCGTATTTAATGATAATTCTTTTAAACCTTAAGTTTTACAGTAAATTTAAATAAATTCTATAAGAAGTAAAAGATTACCTTTAAAAGTTTTTTCTTGAATGGTACACCTCAAAACAGGGATAAACACACAAGGGCACATCTCCACATTCACGGCAAATCGTACTAGTTTCCTTTCGGACACCTTTCTTGCGGCACAACAAACATTTTCTAAACGGACGCGACTTTTTTGCTGTGGGTGGTACCCTTTTAGGAAAATGTTCTCCTTCAAGTCTGAAGGGTGCTGGGGTGGTGGAATTTTTACTCCCAGTATGGAGAGGTCTCTGAATTTTATACTGCTCAATTAGACTGCAAGCTATTGATATGCGAAAGTCCAGGTACGTCATTGTCTTCCGTGGGTTTAGAGTTCTCCAAATTACTAAACAATTGTATATGGTTATATCCAGCTGGTGTAAAAGTATTTTTATACCATTTGATTGTTTTTCGCAAAAGAGGGATATGCGTGTAATACCTGATCTACTAGATCCACTCCACCCATATGCATATTATATTCCTGGATAATATCGGGCTTGAAAATTGACATTTTGTTACGAGCATCAATTTTTCCAGTGTCAATCATCAAAATCTTAGAGCTGCAATTGGATAATGCTGTAACAACCCTCCTGTCTTGCCAAGCAACATAGGTCAAGGGTGGGAGCTGATGCACCTGCATTTCTCCTCTTCTTAGAGCCTTCGTATTCATATCTTTTGGCAAACCAATACGATTTGAGCATACTGTTCCAATTGCATTTGTTTTTCTTTTGTGTAAGGCCATGAATAATTTAGGGGAACTGTACCAATTATCTAAATATACAGTCCTACCCTGATCAAGTACAGATTCCATCAGGTGCATTACTATGGAACCAGATAACCCCAAATCTTTGTCTCCGGTGTTATCAGTCCCTTGGCCAGTGTATATGCAGCTATTGTAAAGATATCCTGTTTTACTTTCACATACATCAAAACTCTTTATGCCAAATCTGGCCCTCTTTGTTTTGATGTATTGTTTCCAACCTAAACGGCCCTTCCAAGCATCAGGCTTTCATCAACAGTGATCTTTTCACTAGGCACATAATTTTCTTTGAATTTTGAAATAATGTAATCAAAAACTGGTCTGATTTTGAATAGTTTATCATTCACATTTTCTGTGCAGGTGAAATGAAGGAAGCTCAAAATGGAAGTAAACCTGTTATTTGACATGCATTTCCCAAAAAATGGGGTAGCTAGAATGTCATCTGTATACCAGTACATGTCTAGCATAGGTTTACAAATAACACCCATGAGCATAATTAGACCAAGTAGTCTGTAAATCTCATTCATTGTTACTTCTGTCCACTTCTGCAATCTACTCTTAGGTCCTAAATTGCCTTTAGCAATCAGGTCTTTTTTCACCCTACTCGCATATACATTTGTTTCCGAAACAATGAGAGACAGTAAGTCAGTAGTAAAAAATTTTGTGAAAATGTCAATTGGTTGGCTGTCAGAAGTTAGCTGAGTATGCAGTTGTACACCAGAGGTTGTGCTCGTGAACGTATGTCTGTGTTAGTTATTTTGACACCTCCATAATGTTGATTCTTCACGAACACCTGTCGGAAATGAGTCATTATCCTCCTCACTGCTACCTATATCCTCAACACCCCCCTCAAAATCTGAAAACTCGCCATCAATGTCCAAATCGCTGTCTAACAGCAAAAAGTCTTCCACATTTTCTGATGTAATATCAGAAGCCCGCACTCATCCTACACTAGCTAATTGATTTGCTACATTTCTAGTTGATGCCATGATTAGCACTGAGGAAACTATTTCAACTGTGTTTTAGCTAAAGAAATTGCTTGGAACTCTGACACAGTCTAAATTACTATATGAACTGAGCAAAGAAAAAAGTTATGTCAGCTAACATAAACTTCCGTTGTGCAATTAGATAGATGCTGACAGAGTTTTCTTTCCAGCGTGTACAGCTTGGTTAACATGAGGTGGCAGCCAGCTGCGCAGTAGAAGAGAGGCAACCAGGAGAGTGGGGGTAGGACTGGCAGCCACATGCGTGCATCTTACCTTGAGGCTGGTTTCAGGCAACAGAAGTAACACTAGGAGATTGTTCAGCCGCAGACTGAGGAGTTTTTTCTTCCGGAAAATTCCCCCCTTCATCTTCACTAGAAAACTTGGATGACTCACTGCTTTCATCGCTGTCATCTCCTAGATGAATGATGATTTCCTGTCCTCCATCCAGCAAACCTTCATTGCGCATGAATTCATGTTCAATCTGAAGGACGTGTTGAAATCTTTTCTGCCAATCTTCCGCAGAAATGTCAGCAAAATTCTCGTCAGCTAACTTAATGACGTCATCCATTTTGAACGTGACATTTCTTTCTGCGTAAAACTGTATGTTTATGTGCCTGAAGAAAACTGTCTATTTTGTACTTGGGAATTTGGGTTTGAGGGGGATGATCATATTGTAAATGTCGGGTTTGTACAGGGAGGAGAAATCAATGTTTGTAAAATGTTCCATGGAGAGGTTTTGTTTCATCCACGAAATCATTGTATCTCTTCTGGAACTTGCAGTGGGCGCCTTATTAAGGATCACATTGTGGTAAGGTGCATTGTCAATTACCAATACGGAATTTTGGGGAAGATTAGGGATCAGTCTTTCTTTTATCCACTTCTCATAATTCGTATAGTTCATGTCGTCGTGGTAGTCACCGGTTTTCTGCTGGGACTTGAACCGAATATACGCGTTAGGGATAAACCCTTGCTCGCCTCCAGCATGCACTATGATAAGATGCTGACCTTTGGATACCGGTGCTAAGAGGCCATGGAAACTGTCATCACTACAAGCATACAGAGTAGTGTAAGATGAATGGATATAATTCTCATCCATATATATTATGGGACGGCTCTCTCTTCTATATTGCTTCATCATTCTGAGAAAATGGAGGCGCTTAGTTCGGATGTCATGGCGCTCCATTAAAATTTTTCTGTTCTTCTTTGTCCGTTTCCATGTGAAACCCAGCTATAGGAGTATTTTTCTTAGTGTGGATACGCTCCCTTCAAAGTTTATCATATCCTTTAATTTAGCATGCACCTTCCTCAGTGTCGGTCTTTGTTTGTGAATTATATAGAATTCGTTCACGGTTCGGCGCACTACTGGCACGAAAAGACCTCTTTGGTCTCTTTTTGTTTGGTGTGGAGAATGAAGTCGAAGTACCACCATCAATATCTTTCGTTTCCTTAATAATTCTCCTTACAGTTCTTTCAGAAACACCTGTTGCCTCAGCCACACTCTTCCCAATGTTTTTGATGATAAGAGTTACTAAGCCAGCTTCTGCATGTCTTTTCATGTACTTATAAACATTACTAACAACTTCCCTGGTTTGGGAGTGCAACACTTTACCTTGTAGTTTGCTGTCCATGTTTTAAAATATTAAAGTCTGCAGTATAAGAAAATACACTTAACGCAGGCGTGCACGCACATACACACACGCACTTACAAGTACGCTGAAAATGACTAAGAACGAGAAATACTATTTACTGTACATATATTAATGTACACTGTCATTTACATATAAAACTATAAATCACACGGACCCGAGCCTTAAAAAATTCATAAGACGCATGTGCAAACTAAACGACTTCACAAGTGTAACTGACTCACACTCTTAGTGCCAGTAGGTGGCGGAGAGGCTGCCACGTCTGAATAAACATACTATATAACACAATATATACAGTTATTATTACGTGTTAGCATAAACTGAAACCTATAAACAACACTTTGTTTATTCAGCTGATATACACATATAGTTTGTAAAACAAAAGTACTCAGAATTAGGCGTGTTCGACGCAAAGAATGGCTTTCTTTACAGTGATACAAATTAATTAAATTTCAATGCTTTATTAATATAGTCTCTATTTTAATGATACCGCAGATGTATACAACTTTTAATGGGCTTTAAACAAATTTTTGTTTCGCTGAAATAACTTAATAAATGTGGAAGATACGAATATTTATTTATGAAGCATTTTTGCAGCATTTAACAATTTAAATGTCTTGTTCTGTTTATTGGGTATCCGTTCTTGGCCGTGCAGGGTTCAAATGTCCATCGGCGAAGCGGTTAATGTGAAAGAAACACGTCATAGTAGTTTCATTGTTTTTACTTCTGGTTCCCGCCTGTGAGAAGCAGGCAAGTTCAGACATGTTCAGTATTAAATATTACAAATAGAAGCATTATTAACAGTGAAGTTTTCTTCATGTTGAAGTTTTGTTGAGTCACACTTGTTTACACTCACCTTCACTTATTATTTTTAATCACCAATAGAATTAGACATCTGGGAAAAAATCCACATAATTAAAAACAGTGAACATGTTATAAATTTTGAAATCCCACCACTTAATGAAGTGTTAAAACTTTGCGCTACTGACACCAGATGGCAACAGGATCAGATACCGGAGAAGGAAGATGAAAGGAAAGGGGAGAGTCAGTCACTGTACTGCTGAGGAAGAGGGCGAATGTCCTGGAAAACGTTCCAGCGTTTTTTAAAAATAATAAGTGAAGGTGAGTGCAAACAAGTGTGACTCAACAAAACTTCAACATGTTCAGTATTGCCTACCGCTGCAATGGAGGTAACATGCAGTTAAGTTGATGTTAGAGGAAGATCCGGAGTTTCTTTCAAACTTAATCACTGCTGATGAAACTTGGCTACATCATTTTGATCCTGAGAGCAAACAGCAAAGCTCAGTGTGGAAATCTCCATCACCAACCCCCCAAAAAGCGAAAGTATTTGCTTCTGCTGGGAAAGTTATGGTCATCTCATTCTTTGATATTCATAGAATGGTTTATCAGCATGTTGTACTGCACACACATCAGTAACTGGACAATACTACAGGGATGTCCTGAAAATATTGCAGGTGCAAAAGATCACATTTCCATGAAGCAGGCTGGATGCTGCACCACGATAATGTGCGGCCACATATTGCCAATGTTGTTGCTGAATATCTTGCAAAAATCAATGTGAAGTGCACCCCTCACCCTCCCTATAGTCCGGATTTTTCCCCAATGTGACTTTTTTCTATTCCCTAACTTGAAATGCCTTTGTGGGACACATTATCCATCATGAGAAGCAGTGGTGAAGGCTGCATAGGCGATTTTGAAGGATCCTCCCAAAAATTATTTCCAGCATGTGTTTGAAGACTGGCAGAAACACTGGGACAAGTGCATCACATTCAGGGGAGACTGTTTTGAGAAGGACCACCAAAATTATGAACATGAGTAAAGGTATAGAATAAAAAGAAGTATTTCAGAAAGTGGAGTGCCATTGTTACTAAAATTAGGCAAATGAGTCAACCTTGTATATACTTTTCTCCACTTACAAGTATTTTTATGAAGACTAGTTTCTGGGAACTTTTTCCCTATTGTCAGTTCTGTGGTTTACTCAGTTCTGTGGTTGACTTCTGAGTCAACCACAGAACTGACAATAGGGAAAAAGTTCCCAGAAACTAGTCTTCATAAAAATACTTGTAAGGGGAGAAAAGTATATACAAGGTTGACTCATTTGCCTAATTTTAGTAACAATGAGTAAAGGTACATTGTCAAAAAAAATTGTGATCATTCTTTATTGAACAGCCCTCATACTATCTAGATTTAACTGTATTGGAACACCACAGTGAAGCGAAAAATTATTAATTTTTAGATGAGTCGTATTATTACACATCTGCTTCACTTTCATACCTATTTTGAGGACATGTTTCGCAAATCATCGTTTGCATCTACGGCTCTTAAGCGACTAAAGCTTGATCCAGCGGTGTGGGTAATTCTGGGGTTGCTGCTGCCATCTGTTGATTTAGTGATGAACTTAAATGTGGGATTCTCTTCTGGCGGGATTTCAAAGTTCATAAGTTGGTTTTTATGTTTTTCTATGTATATCCTCTCCCATATGACGAGTTCACTCTGTTTTGTACGTATTTTAGTAATTCTGTGCTATCTTCAATTTCATGATTTTCAGACCAGAAATGAGCTGCTATTGCGGACTCTTAAGTGCCTGAAGTGTTCTTTCTTTCTAGTGCCTATGTTTCTTTTTGTCCTCCCTATGTAAATTTTTTCAGTGTTTACACTTAATCTTATAAATGCCTGACTTTTCCTCTGGTTTTATCTTATCAGTATTATTACTGTGAAGTAGGTTTTTAATGTTGTAATTGTTTTTTGGTGCCAATGTTATATTGTATTTCTTGAATATTTTTTGGAACTTTTTTGTGGCCCAGGGTTGGTAAGTAAATTTAGCAAATCTAATTTCTTGTTTTATTGGTGTGAGAGCTGTGATCTGTTTTAATCTCTTTTGAAGTTTGAATGATTTTAGTTTTTTATCTACAAGGTTTTTTCCATATCCATTTTTAATTGCAGTTTTTAAGATTTGATGGTATTCGTTTTGATATTCTTGCTGGCTGAGGGGTAGATTTACTAATCTGTGTGTGAGACTGTTGATGGTGGCATGTTTGTGTGGAATTGGGTTGAAACTATTTGCTTTGATGTAATTATCTGTGTGTGTTGCTTTTCTATGAATGCCAAATTCTAGTTTTTCATTGCCTTTTTTGATTTTAAGGTCTAAAAAAGGTAGAGTACAGTCCTCTTCAGTTTCCACTGTGAATTGTATGCTGGGGTCTTGCAGGTTTAGTAGTTTCAAAGCATCATCTATTTGTTTGTAGGGCACTATTGCAAAGATGTCGTCTACGTATCTGTACCATGTTTTAAACATATGAGGGAAGACTTTAGTTATATGTGTTTCGAAAAAGCTCATGTATAGATTGGCCAAAAATGGTGATAGCGGGCTTCCCATAGCTAGTCCTGAAATTTGTTTATAATATTTTCCATCGAAGACAAAATAATTTTGATGTATACATATTTCAGTCATTGCCAGATATTCTTCTATTGCATTGGCATCTAGGTTTATAGAATTTAGCCATTTTTTCAGTTGAATCAAAAGTTTGTCTAATGGAATGCTAGGGAAGAGGGAGCGGACATCAAAGGATACTAAAGTGTCATGAGGTTTTAGTTTAAGATTTTGAATTTTTTCTACCAGGTCTAAAGAGTGTTTTATGCTCAGAGTATGGAATTGTGGAAAGGACTGAAATTACCCACACCGCTGGATCAAGCTTTAGTCGCATAAGAGCCATAGATGCAAACGATGATTTGCGAAACATGTCCTCAAAATAGGTACGAAAGTGAAGCAGATGTGTAATAATACGACTCATCTAAAAATTAATAGCCCTCATACTATTTATATAGAATACATTTTATGCTACTGTAGTGATTATTTAATAATTCTTTGGTGTGAGCATTGTGTCATTCCATTCAGTTACTTGAATGCTTTCATATGTTCTCCCAACTTCTGCGATTGTACTTTTACTCATTTTGTTGCTAAGAAGGGAGTGGTACTTGTAAATTACGATAAATTGCTATTCTCAGCAGGTACATTACTCGAATTCCCTTGTAAGGATAAGCCATGGTCAAGACTCAAATTTAACAATTTCAAATGTGTTATTGAGTTAACTGCTGATAGTTAAAGGAAATCACTCTGATCCCCAAGAGAATCTGAATAACTATAGTACTGCATGAAAACAGCTGCATAAGCCTAAGGCTATAAACTTGATTAGTTCATACAGATGCTGACGGAGAGGTTTTTTATTTTTAACCTGTGTGACACAACATATACAATGATTATCGCATGATAGCATAAACTGAGCGCTAGAACCTTGAAACGGGTAACCCCTTACGCAGCTAATATGTACTTCGTTCATATGCAAATAAAACAAAATGACTTGCAAATTAAATGCATTTGATGCAAATAATGGGTTTTGATATAGTGAAACAAAGTAGTGAAATTTCATTGAATTGTGAATATCATCTCTACTTTAATGATACCATAGTTGTGTACTGCCTTTAATGAGCTTTAAACTAGTATTTGTTTTGTTAAAGTAACATAACAAATATGGAAGATACGAATGTGTGTTTATTAAGCATTTTTACAACATTTAACAATTTAAATATCTTGTGCTGTTTATTGGGTATCTGTTCCCAGCTCATAAAGGGTTTAAATATCCATCCTGAAGCAGTTAAAAGTGTTTCAGTGATGTACATGTATTTTGATCCTTTTTCTGTCACTTACTGGATAACATGGATTTTTATTAACTCATATTGTCCCTGTTCCCCATTGATCTGAGTAAACGAGGTTCTACTGTAATGTAAAGAGTGATTTTGGAGTTAGAAATCAATGAAGATAGTGATGCTGGTACTCATTCATTTAATTTAGCACTTTTTTTTAATTAATATTGTAACACGAGCGCTGGAACACCCTGTGAACCAGCTGGGAACGGAAGGCAGGGGAGGACCGCGTTAGCCACACCTCCCCCTCGTTTGTCTTGTAGTGGTGACAGGCAGTGGTTGGGAGGAAAAACATCAGTGTGCCGTCTGTTTCTGTCCACCTGGTTCCAGAAATTACGGAATCTGGAACATTCTCCTGGTCACTAGAAACCGGCGATATTCCTATATAAAGAGGGTTACAGACAGACAGAGTTGAGTTGGTCAATCAGTTGGTTAGTGTGTGTGAGTGAGGACAGTTCTTGGTGTAAGAAGGCAGTGTTAGTCAGTGACGTGTTAATGTACGAGTAGATTGTGCAACGGAAGACTGTACGTAACTGTGAATGTGTACCGGAGCTTACGTAACCGCGAGTACAGTGAAATTGTAACGGACGAACTGGTGAATTGTAATTGTTGCAGCACGTAATTCTGTGTAATTGGCAAGTGTTAAGCTGTAAGTCGGTGGAAATAAAGATCATTGTTGAGTGGTGTAATTGGACTTTTCATTTCACGAACCCACAAAGTCACAATATTCACTTACTTGGTGAGTGTGTTGAGGCTCTTGAAACCTTCGTATGATGTGGTAACTGGTCATCCATCAAAGTAAGATGCCTTTTCTGATATAGTCATTAATTATAATATCCAGGATTTTGGAAAATATGATATGGACTAATACATCTACTGTTGTTTCAGATAAATTATCAAATTTGTATATAAATATTTGTATAGAAAATACATTATGAAAATGAGATGAAGCTTCAAGTTCATTTAGAAGCTTAGTTCTTTGTGCCTCTTAAGGTGAGCTTTTAATTATAATTAATAGTCTCAATAAAATGGACTGTGTGCCTCTTAGGCTGGGCTTTTAAACTAGCCAGTAGTCTCAATAAAATGGACTGTGTGCCTCTTAGGCTGGGCTTTTAAACTAGCCAGTACTCTCAATAAAATGGACTGTGTGCCTCTTAAGCTGAACTTTTAATCATCGCCAATAGTCTCAATAAAATGGACTGTGTGCCTCTTAAGCTGAACTTTTAATCATCGCCAATAGTCTCAGTAAAAGTGACTATGCGCCTCCTAAGCTAGACTTTTAATCATAGCCAATAGTCTCAATAACATGGACTGTGTGCCTCTTAAGCTGAACTTTTAATCATCGCCAATAGTCTCAGTAAAAGTGACTATGCGCCTCCTAAGCTAGACTTTTAATCATAGCCTGTAGTCTAAATAACATGGACTGTGTGCCTCTTAAGCTGGGCTTTTAATCATAGCCAATAGTCTCAATAAAAGTGACTATGCGCCTCCTAAGCTAGACTTTTAATCATAGCCAATAGTCTCAATAAAATGGACTGTGTGTCTCTTAAGCTGGGCTTTTAACCATAGCCAATAGTCTCAATAATTTGGACTGTGTGTCTCTTAAGCTGGGCTTTTAATCATAGCCAATGGTCTCAATAAAATGGACTGTGTGTCTCTTAAGCTGGGCTTTTAATTATAGCCAGTGGTCTCAATAAAATGGACTGTGTGCCTCTTAAGCTGGGCTTTTAATTATAGCCAGTGGTCTCAATAAAATGGACTGTGTGTCTCTTAAGCTGGGCATTTAATTATAGACAATGGTCTCAATAAAATGGACTGTGTGCCTCTTAAGCTGGGCATTTAATCATAGCCAATAGTCTCAATAAAATGGACTGTGTGTCTCTTAAGCTGGGCATTTAATCATAGCTAATAGTCTCAATAAAATGGACTGTGTGTCTCTTAAGCTGGGCATTTAATTATAGCCAGTGGTCTCAATAAAATGGACTGTGTCTCTCTTAAGCTGGGCATTTAATCATAGCCAATAGTCTCAATAAAATGGACTGTGTGTCTCTTAAGCTGGGCTTTTAACCATAGCCAATAGTCTCAATAATTTGGACTGTGTGTCTCTTAAGCTGGGCTTTTAATCATAGCCAATGGTCTCAATAAAATGGACTGTGTGTCTCTTAAGCTGGGCTTTTAATTATAGCCAGTGGTCTCAATAAAATGGACTGTGTGCCTCTTAAGCTGGGCTTTTAATTATAGCCAGTGGTCTCAATAAAATGGACTGTGTGTCTCTTAAGCTGGGCTTTTAATCATAGCTAATAGTCTCAATAAAATTGACTGTGTGTCTCTTAAGCTGGGCTTTTAATTATAGCCAGTGGTCTCAATAAAATGGACTGTGTGTCTCTTAAGCTGGGCTTTTAATTATAGCCAGTGGTCTCAATAAAATGGACTGTGTGCCTCTTAAGCTGGGCTTTTAATTATAGCCAGTGGTCTCAATAAAATGGACTGTGTGTCTCTTAAGCTGGGCATTTAATCATAGCTAATAGTCTCAATAAAATGGACTGTGTGTCTCTTAAGCTGGGCTTTTAATTATAGCCAGTGGTCTCAATAAAATGGACTGTGTGTCTCTTAAGCTGGGCATTTAATTATAGACAATGGTCTCAATAAAATGGACTGTGTGCCTCTTAAGCTGGGCATTTAATCATAGCCAATAGTCTCAATAAAATGGACTGTGTGTCTCTTAAGCTGGGCATTTAATCATAGCTAATAGTCTCAATAAAATGGACTGTGTGTCTCTTAAGCTGGGCATTTAATTATAGCCAGTGGTCTCAATAAAATGGACTGTGTCTCTCTTAAGCTGGGCATTTAATTATAGCCAATGGTCTCAATAAAATGGACTGTGTGTCTCTTAAGCTGGGCATTTAATTATAGCCAATGGTCTCAATAAAATGGACTGTGTGCCTCTTAAGCTGGGCATTTAATTATAGCCAATAGTCTCAATAAAATGGACTGTGTGCCTCTTAAGCTGGGCATTTAATCATAGCCAATGTTCTCAATAAAATGGACTGTGTGTCTCTTAAGCTGGGCATTTAATTATAGCCAATGGTCTCAATAAAATGGACTGTGTGCCTCTTAAGCTGGGCATTTAATTATAGCCAATAGTCTCAATAAAATGGACTGTGTGCCTCTTAAGCTGGGCATTTAATCATAGCCAGTGGTCTCACTAAAATGGACTGTGTGTCTCTTAAGCTGGGCTTTTAATCATAGCCAGTAGTCTCAACAAAATGGACTGTGTGCCTCTTAAGCTGGGCATTTAATTATAGCCAATGGTCTCAATAAAATGGACTGTGTGCCTCTTAAGCTGGGCATTTAATTATAGCCAATGGTCTCAATAAAATGGACTGTGTGTCTCTTAAGCTGGGCATTTAATTATAGCCAATGGTCTCAATAAAATGGACTGTGTGCCTCTTAAGCTGGGCATTTAATTATAGCCAATAGTCTCAATAAAATGGACTGTGTGCCTCTTAAGCTGGGCATTTAATCATAGCCAGTGGTCTCAATAAAATGGACTGTGTGTCTCTTAAGCTGGGCTTTTAATCATAGCCAGTAGTCTCAACAAAATGGACTGTGTGTCTCTTAAGCTGGGCATTTAATCATAGCCAGTGGTCTCAATAAAATGGACTGTGTGTCTCTTAAGCTGGGCTTTTAATCATAGCCAGTAGTCTCAACAAAATGGACTGTGTGTCTCTTAAGCTGGGCTTTTAACCATAGCCAATAGTCTCAACAAAATGGACTGTGTGTCTCTTAAGCTGGGCTTTTAACCATAGCCAATAGTCTCAATAATTTGGACTGTGTGCCTCTTAAGCTGGGCTTTTAATCATAGCCAGTAGTCTCAACAAAATGGACTGTGTGTCTCTTAAGCTGGGCATTTAATCATAGCCAGTGGTCTCAATAAAATGGACTGTGTGTCTCTTAAGCTGGGCTTTTAATCATAGCCAGTAGTCTCAACAAAATGGACTGTGTGCCTCTTAAGCTGGGCATTTAATCATAGCCAATGGTCTCAATAAAATGGACTGTGTGTCTCTTAAGCTGGGCATTTAATCATAGCCAGTGGTCTCAATAAAATGGACTGTGTGCCTCTTAAGCTGGGCATTTAATCATAGCCAGTGGTCTCAATAAAATGGACTGTGTGTCTCTTAAGCTGGGCATTTAATCATAGCCAATGGTCTCAATAAAATGGACTGTGTGCCTCTTAAGCTGGGCATTTAATCATAGCCAGTGGTCTCAATAAAATGGACTGTGTGCCTCTTAAGCTGGGCATTTAATCATAGCCAATGGTCTCAATAAAATGGACTGTGTGTCTCTTAAGCTGGGCATTTAATCATAGCCAATGGTCTCAATAAAATGG
The DNA here is from genome assembly GCA_030765055.1 of Mantis religiosa. Lineage (NCBI taxonomy): Eukaryota > Metazoa > Arthropoda > Insecta > Mantodea > Mantidae > Mantis > Mantis religiosa. The sequence goes on from CM060948.1 coordinate 1,143,387, forward strand.
ACTGTGTGCCTCTTAAGCTGGGCATTTAATCATAGCCAGTGGTCTCAATAAAATGGACTGTGTGTCTCTTAAGCTGGGCTTTTAATCATAGCCAGTAGTCTCAACAAAATGGACTGTGTGTCTCTTAAGCTGGGCTTTTAACCATAGCCAATAGTCTCAATAATTTGGACTGTGTGCCTCTTAAGCTGGGCTTTTAATCATAGCCAGTAGTCTCAATAATTTGGACTGTGTGCCTCTTAAGCTGGGCTTTTAATCATAGCCAGTAGTCTTAATAAATTGGACTGTGACCTTTATCAGCCGTTCTTATTCTCTGAGGAGTCTAAAGATATATTTCGCACAGCAAATCCTTCACTTTTTCATATTATGTGCCGGAAACAACATTGCCTGCATAAAGGGTTGATTAAGTTCCGTTATGTGTAAATGTTTATATAAAGTGTTGTGGACTGTAAGGATAATTAATAACCCTTCTCAGCTTAGATCTTGGAGGATTCTGAAGATAGTCAATGTGTTTATCAGTTAGCTCTGAAATAAATCATGGGCTTGCTTAGCTGTAGGTTGTTCAAGTTAATCCAAACTCGAAATTACCTCTAGCTGTAATTTGAGTAATATCTAATTTGGCACTTCTGAGCAACATGCTACCGCAGAGCTCAGTTGCAATAAAATTATCACTTCATCTCTTAGAAAGTTAGTTCATCTCATTAAATCTTATACTAGCATTTCAGGAACGCAAAGATGACTGGATACTAGCACAGTGTTTCCATAACTATTCAAATGTACTAATCAAGGCTTCGCGGACCTGAAGAAGGCCATGGAGTTTGCAATAGCCGAAAGCTCGACGTTTATTAATTTGACAGGGTTGATCACCCATGAAGCCTTGATTAGTAATGCTTGCTGTGAAAGCTTCAAGTCTTATTTAAATGTAGTTTTGACTGCTGTAAGGGCTTACAAAGCTGCAGCAGATACCATTGCTCATACGCCTGACAGAAGTAAAATATCCACTACAGTGCCTCATATGGCATATATCTCAACCTGAAAAAACAGTATCACAACATTTTCAAAGGAAAGCACAAGCCAAAGCCTAGAGCTGCAGATCCCAGCCACCATCTTGCCCCAGTATTATATTATATATTATATATTATATTATATTATATATTATATTATAATATTATATTATATTATATTTGGCCCCCAACCTTGTCTCTGGGTCGCACTTCTTTGAAAGGCATCACAACTGTGTAATATGGATTTAGGTTATAGCATACCTAGTCTTCATCAGAACTCCTATCTGCATAATAGGACACATCTAAATTAAAGTCCCCTAACGGGTATCTTAAAGTGCCACTCCTACTGTCCAAAGATGATGTCCACTCATCCTTGCACCCTTCCACCCTTCTGTCTTCCTTGACAAACAAATGGAAAGCAATAAATAGGGTTTATCAGAATGTTGTCCATCATGGTCCAGAGATAACATGCTGGCCTCCAGTTCCCAAGGTTGTAGGTTCAAACTTGGTGGAGGGCATTGGATTTTTTTGGAGGGTGTAAAAAATCCTTAGAATGACTTCCTTTGGAAGGAAGGTAAAGCTGGTGGCCCTGTTGTAGATTTACAACAGGTAAAAGAACCTCAAGCTTGACAGGCCTGTGAACAAAATGATGCAAACTGTCATGTCCACTGTAGACTGGGATGCTGATAACCACAGCGGTTAGAGAGTATCCATAAATAAAAACTCAATTTTAATAAGTCCACCAGGCTCTGAGGCAGACCATGTGCTAGTCCACACCAGCCTATTATCATAGAAACATAGTTTTGCACCAAATTTAGTTCATTTACTATCCTCACAGAGAAACTAGGCCACAAATCAATGCTTTTTAAGATACTTTATTATTGTGATGCAGAGCCATCTGTCTACCCTTGTCTAGAGCCCTACCGCAGCCCAGTGGCTCTCAGCAGGCCTAGAAACCATTGTGGATCTTTGCTTTGTTCCACAGCTTTTTCCACTTGAACATATAGCTTATAATTCCAAGCTACTTAACTGATCCAGATACTTCAATTTCATCCTGGAAAGAAGGGACTCTACCAATACAAGCAGCCTGTTGCTTGTGCAGATCATTATTTCAGTCGTGCCTGGATTAATACATAAATCCGTTCCTCACACCATTTCTCTATAGCATGTGAGGAGCTCTGTATGGGCTCTAAAACAATGCTTGGCGATTTTGCTCTTGCTACAGGGCACATTATACTGGCATTGCCCTAAGCAGGCATTCCCCCTATTGATTCTCTACAGTAGATAATCCAATATCAGACTCACGAGTAGATGCCAAGACTTCCATGAGGGCAGCAACAGGGTTCTGATATCTTCAAGGTTTCACTTCCCAAAATGGCCTGACAGTCTCTCAAGGAGGTCATAATCCAGTCCAAAACTAGCGGACTGACTTCTGTGCTCTTCAGACACTCCCTAAAGTGATGCCATGACCAGTTTTTCACAGTTCAATGTCCCCTCCAGTTTTATTATGAGCTTATGGAGCTCAATTATGACAGTTTACCTGGCCAGTAAGTATGCTGATGAAGATTCTTTTAATCAGTACTCCATCCCTTAAATGCCTATTTAACAGGGCAGGCAAGATAAGCACCGGAAGTGTGAAATGTTTTACCCCTACAACCACCCTTTTTTTTCTATCTGGCAAGTAAACAAACAGGTGACATGTGGCACAGTGTTGGTCATTCGGGTTTTGGATGTGATCAAATGCATATGTTTGAATGCAAGGTTTGGCTACGAAAGCACGTAAAGGGTAAATGGTACAATAGTATGAGTGAAGGATGCAGTAGCAATGTTAAACGGTTCATATTGGCATGGTGAGAGAGATTGCTCACATTACTCACCATAGACAAAGCTTAAGCTAGCAAAAGCAGTTCTATATAATTAACAGGTTTATTAACTATGTTTTTTATACAAGTTTTTTTTTTTTTTTGCAGTGATATTTCCCTTGTGCTTCTAAGATATTTATATACGCTTTCTATACTGTATTCTTAAAAGTAATTGTTGCAATCTATCTAAAAGGTGCATTGAAATTGCTTACAATATACATTGTTAAATAGTCATTATATTCCCTTAATTTGCACGTTTCATTTTAAATACTCATGTTTCAATCTCTGGCAGCAAACTAGATGAACTTAAAATGTAGAGCATCTGAAGAGATGATCTGAGTAGCGTGCTCTTGTTGAGTGTTAGTATGCTGTACAGTTGTACACATTGATAAGTGGTACCAAACATGGCCAGCAATTTGCTTGCAGAAAGTTCAGCTTGGGAAACATGTGTACAAATCCAAACCATGTTTTCCTGAAATGCGCAATGGCACGTTGCTTTGAAGGTTTATAGGCTCCAGTACGAGTCACATTGAAATGCCTATTTAACCACTTCTGCAATGGCCATCTAAACCCTGCATGGGTCTGGAATGGATACCCAATAAACACAATAAGACATTTAAGTTTTTAAATAATGTAAAAATGCTTAAAGTACACATTCGTATCTTCCGTATTTAAGTTGTTATAACGAAACAAAACCTGTTTTATGGCCATTAAAGGCAGTGTACAACTGCAGTATCATTAAAGTACAGACAATATTCATAAGCCTTTGAAATTTCACTATTTTGTATCACTGTAGAGAAAGCCATTCTTTGCTAACGCATCTAATTGTGAGTAATTTTGTTTTATCATTCATGCAAACGATATATATACTGTCACCATATGGCATTGTTGTGGTGCAACGACAAGCTGGAGCCAGGCGCATGGGCAGGAGAGAAACAGTTGTACTCGCTCCGTTGTTTCTGAGAAATTTCTCGGAAGGCCTGCGGCTTTCTAGAAACAATGGCTGGGAGGTATAAATAAACCGCAAGATGTTAGAAGCAGCAGTTGTTTGTTGGTTATTGCGACAGTCGACGATAAAAGTGTAGTGCAGTGATTTCTTTTGTTTGTTTTTGTGCAGCAAAAGTTGTTTTAAACTTCTAGAATTGGATTTCCGAATCTACGTAACCCACACAGTAACAATATATATATATATATTAGCTCTGTAATCAAGTTCTCCATTTTAAGGTTCTAGGGTTCAGTTTATGCTACCAAGTGATAATAATTGTACATGTTGTGTCAAACAACAAATGCTGTAAAGAAAGAAACCACTCTGTCAGCATCTGTGTTTACCTCTTACAACATTTGACAACTGCAGTTTATGTTAGCCTTATGCAGCATTTGCACTCAATGATTTATATTCTCTCGCAGTTCAGAGAGATTTCTTTTAGCTATCAGAAGTTAACTGAATAGCACATTTGAAAATTAAATTTCATGGCTTATCCTAGTTATGTAGCAAATAAATTAGCTTGCGTAGGATGTGTACAGGCTTTTGATATCACTTTAGAAAATGTGGAGGACATTTTGCTGTTTGATATGATTTGAATAATAATGGTGAGTTTTCAGATTTTGAGAGGTGTTGAGGATATAGGTAGCAGTGAGGTAGAAAATGACCCGCTTCCTTCAGATATGTGAAGAATAAACATTTTGAAGTCGTCAAATTAACTCGAACACAGACATGTTTTCTGGTGTACAGCTAACTTCTGACAGCCAACCATATGACATTTTCATTATGTATTGTGAATTTGTGGGTTCGTGATATTAAAAGTCCAGATTACAAACACTGAAAATTGCTCTTTATTTCCGTAAAAATCAATCTGACAGTGCAGAATTACGTCACATACACAATACAACTTGCAAGGTCAATGACCACAACACAGCTCACACAACTATTCACGCACGTGAGTTTAATTAACAACTGTCTGCCTGTGGCAGGTGACAGCTCCCTTTTTATAGATTTCTCACTATTCTAGAAATTCGTGGAATGTTCTCAAACAATCAGGACGGCGTTAGAAGAAAGATGAACTCTCCAGAAATCCATCTCCTTCCCCCCACGGTTTTGGTAAGCTTTTATCTCCGCACTGCACTGTCCGTCTCTTTGAATGCGTCGCTGCGCCACCTCGCCGCAACAATGCATTCAGGACACTGCTCCCTCCTCAAGGCTTGTCGTCCCGAACAGCACCATCATAGCGTGCCAGAGTATCCAGGTGTACCACCAACATCTTTCATCGGGGCTCCTTCTGGATGCGGTAGACCACGTCGTTAATTCTCTTCACCACCCGGTACGGTCCTTGTCACGATTGTTGAAGTTTCGGCCAATGTCCCTTGGTCCGAGTAGGGTGGTACAACCAAACCAAGTAACCTCGCTGGAACCCTTGGCTTGCCTGTCGTATCGGGTCTTCATACGGTCGCTCCCCATCTGGATGTTCTGATGAGCCATCTCTTGCATGTCGTGGAGATGGTCCACCAGGTTCTCCACAAACTCCGTTGCTGGGTGTTTTGCTCGGGGCTCCCAAATGCCAGGTCACTAGGTAGGCGTAACTCTCGGCCGAACATTAAGCTGGCTGGCGTCATCCCAGTGGTGTCATGTGTTGACGAGCGGTAGGCCAGCAGGAACAGTGGCACATTGACGCTGATGGCTGGCCACGACCTTCCTCAGCTGTTTTTTTAAGGTCTTGATGTACCTCTCCACCATGCCGTCCAACTGTGGGTGTAGGGATATTGTGCGGGTGTTGTTCACCCCAAGTCTTTCTAGTGCCTCCTTCATTAGGTGAGACTCAAACTTGGTGCCCTGATCACTGTGGAGCTCTAACGGCACCCTAAAATGGTAGAACACTTGCTCCACGAGGCAGTCTGTGATGGTCTTCGCCTCCTGGTTCAGGATGGCATACACCTCCGGCCACTTGGTGAAGTAGTCCACGACCACCATCAGGTACTTATTGCCTCGGTCGTTCACTGGGAGTGGTCCAGCTATGTCGACAGCGATGCGTTCGAAAGGCGCTCCGATGTTGTACCGCTGCATGCGACCCCGGCTCCTAGTTTGGGGGCCGCGACTTGCCGCGACTCGCCGCGCACATGTGACATTGACGGCACCATCTCTCAGCGACTGCTTGGAGTCTGAGCCAATAGTAGCGCTGTCATAGTTTGTCAATTGTTCGGTTCGCTCCCAGGTGTCCTGAAGTACCGGCGTACACTTCCTCCAAGACTTCCAGGACCTTACTTCGGGGAAGTACGAACTGCTCCCTCTGCATCTTTCCAACGGGTGATTCCCATACCCGGAATAGCACACCCTCTTTGATCTTCAACGATTCCCATTGGGCCCAGTATGACTTTTTCGCAGCGCTTCTGGGTGCGATGTCCTGCCTGGTTGGTCTCGTACCTGCCTCCACTTCCCTCAAGAGTGGCCCCAAGTCGGCATCCGCCAGCTGGTCCCTCCTCAGGCCTGTGCAATCCCAGCCATCCGTAGGCACTTCCGTGACCACTCTGACAGCTGCGGCACACTTCTTCTCTTCTACTCTTGCGCACTGGCTACACTCTTCTGGGCAGCATCTTTGGGTCATGGTGTTTGCGTTGCTGTTGCTCTTCCCTCTACAATGATCAGAGGTCGTACTCCTGCAGCCTCTGGACCCAACGTGCTGTCTGGCCTTCCAGGTTTCTAAAGCTCAGTAGCCAGGTTAGGGCAGAGTGGTCAGTCCTCAGGTGGAATGGCTGACCGTACAGGTACTTGTGGAAGTGCTCCAAGGTCAGTTCTCGCCGGGTAAAGCAGTAGTTCTTCTCTGCCTTGGACAGCGTCTTGCTGTAGTAAGCTATCATCCGCTCGTGGCCATCCTTGACTTGGGATAAGATGCCTCCAGTGCAATGGTCGCTGGCATCTGTGTCCACAATGAAGGCACTGCCTGGTTGGAGCACTGCAAAGTGTCTTCTTCAGGTGCTGGAAAGCAACTTTGGCATCCTTCGTGTACACATAAGGCCGTGTTTTTCCGTCAGGCAGGTGAGGGGCTTGGCGATGTTGGAGAACCCCCTTATGAAGCGGCAGTAATAACTGCACAGCCCCAGGAAACTGCGTAACTCTCGCTTATCCTTTGGGCAAGGCCAATCTCTCACAGCCTGGGTCTTCTCCGGGTCTGTGGCCACTCCGGTTGGCGAGACTATGTGGCCCAAGTAGTTAAGTTCTTTGCGAAAGAGTTGGCACTTCGCATTCAGCTTCAGGTTGGTCACCTGCAGTCTCTAACACCTTGCTCAGGTTGTCGAGATGGTCTTCGAATGTCTTGCCGACGATGTCCAGGTATAGCAGGCAGGCGTCATTAGTCAGTCCTCTCATCACTGACTCCATGAAGTGTTGGAAGGTAGCTGGTGCGTTGCAGAAGCCAAAGGGCATAACTGTGAAGTGCCAGAGCCTGTGGCCTGTCGAGAACACGGTATTCTTCTCTGGCATCCAGAGCTACCTGCTAGTAACCCAACTTCAGGTCCAGGGTTGAGAACCACTGCGCTCCACCAAGCGTCTCCAGGGTGTCATCAATATGTGGTAAGGGGAAGCAATCTTTCCTTGTGACAGCATTTAGCTTCCTGTATTCCACGCAGAAGCATAGCTCGCCGTTCGTCACCAAGACTACAGGGGAACACCAAAGGCCTGCCTCGGTAGCGTACATGGTAGCATCTCTGCCTCACATTCAAGAGGTTCCGAGTTTGAATTTCGGTTAGGGTGAGTTACCTGGATAAGGTTTTTTCCAGGGTTTTCGCTTATCATGAAAGACGAATGTCAGGTAACTCTAAGCTCTACGGGCCCTGGGTCCATTTGAGCATCATTTCACCCATTCCATTCATCGTCCGATATGACAACGTTGGAGGACGTAAATAATAATAATAAAAAAAACACCAAGGGCTGTCGGATTCCTCAGTCATTCTCCTGGATCTCATATCCAACATGTTCCGCCGCCGTTTGTTTCGCTGGTGGAACACGTCTAGGTGATTGCCGAATAGTTGGGCGCCTCCGGTGTCAATGCGGTGCAGCACCTGGTTCGTGCGGCCATAGTCGCTGTCGCCTTGGCTGAAGACGCGCTGGTACCGTCTCAGCATTTGCCGAACCTTCTCGAACTCTTCTGCGTTTAGGTGGTCGGCAGCCCTCTTCAATAAGCCTTCCAGCCGGGGCCCCAGGTTTTGCGTCGGCTCCGGCTCGTGGGTCTTATCGATTGGCGTTACGCTGACCACGGGCTCGCACGTCCTCAACTCTGTTCCGACCTGAGCGTCCTGATCGGTGTCCTTTGGGTTTAGCAGTCTCACTGGCACCTCTCGGCATGGCAACAATGTCTTGGCTACACAAAGTCCGTGCACAGATGTCTTCTGGTCCAGCATCAAGTGCCTTGTTCGCTGGCCTTCCAGTCGTGCCGTCACCACCACCTCACTTCTTGCGGGGACAACCATGTCTTCCCTCAGAATGACCCTGCAGATTCCCAGGCGTTCTTCGGTTTGCCGGAGTATGACCTCTTCTCCATTGAGCCGCAGGACCTTCCTGCCGACATCGACCATCGCCTCGTGGCTCCTGAGGACATCCAATTCCAGTATCACCTCCTCAGCCACTTCCGCGACGATTACCCACTGACGCACAGCACTGCATCCCAAGGTCAACTTCAGTAGGGTCTCCTCCACAGGCAAGGTGTCTCCCGATGCCGTCACTAGCTGGTATGGTCGGCTTGGTTTCATTTCTGTGTTTAATTCGGCCTTCATTGCATGGTGATTTGTCGTCTCCAACTTTGTGGCCAGGTTACTATTTGCCGCCTCCGTCATGGTAGCGAGGTTGTCATTCGCTGTTCTCATTTCTATGGTTAACGTCGCAACGAGGTTGTCGTTATCCGTCTTCATTTCTTTCATCTTGGCGGTGAGGCTGTCGCTAGCCGTCTTCATTTCTTTCAGTTCCTGTAGAATCTTTTCCAATGCAGCCTCCATGGTGGTACGTCTCACTCCTGACACTAATTGTGACTTTGTGGGTTCGTTATATTAAAGGTCTTTATTTCTGTAGAAATAATCTGACAGTGTAGGATTACATCACATACACAATACAACTTGCAAGATCAACAACCACAACACAGCTCACACAACTGTTCACGCATGCGTGTTGAATTAACAACTGTCTCCCAGTGACAGGTGGCGGCTCCCTTTTTATAGATTTCTCACTATTCCAGAAATTCGTGGAATGTTCTCAAACAATTAGGACGGCGTTAGAAGAAAGATGAGCTCTCCAGAAATCCGTCTCCTTGCCCTCACCATTTCGGCAAGGCTTTATTTCGCATTGAATGCCTCGCCGCACCACCTCGTCACAACAATGCATTTGCATGTGTCTCTCATTGTTATGAAAACAAGCATGTATATTAGTAGGGTGAAGGAAGCCCTGACCTCTGAAGGCAATTTAGGGCCTAAGAGGAGAACTCAGAAGTGGTCAGTGTGCATGTTATTTGTAAACCTACATTAGAAGTGTACTAGTCTAGAGATGGCAGTTTGCTGCTCCATTTATTGGAGGCAAATAACGGATCAAATATCTACTACATCAGGTATTGCAAGCTATCCTGCTTTATGAAAAACAGTTAAATGGTATAAAAAGTACTTTTACACCAGCTAGATATAACCATATATAATTGTTTAGTTCTTTTTTAGCTGGCTGTGTTTACCTGTTTGTTGAAAGTAGTGGGGACGAGAGGGAGGGTAATTTCCAGCCCTGGCCTATAACATAAACATTAGACTGAGAGGACAAAAATCCTTAAGCCAGGAATAAAATTGTTTACTCAAGTAAGGTATAAATACTACTTTGATCTGCCTCCACAGGGGAGAAATATCCTCACGGCAAAATAGGCCCTGAAAATTATCAGGTGTAGAGAAATGATCTTGTTGCATTCCTGCAGAACCATGAAGACTTCATCCGCAGCCTTGCATTCATAGGGCTCAAAATAAAAGATGACTGGAAAGTTGCCAGCCTTCCTTCCTCTGAAGGCCTATGCCTCCAACTGAGTTCAATTCTTGATCCTTATATTTGTCCCTGGGTAATGTGTTACAAATAACAGCCTCACGGTCTCCCCATCAAATTGCATCATTGCTCCAATGGGGACCTCCTGAGAATCTAATCTGGCTTTACCTCCAAGACAAATTTGTGTAATACAGCAGCATTCGATTGTTCCTGAATACTATCACAGAAAGGCTTCCAAGATTTGCTGGAGGCCCTTTTGGTCTCTTTTATACACTCTCCAGAATTTTTTTTTACAGAAATCCCATATTTCCTGACACATTAGTTTTAAATGCATTTTAAGTCCTACTTAAGACAAATTCCATTTAAATTTGGATTTTGGTTTTAATGTATGAGGGACAGTTTCTTCTATAAGCATAGACCAAGATGTTCTTGAGAAACTTCATAACTATATTATCTATCTTGCTCTAATGTCCATTCTTAAGCGGACTCTGGTCCTCTCTGAATGATTCTTAATTATTCCTCCTAGAGTTGCTGTATAGGTAGTCCTTTCCCTTTTCCCGAAGGTCAGAATGGATGTATTTGTGGTCAGATAAGGAAGTTCATATTAATCCTTCAATCTGTAACATTCTCCAGCTTTCCATAGGATGCTAGGGTCAGGTGTATGATCCCATCCCTTTGATAGTTCGCAAGGGTTGTAACATTTTAATTCAAGAACATCAAGATACGCTGTGCTCAAAAGCTTAAGCATTGCCACCCCTCTCTGTGATGTCATGCTCCCTTAAATGCTATGGAGTATATTGGAGTAACAGACAATAGGTTGAGATCACTACCCTTTCAACGTGATATAAGATTTCTGAACTCCTAAGGTAAAGATTTCTTAGTCATAAGAGAATTAGGCTTGAGCAGACTAACCTTCCTCTCAAGAACCTCCACTAGATCTCTCATAAGAAAGTTTGACAGTATCTGTTAGGCACAATCTGTTGGTTTAACATCAGCTGAAATGTTGAAAATAGAAAAACCCTTTATCTTTAGTCCCATTAGATGACCTTGCTAAAGCGAAGGTGGTTGTACTATGGCAACTTAAAATCCTGCCTTGTTACTATTCACACTGACTCAAGGCTTTATGCTTGTTAGTTTGACCTTGCTCTCTGCTTCATGTTTATTATTAGATTCTGCCTCCCAAGCATTTGGAAACAACTAAGTGTCATTGACTCCCTTTAAACTTAATTTATTGCAACAACACTGTTTTCAACACTTCCAAGAAAGGAATTGTCAGTTTTTACTGGTATCAGGTTGCCTTGTTCATGTAGTGAATCACCTGGGGTAAGCCATCATCCCAGTATAAACTGTTTGAAGTTACTCAGAGGCTGAGATAATCTTATGTTTTTAGCCTTTGTTTTATCTTAAGTGGAGTTTCTTCCACCGCATTTGTTAAGGAGGATTCAGGAAGGGCGAAGCACAGGACTGGGCATGGCTTCTGGATCGTCTCCCTTATGAGAGCTACCTAATTCTTATACACATGGAGGCAATAGTCTAGTCTTTCTTTTCCTCTTCTGCTCCTTGCTTGGCTGTTTTACTTGCAAGTTAAAGGAGTTATTCTCTGATAACTGTCTCCAAACTATCTTAACTTTTGAGGGCAGATCTGCCTCTCCACATCTTAAATATGTACAATTTCTAACTCCTTTAGTTATATGTGTTTGGAGGAATTAAGTAACAGTGACGTCAAAATTAATCTCAGAAACTATTTGTAGTTGGTTTATTAATACTCGTCACTTACAAAGTAGAAACTGAAGAGGACTGTACTCTACCTTTTTTGGATCTTAAAATCACAAAAAGCAATGAAAAACTAGAATTTGGTATCCATAGAAAAGCAACTCACAGATAATTACATCAAAGCAAATAGTTTCAACCCAATTCCACACAAACATGCCACCATCAACAGTCTCACACACAGATTAGTAAATCTACCCCTCAGCCAGCAAGAATATCAAAACGAATACCATCAAATCTTAAAAACTGCAATTAAAAATGGATATGGAAAAAACCTTGTAGATAAAAAAACTAAAATCATTCAAACTTCAAAAGAGATTAAAACAGATCACAGCTCTCACACCAATAAAACAAGAAATTAGATTTGCTAAATTTACTTACCACCCCTGGGCCACAAAAAGGTTCCAAAAAATATTCAAGAAATACAATATAACATTGGCACCAAAAAACAATTACAACATTAAAAAGCTACTTCACAGTAATAATACTGATAAGATAAAACCAGAGGAAAAGTCAGGCATTTACAAGATTAAGTGTAAAGACTGAAAAAATTTACATAGGGAGGACAAAAAGAAACATAGGCACTAGAAAGAAAGAACACTTCAGGCACTTAAGATACAAAAATATTGATAAGTCCGCAATAGCAGCTCATTTCTGGTCTGAAAATCATGAAATTGAAGATAGCACCGAATTACTAAAATATGTACAAAAACATAGTGAACTCTTCATATGGGAGAGAAAAACATAAAAGCCAACTAATGAACTTTGAAATCCCGCCAGAAGAGAATCCCACATTTAAGTTCATCACTAAATCAACAGCTGGCAGCAGCAACTCCAGAATTACCCACACCACTGCATAAGCTTTAGTCGCATAAGAGCCGAAGATGCAAACTATGATTTGGGAAACATGTCCTCAAAATAGGTACGTAAGTGAAGCAGATGTGTAATAAATACGACTCATCTATAAATTAATAATTATTTCGCTTCACTGTGGTGTTCCAATATAGTTAAATCTCGACAACTACAAATAGTTCCTTTAGTTACCTTGGATAGCCTTAGAAAGTAGATCAGTAATTTGTGACTGCAAGCAGAGAATAAAAATTAAAAAGATTGGAATTAAAGAATGACGAATGAAGAATTAAGCACTGAAAAATTAATACATCAGATTTTGTGTGAAGCAAATTGCAAAATTGTACTGAGGATAGTGATGAAAGTAACCCTTGGTGCTTGTTAAGGTATGTATGTTGCTGTTGTTTGATTTAAAAAATGTTACATTTATTAAAATTATAAAATAGAAGTGGAACTTTATCAATAAAATCTTTAAACCACTTGTCAAACTATAAAAACACTTTAGCTCCACTTACATTTAAAATTAGGACATGTTTCGAGGACCACGCGTCCCCATCATCAGCTGATGTTTGATTAGTTCTTCAGGTGACCACCTCCCTCTCCTGGCGCTGTTCAATGAGTTGAATGACATCATCCACTATTGGTATTTCGAAATTCATGGCTCTGTTTCTATTCTTAAAAATGTATATATTTTCCCAAACTGTTAACCCAATACTTTTTTGCTGGTACCAAAAGTTTGATATAGCCCATCAATTTTTGGTCAAAAAATCATATTTCTGAAGAAATACTTTTGGTACCAGCAAAAAAGTATTGGAAATTAACAGTTTGGGAAAATATACACATTTTTAAGAATAGAAAGAGAGCCATGAATTTCGAAATACCAATAGTGGATGACGTCATTTTACTCGAACAGCGCCAGGAGAGGGACGTGGTCACCTGAAGAACTAGTCACACATCAGCTGATGATGGGGACGCGTGATCCTTGAAACATATCCTAATTTTAAATGTAAGTGGAGCTAAAGTGTTTTTATAGTTTGACAAGTGGTTTAAAAAGATTTTATTTAATGTTAAATTTCGTTAAAATAGCAACCCTAGTTCTTAACCTTAATCTTTTGTCCCTCCTTGGGTACTCAGAAGTTTTCCTCCAGCCAAGCCACTGCTTCTGCAAGCATTCAAATTTAAATCGACTGAGCTTGAGCTTGAATGCAGAAATGGGCTATTAACATAGAAGGAACCAAATAATAAACTTATTTGGATATAATTAGAACAGCATGATTATATTTTTAAATTGTAAGTTATATTTCTTTGTACATTTTCGCGAGGCATTATTTTGTTACTGCATAGATGAGCACTGAGAGAGATAAAAGCGGGGAGTGAAAGACTCAGATAGCCCCCAAACCATGTCCAGATAGAGCAACAGAGACAGTTCCATGGTGTTCTCGCTACATCACGAAAGATTGTGGTAGTTCGATAGCTTTCGAGAAACAGCGGCTCACGTATAAAAGCAGCTGAGCTGAGTTGAGATAATGGAGTTGAAGCTGTGCAGTGACGAGAGTCTAGAGAGTGGAGAACCGATAATCGTGTGTGTGCAGCAGCATAGTGATTTGAAAGTGAAACTTTTTGTTTGTTTACATGTGGTAAAGCAAAGAGAGACCTTGGAGTTGCATGTTTTTAGAGCCTGTAAGGGGTATACAAACGTCTCTGCTGAAATATAGAGTAGTTTGAATTTCTGCAAACTTGACTTCTGATTTTACGAACCCAGAGTCACAATATTTAGGAATATGTTTTAGTACTCTCCATGTATTTTATTTGTAATATTAATTTGTAGCCCTCTTTTGCCGCCACAAAACTCTTGTTTTGGAAAAAGAATATATGCAAATATTTTAGGACATTTTCACTACTTACACTTAATAATTTTACTATAAAAACATGTTTACATGTTTAACACATAGCCCGTTTTTCATGGTGATAGTGGAGAAAGCAACCTGTTTGGCATAATGGGAGGTCACATTGCTGACGTTAGTATTGTGTTTGAATGCTGCGCCCAGACCGAGTTCCATGTGTTTATTTTTTTTTTTAATCCCTGGTTTAACACATACCCCCTTTTTCATGGTGATTGTGTAGAAAGCACCCTGTTTGGCGTAATGAGAGGTCACATTTCTGACGTTAGTATTGTGTTTGAATGCTGCGCCCAGACCGAGTTCCATGTGTTTATTTTTTTTTTATCACTGGTTTAACACATACCCCCTTTTCCATGGTGATTGTGGAGAAAGCACCCTGTTTGGCATAATGAGAGGTCACATTGCTGACGTTAGTATTGTTTGAATGCTGCGCCCAGACCGAGTTCCATGTGTTTTGTTTTTTTTTATCCCTGGTTTAACACATACCCCCTTTTTCATGGTGATTGTGGAGAAAGCACCCTGTTTGGCATAATGAGAGGTCACATTTCTGACGTTAGTATTGTGTTTGAATGCTGCGCCCAGACCGAGTTCAATGTGATTTTTTTTTTTTTTTTTTAATCCCTGAGCATAGAACGCAGGTTTTTACTCTACCCTGAATCTCTATAAAATTATGAAGCAATGAAGGGGATGTTACAGCATTAGGTACGCTCCTCTGCCACCATGTAGGTTTCGTGATGTGAAGTTTCTCATCAACTAATTTACATGATTTTTCCATGCGCTGTTGAAACAGGTCTGCTGCTCAAGTCATAAAAATGATGATGTTGTTTACAATAGATACATTTACAACAAAATAAAAATATTTCACCATGTTTTGCTTGCCTTTCCACCCCATAGCTTTGCCTTCGTTGATCCACCAGATCAGCACCCCCCTATACCATGAAGCTAATTTATGACAGCATTATGTTGTGGATTGTTCACTTTCTCTTTTTCTTTACTGCTTTTTCTTACCATCTCACACTCTGTTCTTGAATCTGAATTTAAGGAGAGTAGCAAAACATCTTTTATCCCAAACAATTGCAGTCACCCCTTGTTTGAAGTTTATAGAATTCACTTACTATAATTTTGGATGTTTAGATATGCTCTTCATGTTGTACCACAAACATATACCTTTTTTTAACAAAATTTTAATTAGTATTGTGGAGCTAAAAAAATTACAAATAAATATCACTGATCTGAGTAATGTTTGGACATATGTAAAACAACTGATTCATCTAGAACGAGCTAACACTATCTTTTTCTTTTCTCCCAGGGTACATCTTACAGTCTAGGATACCCATCTTTGCTGACTGCAATATCCCATGCTTTCATTCCCTATTTCGTAGGTTTCTTGGGCATATATTGCTTCAAATGAAACCTTCCTTTGAAACTTGTTAGTCACTTCAAGATTGTGGCCCGAATAATAATGCATTTTACATTTCTTTACGCTGTGAAGTGCGGTCTGAATTTTAAATAAACAAAATTCTTTTGTTTCCATTTTGGTTTAGCTTCTCTGTCATTTATGTGAAAATATGAGAAAACATTTCAGGACAGAATGTAATTGCCTGCTTTATAACGGGACAGTTACAAAAAATGGTCTGTAAAATTTTCTCCAGTTGCGGACAGATCTACCATTCCCATACAGATGAAAATACCCAAATCTGCCATAATTCCTGTCTCATTTGTGTCTCTCCATCTATCTTGTTTATTCAACTGAGAAAGCTTTGCATATTTTGTCTCCAATGCAATGCAATAAAATTTGCTGTGTAGAAAAAGATCAAGTATTCAGTTTCTTCACATCCTACTTTTACGTTGTTGCAGATATCTAAAGGGAATGGAAAGCTTCAATTTCCGTAAAAGAGAGCTAACATGACCATTTGAGGGATGGAATGTTTTGCGGAACCAAAGAATTGTTAACGTAGTCAGTGTAGTCACTGCTACACTGCCGCTAACACTCTGTGCCATAACACTGTCTTGTCCGAGCTGGCCAGCCATGAACTTCAGAGTAGTCACTTTCGTTCATAATTCTTCTAAAATAGAGGCTTGTATCCCTTTGTCTACAGTCAATATCTGTTTATGCACATACTGTTTACATACCGAAGACGCTATGTAATATTTCATGGCCATAGTTACAGAATTACTACCTAGCAAAGTGACAACTTGAAGCCGGAAATTTAACTGCTTATTTTTAGTCTTGGCATAACGAAGAACTGATGGCAATGCACCCCAGTGGTTCTCAGATTCTCTATACATGGAAATAAACGATAATCTTCAAGGAAGTTAAGTTGTATGCTGTAGGAGGGCAGCCGAAGACAAATACAGCTTTACTGCGCTTTACTACGATATGTGCCACAAAGGGTTAAGTAGGCACTGAGTATATAAACTCAATTTTTGAAATATAAACAGAGCCTATCAATGTAACAATATCAATGTAACAATATTGCTTGCGCACACCTCATACACAGTTTTTAAAGCTTATAGTTTCAGATTATATTATTAATACATGTATTTATTTCTATAATATTTTTACAGTTTTATCATATTATAGTGCCACTTTCATGGGTATATGATTAAAGGGTCAATTTAAATTAAAATCAACTAAATACATTAAGTAGCTCACCAAACCGTTAGTACAATTTTCCAAAGCATTTTGTTTCATTGCCATGGATTTGCTTGCAACAGCTGAAGCATAACCTGCTTTCTATTATTGTGTTTCTTATAAGACCTTTATTAATTTGAGATTTGAAAATGACTTTCAATTTGTCACTGGGAAGTTCATATAACAGAATCACATCATAAAAATCAGGTAAACTGCTTCCTAAAAGTGTTATCAACAAACATAAACTGGTCACTATTCATTAGACACAGCCCTATTCTCTGGTGATTTGCAAGGCATTTGCACTATGGCCTACAATTTTACCCTGAGCTGCAGTCAGCTTTCACATAACCTTTTGTATGTGTCTTAGTGAAAGATACGAATGCAATGCATAAAAAATTTAGTTATATTTTGTACTTGCACAAATATGAGGTGAAAAAGTGGCAGTAAAAAGTTAGACTGAACGCTGGATTGTTGGTAACATAGATATTGGCTCTGTTAAAATCATAATCCAACTGTTTTCCATTCTCTTGCATATTCTCTGCCATGTAGTTAATAGCTCAGCTACAAGAGGATTGGTACTTGCTATATGATATTTATACTGGGTTAATATAGCCATAGACATTAAAACTGCAAGTGCTGCTGATTTAGTTTTCATAACCTTTACTCATGAAATGCCCGATGACACCCGCAAAATGTGTAGATTTACTTAAAGATAGTACCTTTCACATCTCTGTAATAACAATGCAGAATGCTTGTATTGTATCCATATAAGAAGTGATGAGTTCACCTCTGCATTTCCAATCCACATGAATAAGCATAATTCACAATTCCTTTCTTGGAAGTGTTGAAAACAGTGTTATAATAAATTAAATTTAAAGGGAGTCGATTAATGACACTAAACAACACTTACTTTTAAATTTTTCCGGAATATGTTTCAGAGACTTTGCCTCTATCCTCAGCCGGCCATCGACTGGTTCTCATTGATGTAGTTGACAATATTTTGTCACAGGTCTCCTCTGGTGGGGGTTCAAGGAACTTGCTGAACAAATCTTTCTGGGGGATGTTGAAATTGAATACTTTGTTCCTATTTTTTGAAATGAAGTTTTGTCCCCATGTGGATAGTTCTTGTTTTCCTGATGTATGTTTTAGTAGTTTTGGTGCTGGATTTATGTTGTGTTTTTTTTTTTCCCAAAAATGCGTGGCAACTGCTGATTTTTCTAATTGTTTATATTTTATGTTCCTAAAGTGTTCCTTTGCTCTTGTTTCTAAATTTCTTTTGGTTTTTCCAATATAAATTTGACTACAGTCAACATTCAATTTGATATATACCAGATTTTTTGTTAGATGGAACTTGTTAGTCACTTCAAGATTGTGGCCCAAATAATAATGCATTTTACACTTCTTTACGCTGTGAAGTGCAGTCAAATTCACAATAGAAAAGGAAATCAATGGACAACTCTCTTTCTTAGATCTAAATATCATCAGGAACGACACAAAAATAAAATTTGGATTATTAATTTTTAGATGAGTCGTATTTATTACACATCTGTTTCACTTTCGTACCTATGCAGATGTGTAATAAATACGACTCATCTAAAAATTAATAATCACACAGACTAGTCAACATACCCATGGAAAAAGAAGAATATTTCAAAGAACAAAAAGCAATACTACACATAGCAGAAGAAAATGGATACAACAAAAGTCAGGTGTTTAAGAAAATTAGAAAAGCTAAACTAAAGAAAATGATTAAGGAAGCAACCACATTTACAAAAGAAAAAGAAAGCAACAGCATATTCATATATACAAATATAATAATTAGTAACTTAAAACTTCGCTTATCTTATAGTTTATTTTCCAATTTCTTCTTACAATATATAGGATATACGACTTCATACATATATAACATAATTAGTATACAATAAATACAAAATATTGCATACTCCTCGTGTTGGACTTTCATTTTCTCATGCTCCATTATAGTTAACTCAGGTTGTGTATATAATGGATCATTTTAAAACCTGGGATCTAGAGGTTTGTTTCCCTTTATACCTTATACTATTTGTCCTAGTTGTTCTCATTAGTCTTCCCTGATTTCCAAAGCAATTTTTGTCTTACATGGCCAATAAATTTTCCCAGTTTTATTATGTTTTTTTCTGATCTCAGATTCAAGATTCTTTTGCCTCTTTTGTTTCATTTGATATGTTTTCCCACTTATGCAAAAGAAATTCGTCTCTCCAATATACTTATCTTATAAGAAGTGATGATAATTCTTATAAATACTCCAGATCGTGTTTTCATGAATATTCATACACATTTCCTGCAGAACTTCTAAGAATTATCATTTCTTATAAGATAAGTGAAGTTTTAAGTTACAAATTATTATATTTGTATATATTTGTTTGCTTCGCTGTTAATAGCTTCATATTTTATGTATTTAACAGCATATTCAGTTCATTCACATATCACCCAAAAACATTTAATAAATTTAAAAAGATCTTTAAGGAACAAAATATAATCTTGGCACCTACTAATGGACTCTCAATTTTAAAGTTGCTAAATTCAAAAACAAAAGATGAAATCCCACCAGTTAACAGATCCGGAATATACAAAATAAGTTGTTAAAATTGTGAAAAATGCTGCATTGGTCAAACTAAAAGAAATCTAAAAACCAGAGTCAAAGAGCACTCTAGAAACATCAGATTGAAACAAGAAGATAAGTCAGCAGTAGCATTTCATTTTCCGAACGAAAATCATGACATTGATCCAAATCCAAAATGATTAAAAGGAGTGATAAACCAAAATAAACTAAGAACATGGGAGAACATATTCATATGGAAAAATAAGGATCGCATAATGAACTTTGAAATCCCACCAGTAGATAATTTGACAAAAAAGTTCATAGTTCCACCACCAGAGAGAGGAGAGCAGACAACAGATGCTAGTTGGAAAGAGATTGAAAATGGAGGCGATGGCCTTTGCAACTTGTGCCTCAATTATATAAAAAAAGTGAGGAGTGTCAATAAACCAACTACAAATAGTTTTTACGATTAATTTTGACGTCACTGTTACTAAATTCCTCCAAACACACATTGAAAGCATATTCATTTCATAGTAAACTTATTATACTTTAGTGGGCATAGAGAAGTCTTAAGATTTCATTTCTGGAAATTGACAAGTATGGACATGTCTTTACGAAACTATTGTCCAGAAATCTGTAACATATACAGTTATTAATTTTCAAAATTTAGTGAATATATGTTATCCATATTTGAGTATGTAATGTTACATGCATGTTGGTTCAAGCACTACATAGTGGACAACGTAAACATTGTGTGTATATTCCAATGTTTAAGGACTAGTATACAATGAAGCACAAAATTAATATAATTTTTAGTTGAACTAGTACTTATTGCTCCATTTATTGCTAGTGTTTACCTAGAACATGTTTCGTTAGAACTTTCCTAACATCAGCTGTTGTCGTGTGGTACAGTGCCACAATATCTACATGAATATCCAGTCTGCTAATATTATATGTAATTCTGCTAGTACTACTTTGAGTGAATTCATCAAATATCAGTTATGAAAACATTTGCATACTAATTTTGCAAGGGGGGAAAAGGGGGGGAGGGCCTTAAAGAAATAACTACTTTTGTTATTTGCGACAAAAGTGAAGGGAAACATTGGGTTGCATTAATTAGTTGAGTACTCTTGATTTTATCCTGCCTATAATACAATATTAAGTGCCTTACAAATTCTTCTAATTACACACAGATTAACAATACTTGCATATTCAGTGAATTTCAGATGGCTTGCTTGTTAAGTGTCATAAGTTTAATTCTGTATAATTACTTTTTCCAGACTGCTTTTTTTCCATCACAGTGTCACAAAAATAACTACTTTTATTGTTGAATTGGCAACTGTATGTTGCATTTGTCAATTGGCGTGTATGTAATACCAACTTAATCAACACGGAGCTACAGCTCCCTCTTTCATAAAAGTTGTGAATTATACAACAAACCATCTTTTCGCATAAAATAACTTAGCTGGGAGAAAACAAATTACAAATAGAGAAATATGCTTGGAACCAATTATATTTGTCTGTTTTGGGCTTTACAACCAGAAAAAAAAAAAGTGAGTGGTAAAATAGAAGTTCCAGTTGGGTTAATACTACTTGCAAAGAAACATAAATGCCTAGTTGGTCTGGCAAAACTTAACATTAATTAAATTCTAAATATGAGATGTTCTTCTTTTCTACTTTCTGAATATAATGTTCATTAGCAGCATGCGTTAAAAGGTAGATGAGATAATTGCATATTACGTTAATCCTTTACAGGAACATAAAACTGATGAAATGCATACAGCACTTATGGAAGCTTCCATGGATGGTCATGTGGAAGTGGCAAGATTGCTTTTGGATTCAGGGGCCCAGGTAAGCATAAGTGATTCAATACAGGCTATTTGAGTTGCATCATAAATTAAAGAGCATCCATTGAAGAATGAAAATTTCTATTGTTTTGGGTAATGGAGAATATTTGTCTTGTGCATTAACTTTTTTGCAGATTAATTGCAGGGACATTGCAAAAGTTATTAAACCTGTCCCATAATTTGGGTGAGTTGAGCCAGGCTGAGAAATTCAATGCTATAGCCGGGATTAGAACCATGGATCTCCTGGTCTCTGTTCGGTTGCGCTAAACCACTGAGAGAATGGGAGATCCATGGTTCAAATCCCGGCTGTGGCATTGAATTTTTCAGTCTGGCTCTACTCATCCAAACCTTAGCCTACACACGGCTAGTGTGGAAGAAATGATTGTCCCATAATTGTTGTGTAGTTGACCAAATTGCTATAATAGTTCTATAGTATTGTGCTTTAATTAGTTTATTGTGAAGTTCCACACATAAAAGTGTAGTCTTCATGATCATTACAGCTAACGTGTTCTATAAAATGGGTGAAACTGAAATATGAACTTTGATGAAGTACTTTTTAGAAGGTTTTAATGCCAACAGGAACAAAAAGGAGTTAAGATTTGAGATAAGCTTTTTATTGTTCAAAATTGGGCTGCTTGGTTTAAGGATCACACATCTATAAGTTGTGTGTGCTTTCTTTGAAATGCAGGGCATTTGAAAATGATTACATCTAGCGAGATTGTGATAAAAATTCACAATGTCATACTCGGTGATCACTGTTTGTCAGACCTTAGTATGCCAAGTATCCACTGAATTTTACAAAAGTTCTGGTTATGAGAAAACTTGCAGCTTATTGGGTACTGCGTTGTTAATAGTGGTCCAAAAATCTATTCAAATTAAAATTTTTGGAGACTTCAGATTTATTTCAACCGTGGGGTTTCTTTGACAGTTTGTAACAGTAGATAAAACAGAAAATTGCTACACGCCAGAGATACTACAGCTCAAACAGTGTTGTAACAGTTGAAGATACACAAAAGGAAGTAGCAAAATAATAGCTATGGTTTTCTGAAGTTCTCGTGGTGCAATGTTCATAGTTTATCTCCAGAATGGCAGAACCATTGCTTGAATATTATGGGTCACTACTATACAAATTCAGGGATTTTATTCATGCTAATTGTCCACATGAGAAAAAAAGAGAAACTGTATATGTTTTTGGGTGGTATGTGAATGCCTAAATGTGCTGTTGCTTTCTTTTTCTTTACCACCCAAGAACAGTTAATAAATTCAAAAATATCTTTAATGAAAAAAATATCGTTTTGGCGCCTGCTAATAGATACTCAGTTTTAAAATTGCTAAATTCAAAAACAAAAGATGAAATCCCACCAATTAACAGATCCAGAATATAGCAAATAAGTTGTGAGAATTGTGAAAAAGGCTTAGTACAAACTAAAAGAAACCTAAAAACCAGAGTCAAACAGCACTTTAGAAACATTGGAATGAAACAAGATAGTCAGCAGTAGCATTTCATTTTTGGAACAAAAATCATGCCATTGATGCAAATCCAAAATTACTAAATGGAGTGATAAACCAAAATAAACTGACTTGGGAGAACTAATTCATATAGGAAAAAAAAAGGACCAGGTGATGAACATTGAAATCTCACCAGTAGATAATTTGACAAAGAAGTTCATAGTTCCACCACCAGAGAGAGGAGAGCAGGTGACAACAGATGCTAGTTGGAGAGAGGTTGAGAATGGAAGCAATATCTTCCGAAACTAGTCCCTCGATAATTTAAAAATGTAAGGGACAAAGTGTGAATAAACCAAAAATGATTTTTAAATTAATTTTGATGTTACTATTACTAAATTCCTCTAATCAAGCATGAGAATACTCATACATGCATAATAAAATAGATGGTGCATATATATGGGTTGTGAAATACTCTGTATTTGTTTGTCTCTCCAAACTTAAGAGTGTTGCTTATATGTCAGCATATTTTTTCTTACAAATTGTACATAATTCTTTACAGACAGTTCTATCATTGCAATTCCTTTCTTGGAAGTGTTGAAAACAGTGTTATGATAAATTAAATTTAAAGGGAGTCGATTAATTACACTGTCATTAATCGACTCCCTTTAAATTTAAGTTCTATCATTGTTTTCCTCTTGTTATCTTCTAATGCTTTATGTGCCATATATTTATTGGTTTGTCTCATAAATTCGTTCGATTCTTGTTACTTGTTTACGACAAAGAACGCCTGCACTGTATGCCCGTATCACAACTACAGCAACGAAGTTGCCTAATTATGTAGGGGTAACCTGTTTACATACGCAAGGTCATCGAAAGTAAACAAGGCAATAAAATTTTCAAAACAAACTTTATTTTGTGCAGTATGCACCATTATTATCAATAACATATCTCCATTTCTCAGGAAGCTTATCATTACCATTTTTCCAAAATCTTGCAGTTTTCTGGTTGACAAACTCTTCTACGGCGAGTCTGCAATCCTCCAAGGAAGTAAGGCATCTGCCATTAAGGAAGTTTTGCAGGGATCGGAATAAATGATAGTCGGATGGGGCAATGTCTGGAGAATAAGGCGGGTGAGGTAACACATCCCAGTCGAAATCCCGTAATTTCTGACGAGTTACCATAGAAGTGTGTGGTTTGGCATTGTCTTGATGAAAGACGACTCCACCATTAGATGCTAACTCTGGCCTTTTCTCTTCTAGGGCAACCTTCAGACGATCCAACTGAGAGCAGTATTTCTCTGAATTGATGGTCTCCCCAGGAGGAAGAAATTCGTAATAAATAATTCCTTTCCAGTCCCACCAAATGCACAGCATAATCTTCTCAGGATGAAGCCCTGGTTTAGGAATTGAGAGTGGTGGTTCCCCTTTCTTACGCCATGACTTTCTCTTTCGTACGCTGTAGTACACAATCCACTTTTCGTCTCCTGTAACCAGCTGTTTCAGAAAAGGGGCAGTTTCATTGCGTCTTATCAATGCGTCACAGATGGAAACACGCTGAACTAAATTTTGTTCACTCAGTTCGTGCGGAACCCATACATCCCGAAGATTTACGTAACCAAGTTTCTTTGGTGCCTGGCTACAGTTGCATGAGATAAGTTTAGCCCCTGACCTACCTCCCGAGTTGTTATTCTGGGGTTGTTCGTAATCATGTCCTTTATCCTTTCCTCATCCGTAACCATAGGATGTCCAGAACGAGGTTTGTCTTTCACAGAGAAGTTCCCAGCTCGAAATCGAGTAAACCATTTTTGACATGCCCGATTCGTCACTGCATCTTCTCCATAAACAGCACAAATTTTCCGTTGAGTTTGTGAGGCTGTTGTACCTTTACGGTAATAAAACAGCATTAAATTTCGAAAATGTTCCTTCTTGCCTTCCATATTAACATTCACAAGTTACAACTCCACACTGTTGCATCCACAAACTGGTACTGAAGTTTGGTTACCAATTCTTACATAAGTTGACCTATTTACCTTTGGCCGTGAGGTCGCTGTGGTTTGTGTTCATAGCGTTCTTTTCAGTTATTGTATTTGTAAACAAACCCCATATTGTTAGGCAACTTCTTTGACGTAAAAGTAATGGGGGCATGCAGTGTTCTCAGGAGTTCTTAGTCGTAAACACATAACAAGTTATTATGAAAGAATGAGCTTTGAGCAGACAAGTGTTGATATGCCTTTACTTGATATTAATTTTCATTCCATTACAAATTTAGTAATAATAATAATAGTAATAATAATAATAGTAATAATAATAATAATAATAATAATAATAATAATAATAATAATAATAATAATAATAATAATAATAATAATAATAATAATAATAATAATAATAATAATAATAATAATAATAATAATAATAATAATAATAATAATAATAATAATAATAATAATAATAATAATAATAATAATAATAATAATAATAATAATAATAATAATAATAATAATAATAATAATAATAATAATAATAATAATAATAATAATAATAATAATAATAATAATAATAATAATAATAATAATAATAATAATAATAATAATAATAATAATAATAATAATAATAATAATAATAATAATAATAATAATAATAATAATAATAATAATAATAATAGTAATAGTAATAAATTTGTCAGAGACCAGAATACATCCAAAAATGACAATCGTCATAATTACAATACTAAAATATGTAAAACAATAATTACCTATGTGGCTACAGATTACATAAATTTAAATTACAGAGTAATGTCAACAGAACTATCCATAAATTCATTAATTGAATAAAATGGCCTATTTAATAGCCAGTTGTGAATACATTAATTAATTGGGACAACTCTTGCTGCCTCAGGTAGTTTGTTGAACATGTTAATACCATTATAAAAACAAGTATTTGCATTAAAAGCTAATCTGCATCTTGGATAGTCTAATTTATGCTTATTTCTTGTGTTGAAATTATGGTGATCAGTCCTGAGAGAATATTGGTTAATATTTGTTCTGATATAAATTAATGATCTGTATATAAATAGACTGTACACAGTCATAATCTTCAATTTAATAAATAGTGGTTTACATGGTTCTTTGCTATTTTTATTTAAAAGTATTTGTAGTGCCTTTTTCTGCAATAGAAGAATCTTATGAACCTTGGAAGAATGTCCCCATAGAATGTCCATAGTTTGTGTGTCAAATAATGCAGAGTATACCTGTCTGAGAGTATCTAGTGACACAAGTGACTTAAGCTTCCTAAAAGTAAAGATTACTCTGGGTAATTTAGTGCACACATTTTCAACTTGCTTTTTCCATCCAAGTTTTGAATCTAGGCAGAAACCCAAGAGTTTAACAAACAGCAATTCATTTATCCTTATATCTGACAAACTAAATGTAAAATGCTGAGTTTTCTGTTTGTTTAACATTAACTTATTAGCAGTAAATCAGTTCTTTGCAGTATTAAAGTTATGTAGTTCTAAAAGTTTTAATTAATTATGATCTGAGTGCGATGTTACTAAAGTTGTATCATCAGCGTACATAACTAGGTCTTCTGGCAAATTATATGCCAAGTCATTGATTAATAAAATAAAAAGAAACGGACCTAAAATAGACCCTTGAGGGACTCCATTGATTATTTTACGCGCCTCTGAACATTTGTTTGCAGTATCAATATTTTACTTAAAAATACATAAACTTTGAAGTGCATTATAGTTTTGAGAGTCTCTATTGAGTCAATCCATGTCAAATTGCACAAATTTCGGAGAAAATTGACCTTCATGTCTCCGATTTCATTGATATTGAGTTTATATGTTCTATGAAGGAAAAAATGATACACATATTTTTTTGTTAGTCTCTGGTTTAATTATTTTGGCCAATAAAAAGCATTAAAACATTTGGGTATTTTGCGCGCATCGTTCTATATTAATGTGAATATATCTGGTTATTTTTGGCAGAAAAATATAATTTTTGGCTCATTTACTAAATTGAAATGTGTACTTCATTTACACATTAAACAAAAAAGATTTTGTGTAATATTTATATTTTCACAAGGGCATTAGGATTACAAATATCATTATCAATGCTAAAATTCCAAAAAAAATTTAAAACTAAGCTTATGATGTCCTATAACCACAGGAAAAAATTCAGATTGGGATTCCAAATAATAAGAGAGAAATTAAGTAACTTACCAAGTCGTGCAGCGCTGCTTACAAGGTCAAGACGCACACACACCATGTGGCAGCTGACGGCGCATTTTGATTATGATTATGATCAATTATGATTTCTGTTTCCAGAAGCTCGGTGATGATACTATTAATAGTTCTCTTTGATCACATTCATCACACGACATTCAATAGTTTGAAATTCCAGTCACAAATTTACACTTGCAGTCACCACATATTTTGTTGTATTGATTTAAATTAATCATAGATCGGTTAAGGAGTTTTAATATCCACCACTCTCCCTTCGCTTTGCAACAAATGGTTTTTTATTACTGCCTGAGATACAGATATTGGCACAAAAGAATGCAATTGTAAAGTGCCTCGCACCACTTTTGTTTGTTGGTATCTTGATTGAAATACATTATTATGCTCCTTATTTTGACTATTGGAGAAAAAGTTGAAAACTACATTGGGAATGTTTTCTTGGACTTGTGATAGGGTCTATTCCAGGCTGTAGGCTAGCTTTCATTGCAAGTCTTTTAACAGTACCACCGATGCCATCACAAGGTTTTTTTTCGTGGGATGTGGTGAAAAAGTGCCACTCTGCTTGAATTTGAAAGTCATTTTCATGTAAACAGATGTTTGAAAAATTTGTTTTATTTTTATACTGAGCACTTGACCCATCTGAAAAATATATTACTTTACGCAGTACTCTTAGTTTCTGTTTCAGAAACAGTAACAGTTTTAAATTAATTATTCTTTCACACTGGCCGTGTGTAGGCTAAATTGTGGAAACGTAGAGTCAGACTGAAAAATTCAATGCCATAGCCGGGATTTGAACCACGGATCTTCTGGTTTCCGTCCAGCCGCACTACCACTGTGCTACTATGGCCAACGTGCCGATAGGACATTAAATTCTCCAACTGACTCGTATTTTCCCGGTAAACCACTTAGGAGTTCTCATAAACACATGAGACAACTACCTTAATGGCGACTTACTACATGTAAGTACTTTAAGGCCCGGGCTTTATAGTTAACCACTATTAGGTTAATTAATGGAAATTAATTATTCTTTCACACTGGCCGTGTGTAGGCTAAATTGTGGAAACGTAGAGTCAGACTGAAAAATTCAATGCCATAGCCGGGATTTGAACCACGGATCTTCTGGTTTCCGTCCAGCCGCACTACCACTGTGCTACTATGGCCAACGTGCCGATAGGACATTAAATTCTCCAACTGACTCGTATTTTCCCGGTAAACCACTTAGGAGTTCTCATAAACACATGAGACAACTACCTTAATGGCGACTTACTACATGTAAGTACTTTAAGGCCCGGGCTTTATAGTTAACCACTATTAGGTTAATTAATGGAAATTAATTATTCTTTCACACTGGCCGTGTGTAGGCTAAATTGTGGAAACGTAGAGTCAGACTGAAAAATTCAATGCCATAGCTGGGATTTGAACAACGGATCTTCTGGTTTCCGTCCAGCCGCACTACCACTGTGCTACTATGGCCAACGTGCCGATAGGACATTAAATTCTCCAACTGACTCGTATTTTCACGGTAAACCACTTAGGAGTTCTCATAAACACGTGAGACAACTACCTTAATGGCGACTTACTACATGTAAGTACTTTAAGGCCCGGGCTTTATAGTTAACCACTATTAGGTTAATTAATGGAAATTAATTATTCTTTCACACTGGCCGTGTGTAGGCTAAATTGTGGAAACGTAGAGTCAGACTGAAAAATTCAATGCCATAGCCGGGATTTGAACCACGGATCTTATGGATTCTCTTACTATTTTCTTTAACAGAAACTACATTTTTTCTGCCAGGCATAACCCTACTCACATCATCAGAATTATAAAATTCAGATACCTTTTTAAATGTAGATGGGTCAAGGCTCTTTCCTGATTTGGTGTCTGGAATTCCTAAAATTCCTTTTTCTTTAGCCACTGGTTTAGATATTCGTATCATGTGAGTTGACACATCAAAATATTATATTTTCTTGTAAGACCAGCTGTCAAAAATCGTCAGTATTTGTATTTTGAGAGTTTTGTCATCAGTTTCATGGAAAAAATATATTAGTTTCTGTATTATTTCAGAATGATGTGAATTTTCATTTGAAGTGGAGTCTGCATTTATCCTTCATTGCCTGCGATATTTTCTGAAACTTATCGCGAGGATAGCGTTTTTGCGATAACTTTCTGTTTTTTATAGGCGATTCTCCCATTGCCACTAAACTCTCATTCAGTTTTCTTGCTGCGTCTTTTGTGTCCATACTTACTGCATCACTGTAGGATGAGAAAAAACTATCACTATCTGTATTTTCACATTCTTCTAGTACTGCACTTTCACTTGCAATTGGTACACATAACTCACTTGTACTTTGTTGCTTTGGAAGTTTAGAAATTTTCTTGTGACAATTGTCACACACTTTCACATCGTGAGATAGGTTTACGCCTTCCAGTTTGAGTTTAATGAGCATTGCTGATGTTACTGGCCTTAACGTTTTATGTCGTACTCTGTGGTTAACTAG
Organism: Mantis religiosa; assembly: GCA_030765055.1. Lineage (NCBI taxonomy): Eukaryota > Metazoa > Arthropoda > Insecta > Mantodea > Mantidae > Mantis > Mantis religiosa. The sequence continues at coordinate 1,173,011 of CM060948.1, forward strand.
TTTGAATGGATTAAAACAGCAACAATAACTCCTTTGAACCAAATCTGACATGATTTTGAGGGTTGCATAGTGCACATCTTTCTGGAGACAAGAAAATTTAGCACTGGAATAATGGATATACTTTCTTCTAGTGTATGATATGAATTTCATTATTTGTTATTGAGGCTCGATTGCATACAAAGAATTTTAGGATTGAGAATATAAACACGCAAGGAAGGGTTAATATCTTCAGTCTTCTAAAAAGATCTTTGCAGGAGCATCTGCTATAGTGTTAGTAATGATTCGTATAACCTTCTTTTGCATAAGAAATATTTTTTTACTTTCTACTGAGTTACTAATTTAAGTGTAACAATAGAACTTGCATTAACCAGCTCTCGGATAGCATAACAGGCAAAGCTGATTTTAGGTAAGATATACTTTTTGAGCTTTCCAGTCTAAACATCTGTCAACTTATTTAAGTTTGAATTTATGAGTCACTATGTTTACACTCAGTCTTCACTTACTTGTTGAAGAAGAGGGAGGTTCATTTAGTCACCAAACAGCGGATGATGAGATCGAATGATCTTGAAAACGTTTCAATTATACAACAAGTAAGTGAAGACTGAGTGTAAACATAGTGACTCATAAGTTCAAACTTAAAAATATGAAGAATACTTCACTGTTAATAATGCTTCTGCTTTTAATATTTATCTGTCAACTTGTAGGTCTAAAAATTTAATGCTGTCAATTTCTTCTAATATACCATTAATCCCAATTTCTAATTGAGTATGTGACGTATGGCAAGTTATAAATTTAACAGCTTTTCTTTTCCAAGGTGTAAGGACTATGATACAATGAAGCACAAAATTAATATAATTTTGAGTCGAACTAGTACTCAATGCTCCACTTATTGCTAGTATTTATCTAGAACACGTTTCGTTAGGATGTTCCTAACATCAGCTGTTGTCGACTAATAGATGTTGGTTTGGTGAACTCCTTGGAGGTGACAGGTCTGTATGTTGATGAACTTGAAGTTGGGTTTTCTTCAAAGGTAGTGTTGAAATTATTACTTTGTCAAAATTATTACTTTGGCCCCACAGAACAAATTTAGTGTACAACACCATAAATCACATAATCCAAAGGAGATACCCACAGACAAAAAATCAGGTGTGTACCGGATAAACTGCAAAGGCTGTGACAACTTTTACATCGGAAAAACTAAAAGGAACTTGAACATTAGGCTTAAAGAGCATTTTAGGAACATCGAGAACAAATAAATAGATAAATTGGCAGTTGCGTACAATTTTTGGAAGGATAATCATTATATAGAACGAGAAATCCACTTATTAAAAGGTGTCCAAGGTCCAGCTGCATTAACCACATGGGAAAAATTCTTCATAAAGAAATATGAAAGAAAATTGTTCAATTTCGACACTACCTTTGAAGAAAACCCAAACTTCAAGTTCATCAAGATACCGAAAGAGACGCACCTGTCACCTCCAAGGAGTACACCAAACCAACATCCAGTAGTCAACAACAGCTGATGATGTTAGGAAGATCCTAATAAAATGCGTTCTAGGAAAATACTGTGACTTTGTGGGTTCGTAGAATTAAAAGTCCAATTGCACAAACTCAAAATGTTCTTTATTTCCACCGAATTACAGTTGGAACACTTGCCGATTACATAGAATTACGTAGTGCACACAATTACAATCACCAGTTCGCCTGTCACAGGTCCACTCCACACTTGCAATTTCGTACAACTCCTCTGATACACGTACGCAGTCTTCCAGTCCGTTCGCTAGCACTGCGCTCTTCACGGTTGCTCGCCAAGAACTGAACTGACTCGCCCATTGCAGCCCTTATATAGGAAGATTGCTGTTTCTGGAAGCTTCGCGGCTTGGAACATCATCCCTATTGTTCCAGACGTCAGGGGGAGGGGAAAGAGATGGTACAGTGGCTAGTGATGCTTTTCCAACCATCCTCTCAGTGAATGCTACAAGATAAATGGGTAGGCGTACCTAAAAGCCTCCTGTCGCCCATCCAGCTGCCATTCGGTCATGCCCTCCGATAATTGGGTGACAATACTAGCAATAAGTGGAGCATTGAGTATTAGTTCCGACTCAAAATTATATTAACTTTTATTTTGTTTAGATTCACAGATAATTTGTTTGCTTTAAACCAACATGACATACAGCTCTAAGCATAATTCAATTTAATTATACACTCATTTAAATTTGTACTGGTCACCAGCGAAAAGAATTGCACTTGCAATGTCCTTTATATAGGATGAGAGATTGTTAATATAGATCAGAAATAGTAAAGGCCCTAGCACTGAACCTTGTGGTACTCCATGAGTTACTGCTTTCCAATTTGAAGTTTTCTTTTTTTGTAACCAATTTCGCTAGCTACTTAGACACACTGTTTTCTTTCATTTAAATATGATACAAATCCGCTTATGTTCATTTTCTAGTCCATAAAATTCCAATTTTGATATAAGAATGTCATGATTAACACAATCAAAAGCCTTTGCTAGATCACAGAAAATTCCACCTATGTCTTTTTTCGTTTTGAACGCTTCATGTTTATAAGTTGCATTATTTGTCGATATTTCCTTTCTGAATCCACACTTATCACTGACAAGTATGTTATATTCAAGGTGTTGATGCAGTCTGTTGAACATTACTTTTTCAAGAACTTTTGAAAAAATTGGTAAGAGTGATACTGATTAACACAATCAAAAGCCTTTGCTAGATCACAGAAAATTCCACCTATGTCTTTTTTCGTTTTGAACGCTTCATGTTTATAAGTTGCATTATTTGTTGATATTTCCTTTCTGAATCCACACTTATCACTGACAAGTATGTTATATTCAAGGTGTTGATGCAGTCTGTTGAACATTACTTTTTCAAGAACTTTTGAAAAAATTGGTAAGAGTGATACTGGTCTATAATTTGAAACATTATTGCTTTCACCTGTTTTGAAAAAAGGTTTAAGAGATGAAAAGAGATTTTGAAAAGAGATTGAGAATTTCATCCTATCAGGGAAAGTTCCAGTCGTTCAAGACTCATTGCATAAATAACTAAGGGGAACACTAATTTGTGAGGTGTATGCTATTAGGATTTTTGTAGTTATTTCATCATAACCAGAAGAATTCTTCATTCTAAAAGAGTCAATAATTTTATTTCAGAAGGCATAGTTAGATATACTTTAAATGTAGGCACAGCGTTTGTGAAACTTGATCTCAGAAATTCTAGTGCTGCATCTTTACTTCCATAAATAATATTTAGTTTTTTTTTTTTTTTTGTTACATCCAAAAGGAATTTATTAAACATTTCTGCAATTTCAAGAGGTTTGGTAATTTCATGTCTGTCAACAAGAGAACAAGTGTGAGATCCATGGTTCAAGTCCTGCCTATGGCATCAAGTTTTTCAGTCTAACTGTCGAAAAATTGCTGTTGCTTACATGAGGACTTAAATGTAACTGCTACTTGCTGCAGAAGAAATGTTTTTGCTTCATGGGAAATTTGTTACACCTTTCTCACCTTGTACTATATTGAAATGCCTCTCTTGACTCTTGCCAACCTTGGAGGATATATCATATGTGGCTATAGTTCCTGCTTCATATATGTATGAATGTAATTTGCCTAGCTTGCTTACTTAGTATGTTTTCTCGTCATCCAAATATTATTTTCAAAAGGAGGTCTGTGCTGTAGGAGTGTTAGACTATCTCCTGCAAATCAGAAAATTATTCTTTAATTGCCAGGACATAATTACCACAAATGCCTGTTTCTCCTATTTTAATTTCTAAGAAAGGATGAATATTATTTTAAATGTTTATAATAGAAAACATTGCATTAATGTAATATGTGCATAAGCAGTTGTTTATTAATACTAACATAAGCTGTCATATAATACTAACTTATAGACAAAAGTTGAACATGCTCATACTTAGATTTCTATCATATTGTAATCCACAGATTTTAGTAGGAATGTGAACTTCATTCCTTTTAAAACTGTGTTCTTAAATTTGAATTTAAACAGAATGCATTCTTATCTGCAGGTGAATATGCCGACAGATAGCTTCGAATCTCCATTAACATTAGCTGCATGTGGAGGTCATGTTGATCTTGCCATGCTCTTAATAGAACGGGGAGCAAATATTGAGGAGGTTAACGACGAAGGTTACACACCACTGATGGAAGCATCAAGGGAAGGCCATGAAGAAATGGTGGCATTGCTATTAAGCCAAGGTGAGGATTGCATTAATACATGCCATGCAGATGTTGTGGCATTTTGTTGACTGCATTGTCTTTCCTTAGTCATCGCATTTATTTTGGCTTCCTTTACATGTCAATTTATGAATTATTTTAAACCAGTTCATAACTGTACAATTATTTGGTTATAAAACTTTAAGTGCATGGACCTGTAAGATTTGTAGCATGCAGCGAGGGTTGTGATATAATCCATGTAAGGGACTTGATACCAGTTCTTGCATATTAGAAGCTTATGTACAGAACTATTTTATATTAAGTGTTGTATGTAAGGCAGTGTGCAAATTGTACGTACCTCTCCACGAATATTTTATCAAAGATAATTACATTCAATATTACATTTTGTGGTGTTAATACCCAAGGTAAATAATGGCTCTATTGTCATAGCAAACTTGCACTCCTTTCCCAGTCAGTTCCAATGGATGCAAGACAAAAACATAAACAAAACTTGTCTTATCTTTATACTTCTAATCTGAAAACAAACACTGAACCATGCATTGATCAGTTCAACCATAATGTAGGGCAATACCCAACCTGTCGAATTGACTAGGTAACATTGACATTTCTTGTATACTACTTTTGAGCAGTGATCATTGGATTCATTGCTGAACAACTAGAACAAGTTATCCTGCATATTGGACATACCATTTGCACCAATCCTCGTCAGAGGGAAGGCTGCAACATTTTTAGCAAATGAAACTGGATAACTAGGAGGCAACAAGGGACCGGTGGATCAAATGCAGAAAGGTATACGGCAACATCTATCACAAGGTGAAAATGTGCCCCATACTCGTAAGCCACACAAAAAATATTGGTGGATCTGATTTAAATATTTTATTTCACCCCTTTCGTTATGTGCAGGTTAATATTCCCTGATGACTATCTCTTGCTATCTACTCAATTGAAGAAATATACATATATGTCACGCATATTTAGTTTGTTTTTTGATTCCTTCCTTAGAACGAAATTAGATCCCAACAAAACATTAAACTATAAACAATTCTCTTTTCTCACGAGCACAAGGCACCAGGCCAGAAACTAAAGGCATGTTTTAGAAAGAAACAAATGATTACATATTACATATCCACCACTTACCACTTCACTGGCTGGGTCAGCCACTGACTCAAGGGTAAAAAACCTCTACTGAGCAAAGCTCTGCTCATGCGGACAGTGCCACCAGGCACTTAAAAAATGGCAACACGAGGTTGCACCACCTGGCCGATAATGCAGTGAGCGGTCGGCTCAATACTCCCCCGCTCCCAATGCGAACCAGGCAAACAAGGATCGCATATCACTCTCTGATTGACGTGCTCACATCATCATCCCTGCATAAACACAGCACTTACTGAAGGCACTGGTACACTCTAGCAGGTTAAGTATACTTGCACTTGGGGGACATTACCCACTTTCACTACCAAGCCAACTCAGATCACCAGGTGAGTTTTCCACTGCACTTTCTGATAATGACAACACAGATCAGCTAGGCGACGCTATGGGTACACCACAGATGAAGTGATGTCAAGACGAATCCAATACATAATGCGTTTGCTGTTGGAATTTCACAGCGAAGATGTTCCTTGCCGGTGATAACTAGCAGCAGAAAACAACCTGTGCTATGGCAATGGGATATCCAGAAGTCCTGGGTCTCCCCTCCCGACTAAACTAGAGTTGAGGGCAGCAGATGTCCTTCTTAGTCAAACACTGCCTGGCCGAACTGCTTTTGGGGTGATGTTTTCAGAGTGTGTGTATATGCGTAGGAGGGAAAACAGGAATGCCCCAAAGCTGAAACAGAAACTAAGCAACCAAAATCCGAGCCAAGGAAGGAACCTTACAATACAGCCTCTTTCAGGCAAAATTCCAACAATATTAACTGTACCTAAGACAAGAGTTTTATATATATAAACATCACAATTTGACATACCTTAACATTAAATTTTAGATGAGTCGTATTTTTTACACATCTGCTTCACTTTCGTGTGACTTACGAAAGTGAAGCAGATGTGTAAAAAATACGACTCATCTAAAATTTAATAGTTTTTCGCTTCACTGTGGTGTTCCAATACAGTTAAATCTCGATATACCTTAACATATTAAAACTATACACTCTATATAATGATAAACTATATAATAAACAATAACTTGCATAATTGCTTGGCCAAGCTGAACATAAAGCATAAAATTAATCAGTCTGCCATGTGCTGCAGATAATATACACATAATTAAGAATGGTAACAGATCAGTGGAAGCATACAGAGGAAATTCACATAAAACTTAACCTGTGATCACCAGACATAATAATAAAAAATTGATATTCATAATACCATAACAAGGTGATGTGTACACAAATAGCACATCCAACACAACCCAAACTATTGGTCAACCAGCAATTCGCCCCCTCATGTGCACACATTTAATAAATGAGTAAACGAAAAGCAAGTGGAAACTACAATTCAAAATTGTATAACCCAGAGAGCAACTCTTGTCACACATAAACCCAGACCAAAATAACCACAGAATGTAAACATAAACACAAAATGTAAACATCAACACAGGTGGTGTGCAAACCCTCAACAACCCTATCACGAAAACACCTTTCACCAGGAAAACCATTTCCTTATAACCTTCAAATCAACCTCTATGAAAAAGGTTTCATTTGAGATATGATCTCGGCGTAAGTGGCCGGTATTTAGATCTTTCAGCTGGGCGGATACTCCCTCCATATATACTGATAATTTCATACGGTGCAATGTATCTTGGCGCCAATTTTGCCGAATATGCTTTAGCCTTGGAGCTTATAGGATAAAATTTACATATTACCTTTTGACTGACATATATCAATGACTTTATTTTCATTGTACCTTCATTTCACCTTCGCTTGTGCTCGTAATAAGTTATTGAAAGCCTGTTGCCAATTCTTACTTATTAATTCCTGATTGAACTGTTCCAGCAATAAATCCTTAATATTCCACAAATAGCTTAAAGGAAGGTTAGATTGAAATGCCAACATGAAGACGACATGGTGTGGTGAGGTGAGAGTCATGGCGAGCAGTGTTGAAGGCCAACTGCAGGCATGTCAAACTGCTATCCCACTTCTTATGATTCTTGGAATGAAATGCTATTATAGCAGACTTAAGATTCTTATTCACCCATTCCGCACGTGAGGGATGCAGATAGTAAGGTGTGGTAGTGAAAAACAAAAATTCCTGAAAGTTAGTGAGGTAAACTGGGTTCCATTATCAGACACCAAGAAATGAGGTGTTCCAAAGAAAGACACTTGATCATCACACGTGTTGTTGCATTGGGAACAGGATGCAGCTATACAAATTCAGAAAATGCATCAACGATTACCAGTGCATGGGAGTTACCTTGTGTAGAAATTGGAAATGGCCCTATGAAATCTATAAACAATTTTTCCATTGGGCTACTAGGCACTTCCGAATCGAGTCCTTCCCACATAGTACATTGTGCTTGTTTAGACATAGCACATATCTGACAAGCTTTCACCAAGGAAAAGATGACCTTATTCATACCAAACCACACAACATGCTTACGGATTTTCACTTTTGTTTTAGCAAAACCTAAATGTCCCCCTAACTCCAAGGCATGATGATATTAAAAAACCATGGGAATCAATGAGTCCTGAAGAATGACTACCATTAAACTTTGCACGTGTTACCAAAACACCATTTCTTAGTTGGTAATCAGGCACTTGTTCCCCAGCTTCAGTTTGTTCCATAACCTTTCGTAAGGTGGAGTTACAACATTGGTGTTCACTCAACCCTTCAAATAACTCAGGAAGTGCACATATATTCACCTGTAATGGGTCCATAACAGGTGACTTATCCAGTGGCACATCAGTAAAAATTCTCGTGAGAGCATATGCCACACAATTATCCGAACTTTGGATATGCACTGGTACAAATTTAAATGCAGAAATTCCCACACCCCAAGTGCCAAACAACTGGTCAACCTTGGAGTAGCTAACGCCCAAGTAAGAGCTTGATTATCGCATTCAAGGGTAAACTCCACGTGTTCTAAATATTGATGATACTCCTCTAGGCCAAATAAGACAGTCAAGGTCTCCAGTTTGTACACCAAGTACTTTCTTTCAGCTTCAATTAGCGTACATGAACTATAGCAAATAGCCTGCCGCCCTTTCAGGAATTCCTGCAATAATATGGCAGCTATTCCCCTCTACTGTCATCTGATTGCAATATAAAAATGTCTAGAAAACTCTAGAAAAGCTAGAACAGGTGGATACATGATCACGGCTTTAAGATCTAGAAATGCCAACTGCTGGTCATCGCTCCATTGAACCGTGCTTCCTTCCGCCGGAGACGATTCAGTGGTTCCGCACAAGCAGCAAAATTAAGAATAAATTTGCTAAAGAAATTGACCATACCAACGAATCTGGCCAATATACTTCTTGGCTGTGGAAAATCGCGGATCACTTTAGTGCAGTCCGGATCACTAGTGATTACCCCGGGCGAAACAATGTCTCAAGAAAGGTATCTGTTGGGTAGCGAACATACACTTTTCCTTACACTATGTGAGCCCTGCCTCTTCCAGGCGAGAGAAAACCTCAGGTAGATGCTGATGAGTTTCAAAATCTGGAGAATAAACCACCACGTCATCAAGATAATGGTAGAGGTACTTAAACTTGATGTCCGAAAATAGGTTATCCAACAGATGCAATAAGACTTGTGCACCAATGGCTATACCATACGGGATCCTTTGATATTCGTATAATCTCCAAGGTGTGGAAAATGCAGTGAGATGTTTATAAGCTTCCGCCAAAGGAATTTAGAAATAGGCACCGTTCAGATCAATAGTAAGTAAACACTTTGGCTACAGCAAAATGATGCACAGCTGTGTGGAGATGTGGGCTGAGCTTCTATTTTGATCCTTTTATTCAGGTGGCGATAATCCACTACTGTTGAAGTTTTGTTGAGTCACACTTGTATACACTCACCTTCACTTATTATTTTTAAAAAACGCTGGAAGGTTTTCCAGGACATTCGTCCTCTTCCTCAGCAGTATAGTCACTGAATCTCCCCTCTCCTTTCCCCTTCCTTGTCCTGTATCTGATCCTGTTGCCATCTGGTGTTAGGAGCGCAAAGTTGTAACACTTCATTAAGCGGTGGGATTTGAAAATTTATAACATGTTCACTGTTTTTAATTATGTGGATTTTCTCCCAGATGTCTAATTCTATTGGTGATTCTAATGGTTTCAACAGTTTTATATTTTGCCCAATGTTGTGGTTTTCTTTCCAAAAATGATGTGAAACAGCGTATTTGTCCATTTGTTTTAGTTTTATGTTTCTCTGGTGTTCCTTTAGCCTGATCTCCAAGTTTCTCTTTGTTTTGCCTATGTAGTACTTTTCACAATCCTCACAATTGATCTGATAGATTCCGGATTTCAGTGTGTTTTGAATTGTATTCTTAAGAGGTTTGTTTAGAATGCTCTTCAGGTTGAATTTATTCTGTGGGGCCAGTTTTATATTGAGTTTTTTGAAGATTCTCTCTCTCTTTTTTTTTTTTTGTTGAAAGAATCCTTAAAATATTCAATATAAAACTGGCCCCACAGAATAAATTCAACCTGAAGAGCATTCTAAACAAACCTCTTAAGAATACAATTCAAAACACACTGAAATCCGGAATCTATCAGATCAATTGTGAGGATTGTGAAAAGTACTACATAGGCAAAATGAAGAGAAACTTGGAGATCAGGCTAAAGGAACACCAGAGAAACATAAAACTAAAACAAATAGACAAATCCGCTGTTTCACATCATTTTTGGAAAGAAAACCACAACATTGGGCAAAATATAAAACTGTTGAAACCATTAGAATCACCAATAGAATTAGACATCTAGGGAAAAAATCCACATAATTAAAAACAGTGAACATGTTATAAATTTTTAAATCCCACCACTTAATGAAGTGTTACAACTTTGCACTCCTAATACCAGATGGCAACAGGATCAGATACAGGAGAAGGAAGGGGAAAGGAAATGGGAGAGTCAGTCACTATACTGCTGAGTAAGAGGGGAATGTCCTGGAAAACGTTCCAGCGTTTTTTGAAAATAATAAGTGAAGGTGAGTGTAAACAAGTGTGACTCAACAAAACTTCAACATGAAAACTTCACTGTTAATAATGCTTCTATTAGTAATATTTGATCCACTACTGGTCTAAAATCATTATCGCCCTTTGGCACTAAAAATACTGGACTACTATAGGTGGACTCCGATGGCTGGATTACACCTCTAGCGAGCGTATCTTTTTTTTTTTCCCCCTCTCAACACAGCCGTTTTCGGTGGAGTTAATCTATTCGGTTGTAATTTTACCAGTGTAGGATCAGCCAATTCAGAATGTAATTAGTCATTCCCAATTTGTCTGAAAACAGACGCTTATGTTTACTTCACAAATGTTCAAATCGAGCCGCCTGCTCCAAGGTCAAATGGGCCAACTGTCCCCAAGGTTGTTTCTTGTCCTGTGGTAAAATGTCATCTAATCCAGCACAATTTCGTACTTCTTTCATGAAGAGCAAATGCAAACAAGATCTCTCCCTCCCAGAAATCCAACGTGAGATTTAACCTAGTCATGAAATCTGAACCCAAAATCACTTTATGCGGGAGATCCGGTATCACATAAAACTCATGTTTCGACTTGAAACGCGGAAAGTGCACAGTCAACCTTTTCACCTGAAAGATTTTACCATTAACTGCGACACACTGGATATTACAATTTTCTGGTGTAGGAGCACATTTCAAAAATAATCGTCATGTACCAGGGAACAAGAACTACCAGAATCGAGCACTGCCAATAAGGACTGACTTCCCAGAAAAATTTGAATTACAGATTTCTTAGTCATACGCAACCCCAAAAACCCGACAGAATGCGCCACAATTAGCTATAACCATGGGTAACGGCTGGTGTCAAATTGGTCTTGGCCTGTACTGACCTCCAGTAGCCCTGCTAGGTCCATTGCTGCTGTTTCCCCTCAGAACGCAACACTGTCAAACTCAATGTGACATGGAACCATACTGGAAACATGGCCTCTGGGTAGAACTGTCACCCTGACGTGGCTCTACATTATACCTATTACTTGCGACCGTACGAAAGGTAGGTGGAGGTCACGTAACATCCACATAATGCACTTCATTTGCAACCCTATACTCTGCCAACTTTGGTATTAAAGCATCCAATGTGGCAAATTCTGTAGGACGTTCAATAAATTCCAAAGCTGAATGAACTTCAGGAACCAGACCGGCCATAATTGTGTCACATACCTGATTTTCGGTATCTGGCAAATGAAGCACTGGAGCAAACAACCTTACTCGTGCAACGTAATCTACAAATGTTTTGCTAATCCCCTGTGGCTTTAAATAATAATGCTGCACTAATCTATGCGGTGTCCTACGTGGCACAAAAGCCTTCAAAACTGCTTCATGTAGGTTCGTCACAGGTAATTAAGTGGCCATGACACCAGTAATTAAATTTAGCAGCAAGCCCTTTGACTTTGCTAACACTGCAAGCATTCCATTGTTTGTAAACTATGGCAAATTGAGGTACAGAAACACTGTACGTATTTTTGTACAAGTCTGAGAGAAAGTGTGGGTCACATTTTGTAGTTTAGGAAAACGTGGATTCTTAAAAAGAATGTTGTTCCTATAAAGGTTACTTCTCATGTTTTGTTTTAATAGCTATTGCTAGTTTCAGATTTACAGTATTTCTCAGAAACACCTGATTTCTCACAGCAAATAAGCACAGCTTCAAATTCAGAGGTAGCCTACATCAAAGTACATACATGACACCCTGGCCTTCTGCTGTCAGGTAGCTCTTAACCTCCACACCTCCTTGTTACTTAATAAGCCTCTTTCCTCCCCCTCCCTCCACTTTCCTTTCTTATATTCTTTACATTTCTTGTCCATTTTTCTTTTACTTTCTGTAAAAACTCACCAATACTTCTTACCTTCTTTTCCTCCTTTCCTGTTAACATTTTTATAGCTACTGTAGATACTCTTTTCTCTACTTTCTCCCATTTTTCCTCCCAAACCTTTTTCTCCATATTGTTAACTTCTTGCATTCTGTTACATAGTGTGCTATGCTTTCTTTTCCACCACACAATTCACAAATACCTCTTGGGAATATTGTTCCTGTTCTCATCCATGCTAGCCCTTCTCTCTCTTGCCTACTGCAGTAATCTACGTATGCTTCTCATCCCCAATTTCTTTTTATTGTTTGTAAAATTGTAATGATTTCATATTTTCTAGACTTCCCCATATATCCTGCCTTTCTATATCTTCTATTCTGCATTTTACCAATTTACCCACATCGCTTGCATTCCTTTCCTCTAATCTCCATATATCTGCCATTCCTATTTTTTCTATAACTCCTCCTATCTCTGCCCACCAACTGTTTATCGATATATATAAGTGGAGGGGGGGAAAAAACAATATTATTAAAGAAAACGCAAATATCTCCTTGAAAAATCAGGAAATTATGTTGGATTTGATTTTCAAAATTTGCTTGATACATGAATCTGTCATAAGCAATTCTATAACTAAGGTTTAAATGGAAATAAACTTCCTTTATACCTATTCCTGCTGCAAGAAAGAAGCCTATCACAGCATGTGCAATCTTAGACAGTATACATGCATATATGATTTTCTTCTTTTTTTCTCTTGCAGTAAACCTATTCTTAATAAATGGTATGAGTTATGACTCAATTTATCAAAAACCTTAGCCTATATATGGATAGTAATCAAGAAAAAGGAAATAGGAAGATCTATGGAGGTTAGCGGCATAATACTGGGATGTATAATTCTAATGTTATTAATAATAGGAGGAGTCGAACAGAACCCTGGACCAGAGGAAATACAAACTATTCTGGAGAATCTGGTGGAAAAAATAAATAAACTGGATGGGATGGAGCAAAGAATAGGCAACAGTCTGGAGAAAATAGCTAAGGAAATAAAAGAAGAAGTAGGAAAAGAAATCCAAGGTATAAGAGGGGAAGTAGATGAACTGAAAGTGAAATTGGAAAGAGCAGATGAGCGGAGAAGAAGACTAAATTTAGTATTTATAGGAGTGAAAGAGAGAAGAGGTATTTGGCCATGGCAGGAAGTGTCCCAAATATTGACAGAAAAACTACAAATAGAACTACACGGTTGGGAGATAGTGGAGGCTTACCGCGTAGGAAGACATGTGGGGGAAAGGCCAATTATTGTACATTTCTCTACAACTCAATTAATCTACGAAATACTGGGAAGGGCTAAAAGGTTGAAAGGCACAAAAATCTTCATAAATAAGGATTTAACACCAGCCCAAAGACACGTGAAGCAAAATCTAATCCGAAGGATGATGGAAGCGAGAGCTGCGGGTAAACGAGCATATATCAGAAATTTGCAACTCTGGATAGAAGGAGCGAACGCAACGTATGCGAGCAAGAGGGATGTATGGAGCAGGGAGCCTACACGGGAGGAAATAACTCAGCAAAAATCCAGCCAAGTTTCACATACACAGGAAGGGACGAGGGAGTCAAAGTCTGGCACCGGCACACAACACAGAGATGATGTAATACAGCACGTGGTAACAACCAACACGTCAGAGGATACGTCATTGAGTGAATCAAACAAGACGAAAGGAAATCAAATCTCCGTCGAACAGAAGGGAAGTGAGGAAAGCAGCAAGATGTCAACACCTGTAACAACAAACGGGAGAAAGTGGCTGTCACCAAGGAGGGAGGAGACTATGGCAGCACGTGGACTGGTGGAGAGAGGGGAAAGAAGCTGGACGCAAACTATTGGTAGTAGTGAAGAAGAAGAGGAGGGGGCGGTAGGTGGTGAAGGCAGGAGGAGAGGTAAAGCAGAGGCGGGAGATATTATAACTTCGCCGCATGGAAGTATAATGGTGATAAACAAAGACAAACGATCCTCAGCTGTTGAAGGAATTCAGCTGAGAAGCAAAAAGACATTGGAAAAGTATGTATGGTCAAGGGGCAGAACGGGTTCACAATAGCAGTCAGTCAGGAAAATAGGATTTTGGAACTGTGAGGGAATAAAAAATAAAATTAATACGGGAATCTTACAGCACTTTTTGGGGACGCTGGATTATTTAGCAGTGGTTGAAACATGGTTGAAAGATGAGGTCATTGACATACAGGGTTTTAGTTACGTAGGAAGAAAGGGAGAAGCTTATGCAAAGAAAGGGAGACTATCTGGAGGCCTAGGTTTCTTTATTAGGAAGTCTCTGTGTAAAACAATGAAAGAATCATGGTCCAGGCATAAAGAAGTGCTTTGGGTTGTAATAGAAGATAAGGAGCTAGATGACAGCATGATATGTTTAGGTATAGTGTATAACCCGCCAGCCTCCTCACAGTTTCATAATCCCGAAATATTTTATCTGTTAGACAAAGACATTGAGAGGTTAAGGGATAAATACATTAACATTGAGAGGTTAAGGGATAAATACATTAACATTGAGATTATAATAATGGGAGATCTAAATATAAGAATTGGGGAAAGTGACGTAAATCTGACAGATGATTGGGAAAATAATAACCTAACAGGGAAAAATGATAATATTAGACGTAGCAAGGACAAGATCGTCGAGAGAGGAAGTGAAAAACTCATTGAATTTTGTGAAATAAATGCGCTTGACATTCTTAATGGGAAATACGGTGAAGATGAGCAGGGGGAATACACCTTCATAAATGCAAATGGCCAGAGTGTAATTGACTTTGTTTTCTGGTCCAATAATATTAGACATATAGTGATTAATTTTAAAGTGTCTAACATAAGTACCAATAGTGGTCATTTCCCATTACTAACATGTATTAAAATCAAATCTCAAAATGTGGAAGCTGACAAAATAAGGGAGAAAATAACAGCAAATAGAGAACATGTTAGATATAGGTGGAAGGAAGACCATAAGGCAAACTTTGAAAATCTTTTAAATTCCGAGCGAGGGAAAATATGTCAGTATGGGGTACTATATAATTCGGAAACCTTTGAAATTGAAAAGGCGATGAATATCCTAAATTTCATATTGCAATGGGCAGGGGAACAGATGAAAGTTAGAAACAGGCAAATTATTGAAAGTGACACATGGTTTGATGAGGAGTGTAAAATAAATAAAGGTATTGTAAAAGCGGAGTTGGTAAAATGGAGAGAATCAGGGAATATCAAACTGAAAGAACAATATCTGCTAAGCAAATATTATTATAATAAGTTGCTGGAAAATAAAAAATCTCAATGGAGGAAAAGAAATGCCAGCAAACTAATCAGTACTATTACTGAAAATAATGTAAGTAAAATATGGAAAGGTATTAAGACATTATACAAAAAATATATTGTCAAATCTAACATAACTCAAGAAGAATGGTTAGAGTATTTTGCAACTTTATATACATTTGAAAGCTTTAGTGTAGGGAGGGTAATCCCAGAAATAGTAAATAATTTCAATGAAATCTTGGACAGTGTCATAACAGATGAAGAAGTAATGAATCAAATTAAAAAAATTAAAAGGAACAAAGCACCAGGTATAGATGGTATACCCGGAGAGTTCATTAGGGAATGGAGCAAAGACGTGAACCGAGTTAAAGTTATAACATCATTGTTCAACTCAATGAAAACCAAAGGGTATACACCTAAGAGTTGGAAAAAAGCTATTATTCAGCCAATTTATAAAGGTAAAGGGGATATGGATATACCCAATAATTACCGAGGCATAGCACTGTTATCGAATGTGGGAAAAATTTATACGGGTATCTTGGCAGAAAGGCTGCAAGTCTGGGTAGAGGAGCATAATATTCTTTCAGAATTCCAAATGGGCTTCAGAAAGGGGAGGCGGACAGTTGATAATGTATTCATCATAAAAACACTAGTAGATAAATACCTAAAAAATAAGAAAGGTAAATTATATATGGCTTTTATCGATTTGGAAAAAGCTTTCGACCGGGTAGAGTTGAAACTGTTGTGGTATAAGCTGTTAATGAAAGGAGTGAATAATCAAATGGTAACTATACCAAAAGAATTGTATAATGAAAATACATTTTGCATAAAATATGAAGAAGGGGCACTAACTAAAGAAATACAACTGGAGGGAAAAGGACTAAGGCAAGGGTGCAAGCTAAGTCCAATTTTATTCAATTTATTTATTGATGATGTATTACAAAATATAAGTAAGAATAATAGTCTCATACCAGTAATAAACAACTTACAAGTCCCAGGTTTACTTTTTGCAGACGATTTGGTAATAATGTCCATTACTGTTAATGGGTTAAAAATATCTTTGCAAGAGGTGGAGAAATACTGTTCAGAGTGGGGCTTAAAGGTAAACAGCGAAAAAACCCAAATTGTAGTATTTAAAAAAGGAACTAAATTGAGTAAATATGAAAAGTGGAAGAAGGGAGAAGCTGAATACAAAGTAGTGCGTGACTGTACTTACTTAGGATTAAAATTGGATGCAGGAGGCAAATGGGAAAAACAAAAGAAATCAGCACTGGCAAAAGGGAAAGCAGCAATGATGGCTGTGAGAGGGTGTCTATATAAAATGCCAGAGATGGAGATGAAATGGTTGGAAAGAGTATATAGTTCTGTAGTCGAGGCCAGAATGCTATATGGCATTGAAATATGGGGGCTTGAGAATGGGTGGGAAGTTGTGGATCAGATACACAGGATGTTCTGTAAGGAAGTTTTGGGGCTGCCAATGGCAACAGCAAACGAAGTTGCTCAAATTGAAATGGGGAGAGTAACAAGGAAAGGGTTAATAATGGAAAGAGCCTTGAAATACTGGCATAGGATCTTGAATTTAGATGAAGGACTCTTATTGCAACAATGTTTAAAATATCAAGAAGCAAGTCTGCAAAGCTCGGGCTGGGCAAGCACTCTACGAAACAATTTAGAAAATAATGGCTTAGGGGATATTTGGAGAAAAAGAGAGAGAAATTATAAAGGTTTCTGGAAGGGTGTTAGAAAAAGATTTGAAGATATAGAGATTCAAAAACTGTTCAGCCAGTTAGGTGAAAAGAGGTCATTGGTATATTATGTTGAGTTAAAAAGTGGCTGGGGAAGGGAGCAGTATATAGATAAAACCATTAATGAAGAAAGGAAGGGGATAGCATGGCTGAGAGCAGGAGTGTGGAGGCTAAAAGGGCAGCGGAATGGGTTTGTGAAAGACAAGTGCCCATTGTGTGGGGGTAAGGAAGATGTGGAACATATCCTTTTCGAATGCAGGGAAACAGAGATTTGGCGAAAAGAATACATCTGGAGAAAAATTAAGCGAAGTCCTGATGTATGTAAAATTATAGATAAAAATGTCAAGAATGTAGGTCAGTTCTTAGATAAAGTGAAAAATAAATGGAAGTGGACTGTGAAAAAAGGAAATGAACAATAGTGTGTAAGCAATAGTAGTAATGGTAGTAGTAATAGAAATGTAAGTAGTGTACTACACATTTTGTAATTCAATGGGCTGCTCACCAATTAATGGCCTGGGCCAAATACTGGTGATCAGCTCAACAGTTGTAATAGCTTAGTACTTAAAGAATTCTGGTTAATAATACTGTAATACTGTATATATGGATAGTATAAGGAAATTATTAATTTCCATCAATTGACTAATATAATAATGAGTTTATACTGAATTAGATCACTTTTGGAACTACAGTAATTATTTAAAAAGTTACTGTACTCTGTAAAATGGCTCCTTTTTTTCTGCACTCTTTCTGAACTTAACTTTGATCAGAATTGCTCACTTTATTTGTGATTAGGTTGTACGTAAATATTGATTTGTGTGATATTGGATTGTCCATTTTTGTTTTGACAGCATATGTTGTTTCTAATTTTTGGGTAACCATAAAGGCTCCCCCCAAAATTGTACAGGAGGGAGCCTTTTTATGGCTTTACAGTATTGGAGTCATTTTATTGGCTTTGAAGGCAGATTTGAAGTGTTAAGGATTTTCACAAGGTACATGATTAAGTATTAAATTGTAATGCACTATACATATTGCAGTTTGTTGATATGAGATTTATGGCTAATTTAAGATTAAGAAGTGAATGTAACATGCTTTTATACAATGCTATGCTCGACCTGAGTGTATTATGGCAACTCTGAAGTGCAGACTTAATTTTATGACATTTAAAATTGTATTGTATCATTAGTGGCTTCTAATGATAATCAGGGGTTACTGATAAGCACTAAATGGATGTAAATGTTCAGGGTTAAAGACGTTAACCCATGGTACAACAGCTCTGCACCCTCCAGTGGTAGGTGTGGGTTGGATCTTGGGCGCCTTCTATGGACGTCTTAGCAAGACATTGTTCAGGGTTGTAGAATGTAGGTTTCCCATTTTTGTGATGTTCCTATCATCAATATCTACCTTTCAGAGCATCATTTATGTCGACAGTTTTAATTTTTCCATACAGTCATGCTAAGTGTGAAATAGGATCTCGGATTTTGGATCTCAGATGTCTAATAAGATATAAGCAATTGCCTAATTCGAGGAGTCTCACACTATCTTTTTAAAAAATAACAAAACTTTAAATATTTTAAAAAGTATATATTTTGAAAGCTTCATTCGTTAACCGTTTCTCTCTATAATTCCCTTGAATCTCAATACATATTTAATACCATGATAAGTTTTTTTAATCCAATGTAAATCCACTCTCCTGTCAAACTGGCTAGCCATATTTCCACTTCTTGTTTTAACTTGTCATCATTTATGAGGTGTTACTGCCGCTGTGAAAATGGATGGTAATCACTCAGTGCAAGGTCCAGTGTGTAAGGTGGATGACCAAAAACATCCCATCAAAACTGCTCCAACATTGCAATGCAGCATCAACTTTCTGCTCCTTGTATTGTTCTGAAAGCACGCAAGAAACCCAACTTTCACACCTTTTCGACAGATGCAGGTCCTCGGAAATGATCCTATGAATTGATGCATGGCTTATTTCAACATAAGGAGGAAGTTCAAACAGAATTGAATCAAGTTTAATTAGAATTGCATCCGATTGGTGTTAATGACCCTAGAAATCTGGTCAATTCTGGAGTGTGGGAAGTGGAAGGTCGGTTGCCATGTAATGTTCTCCCATCAATGAACGATTGATGCCAACATAACGTCTTAGCTGTGCATACTACACAACTCAAGAAGGATTTCAGTTGCACATATATTTTTTTGCTGTCAAAAAGTGAATTATAGGGCGAATCTCGCAATCGGCAGTAGGAGCGAGTGGAGTCTCCATTATTACTGCCATTTTAATGTTCAAGCACCAAAGGCAGGTGCCTAGGGATTTTACAGTGCTGCCACTACACCCATAACAGAGTTCCCTGCAACTTTTTCCGCCTGCCGCAGGGATTTTAAAAAATAGTGTAATTTACCTTTGAGACACTCCCCGTAATTCAGCAGCAGTACTGAATGCAATGAGCAGGGTTTCAGTTAAGTTTCTGACAAGAGTTAACAGTTAACAAAGCTATAGTGGAAAATCTAAAAAGGTTCTGCTTCTACTACCAATGCCTAAAACAACTTAGCGCACCATGATGTTAGAGATGCCTGTAAACAGTATCTTTGGTTTTAGTTAATTGATGGAAATTAATCATTTCTCCACACTAGCTGTATATAGCCTAAGGTTTTTGATAGATAGAGTCAACATGAAAAATTCAATGCCATGGCCAGGATTTGAACCACAGATCTCCTGGTTTCCGTCCAGTCGCTCTTACCCATTGAGCTACCATGGCCAACGTGCCGTCCTGACATTAAATTCTCCATTTGACTCATATATTTCCCCGGTAAACCACTAGGGGCTATCGCATCCGAGATACACCGTTTGTGCTGACTTACTATCATAAGTACTTAAGTCCCAGGCTTCATCATTTAACTCTTATTATTTTAGTTAATTGATGGACATTAATCATTTCTCCACACTACACATGATGTTCAAGCTCTTTGATTATCACTTTGCTGCTAATCTGATGAACAACTTGTGCACAATTATACAAATAAAAATATTGATAAATAATAAAATAAATGATAAATCGACTGTAGCAGATCATTTTTGGTCATTTAACCATGAAATAAATCCCGAAGTTAAATTATTAAAACAATTAAATGTTCCCATAGATTTAATAGTGTGGCAAAAAATATTTATTTTAAAAAATAAAAATCGCGTAATGAATTTTGACATACCGGCAATTCTGTTTTTAGGTTTGTTTCGTCTTCAGATGTTGGTAATATGTAAAAACATGGTATCTGTGACAACGAAGTGTGTTGACTGAAGATGTGGGCAAATGTCCATGAAATCGATTTTTTTTTTTAAAAGAGAATAGAAGTATTAACATCAACTTCTTAAGATAAGTGGATGTTAAGTAGCAAATAATTTTTATTTGTATAATATTTATTATTCCACTGTAACTAGCTTCATTTTCTGTGTATCTTGTGCACAAGTTCAGTGGCTGTTTCTCTGCAAATAATGTTCATGAGAAACAAGGCAAATGTTAGTTTGTCTAAACCTGCTGCAATGTGTGCTCAGTAGCCACAGCAGGCTCTTCGAGTCAGCTTATCTGCTATTTCAAAAATCAGGTCTTTTTTGAACACACCATGTATATGCTAGTTGTCTTCTGCTAGAGAAAGGTTATTTAATGTTTTATTCTTGTTCAATTGTTATGGCTTATGACTTTTAATTCTTGCAAATTTGCTCATTAACATTTTACATATTGTAAATTTCTTGTCATAAAATGATTATGCTTTTCCTTCTCCAGATTAGCATGTTAACTGGTTTCAATTTCAGGAAGCTGGCTAGTATGGGATTTTATTTCTAGTGATATGCTCACATTTAGTATTGTTTATATTAAATGAATTTCCTTTTAAGGCAATCTGGAAGGGTAAACAATCTTGAAATTGGTGTATGTTTTTGTTTTGTTTTTCGTTTTAATGTAATCGTTGGTATTTCAAAGAATTATTTTTGGGCTGTTTTGCCATGGTCTGCTGGCATGAGAATGTCCATAAGTTTCGTCCACACCTGCAGCAGACATCTTCAGTGGTGCAATGAGAGTTGTCTGTCGCAGTTGTGGATGAAACTTATGGATGCTCTTACACCAGCAGACCATGGCAAAACAGCCTGGAAATAATCTCAGAACTATTTGTAGTTGGTTTATTGATACTCGTCACTTACAACTGGCCAGTTGGAAAGAGATTGAAAATGGAGGCGATTGCCTTTGAAACTAGTCTCTCATTAATATAAAAAAGTAATTGACAAGTATCAATAAACCAACTACAAATAGTTTTGAGATTAATTTTGACGTCACTGTTACTAAATTCCTGGAAATAATTCTTGTAATATTGACTCCGGCCATGAAAGCTTACATTCTCTAATGGTATTTCAGCTTTAAAATTACATAAATTATGTGGTTTACTCATTTAAACCTATTTAACACAGGTTTGAAACTAATCTAAGTGGGCATGATACCTCTTAATGAAAAGTCTCAAACCATTGAACTTAATGTAATAAAATAATAAAATTTTGCACTACTGAGGGATGGTTAATGTTCAGAGGGGACATTGGACCCATTAGTTCACTAATTTCACCACAGATAGCAGCAAGTTATTGTTTTTCATTGTGGTATTGTTCATTACATATGCTTTTTTGGATTCAACTAGTGAACTTTTATCTTGCATTTGCGTTATATAAGTGACATGTGTTAAAATGGGTAGAAAAAGCAACTTAAAATTGTTTAAGAAAAGGAAGAATGTTTAAGCCTAAAATAGCTGCTGTAACAAATAATGTAAGGCCTATATTCCAATCTACATCAATTCAGGTGGCCCAATTTGAGCTAACATGAAACTTAGACAATGAGGAGCATCACAGATGAGGTTGCAAGAGAAAACTGGAGGATGACCCACTATATGGTTCAGGAAAGCACTGAAAACTTTAGGCATTTTTGCCAAGTTACAATTCTTTAATATATAAAGTAGCTTTTCTCAACTTGCAGAAGAGATGTTGCTTTGAAGCTTTCAGGACATGTTCATTACATCATTATGCATATTTCAACACGAGTTATTTCCTGGAGCCATAAAAAATATATTAAAATGTAGGAAAAAATACATATTACTAAAAACATTGTTAAATTATAAAAATAAAATATCCCAAAACCCCCATGTTCAAGTCTACCCAAAGACATAATCTTACTGCTTAAAAAATTTCGGCAATATATTCCTAATAGATTAAGAGAAAAGCTCCATTGAATATAACTAATTTATCATTGCACATAGTATATGTGGACTTGGCTGAGTAAAAACATTTTATCAACCTAAATGTTTGTAGGATGTAATTTTGCTCAGGTTAAGTACTCACCTAGTTTCTTTTTTTTTTATTATGAACAGAGAGCTTATTTCATTGCCAGTTGCATTTAAGTGTACCATAAGCAGACATTGGTTTGTATACATTTTACTTGGGCAGCAAGCAGGTCCATGTAGATTAGATTAGATTGATTTGCGTTCAGTAGGTTCACTTGTAGCCAGAAAAGGCTGTGAACATTGAACATGTCCAGAGGTATAAAGTTTAATAGCATATATATGTACAAAAGTTAACATAAGACACATTATAGTATACAGGCAACATGAACAACATTATGGACAACAAAGCAGGGATAATTATATAAATCCTTTCATGGAAGTGTTGAAAACAGTGTTGTTGTATAAATTAAATTAATTGGGAGTAGATTAATGACACTAAACAACACTTACTTTTAAATTTTCCCGGAACTAGTTTCAGAGGCCTTCTCTCTTCCGGCTGCTATGAAACTGGAAAATAAGTTGCTGGAAAAATAAGTCATCCACTATTAATCACTTAATGAGACCAATTGAAGTAATGTGCTGTGATGAACCATTATCTTACTAAGAAGGGACTAATCATCAATATTTGAGTTTTCAGTGTCTCATTCACAGCAATTTTCGCATATACAAACTGTGCACAGAGCTCAGATCAACACCTTACAAAGAGCACATAGGGCTTTCATCTTGCGATCACTTTGCCTTGGACATATTCCACTTCTCACTAACTTTCCAGAATTGTTCTGATGCTGTGCAAGAGGTACAGATTCTTTTAAGATCCAGCTTATTATCTATCAGCCTTAGTTCATAGGGAATATGGCTATTCTGAAATCTCATAAGTAGCTTTTGTTTACATATAAACTAAAGACAGCCCCTTTATAGGTGGAAGTTGAGGAAAAATGGAATAAATGGGACAACCTCATGATGGCTGATTTTTCATTTAGAATGTAAAAGGAAAAGAAGTCAACATTAGAAAGCATTTTCCCCAAATGAAACAATTAAGTTTAAATATATCAAGTATGTTAAATTTATACTAAAATTAGGCAAGTGAGTCAACCTTGTATATACATTTCTCCACTTACAAGTTTTTTGATGACTAGTTTCTGGGGACTTCTCCCCAATCGTCAGTTCTGTGGTTGACTGATGATGCATCCGGTGTCTTCATCTGGCTTGGTGTCGTGCTGCCATCTAATGTCCTGGTAAGTTTGATGACGTAATCTACCGCGGGAATTTCAAAATTCATCAAGAGGTCCTGTTTTCTTTGTAATAAATATGTTTTCCCAAATCTGTAGTTCCAGAAGTTTCTTTGCCTGTTTGATCAGTTCTATTTCTTGTTTTATGTTGTGATTCTCAGACCAAAAGGGATGTGCTATGGCCGACTTGTCCATTTGTTTGAATTTAATATTTCTGAAGTGTTCTTTCATTCTTGTTCCTAGATTCCTTTTGGTCTTACCAATGTATATCTTGTCACAATCCTGGCAACTCATTTGGTAAATGCCTGATAATTGAGTTTTCGGTGGTTTAGAGGGTGGTTTAGTAAGTTGCGGATGTTGTTTGTTCTGAGGGGCTAATTTTATGTTGAACCTCTTAAATATCTGATTTAGGAAAACATATTTATTACGAAGAAACAGGACCTCTTGATGAATTTTGAAATTCTCGCGGTAGATGACGTCATCAAACTTACCAGGACATTAGATGGCAGCACGACACCAAGCCAGATGCAGACACTGGATGCATCATCAGTCAACCACAGAACTGACGATAGGGGAGAAGTCCCCAGAAACTAGTCTTCATCAAAAAACTTGTAAGTGGAGAAAAGTATATACAAGGTTGACTCACTTGCCTAGGCATTTGTTTATGGCTTTTTGTGTTTGGGCAGTATCATATAAGCCATTTTGTAAGCAAAGCCGCCCCGGCCTGGTGCAGTGAGTAATTCCGACCCTCAGACGAGAGTAGTCCGGGATAGAAAATCCAAGGACCGCAATGTGCGTTCACTTGCCTAATTTTAGTAACAATGGCACTCCACTTTCTGAAATACTTCTTTTTATTCTATATTATGTTAAATTTGTTAAAGGCTCTTGAGTACAATACCTACATGTTGTTGACTATATTAACCAATGTTTTACACATAGTGTTGGATTATGTAAACAGTGGTACTGAATACTATTTAATGTATGGAGAAAGGTGTTGAACATATTTGAAAACACAATGCCAAAAGTTGGCTAGGAAACCAATTGCCACGTAGCACAGGAAAACATTACGAATTCTGCAGATCTTTGTCAGTTATTTATAAGAAGAAGAATCTTAGAGCAGCATAGCTTAAAGCATATTGAGCATTACAACAAAATGAAATAAAATAAATTTAATAAAAATAAATAAAGTTAAGTAAAAGTTTACGATAAGCAGATAACAGTTCCAGTTTATTATAACTGATTTGTTGAATTTTCAGGTGCCAACATCAATGCACAGACTGAAGAAACCCAAGAAACTGCACTAACCTTGGCATGCTGTGGTGGTTTTACTGATGTTGCAGACTTCTTAATCAAGGCAGGGGCTGATATTGAGCTTGGAGCTTCCACGCCACTGATGGAGGCTGCTCAGGAGGGACATTTAGAACTTGTCAAGTAAGAGTCAATTAGTTTTCAAATATGCTAATTAGAAGGAATTATTTTAATTTTGTATGGACATTTTTTGTTTTTTAAAAATACATAACATGGTATCTGTATCCCAGGATTCTCTTATGTAATTGTCTTACAAAACTCTTAAATAAAAATGACCATTTAAACCTTTCTGTTGCAGTTTCATTGCAAGTTCAAAGTAGAGTACAATGGACATAATTTATTGTATGATACATTGTGCTAAATTATGCATACATGTACATACAGTAGTGAAGTAAAGAAGACAAAATGAGAAAAATGTCCTACACTCTAGGTAACATGTTAGCCTCTGGTTCACATCTGGCAGATGTTGATGGCATAAAAATCCAGCACAGCTTCCTTTGGGAGGAAAGTAAAGCCAGTGGTCCCATGTAAATTTGCAGCACATAAAAGAACAAGTCTGGTAAAAAGGATTTTGAGCAAAATTAAGTGGTCTTTCCAAGTTAAACTTTCTTTTCTTAGTACATAGGCTAAGGTTTTTGATAGTCAGCATGAAAAATTTAATGACATGGCCGGGATTTGAACCACGAATTTCCTGGTTTCCGTCCAGTCGCTCTAACCCATTGAGCTACCATGGCCAACTTGCTGTCATGACATAAAATTTTCCATTTGACTCTATATCTCCCCAGTAGACCACTAGGTGTATCTCGAATGCAAGAGCCCCTAGTGGTCTACCGGGGAGATAAACAAGTCAAATGGAGAATTTAATGTCATGACGGCAAGTTGGCCATGGTAGCTCAATGGGTTAGAGTGACAGGATGGAAATAAGGAGTTCCGTGGTTTTCAAATCCCGGCCATGGAATTGAATTTTTCATGTTGACTCTATCAAAAACCTTAGACTATGTACAGCTAGTGTGTAGAAATAATTAATTTCCATCAATTAACTAAAATTCTATGATGTCAGGGAAGAGGAATGCATCCACTGTTGGGATTGCTCTTTTGTTTCTTCAGTTTTGTAAAGGGCTCAAGCCTCGTTCCGTGTGACATATTTGTTCAAAAAATCTTCTTTATCATGGTAGTGCTGAAGAAACATTAAGGTGGCATCCATTTGTTGTGTTTTGTGATGATCGGATAGCTTCTTAGGAACCCAACTCGCACAGTTGGTAGTATTCATCTCAGTCATGATGGTGTCGAGAGCTGACCTTGAAATTTTGGGAAACAACTCGTGCAATGCAGAAATTGTGAACTAAATATCTTCTCAAATCACCTGATCCACTTGCTGAACAAGATCATCAGTTGACATTCACTTCCTTAAATATTAAAAGCAGAAGCATTATTAACAGTGAAGTATTCTTCATATTTGGGTTTAATCTATGAGTCACTATGTTTACACTCAAACTTCACTTGTTGTATAATTGAAACGTTTTCAAGATCATTCGATCTCATCCTCAGCTGTTTGGTGACTAAATGAACATTCCTCTTCTTCCACCACTACAGAGCTCCGATCACTCTGCCATCTGGTGTTAGGGGCACTAAGTTTTAATACTTCATTTAATGCCGGGATTTCAAAATTTATAACTTTATCACGGTTTTTGTTTATGAATATGTTTTCCCAAATATCCAATTCTATGGGTGTACTTAAAGATTTTAACAGTTTAATGTTGTGGTTTTCTGTCCAAAAATGGTGTGAAACTGCAGATTTTTCTGTTTGTTTCAACTTAATGTTCCTCTGGTGTTCTTTTTGCCTGCTTAACAAGTTTCTCTTAGTTTTTCCTAATTAGCTTTTTTCACAGGTTTCACAGTTAATCTGATAAATTCCTGATTTCACATTGTTGGGGATTGAATTTTTTAGTGGTTCATTTAGCAAGTTCCTCAGACTGAATTTGTTTTGGGGTGCAAGTTTTAAGTTTAGTCTTTTGAAGATTCGTTCAAATTTTCTAAAAGCCCATGGATGGTAGGTAAATTTTCTATATTGCCAATTTGTGTTTTTAAGTGGTGTGAGAGTGGAATTTTTTGATATTATCTTCAGTTTTTCCTTTCTCTTCATCATGTCCCTTATGATGGCTGGGTTGAATCCATTTAATACCGCTATGTCTTTTATGTGTTGTTGTTCTTTCAAAAATTCCTCTTTACTCAGTGGGATGTTGTATAGCCGGTGAATTAGACTTCTAAAGGCAGCTAGTTGATGTGAAACTGGGTTGTATTCATTTTTCTTTATGTAATTATTTATCTATGTGTGTGGGCTTCCTGTATATTCCAAAATCTACACAATGACGATTTCTAGTTATCTTGAGGTCCAAAAAGGGTAGGGTGTTGTCTCTTTCTACTTCCATAGTAAATTGGATGTGATTATCTTGCAGGTTTAGTAATTTTAGAGAATCTTCTCTTAAGTTTTTCCGGAATGATAGCAAAAACATCATCAACATATCTCCGCCAAAATTTATAAAATTGTGGGAAGGCCTTTACTATGTGTGTTTCAAAATAGCTCATGTATAGGTCTGCTAAAATAGGCGAAAGTGGGCTCCCCATTGCTAATCCTTTTGATTGTCTGTAGAATTTTTGGTTAAACATGAAGCAATTATTCCTTATGCATAAATCTGTAAGATTGATAATGTCATCTATTTCTCTGGGGTCCGTTGTAGTCTGGGATAGCCATTTTATGAGTGTAGGTATTTTTTCTACTGGAATGCTTGTAAAAAGTGCCTTAACGTCAAATGAAACTGGTATGTGATTTTCCGGGATGATTTCAAACTTTGGGAATAAAGAACTCCTTTGAATTGATAAATCACCTACAGAAGTACAACATCCCAGAAAATCACAATAGTAGTTGCTAAATAAACCACTAAAAAATTCAATCCCCGACAATTTGAAATCAGTAGTTTATCAGATTAACTGTGAAACCTGTGAAAAAAGCTAATTAGGAAAAACTAAGAGAAACTTGTTAAGCAGGCAAAAAGAACACCAGAGGAACATTAAGTTGAAACAAACAGAAAAATCTGCAGTTTCACACCATTTTTGGACAGAAAACCACAACATTAAACTGTTAAAATCTTTAAGTACACCCATAGAATTGGATATTTGGGAAAACATATTCATAAACAAAAATCGTGATAAAGTTATAAATTTTGAAATCCCGGCATTAAATGAAGTATTAAAACTTAGTGCCTCTAACACCAGATGGCAGAGTGATCGGAGCTCCGTAGTAGTGGAAGAAGAGGGAGGTTCATTTAGTCACCAAACAGCTGAGGATGAGATCGAATGATCTTGAAAACGTTTCAATTATACAAGTAAGTGAAGTTTGAGTGTAAACATAGTGACTTGTAGATTAAACTCAAATATTCACTTCCTTCCCTGACTGCATGCATCATCAGCATTGGTATACCCTGCTTCAAAGTTCCTGCACCATTGCCGCACTTTGCTCCCTCATGAATATTTCACCGTATACATTACTTCTTTGTCAATGAATTTCAGCTCCATTGCACCCATCTGCATGAAGAAACAGCTTTAACATCAGTAGTCTTGTCTAGGATCAATTATCAGTATGGTTATGTAGAACTTACTGGAGAAACTACAGGAATAATAGGCCTTAGTTCAAGTTTTATGTGATTAGTTGGAAGTAAAAATATGAACATAATTGGTTATTTGCTGTTAATTCTCTGTATATGAATGGAATACTTATACCAATCATCTTTCAAAAACAAGCTTTTGGTATATTAGGCCAAGTCTTAAAATGATTTAGGTTCTAGTGCAAATTGAATCCAGTTTCATTCCTTTTAATAATTATTTGAATCGCGCACAACGTGCAAACAAGACTTAGTCTGTACAAAATTTCACCAATGACTCTGTTCTCATCTTACAGTGCAACACATGATATCTCTCACACTGGTCGTCACATCTTATACACACACAATCTGGGCCGGGTTCGTGGAATCTCTGGGTACTGCATAGCTTGTGGTGAAATCCATGCACAGAAAGTCTTGTCACTGTATGGCGTAGTTCATATCCTCCCTGTGTCCATTCGCAACTTGTCATGGCATCGGTAACATAGAATTCGTCCCATATTTTGCATTTTTTCTCGTGTAGTTCATGCATCAGGTCGTGTAGTTCACGCATCAGGTCCTGATAGGCTGGAGTCGTTGGCAGTAAGAGCTTCAGTCGCAGGTCTTCTACCTGGCTACTTTGTATGTGGCATTCTGGTCCTTAGGCTTTCAGTTAGTACGTATACTTTTCCTTTTCTTTAATTTTCCCTGATACTCCTTTTTCTTATTCTCCTTTCTCTTGCTCTTCCTGCTCCTTTCCATTTGAATTGTATACAGAGTTCCAATCTCTAAGGTATACCAGCAGAACAAAACAATTGGCTGACAAGACAGTGCTAACAAGTGCAGATTATTATTTTTCATCTTACTGAATAACATCATAAACAGGTATTGAGTAAGACATTGAGATTGAGAGAGATTGAGATTGTTTATTCACCAATTGTAATAGTTTTACAAGATTTTGTCATGTGAAGTATACATAAAGTTAGTTACAATGGAGAGGTCTCTATTTGCAATTTTGACTCTATAGTTTTAACCATTATTTTAACCATTATTTGTTTTTGCAATTTTTATATTCTTCTATTGTGTAGAAAGCATTCTTAATCAGATAAGATTTTATTTAAATTAAATTTAAAGGGAGTCGATTAATGACACTAAACAACACTTTTAAATTGTTTAGTGTCATTAATCGACTCCTTTTAAATTTAATTTATTATAACAGTTTTCAACACTTCCAAGAAAGGAATTGTAAGATTTTATTTGTTTTATTTTTATTTGTTATTTCCCTATTTCTTTAATCCAGTGAGGTAAATGATTGTATAAATCTTTTGCCTTACTTTCAATACATTTATTTTGTAATGAGCCTCTTAGTGTATTTCTAAAGTAATTTTCTTTTATTCTTGTGTTATGTTCATGATGTTTGTATTTTTGTCTTCTTTATGGGAGGTTACAACATATTTTAGACATTCATATATATATTGTCTATATATATTGTCATATATATATAGACAAGGCAGCATTGGTATACCTAATTTCTTAAATGCTGTTCTGCAGGCGTTTCTTTTTTTGATATTTTATAAGAACTCTTATTGCTCTTTTCTGTAGTCTAAATATTTTTAGTATATGTTTACTGCCTGCTGATCCCCATAAAATAATCCCATAGCTCAAATGTGAGTGCATAAATGTTTAATATACTTGTGTTGTGCTATCTTCATGCTTGATTTGTTTAACCTGTTTTGAATATATATATTCCTATTGAGTATTTTAGAGAGTTTTTCTAAATGCCTGTTCCATTTGATTGTTATCTATTACTAGTCCTAAAAAATTTATTTCACCTGCTTGCCTGATTTGCTCACTTTTTATTTCCAAGGAAATACTCGCCTGCATTTTGTTGCTTATACTAATCTGCATCCATTCTGTTTTCTTTGTATTTAGTGCCATACTAACCATCTCCAACAGTGCATTTGCATTACTTTAAAATTCAGAAGCTGTACTCCCTGTTAAAATAACTGTTGTCATCAGCATAGCCAATGGCTAATCTTCCTGCTTCCTGAAGTCGTTCAAACATATCATTTATGTATAAAATAAACAAATACGGCCCCAATTTTGACCCTTGTGGTACACCATGTGTTACACGCTTAAATGGGGATTTTATTTTGGATAGCTGTTCATCTATATTTTGTACTACTAAGCATTGCTCTCTGTTTAATATGATTTTAGCCAATCTAGTGGAATGCCCCTAATGCCATAATTTTCCATTTTTACCATTAATTTTTCAATATTAACGCAGTCCAATGCTTTAGAAAGGTCAAGAAAAATTGCTACCACTAGTTCTTTTCTATTTAATGCTT
This sequence comes from Mantis religiosa, assembly GCA_030765055.1. Taxonomy (NCBI): domain Eukaryota; kingdom Metazoa; phylum Arthropoda; class Insecta; order Mantodea; family Mantidae; genus Mantis; species Mantis religiosa. Next base: position 1,204,075 of record CM060948.1, read on the forward strand.
TGATAATTATGTCATTTCCTTTGCTTATTGCGTGTATAGTTGATTTCATTTTTTGAAAGCCAAATTGGAACTGTGACACTATATGAAATTTTTTACAGTAATTTTGGAGCTGTTCCAGAAAGACTCCTTCCATCACTTTGGAAAAAACAGAGCATAAAGATATTGGCCGGTAGTTCTCCATTTGTTTACAGCCCTTCTGTTTGTATATTGGCCTCACTATGACTTTTTTCAGAGTTTTTGGAAAAATTCCTGAGTTGAGGCTTTCATTAATAATATGTGATAAGGTCTCAGCTAGCTCATATTTGCAATATTTTACCATCTCATTTGAGTATTCGTCTAAACCATTGGATTTCTTGCATTTTAATGTATTAATCTGCCTAAGGACTTATTCTTTTGTGATTTCCCAGATTACCATGGAGTTACAAATACTTCTTTCCTTTGTGGCTTGGGGCCTTAAGTTCTTAATTCCCATATTTGTTGTTATATTTACATAATAATCATTAAATGCACTACTTACACCCTGTGGGTCTGATATTACTGTGTCATTTTTAATAATTTTAATATTTTCCACCCATGCTACAATGCTTTCTCTCCATACAGTTTTTATTATGTTCCATGTTTTTTTAATTTTATTATCTGCTTTCTGAAGAAGCCTTCTGTTATGTAACATCTTTGCTTCATTCATTACTCTATTTAATATCTTTTTATAATTCTCTATGTATGTCTGTGATTTTATGTCTAGTTTGGGAGATTTTAAACTATTTAGGAACTCCATTCTTTTTTATTTATTTATGCCCTTCGTAGACCAACTGCTAGTTTTAGGTTTGTTACAAATTACCTTGCATAGCAGAGCTGATTTTTCTAAATATGATGCTAATATATTCATAAAGAGCTGAAATGTATTGTGTATATATTCCGTTTCATATATTTTTCTCCATACTGACAGACTAAGATTGGATCTTAGGGAGTTGTCTTTCTTTATTTATAATCCTTTTTACTTCTGTTAGTCTGTTTATTTTTACCCTCAGTGAATTTATTATTTTGCTTTCTATTAACTGACCAAAATGGTCCCTTAATTATGGACATGTTTAACTCCTCCCTTCTGAAATTTGTGTGCACATGATCAATACACGTTGATGAGTGATTGGTCACTCTTGTTGGGCCTGTTTTTATTAATTTCAAATTATTCCTTCTCATCGTTTCTACCAGTAAATTTTTCTTCATACTGTCTACTAAGATATCTATATTGAAGTCTCCTATCACTATAATCTTCCACTCTGTGGAAGAATATAAACAGATTGGGTAGAATATGCTTTTTACACTTCTCAACTTTGTAAACATGTTTGTAAATATTATTGTATTAATTTTATGTATATACAAATTGACGATCTATGTAAAAAGCTTTACAGTTGCTAACAAACAAATTCAATTCATTTCCAAAATTCGACAGCCTAAGCATCAAAAACACCTATGAACTTAGAGAACACATTAAGGATACTGAACTAAAAGAAGAGGACACACTAGTCTTGTTTGATGTTAAATCACTGTTTCCCAGCATACCAGTTAATCAACTCCCACCGTTGATAGAAAAATGGCTCAAATCACTTGGAGTGGCATCACCTGAAATTTCAGACTACATCGAACTAACCAAATTATGCATAGAACAAAATTTCTTCCAGTTTCAAACAAAATATTATCACCAAACTTCAGGGTTAGCAATGGGCAACCCCCTATCACCCTTCCTGGCCGATCTGTACATGAGTGCATTAGAAATAAGGATCAACAAAGGTTTCCCTTGGATTTTCAAACTCTGGCAAAGATATGTGGATGACATCTTTGCAATAGTACCAAAAAAACACATCAGTGATGCACTAAAACTTTTAAATATCCAAGAAAAAAGCATCAAATTCACTGTAGAAATAGAAAAAGATGAGCATTTACCATTTTTTGATCTAAAAATAATGAGGAATAAAAACAGACTAAACTTTGGCATTTACAGAAAACCAACACACACAGACAACTACATAAAAGCTAATGGCAACAACCCAAGATCCCACAAACAGGCAATCCTCAATAGTTTAGCACACAGACTGGTAAACATCCCTCTCACAGCAGAAGAATACAAAGCAGAATACAACAAAATAATTGAAATAACACAAAAAAATAACTTTCCCAAATCATTAGTGGACAAAAAAGTGAACTTAGCAAAAAAGAAGAAGCTACTAAAGGAAACCACAACCCTCTCAGCTACAGAAACTAATATGATTTTAAAAAAATTCACTTACCATCCATGGGCCTATGATAAATTCAAAAAAGTCTTCAAAAAACAAAACATTCAACTAGCACCAGTCAACCATTTCTCCTTAAAAAACCTAATTTGCTCAAACATCAAAGATGCCATTCCATCTAACAAAAAATCTGGTATATATCAAATTGAATGCAATGACTGTAGTCAAATTTATATTGGAAAAACCAAAAGAAATTTAGAAACAAGAGCAAAGGAACACTTTAGAAACATAAAATATAAACAATTAGAAAAATTAGCAGTTGCCACACATTTTTGGGAAAAAAACCACAACATAAGTCCAGAACCAAAACTACTAAAACATACATCAGGAAAACAAGAACTATCCACATGGGAACAAATCTTCATTTCAAAAAATAGGAACAAAGTATTCAATTTCGACATCCCCCAGAAAGATTTGTTCAGCAAGTTCCTTGAACCGCCACCAGAGGAGACCGGTGACAAAATATCGTCAGCTACACCAACGAGAACCAGTCGAGAGCCGGCTGATGATAGAGGCAAAGCCTCAGAAACATGTTCCGGAAAAATTTAAAAGTAAGTGTTGTCTAGTGTCTTTAATCGACTCTCTTTAAAGTTAATTTATCATAACAACACTGTTTTCAACACTTCCAAGAAAGGAATTAATTTTGTTATTAATTTTTAGATGAGTCATATTTATTACACATCTGCTGCACTTACATATATGTAAGTGAAGCAGATGTGTAATAAATACGACTCCTCTATAAATTAATAATTATTTCGCTTCACTGTGGTGTTCCAATACAGTTAAATCTCAATTAATTTTGTTATTCTTAAACAAATTGTTCAGACATAACTCTAATTTTCGTAAAAAAAATGTTTTTTTTTTCTGTTTTTGGTGGACTATAAACACCTAATACAATGAGTTTTCCCTTTTTAAAAATAATTTCAATTACCAACAGTTCACAACACATTTCCTCACAATAAACATTGCAGTCAATTTGCTTATACTTAGTATTCTTCTGCACATATATTGCAACTCCCCCACTTCTATGTATTTCCCTGCAGTAACTTGAAACAAGAATATAATCCCCATAGCAGTTTTCCTCAATTTCATAATTTTTTAGCCCATGTTCTGTAAAGACTTAATACATTTGGCTGCAGTTCTATGATTGAATGTTCAAGTGCTGCTCTTTTGTTGGCTATGTATTGTATATTTTGATGAAAAACACTGAAATATTTATGTATGCCCTTTTTTTTCTTATTCTAATTCTACTTCTACATTGGTTTCCAGTATTGATAATTTATTACCTACTTTTGCATAGTTTATACAGTAATTTACCTTACCTTCATGTGTTTGCATTTGGGTTGTATTATTTTGTTTCTTCTTTTCTTCTATGTGAGTTGCTGCACCTTCCCATTTATTTAGTTTCCCTGCCCCAAGCACAGATTTATTACATTTTTTATTAAACTTTCAAGCTTGAAAGCTCCCTTCCTATTTAAATGTAGTCCATCTCTACCTAAACAGTCCATTCCTATTTGTTTATATCTACATATACACATTTTAACACCTCACATGCCCATCGGATGTTTTTGTTAAGCATATTTAAATAACGTTGGTTAACATCTCTTCTCCTCACTATACCGTTCACTATTACTCGCGATTTAGGGTACTTGTTCTTAACACATTTTGCCAAACTGTAGATTTCTCCCATAACCTCTTCTGGTGAGTTTGCATTTTTTAAGTTGTTTGTCCCCACTTGAAAAAGAATGAGTTTTGGATCACTGTGTTTAATTAATTCCCGTGTTTCTATCACATTTTCCAGTTGGCTTGATTTTATGCCGCAAAACACGTGCATTTTTGCAACACCATCCAGATCCACATGTTTAACTATAGAATCCCCTAGCACCATTATAATTGATGTATCTGCTGTGTTTTTTTTCATAATTTTTCTTCTGTTTCGTTTCTTCCATTTCCATCGGCTCTTCTAGTCTTTCGCAGTTATCCGTTGATCCTCGTGTATATGTTGTAGCCCGCAGTCATTGTGTATTTACAATATTGGCATATGATTTAACTTAACATTTTAGATTGCCATTTTCCGCCTTTAGCATTTTTATTTCTTCTTGGGCCTTTTTAAGATCCTTGTTGAGGATATCCATTATATGTGTTTGGAGGAATTTAGTGACAGTGACGTCAAAATTAATCTCAAAAACTATTTGTAGTTGGTTTATTGATACTCATCACTTACTTTTTTATATTAATGAGAGACTAGTTTCAAAGGCATTCGCCTCCATTTTCTATCTCTTTCCAACTGGCATCTGTTGTTTGTTCTCTCTCTGTTGGTGGAACTATGAACTTTTTTGTTAAATTATCTACTGGTGGGATTTCAAAGTTCATTACGCGATCCTTATTTTTCCATATGAATATGTTCTCCCATGTTCTTAGTTTATTTTGGTTTATCACTCCTTTCAATAATTTTGGATTTGGATCAATGTCATGATTTTTATTCCAAAAATGAAATGCTACTGCTGACTTATCTTCTTGTTTCAATCAGCAATAGCATTTCATTTTTGGAATAAAACTCATGACATTGATTCAAATCCAAAATTATTAAAAGGAGTGATAAACCAAAATAAACTAAGAACATGGGAGAACATATTCATATGGAAAAATAAGGATCGCGTAATGAACTTTGAAATCCCACCAGTAGATAATTTAACAAAAAAGTTCATAGTTCCACCAACAGAGAGAGAGCAAACAACAGATGCCAGTTGGAAAGAGATTGAAAATGGAGGCGAATGCCTTTGAAACTAGTCTCTCATTAATATAAAAAAGTAAGTGACGAGTATCAATAAACGAACTACAAATAGTTTTTGAGATACCTATTACTGTTTGTAGTGATGCTATCGTCTCGGCTTCCTATGCTTTGTGGTTACTTGTCCTCGGTGAATTTCTCTATGTATTTTTTCCAGTCATCCTGTCCTGGTTTGTGTAGTCTCCTTTTCTTCTTGATTTTATTGTCTCCACTCGCATTTTCGACATTTTTCTCCTTTTTTTCATATAAATTCTGGGTATTGCTACGCGTCATTACACAGCACACCGCCGCCATCTTCAACAACTAATGTGCTGATATATTTCATTATAAAAATACAAAATATGTACCTTAATTGCAATACTGTTGCTGATGCATTGTGCCACAAGCTGGAGCTATGCGTGGACAGAGACAGTGGCGTGCAGTGCTAAATGCTTGCAGAGAGAGAGAGAGAGATAGTTGTTAATTGTGTGCGTGCAGCTGTGTGGACATTTGAAGTGTACCACAATGCATTCTTTTGTTTATGTGTGGCAGTAGAACGAGAAGACTTTAAAGACTGTGTTTGTGTATGTTACGTCATTTTGCTGCTGTAAGGGGTGTACAAAGTTACTGTTTACTGCAATAAAGAGCATTTTAAATTCCTGCAAACTAGACTTTTAATTCTGCGAACCCCACAAAGTCACAATAAATTACATACAAAGTTGCCTTTTTTTTTTTTTTTTTTTTTTTTTTTTGTTTTGCAGGTTGCATTAAAATTATATCATGCTTCCTTCTTGTGTAGTAATTAACCAAAACCCCAAACTAACCTCTTTCACTATGCTCTCAGTACATATGGTAGGAAAGTGACATGTGTGCATGATTGCTAGCATAACTTGGCAAAAATTTGTAATGAACTACATTAATAAATATTAGACTGAATTAAATTCATTTTTATTTCAAATACTCCTTTCTGCCACCCCCCCCCCCCCCCCCCAATGGAGAGGAGCATTAAGGGACTTAACTTCAGTTGACGCTTAACTAATCATCTCCTGATACATTAAATTCATATTAAACAAGAACAATGAGATGACACCTTTTAATTGTAAGGTTTCTGAAGTAACTTGGTACAAATGTATTTTTTGGCTAAGCTATCATTAAGGAATGAATGATTTTAGGTATTTGCTTGAAGCTGCAGCAGATGTCCATGCTCAGACACAGACAGGGGACACAGCCTTGACTTACGCTTGTGAAAACGGACACACAGATGTGGCAGACTTGCTACTGCAATATGGAGCAGATTTGGTAAATATCTGGTTCTTGCTTAGTGGGTAACTAAATGAATTACCAATGCATGAATATATTTTAAGTAGCTTGGTCAATACAGGATGAAATAAAAGCATCTCTAGTACATTTATTTAGCTAGAACCATTGTAGAATAGTTTAATGATAATAATGATAAAATAAGGATAATAAAATAATAATATAATAAAAATAATATAATAATAATGAAGATAATGATGATAATGATAATTTGTCAATTTCATTTCTTTTTAAGCAGTTGCTAAATCAAAATTAAGAGTCCCTTGTGTGTATGTTTGTCAAGTTTAGCTGTGCTTGTTCTAGATATACAAAATAATTTGTGATCTACTCATATGTCATAGAAGTATTTTCCAATTTATACATTTGGCCAATTTATACATGAGCTTTTTCGAAACACATTTAACTAAAGCCTTCCCTCATATGTTTAAAACATGGTACAGATACGTAGACGACATCTTTGCAATAGTGCCCTACAAACAAATAGATGATGCTTTGAAACTACTCAACCTGCAAGAACCCAGCATACAATTCACAGTAGAAACTGAAGAGGACTGTACTCTACCTTTTTTAGACCTTAAAATAAAAAAAAAAGCAATGAAAAACTAGAATTTGGTCTCCATAGAAAAGCAACACACACAAATAATTACATCAAAGCAAATAGTTTCTACCCAATTCCACACAAACATGCAACCATCAACAGTCTCACACACAGATTAGTAAATCTACCCCTCAGCCAGCAAGAATATCAAAACGAATACCATCAAATCTTAAAAACTGCAATTAAAAATGGATATGGAAAAAACCTGGTAGATAAAAAACTAAAATCATTCAAACTTCAAAAGAGATTAAAACAGATCACAGCTCTCACACCAATAAAACAAGAAATTAGATTTGCTAAATTTACTTACCACCTCTGGGCCACAAAAAAGTTCCAAAAAATATTCAAGAAATACAATATAACATTGGCACCAAAAAACAATTACAACATTGAAAACCTACTTCACAGTAATAATACTGATAAGATAAAACCAGAGGAAAAGTCAGGCATTTACAAGATTAAGTGTAAAGACTGTGAAAAAATTTACACAGGGAGGACAAACAGAAACATAGGTACTAGAAAGAAAGAACACTTCAGGCACTTAAGATACAAAAATATTGATAAGTCCGCAATATCAACTCATTTCTGGTCTGAAAATCATGAAATTGAAGATAGCACAGAATTACTAAAATACGTACAAAAACATAGTGAACTCGTCATATGGGAGAGAATATACATAGAAAAACATAAAAACCAACTAATGAACTTTGAAATCCCGTCAGAAGAGAATCCCACATTTAAGTTCATCACTAAATCAACAGATGGCAGCAGCAACCCCAGAATTACCCACATTACTGGATCAAGCTTTAGTCGCATAAGAGCCGAAGATGCAAACGATGATTTGCGAAACATGTCCTCAAAATAGGTACGAAAGTGAAGCAGATGTGTAATAAATACGACTCATCTAAAAATTAATAATGTTGAATCACTGTTTGAGTGTCATAAGCAGTATGGGGCCAAGCATTATCATGGAACAACACAATTGACAATTGCTTTACAGAACATTCCTTTCTGTTTGTTTTGAATAGCACACTGTAGTTTTTTGAAGTCTTCACAATATTGTGCTGCATTAATGGTATCACCTCTGCTAAGAAATTCAGTAAACAAAATGCCCTTTTTATCCGAGAGTGCAGGACACTTTTTTTTTTTTTTATGTGGTATGGTTGTTTTGAATTTGTATGCAAAGAAGGACCTTTCATTATCCACAGATGTGAGTGGAGAATATTTATAAACACTAACAAGCCATGGAGGCATTTCTCCTGGAAGTTCCACACTGTCACCTTGGAGATATTTTTTAACACAGCATAAAATATTAAAATAGGGATTTCTTTGTAATACACTGTACAGTATTGCACACGATATTTCCTCATATTTTGAAGGGGCGCACTGAAGTCTCTCTTCACTTCATCAAAGATCAACATAGATGCGTGTAAGGACAAGCCATGCATTTGTAGCTTTTGAATTGCTTGAGTGTGATGGCGGACTGGGGGGTTGAAGGTCAGTATGTTAGAAAGGGGGAACTAGCTTGGTTAGCTGCTCCACTAGGTTCTGGCATCAGTACAGCCATGAGTAAGCAGGATGTTCCTTTGTCTGTTGTGCAACTCATAGGAATTTTTCCAGCTGAGTGGCATTTTGGCCTTCATTGGGCAGGCTTCACTCTTTTGTTGCCACTCTACTCACCATTTTGGATTCTGGAGTATGAAGGTGAACTCATATCTCATCGCATGCAGTGATGCACCTCAAAAAATCGTACCCTTATTGCTGGAATCGATTCAGAAGTCCCGCAGATCTCCAATCCTATTTTTGCTGCTCGGTTAACAATTTTGTTACCCATTGAGCACTAATTTTTCTAAAGTCAAGATGCTTCCTAATGTTATGAGCACTAGCAATGCTGACATCCACTTTTGATGCAATTTCTTGGATAGTGGAGTGGCGATCGCCTTCAATAAGCTCTTGAAGGTACGTATATTGTCACTTGTGAGATGACCTTGGGCACCGAACATGACTTTCATTTTCCACAAATACTCGGCTGCCCTTAAATAGTATGGCCTAAGTAAACACTTGATTCTGTGACAATATAGTGTCCCCAAACTATGCCCTTAAATGAGTTGAAATTTCCGAAGGTTTAACCCCTACATTGGTTAAAAACTTTATTACAAGGGTAGTTCAATAAGTAATGCAACACATTTTTTGTTCTGAAACAGGGGTTGTTTTATTCAGCATTCAACTACACCATGTTATTCCCCAATCTTTTAGCCACACAACATTATTTTTTAACGTAATCTCCATTCAATGCTGCGGCTTTACACCACCTTGAAATGAGGGCCTGTATGCCTGCATGGTACCATTCCACTGGTCGATGTCGGAGACCAACGTTGTACTGCATCAATAACTTCAACATCCGCGTAGCACGTCCCATGTATTGCATCTTTCATTGGGCCAAACATATGGAAATCCGACAGTGCTAGATTGGAGCTGTAGGGAGGATGCAGAAGAAGAGTCCACTAAAGTTTTGTGAGCTCCTCTCGGGTGTGAGGTCTTGCGTTGTCATGGAGAGAGTTTATTTGGATTTTTATACCTACGAACACGCTGAAGTCGTTTCTTTAATTTTTGAAGAGTGGCATAATACACTTCAGAGCTGATCGTTTGACCATGGGGAAGGACATCGAACAGAATAGCCCCTTCAGCATCCCAGAAGACTATAGCCATGACTTTACCGGCTGAGGGTATGGCTTTAAACTTTTTCTTGGCTGGTAATGGGTGTGGCTCCACTCCATTGATTTCTGTTTGTTTCGGATTCGAAGTGATGAACCCATGATTCATCGCCGGTAACAATGCTTGACAAAAGACTGTCACCATCAGCCTCATGACAAGCAAGAAATTCTGCACAGATGGTTCTCCTTTGCTCTTTATGGTCATCAGTTAGACATCGAGGGACCCAGCAGGAACAAACTTTTGAATATCTCAACTAGTGAACAATTGTGACAGCACTACCAACAGAGACATCAAGTTGACCACTGAGGTGTTTTGTTGAGATCTGGCGATCGTCTCGAATGAGTGTGTTCCCATGCTCCAACGATGCAGGAGTCACAGCTGTGCGCGGCCACCCAGCATGCGGGAGATCGTTCAGTTTTGCTTGACCTTGTGGCGATGGTGACACACGCTTTGTCCAATGATTCACCATGCTTTTGTCCACTGCCAGAACACCATAGACATTCTGCAAGCGCCTGTGAATATCTAAGATGCCCCGGTTTTCTGCCAAAAGAAACTCAATCACTGCCCATTGTTTGGAACGCACCTCTGTTACAGATGCCATTTTGAAAGCTCCGTATAGCGCTGTCACCTATCGGAAGTCAATGAAACTTTACGAGACAAAGCAGGAATGTTTGAAAATGTTCCACAAGAAATGTCAGATTTTTCCAACCAATATTGGCTGAGAAAAAACATGTGTTGCAGTACTTATTGAATTCCCCTCATATTATGCATTGTGCAACAGACAAAGGAACCTCCTGCTCACTCATGTCTTTACTGATGCCAGAACTTAGCAGAGTAGTTAACCAAGTTAGTTCCCCCTTCCTAACACTGACCTTCGACCCCCCATTCCATTGGCAGACTCAGAACTGCTTACTCCATGATATGCAACAATAACCCTTGTATAAGTAAACACAACATGTGTGAAAGAATTAATAAACAATATTAACTTTGTACATGCTTAGGCTTTCACGGCTGGCATTAATCCAATAGAATGTATTTCCTGGGCTTGTGGGCCATGGTCCAGTGGATGAAAAGTCTCCTGACGTTTTGCTCATATCTCCGACGAGCATTTTCAGAATCCTAGCTGGGTACCTGCAGGAATGTCGATCGGCACGAGGCCTCATCAAATATGGCCAGTCTGCCCATGCCTCCTTGCCTGCCATTGGTCCTCTATCAGCCACTCTCCATGCGACTAAGTGTGTGCTGCTATTGGTCCGGTTTGTTCTCTATGGCTTTACATTTGTGTCTTGTAATACCGGTATCCATGCTTTATGAAGACATGATATTTCTTGATGTGTGTTTGGAGGAATTTAGTAACAGTGACGTCAAAATTAATATAAAAATTATTTGTGGTTGGTTTATTGACACTCGTCACTTACTTTTTCATATATTTATGAGAGACTAGAGAGAGGCCAGGGCCTTTGAAACTAGTCTCTCATAAATATATGAAAAAGTGACGAGTGTCAATAAACCAACCACAAATAATTTTTATATGATATTTCTTCCTTCCTGATGAAATTGCTTTTATGTTTTTGAATTTCGATGGCTTCTGGATAGAGCCTGGCATGATAGTGGGCAGTGCTGTCTAAAATTGTGGTTTCTTCAAACTTAATATCATGGCCCATCAGCAGTGCATGCTCAGCCACGGCCGATTTTTCCATTTGTCCAAGTCGGCAATTGCTTTAGTGTTCTTTAATTATGGTTAGTATGCTTCGCTTAGTCGTGTCGATGTACAGCTGGCAACAGCTGCATGGTATGCGATAAACTCCTTGTAACCCGAGAGGATCTCGTCTGTCCTTTGTGGATCTCAATTGATGTTTTATCTTCTTGGTTGTCCTGAAGATCATTTTTATGTTGGCTTTCTCCAACAATTTGCCAATCCGGTCTGTCACGCCACTGATGTAGGGTAGGAATGCCTTGTGTTGTTTTGTCATCTGTGCTTCCCCGTGGCCTTCTAGGGTTTGTGGTCTGTTTGATCTGTTTTGGAGCAATCACTCCCCTGGATTTCATGTCATCTAGCATATCACATACTGCTGCTTGTTTTGCCAGCGGAATGCGTCTAGGTGGTTGCCGAATAGGCCGGGTGTTTCCGGTGTCGATACGGTGAAGCACTTTATCCGTGCGGCCAGTCACTGTTGCCTTCGCTGAAGACGCGCTGGTATCGCCTCAGCAGTTGTCAAACTTTCTCCAGCTGTTCTGGGGTCAGGTGGTTGGCCGCCCTCTCCAGTAAGCTTTCTGGCCGGGGCCCCAGGTGTTGCGTCAGCACCGGCTCCTGTGTCTTGGCGATTGCGGTTACGCTGACCACAGGCTCGCACGTCCCCAGCTCCGTTCTGGCCTGGATGTCATTATCAGCGTCTGCCAGGTTGAGCAGCCCCACTGTCACCTCTTCTCGGCATGGCAATAACGTCCTGGCTGCACAGAGTCCGTGCACAGGCGTCATCTGGTCCAGCATCATGTTCTTCATCTGCTGGCCTTCCAGTCGCGCCGTCACCACCACCTCGCTTCTTACAGGGACCACCACGTCTTCCTTCAAGATGACCCTGCAGATTCCAAGGCGCTCGTCGGTTTGCTAAAGTATCACCTCTTCTCCATTGAACCGCAGGATCTTCCGGCCGACGTCGCCTGTCGCCTCGTGCATCCTGAGGGCACCCAATCCGAGTATCACCTCCTCAGCCACCCGCGACGAACACACACAGACGTACGGCACTCCTTCCCAAGGTCAACTTCAGCAGGGCCTCCTCCACAGGCAAGGTGTCACCTGATGCCGTCACAAGCTGGTATGGTTGGCTCGGCTTCCTCGTCGGCAAACCCTTGGCCACATCAGGTCTGATGATGGCCACGGCTGCCCCGGTGTCTACGAGCGCGCGGCACGGCTTCCCTCTTACCCAAACGTCCGCGATGAGGCTGTCATCCATATGCCTGCTGATGGCGTGCAGTGTCACTCAAGGGGATGGTGGTGATGGCGCTGACGTGCCCCTCTCCACGACGGCCCTTACTCGTTTTCCAGCTGCTCTTCCTGGTGTGGGCAGTCCTTCTCCAGGTGTCCCGGCTGTCCACATACTTAGCACAGGCCACTAGGTCTCCGCTGGCGTCCCTCGATTGGTCTTCGGTCTCCATTATAGCTGATAATCCTTGTTCTGGAAGTCGGGTTAGCTGTCACCTTGGCTGCCTCCATCCTCAATGTTGGCGTTAGCACCTCGTGGATGGTTTTGTAATTGCCGAGCATTAGACGCTGACGAATCTCCATGTCTCATACCCCGTCGAGAAATGTGTAGGCAGCTTCTTGGGATACGAACTCTGGTGGGAAGTCGACTAGGGCTTTGCTGGGCAGCTGCTCAATTGCCAGGGCGAACTCTTGCAGCGTCTCCCCTGGCTGCTGTGACCTTGACTTTAGTTGGATGCGGTATGCTGCGGCTAAGTGGTGGTTTCCAAAGCGACTCCAGGGCCTCCCAGATGTCCTTGGGCGTCGCCGCTGTCTGGACCGCGTTTAGAACTTCAACGGCCCGTCCCTGGAGGCTGGCTATTAACTGTGTGGCCTCTTCCTCTGGTGACCATTTGTTGTGCTTGACCACTGCATCGAACTGGCGGCGGAAGACTTCAAAAGTTGTTGTGCCGTCGTATTTAGGAGGTTTGACGCGTGCCGATGTGTCTCGTCCCGGCGCGTTGGCCTTCAAGTCCTTCAACCTCCTGCCGACGATGTCCTCTACCATGGCATTCAGGGACTTTGTGTTGCTGTTGGCCTTTCCCTCCAGGTTGTTAACATGGTTTGCAAGGTCTTTGACATCTTCCAAAATGGCGTTCAGGGACTTAGCGTTACTGTCGGCCTTTTCCTCTAGGTAACTGAAGCGGTTCGTCAGGTCTTCGACACGCTCATCCACTTGGCCCATCCTTTTGCACAGCTCCATCACGTCATCCCTCATGCCGGCCAACTGTTCCTCAAATTTTGCGGCGAGAGCCTCGTTCACCACCTTCATTTCCATGGCTAGACTGTCGTTCGCTGCTCTCATTTCTGTGGTTAATTTGGCCTTCATTTGTTCCATCTTCTCGGTGATGTCATTCGCCATCTTCATTTCTTTCAGCTCCGCTACCAAGTTATTTGTGGTCTCCAGCTTCGCGGCCACGCTCTTTGCCGCTTCTGTTTTTGCAGCGAGGTTGTCATTCGCCATCTTCATTTCTTCCATTTTCTGTAAAATTTTTTCTAATGCCGCCTCCATGGTGGTAATGTCTCACTCCTGACACCAGTTGTGACTTTGTGGGTTCATAGAATTAAAAGTCCGAGTTGCAGAAGTTCAAAACATTCTTTATGTACGTAGAAATACACTGGTCAATTCTCACATAACATTACGTCACGTATACAACACAACTTTTCAAGGTCGATCACAATAACAAACAGCATTCAGTTTACAACATCAGCTCTCGTTACAACACACTCAGCTGTTCTCTGCTTACCTCTTGCGACTCACTCTCATTTTTCAACTGTCTGCTGGCATGTCACAATCCCTTATATATCTCATTCATATATTCGAGAGATTTCTTGGACAAACAAGAAAACACTATTCTCTGTCAATCCAGATATCACTAGAACCTTACAAACGTGAAAGCCTATCTGTGCCAGCAAGTCCTTTATCTCAGCTATCTTTATTTGCCGGCTCTTTGTGTACACTAGCTGTGCTATCGTTACCTGCTTGTGCAAGCTCTTTATTACCGTGAAACACTATCCGCCGTCTGTTATCTATTTGTGCCAAAACTTTTGTGCCCGTTGCCGCGACAATATGTATGTATGTATGTATTTATTCACTGCAATTGGGTACTGCGTGGTGGCAGAGTTAAGAATACAGATCAAATTACAATACTAGATTTACAACAATAACACAATAAACAATACAAACATGATATTTTAACTTAAGTCACTTAAAACATATCTAATTACTTCTCTATTTACATATTATAAACCATTATAATTTAAAAGTTAAACTATAACCATCTAGATTTTTTCTAAATTTCTTCAGCGACAGGGGACAGCCCTGAAAGACTGCTACAGGCAATTCATTCCATTCTTCAATGGTTCTATTAACAAAAGAAAATTTTCCTACGTTGATTCTGTATCTTCTACCCTTAATTTTATACCTATGATCGTTTCGTCCATAATAATCCGGATTATCTAACCTTACACTAACGTCCACCCATGCCTTGACACCAGCATTAGCTTTGAATAATGCTACCAACCTATGTATTTTACGCCTAATTCTTAATTCCACCCGTTTTGTCTCATCTCCTTTTATAGGCCCAAAATGCTTGCCTCTTTTTAGGAGTTTTATTGCCCTCTTCTGTATTTTTTCTAACGGATCGATTTGGTTAGCTCTATACGGGTCCCCGCATGCTACTCCATATTCCATAACCGGTCGCACTAAGGCCTTGTAGGCAATTTCCCTGGACCTAGCGCTTCCCTTTTTCAATATTCTCATTACGAAATGTAATGCCTTCCACGCATTCCTAGATGTGGAATTTATTGTTCGTCCCATCCAGCATTACTTGCCAGGTACACTTTCAAGTATTTGCAGCTGTCCACCTGTGGAATTTGCACCCCTCCCATGTGATAGTTAACAATAATTTTGCCCTTAGTTCTACTAAAAACAATGGACTTACTTTTCTTGGCATTAATTGACATTTTGTTAGCCGCAGCCCAATTACAGATTTCATTTAAATCATCCTGAAGAGTGGTTTCATGCATTGTATTCCGAATTTTATTATAAATGATACAATCATCTGCAAACAACCTTATCTGGCAGTTAATATTAACAGCAATGTCATTAACAAAAACGAGAAACAGTAAAGGTCCTAGTACTGAGCCTTGCGGCACACCCGAACTTACGGTTCCCCTATCGGACAGCTCTTTACTTACTTTAACTTTTTGCGTTCTCCCTTTCACCCATAATACTACGCGTTTGTCAATTCCTGTATTAGCTAGCTTACAAATAAGTAAACTATGTGGCACTACATCAAAAGCTTTAGAAAAGTCAATTACCACTGCATCAGTTCTTTCCCCTGCATCTGCCTCATCTGCCAAATCTTGAAATAATGAAGTAATTTGACTTTCGCACGAATACCCAGGTCTAAATCCATGTTGCGCTTCATTAAACCACTTTTTATTTTCTAACTCCTCTCGTATATATTCTGCAATTAAATGCTCCATTAATTTACATACTACTGAAGTTAGACTAACTGGCCGATAATTATTTATTTCTGTTTTACTACCCCCTTTATAAATCGGAACTATAATAGCTGTTTTCCAGTCTTCCAGTAAGGCACAGTTGTTAATTGACATGTTGAACAAGAGCATGAGATAGGGAATCATGGCTTCACCCCCAAGCTTTAATATTTCAGTAGGTATATTGTCTGGTCCCCTTGATTTTCGGTTTTGCAGCATCTTAATCCTTTTGTGTAATTTGGGCGCCATTATTTGAAAAATCGTTTCTCCACTCTCCCCAATTTCCTGTTCGGAACTATCGTCGGATTTAAGAAAAACCGATACAGAATGCGAATTTAATATATTAGCTTTGTCCCTATCACTTAATACATCTATCCCATTAACGTTAAAATCTGGTATGCTCTCTTTATTTCCCCTGCGTCTTTTTACATAATTGTAAAATGATCTCCAACAATTATTTGTCCCGCTAAAAATGTTATCTAAGAATCGTTCCTGCGCTTGCAATTTTTCGTCTTGTAATTGTTTAGCTAATTCTTTAAATTTGTTAAGATACCATTCTGATATCTTCCTTTTATTATAAGCGTGCCTAGTCTTTCTTTTAAGTGTCCTAATACATTTTGTATAAAATTCTGGATCTGCGTTATGTTTAAAAACTTTAAAAGGTACGTGGTCTCTAATTGTTTCCAGGATAAGTATTTTGAAATTAACCCATGCTTCATTTACACTAGGGGCAGATTTTACAAATAACCCATATTTTTCCCGGAGAAATGTTTGGATAGCCTCCCCGTTCGCCCTCTAATTACTTGTTCCATTTCAAACCGGTTTGTCTGCCCTTTCCAGTTTAGGTCTAATTGCACACACTGATGGTCACTTATACCTAGCAAGACATCGCATGCAGAAAACAATGACTCAGGTTTGCATAAAATATGTCCAGTAATGCTGATTGTCGAGTAACAGTTTTCACGACTTGAAATAACCCCTGCTCCCAAACCAGAAAGTTAACGAGCTTTTGAGCTTCACCTCCTATTAACTGTCCGTCCCAGTTTACATTTGGTAGATTTAGATCCTCTGCTAATATAACATTTTTTTCCCCTTCAGAAGAGATTTTCTCCACTAGTTTATGAAGTGTAGCATAATCAGTTTCTCCAGGTGGTCTATAGCAAGCTATTATTGTTAAATGATTCCCTTTGTTTGCTTGATGATAGTGACGATAGAATATGCATAAGTTTACTTCCTTCATGTCATTTAAACATAACCATAAAATGTTTAGTTTAAAAGTAGAGCATATGCTCTGAAATCAAAAGTTATTTCTCAAAGTTTGTATGACTGACCTCCATTTGTATCTAATTGCTCTAGAGGTGTGCATACAGTCTGTTAGATATGGGTGGTTGTCTCTTCATAAAACTTCAGAAAAAGTAAAAATTGTATTAGAATGTGAGTGAAGTAAATGTGTATGTTAATAGTTCTCAGTAATGTTTATGTACTTGGCCCAGAGTAAAATGGAGCAATAAGAGCATTTAAGGTTTCTTAGGTAAGGACTGTGTTAAGGACTGAGATTTGAAGTCATTGGCTGATTGAAACATATGAGAACTGAATAATTCAAATCTAGTCAGGATTTGAACCATGGGTTTTCCGCTCTATGGGCGGCTACTCTACCACTGAAGTACCATGGCAGCAGGCGAGCAGGACATTAGATTCTCCGACTGACTAGCTGTTGATGACCCTTAAACATTATTGTCTCGCTCACCTATTGTCCAACTGATTCATATTTTCAGTGGCTAAGTTAAAATATAAAATGGATACATTTGTAGAAATTTAGGTGTCTGAAGTTCTGAAAGTGTACGCTAATGGCTGTTTAACTTTTACAGGAACATGAGTCTGAAGGAGGCCGAACACCTCTAATGAAGGCTTGCCGTGCTGGACATTTATGTACTGTGCAGTTTCTTATTTCCAAGAGAGCTGATGTCAACAGACAGACCACTAATAATGACCACACACCACTCTCTTTAGCTTGTGCTGGTGGTCACTTACCAGTTGTGGAACTGCTGTTGTCTCATTCTGCAGATCCATTCCATAAGTTAAAAGTGAGTGTTCTTATGATTTACTTTGTCACTATTTATTCTGTTTTATAGAAGCTTAAGCTGAGCATACTGAATTCTATTCTAGGGAAGTTAAGTTAATTTAGACATGTTTCAAGATACCCCTGCTCCATTTTTAATGGTTCTAGCCATCTTAATTATAAATCGGCTGTGAAAACAGTAGGGTAGGTGAGCAGATAAAACTGTGATACATAAAATGTCTTTGTGCACATGTCTGCTTTGAAATAAAGTAATGGGATTTATCAGTTGCATTAAGAACTGAGAGGACTGTACTCTACCTTTTTTGGACCTTAAAATCACAAAAAGCAATGAAAAACTAGAATTTGGTATCCATAGAAGAGCAACACACACAGATAATTACATCAAAGCAAATAGTTTCAACCCAATTCCACACAAACATGCCACCATCAACAGTCTCACACACAGATTAGTAAATCTACCCCTCAGCCAGCAAGAATATCAAAACGAATACCATCAAATCTTAAAAACTGCAATTAAAAATGGATATGGAAAAAACCTTGTAGATAAAAAACTAAAATCATTCAAACTTCAAAAGAGATTAAAACAGATCACAGCTTTCACACCAATAAAACAAGAAATTAGATTTGCTAAATTTACTTACCACCGCTGGGCCACAAAAAAGTTCCAAAAAATATTCAAGAAATACAATATAACATTGGCACCAAAAATCAATTACAACATTAAAAACCTACTTCACAGTAATAATACTGATAAGATAAAACCAGAGGAAAAGCCAGGCATTTACAAGATTAAGTGTAAAGACTGTGAAAAAATTTACATAGGGAGGACAAAAAGAAACATAGGCACTAGAAAGAAAGAACACTTCAGGCACTTAAGATACAAAAATATTGATAAATCCGCAATAGCAGCTCATTTCTGGTCTGAAAATCATGAAATTGAAGATAGCACAGAATTACTAAAATACGTACAAAAACATAGTGAAGTCGTCATATGGGAGAGAATATACATAGAAAAACATAAAAACCAACTAACGAACTTTGAAATCCCGCCAGAAGAGAATCCCACATTTAAGTTCATCACTGTATCAACAGATGGCAGCAGCAACTCCAGAATTACCCACAGCACTGGATCAAGCTTTAGTCGCATAAGAGCCGAAGATGCAAACGATGATTTGCGAAACATGTCCTCAAAATAGGTACGAAAGTGAAGCAGATGTGTAATAAATACGACTCATCTAAAAATTAATAATTATTTCGCTTCACTGTGGTGTTCCAATACAGTTAAATCTCGACAACCCAAACTATTGGTCGGCCAGCAACAATTTCACCTTCATGTATGCACACATTTAATAAACGAGTAAAGGGTAGAGCAAGGAGAAACTACAATTCAAAGTTCTACAACCCAGAGGGCAACTCGGTCCCACACAAACCCAGACCAAAACAAACACAGAATGTGAACATAAACACTAAAAGTAAACAAACACAGAATGTAAACATTCACACAGGAGGTATGCAAACCTTCAACAACCCAATGACATAAACACCTTTCACCTGGAAAACCATTTCCTTGAAACCTTCAAAATGAACTGCTATGAAAATGGTTTCATTTGAGAAATATGAGCTCGGCATAAGTGGCCAGTTTTAAATCTTTCAGCTGGGCAGATACTCCTTTATACTGATAATCTCATTTGGTCCAATGTATCTTGGCACCAATTTTGCCGAATATGCTTTAGCTTTTGAGCATATAGGGTAAAATTTACAGATTACCTTTTGACCGACAGCATATGGCAATGTCTTTATTTTCATCGTACCCTCGTTTCACCTGCGCCTGTGCTCATTTTAAGTTATTAAAAGCCTGTTGTCAGCTCTTACATATTAATTCCGGATCGAACTTTTTCGGCAGTAAATCCTTAATATTCCACAAATTGCTTAAAGGAAGGTTGGTCTGAAATGCAAATATGAGACGGCATGGAGTGGTGGGGTGAGAGTCATGGCGAGCAGTGTTGAAGGCCAACTGCAGGCATGTCAAATTGCTATCCCACTTCTTATGATTCTCGTGATGAAAAGCTGTCAGAGCAGACTTGAGGTTCTTCCGTATGTGAGGGACACGGGTAGTAAGATGTGGTAGTGAAAGCCTTAACCCCCCATGAAAAACAGAAATTCCTGAAAGCTAGTGAGGTAAATTGGGTTCCATTATCCGACACTAAAAACGAGGTGCACCAAAGATAGAAAATATATTAGAAAGACACTTGATCGTCACACGTGTTGTTGAATTAAGAACGGCATACAGCCAGACAAACTTAGAAAATGCGTCAACGACTACCAGTGCATAGGTGTTACCTTGTGTTGAATGTGGAAATGTCCCTACGAAATCTATAAACAATTTTTCCATCAGGCCACTGGCCACTTCCGAAGCAAGTCCTTTCCACATAGTACATTTTGCGGTTTAGACATATAACATATTCGACAAGCTTTTACCAAATAAAAGATGTCCTTATTCATGCCAAACCACACAAAATGCTCACGGATTTTCGCTTTTGTTTTAGCAAAACCTAAATGCCCCCATAACTCCTAGGCATGGTAATATTAA
Source organism: Mantis religiosa (assembly GCA_030765055.1). Lineage (NCBI taxonomy): Eukaryota > Metazoa > Arthropoda > Insecta > Mantodea > Mantidae > Mantis > Mantis religiosa. Next base: position 1,224,680 of record CM060948.1, read on the forward strand.
AAAACCATGGGAATCAAAGAGTCCGGAAGAATGACTTTATCTCTACCATCAAACTTTGCACGTGTTATCAAAACACCATTTCTTAGCTGGTAATCAAACACTTGTTCCTCAGCTTCAGTTCGTTCAATAATCTTTCGTAAGGTGGAGTTACGACGTTGGTGTTCACTCAACCCTTCAAGTAACTCAGGAAACGCGCATACATTCATCTGTAAAGAGCCCATATCAGATAATTTATCGAGTGGTGCTTCTGTAAAAACCCTCGTAAGAGCATCTGCCACACAATTATCTGAACTTTGCATATGCACTGGTACAAACTTAAATGCGGAAATTCTCACATCCCAACGTGCCAAACGGCCAGTTAAGCTGGGAGTAGCTAACACCTAGGAAACATCTCTAATAAAATATTGTGACTTTGTGGGTACGTAAAATTAAAAAGTTCAATTACACACCTCAAAATGTTCTTTATTTCCACCTTATTCCAATATCACAATTACAATTTAATGTACACGATTACAATTTTGCCAGTTCGTCTTTACCCGTACACTCGGCGCTACTACACTTCTGCCCGCCACGGCTAACTTAACACAACTGCCCGTCGCCTCGCTGGTATTGATCAACCCGAAGTTTCCCGGGACCTCCTTTTATGCAGGGGGAAAAAAAAAAAGCCCCCTAGCCTGTGCATGCCACAGACTAGGGGGCTTCCTTTATTCTTTTTTAGTCCAGTATCTATTTTATAAACTAGACTTTATATCCACTTTATTAATTTCATTTTATACAATCTTTACAAGTACAAGTTTTAATTACAAAATAACATAGGAACAGTAATAAGTTAATAAACAAACCAAGAACTAGAAAAACACAAACAATAAACAACAATATAAAAGAATACAACACAATTTTAACTTAAAACTAAACATAATCGTGAAACTCTCTATATTTTTTGTCAGAAAACATATTAGTAAAATGATTAATCAACTGAAAGGTATACTTATTTCTTAGTAAGTCATACATGGACTTGTTCCTTAAATGCCAGTTGATGTTTGCATTTTGTGCCCATCTAAGTGGACACTCCCAAAGTGAGTGCTCTGGTGTATCTATTAATCCACAGTTACAGGTGTTAACTGGAGATTGGCCAAACCTATGGAGGTGTGCCCTATACGGATCATGCCCGGTAACATAGTGAATAAATCCTCGTGAAGGCGTTAAAAATTTGAAACATAGCCGTTCTCTTATGCTTGGATAAAATGAATGTACTCCTTCCGGTTCTTAAACTATCCCAAATATCTTGCCATTCACTAAGAATGATATCATCTAACTCACATTCATCTACAATTCTTTGACCTACTAATTGACTCGCCCGAACTATGTTACCATGGCGTAGCCAGTACCGGGCACCCCTCTTGCGCAGCTCTAGATCTAAGGGCAGCAGTCCCAGAATAACTAATAAAGCTTCAGTTGGTGTCGTTGAAAAAGCACCAACTAGACGTATTAGAATTTTCCTTTGAAGAGATCTCAAAATTCTTTGTGTACCCAATAAAAAAGCCCGATGACCCCAAACTGAAGCAGCATATGTAATAATTGAAACCAACACCCCATTGTGAATAATTTTGACTACATGATACGGAACATTTCTCGTGAATTTAGCAATACTAACTATTTTATTCAAAATTCTAAAGGCTTTTGCCGAAATTTCTTCTAAGTGAGCTTTAAATAATAAACCTTCGTCCAAAAATACCCCCAAATATCTGGCACTGCTGACCCTTTTAATTGATTGTCCATATAGTTTCATGATAGGTGATCTTAATAATTTCCCTTTTAGAAGTACATAACTAGTTTTTGTAGGCGATATATTCAATTTCATTTCATCACATTCCTGTTGAAGGGTGTTCAATATAGTGCGGCATTTGGTTTCTAAGACAAGTCTGGAATCAGCTTCAATAATTAATATAATGTCATCGGCATATGCAACTAATAAACTGATGTCATTGATATTGCTAACTCTAATAAGAGCAGCCTCGATACCAAGATTCCAGAATAAAGGACCACAAATGGAACCTTGTGGACAACCTTTTGTCAAAACTTTGGAGTATGGCTCAGAAGACATTCTAAATGTTACCACGCGATTCCTACAATAATATTTACAAGTCCTGTACAATTCTAATGGACAACCAATTTGGAGTAATCTATTAAATAAAACAGGCCACCATAAATTATTAAAGGCACCATCTATATCTATTAATATACCAACAACATATTTTGATGACGAATCCTGAACATGGTCTACTACAAGGTGTATGGTATCAACCGAAGATCTACCTTTAGTGAAACCAAACTGATTTGCAAATGTATTTGCCGCCGTACGTAGATCATTTATCCTATTACATAATAGGATTTCAAATAACTTTCCTAGGACATTTAACATACAAATTGGTCTGTATGAGTTAACAAGCTGGGGATCCCTATCCAGATCCTTTTTTAAAACCACTAATCGTCCACGTTTCCAGATATCCGGGAAACGCCCTTGGGAATAAAATGCTGAGAATAGAAGAGATAGTACCTCAGAAATTTTGCCACTTAAAGCTCTTATTACTTCAGCAGCTATACCATCCGGACCTGAAGCTTTCCTGATTCGTAGATATCCAATAGCTGCCTGAACATCTTCAATGTTAAATCCTAAATCATTAGTAATGATTGGTTCTCTTTCATCGATGGAAAACATTCTCGAAGCTTCATGCTGCTTCGAGCGGCAGGACGAGGGGTAAACGAAGACCCAGCCACCCCTGCAACTCCCCTCCCGCCGCCAACCTTCATTTATTGATCAGCATCGCGAGCCTGCTGCTTGGGTAACCCTGCTCCCTCCTCAAGGCTGGTCCCGAACAGCGCCATCGTAGCGGGCCAGGCGATCCAGGTGTACCACCAACATCTTTCCTCAGGGCACCTTCTGGATGCGGTAGACCACGTCGTTAATCCTCTTCGCAACACGGTACGGTCCTTGCCATGGCTGCTGAAGCTTCGGGCAGCGTCCCTTGGTCCAGGTAGGGTGGTACAACCAGACCAGGTCACCTTGCTGGAACCCTTGGCTCTTTGCTTGCCTGTCGTATCGGGTTTTCATGCGGTCGCTCGCCTTCTGGATGTTCTGGCGAGCCATCTCGTGCATGTCTTGGAGGTGGTCCACCAGGTTCTCCACATACTCGGTCGCTGGCTGTTTCACCCCGGAGGGCTCCCAAAAGCCAGGTCACAGGGGAGGCGTAACTCTCGGCCGAACATTAAGCTGGCTGGCGTGATCCCCGTGGTGTCGTGTGTTGACGAGCGGTAGGCCAACAAGAACAGTAGCACCCTGATGTCCCAGTCTCGCTGATGGCTGGCCACGACCTTCCTCAAGTGTTCCTCTAAGGTCTTGATGTACCTCTCGACCATGCCATACGACTGGGGATGTAGAGGTGTTGTGCAGGTCTTGTTAACCCCAAGTCTCTCTAGTGCCTCCATCAGGTTGGACTCAAAATTGGTGCCTTGGTCACTGTGTAGCTCTAATGGTACCCCAAATCGAAAAAACACTTGCTCCACGAGGCAGTCTGTGATTGTCCTTGTCTCTTGGTTCGTGATGGCATACACCTCCAGCCACTTAGTGAAGTAGTCCACGACAACCATCAGGTACTTGTTGCCTCGGTTGGATATTGGGAATGGTCCAGCAATGTCAACAGCGATCCGTTCGAATGGCGCTCCGACGTTGTACTGTTGCATGCGACCCTGGCTCCTAGTCTGGGGGCCGCGACTCGCCGCGCACACGTGACACTGACGGCACCATCTCTCAGCGTCTGCTAGGAGCCTCAGCCAGTAGTAGCGCTGCCGTAGTTTATCAATCGTCCAGTTCGCTCCCAGGTGTCCTGAAGTACCGGCGTGCACTTCTTCCAAGACTTCCGGGACCTTACTCTGGGGAAGTACCAACTGTTCTCTCTGCATCTTCCCATCGGGTGATTCCCATACCCGGAACAGCATGCCCTCTCTGGTCTTCGAGTCCCATTGGGCCCACTAAGACTTGTAGGTGGCGCTCCTTGGTGCGATGTCCGCCCAGGTTGGTTTCGTCCCTGCCTCCACTTCCCTCAAGAGTGGCCCCAAACAGGGTCTTCGGGACATAGCGTCCGCATTACCATGGCTCTTCCCTCTGCAATGTTCCGAGGTGAAGTCGTACTCCTGCAGCCTCTGAACCCAACGTGCTGTCTGGCCTTCCAGGTTCTTAAAGCTCAATAGCCAGGTTAGGGCGGAATGGTCAGTCCTCAGGTGGAATGGCTGACCGTACAGGTACTTGTAGAAGTGCTCAAAGGTCTTTACTAACGCCAATAATTCTCGTCAGGTGACGCAGTAGTTCTTCTCTGCCTTGGGTAGCGTCTTGCTGTTGTAGGCTATCACCCTCTCATGGCCGTCCTGAATCTGCAATAGGACACCTCCAATGCAATGGTCGCTGGCGTCGGTGTCCACAATGAAGGCGCCACCCGGTTGTGGGAAACCCAAAATTGGAGCACTGCACAGGGTCTCCTTTAGGTGCTGGAAAGCGTTTTCGGCATTCTCCGTCCACACATAAGGCCGGTGTTCCTCTGTCAGGCGGGTGAGGGGTTTTTGCGATGTTGGAGAACCCCTTTATGAAGCGGCGGTAATAACTGCACAGCCCCAGGAAAGTGCGCAACTCTTTCTTATCCTTTGGGCGCGGCCAATCTCTCACAGCCTGTGTCTTCTCCGGGTCTGTGGCCACTCCGTTTGCTGAGACTATGTGGCCCAAGTAGTTCACTTCCTTGCGGAAAAGCTGGCACTTCTTTGCATTCAGCTTCAAGTTAGTCGCCTGCAGTCTCTGTAGCACCTTACTCAAATTCTCGAGATGGTTTTCAAAGGTTTTACCGACGATGATGATGTCATCCAGGTATAGCAGGCAGGCGTCGTAAGTCAGTCCTCTCATCACTGACTCCATAAGGCGTTGGAAGGTAGCTGGTGCATTACAGAGGCCAAGGGGCATAACTGTGAACTGCCAGAGCTCTTGGCCTGTCGAGAATGAGGTCTTCTCTCTGTCTCTCCGGTCTAGAGCTATCTGCCAGTAGCCCGACTTCAGGTCCAGGGTCGAGTACCACTGTGCACCAGCTAGCGTGTCCAGGGTGTCATCAATCCGGGGTAAGAGCGTTCAGCTTCCTGTAGTCCATGCAGAATCGTAGCTCGCCGTTCTTTTTCGTCACCAAGACTACAGGGGAACACCAATGTCTGTCAGACTCTTCAATCACCCCCCCCCCCCCCCCCCCCCTGGATCTCATGTCCTCCAGCATGTCTCGTACCGCCCCTTGCTTCGCCAGCAGAACGCGTCTATGTGGTTGCCAAATAGGCCGGGCATCCCCGGTGTCGATGCGGTGAAGCACTTTGTCGGTGCGGCCGTAGTCTCTATCGCCTTGGCTGAAAACGCGCTGGTATCGCCTAAGCAGTTGTGGATCTTTCTCCAGTTGTTCTGCAGTCAGGTGGTCGGTCGCCCTCTCCAGTAAGCCTTCTAGCCGGGGCCCCAGGTGTTGCGTCGGCACCGGCTCGTGTGCCTTGTAGGTTGCTGTTACGCTCACCACGTGCTCGCACGTTCCCAACTCTGTCCCGGCCTGGACGTCGTGATCGGTGTCCGCTGGATTTAGCAGTCTCACTGGCACCTCCTCTCGGCACGGCAGCAATGCCCTGGCTACACACAGTCCGCGTACAGGCGTCTTCTGGTCAAGCATCATGTTGCTGGTTCTCTGGCCTTCCAGTCGCGCTGTCACCACCACCTCGCTCCTCGCGGGGACGACCACGTCTTCGTTCAAGACGACCCTGCACATTCCAAGGCGCTCTTCGGGTTGACGGAGTATAACCTCTTCTCTGTTGAGCCGTAGGAACTTCCTCCCAGCGTCGACCGTCGCTTCTTGGCTCCTGAGGGCATCCAGTCCCAGAATCACCTCAGCCACCTTCTTGACGAACACCCACAGACGCACGGCACTCCGTCCCAAGGTCAGCTCCAGCAGGGCCTCCTTCTCCACAGGTAAGGTGTCGCCCGATGCATTCACAAGCTGGTATGGTCGGGTCGGCTTCCTCGTCGACAAACCCTTCGTCACGTCAGGTCTGATGATGGTCACGGCCGCCCCGGTGTCCACCAGCACGCGGCACGGCTTTCCTCTTACCCAGCCGTCCGTGGTGAGACTGTCATCCATCCGCCGGCTGATGGCGCGCAGTGTCACTCGAGGGGATGGTGGTGATGGCGCCGACGTGCCCCTCTTCATGACGGCCCTTGTTTTCCGGCTGCTCTTCCTGGTGTGGGCAGTCTCTTTGCAGGTGCCCGGGCTGCCCACACCCCCAACACAGGCCACTAGGCATTCGCCGGTGTCCCTCGGCTGGTCTTCTGTCTCCGGCGTAGCACACACTCCTCATTCTCGACGACGGGATAGCTGCCACCTTGGCCGCCTCCATCCTTAATGCTGCCGTTAGCGCCTCGTGGATTGTTTTATAATCGCAGAGCATTAGGCGCTGATGAATCTCCGTGCCCCGTACCCCGTCGACGAATGTGTAGGCAGCTTCCCGGGATACGAACTCTGGTGGGAGGTGGACTAGGGGCTTGCTAGCCAGTTGTTCAACTGCCAGGTCGAACTCCTGCAGCGTCTCCCCTGGCTGCTGTGACCTTGCTTTTAGCTGGCTGCGGTACGCTGCGGCTAAGCGGTGGTTTCCAAAACGATTCTCCAGGGCCTCCCAGTTGTCCTTTGGCGCCACCGTTGTCTATCGCGTTTAGGACTTCCGCGGCCCGTCCCTAGAGGCTGGCTATTAACTGTGTGGCCTCCTCCTCTGGTGACAATTTTTTGCGCTTGACCAGTACGTCGAATTGGCCGCAGAAGACCTCAAACGTTGACACACCATCATATTTCGGAGGTTTGACGCGCGCCGATGTTGTGTCGCGTCCCGGTGCGTCGACCTTCAAATCCTTTAACCTCCTGCCGATGACGTCCTCCACCATTGCGTTCAGGGACTTTGCGTTGCTATCAGCCTTTCCCTCCAGCTCGACAACGCGGCTTGCCTAATCTTCGACGCGCTCGTCTACGTGACCCATCCGCTTGCCGAGCTCTGTGACGTCATCTGTCACGCCGGTCAGCTGCTCTTCGAACTTCACGGCAAGGGCCTTGTTTGTCGCTTTCATCTCCGTGGTCAATTCGGTCATCTTCGCGGTCAGGCTGTTGTTTGTGGCTTCCATCTTCTCGGTAAGGTTATCGATAGCTGTCCTTATTTGGTTCAGCTCTGCGGCCAGGTTATTATTTGCTGCCTCCATCTTTGCAGTTAGTTCTGCGGCCAGGTTGTTATTTGCCGCTTCCGTCTTTGCTGTTAGTTCGCTCATCTTTTCCAATAGTTTTTCCAATGCCGATTCCATGGCCGTTATCCCACTCCTGACGTCAGTTGTGACTTTGTGGGTTCGTAAAATTAAAAAGTTCAATTACACCACTCAAAATGTTCTTTATTTCCACCTTATTCCAATATCACAATTACAATTTAATGTACACAATTACAATTTTGCCAGTTCGTCTTTACCCGTACACTCGGCGCAACTATACTTCTGCCCGCCACGGCTAACTCAACACAACTGCCCGTTGCCTCGCTGGTATTGATCGTCCCGAAGTTTCCCGAGACCTCCTTTTATGGAGGGGGAAAACATTCTCGAAGCTTCGTGCTGCTTCGATCGGCAGGAGGAGGGGTAAGCGAAGATCCAGCCACCCCTGCGTCTCCCCTCCCGCCGCCAACCTTCATTTATTGATCGGCATCGCTAGCCTGCCGCTTGGGTAACACTATGTTAATCACCCCATAGACCTTTCCGTATGGGAAAAAATCTTCATTAACAAAAATGGTCATAGAGTCCTGAATTTTGAAACTCCCCCACCAGACATCTTTGACAAGTACATCATGCCATCTATCGACGATACGGAGAAAGAGGAAACCACTAGAACTTGCACTAATCGAGTATCAGCTGATGATAGGTGCAAGAGCTCTTGAAACATGTCCTGTGAATAAGCAGTGTGAGTGAAGCAATGTGTCAATATCTTCTCAATTCACTTTTGTGCTAATTTATGCTTCACTGTCCCTATGCTTCTTTCAAGTTTATACTTTGAAGAGCTTGATTGTCGCATTCAAGGATAAACTCCACATGTTCTAAATATTCCTTATACTTCTCTAGGTCAAATAAGACAGCCAAGGTCTCCAGTTCGTACACCGAGTACTTTCTTTAAGCTTCAGTTAGCATACATGAACTATAGCAAATAGCCCGCCGCCCTTGCGGGAATTCCTACAAAAATATGGCAGCTATACCCCGTCTACTGGCATCTGTTTGCAATATAAAACATTCAAAAGAATCTGGAAAAGCTAGTGCAAGTGGATTTGTGATCCAGAAAGGCCCGCTGCTGGTCCTTGCTCTATTGAAACCGAGTTCCTTTCCGCCAGAGGCAATTCAGTGATTCCACACAAGCAGCAAAATTAAGAATAAATTTGCTAAAGTAATTGACCATACCAATGAATCTGGCCAATATACTTCTTGGCTGTGGAAAATCGTGGATCGCTTTAGTGCGGTCCGGATCAATAGTGATTCCCCCGGGGCGAAACAATGTCTCAAGAAAGATATCTGTTGGGTAGCAAACATCCACTTTTCCTTACATAAAGTGAGCCCGGCCTCTTCCAGGCGAGAGGAAACCTGGACTAAATTCTGACAATGAGTTTCAAAATCTGGAGGATAAACCACCACGTCATCAAGGTAATGGTAGAGGTACTTAAACTTTGTCAGAAAATAGATTATCCAACTAATGCGATAAGACTTGTGCCCCAATTGCTATCCCAGACAGTATTCTTTGATATTTGTATAATCTCCAAGGTGTGGAAAATGCAGTGAGATGTTTATAAGCTTCCGCCAAAGGAATTTAGAAATAGGCACCATTCAGATTAAGAGTAGTAAACACTTTGGCTCCAGCAAAATGATACGCAGCCTTGTGGATGAGGCATGGGCTGAGTTTCTATTTTAATCCTTTTTTTCCAGGTGGCGATAATCCACCACTGGTCTAAAATCATTATTGCCTCTTGGAACTTAAAATATTGGACTACTATAATTGAACTCCGATGGCCCTTAACAGCTTCGCGAATGGCCATTTAAACCCTTCAGGGGCTGGAAACGGATACCCAATAAACAGAACAAGACATTTAAATTGTCAAATGCTGTAAAAATTCATCATAAATACAATTCCATATCTTCCGTATTTATTAAGTTATTTAAACGAAACCAAAACTGGTTTAAAGCACATTAAGGGCAGTATACTTCTACAGTAACAAAAAGTAGAGACTGCATGAATAAATCGTTCAAATTTCACTACTTCGTTTCACTGTAGCAAAAGTCATTCTTTGTGCCGAACACACCTAATATTTGAATCCTTTTGTTTTGTGTGCATACGAATGAATGTATTTATGTATGTATAGCTACACAAGCGACTTCTGCAGTTCAAGGTTTTAGATTTTAGTTTATTTATGCTATACCAAGCGATAATCATACGAGTATATTATTAATTTTTAGATGAGTCGTATTTTTTACACATCTGCTTCACTTTCGTACCTATTTTGAGGACATGTTTCGCAAATCATCGTTTGCATCTATGGCTCTTATGCGACTCCATAAGAGCCGTAGATGCAAATGATGAAACATGTCCTCAAAATAGGTACGAAAGTGAAGCAGATGTGTAAAAAATACGACTCATTTAAAAATTAATTTTTCGCTTCACTGTGGTGTTCCAATACAGTTAAATCTAGATATACGAGTATATGTTGTGTTACACATACAGGCTGGAAAGAAAACTCCCTGTCAGCATCTGATATTACAGTGTTTCTCAACCAAGGTTTCTGGTAGCCTTATGCAGCTGTATTTGCTCAGTATTTTAGTTATTTATACTCTCTCTGTGTTCAGAGTGATTTCTTATAGCTATCAAGAGCTAAATGAATGGCATATTTGAAATTGTTAAATTTCAGTGTTAACCATGGCTTATCCCCATAATGTACCAAATTAATTAGCTTGCGTATGATGTATGCGGGCTTCTTATATTACTGTAGTAAATCTGGAAGATTTGTTGTGCGATTATGAAGGAGATGTTTAGAATATAGGTAGCAGTGACGTGTACTGGTTTACCAATGGCATGTTAGCTACTCCATTGTTTGCTGAAATGGCGGGTCAAATATGGGTAATGTGGATCAGCTATTACTAGCTATCCCTCTACACGAAAAACAGTTAAATGGTAAAAGTATTTTTATACCACTGGATGTAACCGTGCACAATTGTTTAGTAATTTTCAGAGCTGTAAATTTATGCAAGACATTCACCTACCTGTTATTGCGTGTATAAATAGCTCGTAAAGTAATTGAGTACTATAATATTCAGAGGCCTCTTTATACTGGGGGGTAAGAAATTCACCACGACATCACCCCTCATACTTGAGAGAAAGCACTTTCCTAAAAGGATACAAACCACAACCAAAAAAGTTGTAACCATTTCGAAAATGTGTAATGTGTTGCGAAAAAGAAATTCGCAAGAAAACCAATATTATTTGGTGTGAATCTACAGATGTGCCCTTGGGTGTTTATCCAGCTTTTGAGGTGTACAATTCAAAAAGAAACCTTTAAGGGTACGTTTACATCCCTTATAGAACCAATTTAAATTTATTGTAAAATAGGAAGATTAAAATAATTTATGTTAAAAGAGCATTAAGTGCATATATGCACAGGACGTCTATACACGTCCATATCGGTTTGGGGCATTTTAACTTGGACGTCATATGACATCCATATCGGTGCAAGGGTTAAATTTAAAGGTGAGTCAATTGATACTAAACAACACTTATTTTAAAATTTCCCGGAACATGTTTCGCAGGTTACCTTTCTCCAACTTGCCGTCTTGTGCCATGGTAGCTCAGTGTGTAAGAGTGTCAGGACAGAAACCAGGAGACATGGTTCAAATCCCGCCCGTGGCATTGAATTTTTTATATTGACTCTATCAAAAACCTTGGCCTATATACGGCTAGTGTGAAGAAATGATTAATTTCCATCAGTTAACTAAAAATTAGTAAGTTTAACAAAATCAGCTATTAAGTCCTCATGTAAATGTATTGAATTCAACCACTTTTTAAAATAAATTATAAAATGTTCTCTAGGAATATTAGAAAATAGGCAGAATCAAAAGATACAAGTTAATCAGTTTTAGATAATATAACACTCAATCTTTTTAACTAATTCAAAAGAATTGTTAATACTCAAACTCTCAAATTTATCAAAATTACTAAATGTTTTATGTAACCATTTAGCTAAATTGTAAGTTGGTGAATTTATACAATTTACAACAGGCCTCATTTTATTTCCTTGAATTACTTTTTTCTCTGCAGCTTTTTAATACTATCATCAAATTTAATAGATTTTCGAAGAAAGATAGGAACTAGCTTATGTTTCAAACAAAGATTTAGAAAACGAATATCTGCAAGAATAAACAAATTATTATATTTATATATTTGTTTGCTTCACTGTTAAAGGCTTCATATTGTGACTTTGTGGGTTCGTGGAATGAAAAGTCCAATTACACCACTCAAAAATGTTCTTTATTTCCACCGACTTACAGTTAAACTCTTGCCAATTACACAGAATTACGTGCTGCAACAATTACAATTCACCAGTTCGTCCGTTACAATTTCCTTGTACTCGCGATTACATAAGCTCCGGTACACCTTCACAGTTACGTACAGTCTTCCGTTGCACAATCTTTCCGTTCATTAACACGTCGCTGCCTTCTTACACCAAGAACTGTCCTCACTCACACACACTAACCAACTGACTGACTCCCTGACTGACTAGCTGCAGCCCTTTTTATAAGCATCTCGCCGTCTTCTAGACGTTTCCAGATGATGAAAGATCCCGTAATTTCTGGAACCAGGTGGAAGAGAAACAGACCGCACAATTATGTTTCTTTCCCCAGTCGTCCCTGTCACCACTATAAGACAAACGAGGGGAGGGCGTAGCTAACATTGACCTCCCCCGTCTTCCGCTCCCAGCTGCTTTACAGGGTGTTCCAACGGTCGCGTTACACTGCTCCCTCCTCAAAGCTGTTCGCCCCGAACAGCCCCAACGTAGCGTGCGAGGCGGTCCAGGTGTACCACCAGCATCCGCTCGGAGTCTCAGCCAGAAGTAGCGCTGCCGTAGTTTGCGAATCATTCGGTTCGCTCCCAGGTGTCCTCCTGAAGTACCGGCGTGCTCTTCCTCCAAAACTTCCGGGACCTTGCTCCGGGGAAGTACCAACTGTTCTCTCTGCGCCTTCCCATCGGGTGACTCCCATACCTGGAACAGCACGCCCTCTCTGGTCTTCAACGAGTCCCATTGGGCCCAGTGCGACTTGTAGGTGGCGCTCCTCGGTGCGATGTCCTCCCAGGTTGGTCTCGTCCCTGCGTCCACTTCCCTCAAGAGTGGCCCCAAGTCTGCGTCCGCCAGCTGCTCCCTCCTCAGGCCTGCGCTATCCCAGCCTTCAGCAGGCACTGCCACAACTACTCGGACTGCTGCGGCACGCTCCTCCTCTTCCACTCTTGTGCGCTCGTGGCCGTCCTGGATCTGCGATAGGACACCTCCAATGCAATGGTCGCTGGCGTCGGTGTCCACAATGAAGGCGCCACCCGGTTGTGGGAAACCCAAAATTGAAGCACTGCACAGGGTCCCCCTCGGGTGCTGGAAAGCGTCTTCGGCGTCCTCCGTCCACACATAAGGCCGGTTTTCCTCCGTCAGGCGGGTGAGGGGTTTTGCGATGTTGTCGGCCTTTTCCTCTAAATCATTAAGGCGGTCGTCTACTTGACCCTTCCGTTTGCCCAGGTTCGCGACGTCATCCCTCACGCCGGCCAACCGTTCCTCAAACTTTGCGGCGAGAGCCTCGTTCGCCGCCTTCATTTCCGTGGCCAGACTGCCGTTCGCTGCTCTCATTTCTGTGGTTAACTCGGCCTTCATTTCTTCCATCTTCTCGGTGATGTTGTCGTTGGCCGTCTTCATTTGTTTCAGTTCCGCGGTGATGTTGTCGTTGGCCGTCTTCATTTGTTTCAGTTCCGCGGTGATGTTGTCGTTGGCCGTCTTCACTTGTTTCAATTCTGCTGTGATGTTGTTACTTGCCGCTTCTGTTTTTGTTATTAACTCGTTCATCTTCGCCAAAAGCATTTCCACTGCGGATTCCATGGCTGTAATGTTCGGTGCTGTTGTCTTCCCGCTTCCTGACACCAGTGTGACTTTGTGGGTTCGTGGAATGAAAAGTCCAATTACACCACTCCAAAATGTGCTTTATTTCCACCGACTTACAGTTAAACTCTTGCCAATTACACAGAATTACGTGCTGCAACAATTACAATTCACCAGTTCGTCCGTTACAATTTCCTTGTACTCGCGATTACATAAGCTCCGGTACACCTTCACAGTTACGTACAGTCTTCCGTTGCACAATCTTTCCGTTCATTAACACGTCACTGCCTTCTTACACCAAGAACTGTCCTCACTCACACACACTAACCAACTGACTGACTCCCTGACTGACTAGCTGCAGCCCTTTTTATAAGCATCTCGCCGTCTTCTAGACGTTTCCAGATGATGAAAGATCCCGTAATTTCTGGAACCAGGTGGAAGAGAAACAGACCGCACAATTATGTTTCTTTCCCCAGTCGTCCCTGTCACCACTATAAGACAAACGAGGGGAGGGCGTAGCTAACATTGACCTCCCCCGTCTTCCGCTCCCAGCTGCTTTACAGGGTGTTCCAACGGTCGCGTTACAATATTTTACGTATTGTGACTTTGTGGGTTCACAGAATTAAAAGTCCAATTTGCTGAAATTCAAATCGTTCCTTATTTGCGTAGAAATACACTTTGTAGCAGCAGAATTACATCACATCCAGAGTCATGATCTACCAAGGTCGATGACCGAAACAAACAGTGTTCTGATTACATCTGTTTACAGCACTCCTGTTACATCTGTACAGCTGTTTATTACTACTGACTCTTGGCGAGTCGTTGCTTCCTTAAATATCTCATCTGATAATTCCAGACTGTTCCAGAACAATCAAGAAACCGAATAATCTCTATCAATCAAGATGTCACCAGAATTTTCCGTTTATCTCAGTTTGTTTCGGCAGGCCTTAATCTGCGTGCTATCTTTACCAGTTCCTTTGTGTAAACAAGCCGTGTTATCGCTCCGCGCGAACCACTTATGTGCATCGCCGCTACAGTATTTATTAGTTTTTAATTTGAAGTATTTTGTTTTCGCTTTCTTTTAGGTTACTATGGACAAATTTTACTTATAAACATACATGCATTTAATAGATAGTCAACATGAAAAATTCAATGCCATGGCTGGGATTTGAACCACGGATCTCCTGGTTTCCATCCAGTCACTGTAACCCATTGAGCTACCATGGTCAACGTGCCGTCCTGACATTAAATTCTCCATTTGACTCGTATATTTTCCCAGTAGACCACTAGAGGCTCTCGCATCCAAGATACACCATTTGTGGCAATTTACTGTCGTAAGTACTTGAGTCCCAGGCTTCATCATTTAAGTTTTATTATTTTAGTTAATTGGTGGAAATTAATCATTTCTTCACACTAGCCGTATACAGGCTAAGATTTTTGATGGATAGTCAACATAATTCAATGCCATGGGTGGGATTTGAACCACGGATCTCCTGGTTTCTGTCCAGTCGCTCTAACCCATTGAGCTACCATGGTCAACGACAGCGCATCAGGACAGCACGTTGACCATGGTAGCTCAATGGGTTAGAGCGACTGGACGGAAACCAGGAGATCCGTGGTTCAAATCCCGGCCATGGCATTGAATTTTTCATGTTGACTCTATCCATAAAAAATCTCAGCCTGTGAAGAAATGATTAATTTCCATCAATTAACATAATAAAAGTTAAATGATGAAGCCTGGGACTCAAGTACTTACGACAGTAAGTTGTCACAAACGGTGTTATCTCGGATGCGAAAGCCCCTAGTGGTCTACCGGGAAAATATACGAGTCAAATGGAGAATTTAATGTCAGGACGGCACGTTGACCATGGTAGCTCAATGGGTTAGAGCGACTGGACGGAAACCAGGAGATCCGTGGTTCAAATCCCAGCCATGGCATTGAATTTTTCATGTTGACTATCCATCAAAAATCTTAGCCTGTATACGGCTAGTGTGAAGAAATGATTAATTTCCACTAATTAACTGAAATACACGCGTTCAATTTAAATTTTATGTATACTAAATCTACAATTCGCGGACCCATTATTTACGATAGGCGGCGACGCGCATATAAGATTCGGTGCAGATAGATAACAGACGGATAGTGTATCACGGAGATAAAGAGCTTGCATAAGCAGATATACATAGTGCTGAGATAAAAGGAATACCAAAACAGATGAAGTTAGAACATTCTGGTAACATCTTGATTGATGGAGAGCGTTCGATTTCTTGATTGTTAGAGAACAGTCTCGAATTATCAATGAGGTATTTAAAGAAGCGATGACTGGCCAAGAGTCAGTCATAAACAGGAGTACCGAACAGCTGTAAAGTGTTGTAACGAGAGTTGAATTGTAAACAGATGTAACAGGAGTGTTGTAAACAGATCGCTGTTTGTTGTGGTCATCGACCTTGGATTGTGATTGTGTATGTAACGTAATTCTGCTACTGTAAGAATTGGACAGATTGTATTTCTACGGAAATAAAGAACATTTAGAATTTCTGCAAGTTGAACTTCTAATTCTACAGACCCACAAAGCCACAATATTTAAAACTTCAAAAGAAAAAGAGGTTTATTCTTGCAGATATTCGTTTTCTATCTTTGTTTAAAAAATAAGAAGTCTAGAAACTGGGAGAACCAGAAGAGCAATCAGAGAATCAAGCAGTATGTGAGAATTATTTAAAGTTAGCAAAGGTATATTACAATTATTGCCTTAACTGTAAATAGACAGGGGAATACCAGTGTATATGATTAGAAGCTAATAACTTATGTATTTTGTTTGTTGAATAGGACAACTCCACAATGCTTATTGAAGCAGCAAAAGGTGGCCACACAAATGTAGTCCAGCTCCTTTTGGATTATCCACATTCAATCATGATGACAACACCTCATCCCCATACTCCAGCAGGTGCTAACACTGCAGCACAGACTCAGTCTGTGAATACAAGTGGGACAGGTACTGGAGGATTGCATGAAGTGCCAGAAGCGGTTAGAGTAGTGTCACAGGATGATTTGCTGGTCAGCAATAGTCAAAATGTAGGAGCTGCCAAATCATCTTCAAGTCAAACAGGTAATGCATCTACAAATTAGCGCACATGCGCACACCCACACATGCACACCCACACACCCACACCCACATGCGCACACCCACACCCACATGTGCACACCCACACCCACATGTGCACACCCACATGCGCACACCCACACCCACATGCGCACACCCACACCCACATGTGCACACCCACATGCGCACACCCACATGCGCACACCCACATGCGCACACACACACCCACATGCGCACACCCACACCCACATGCGCACACCCACACCCACATGCGCACACCCACACCCACATGCGCACACCCACACCCACATGCGCACACCCACAGCCACATGCCCGCGCACACCCACAGCCACATGCCCGCGCACACCCACAGCCACATGCCCGCGCACACCCACACCCACACGCGCGCGCACACACACATGCGCACACCCACACAAACATGCGCACACACACGCGCACACCCACACAAACATGCGCACACACACGCGCACACCCACACGCGCACACCCACATGCGCACGCACACACCCTCACCCTCACCCACATGCGCACGCACACACCCTCACCCTCACCCTCATGCGTACGCACACACCCTCACCCACATGCGCATGCACACACCCTCACCCTCACCCACATGCGCATGCACACACCCTCACCCACATGCGCATGCACACACCCTCACCCACATGCGCACGCACACACCCTCACCCTCACCCACATGCGCATGCACACACCCTCACCCACATGCGCATGCACACACGCACACTTGCGCACACCCACATCCACCTGCACACAGCCACACACACACTTGCACACAGCCACACACTCACTTGCACACAGCCACACACACATGTGCACAGC
Organism: Mantis religiosa; assembly: GCA_030765055.1. NCBI lineage: Eukaryota > Metazoa > Arthropoda > Insecta > Mantodea > Mantidae > Mantis > Mantis religiosa. Next base: position 1,241,892 of record CM060948.1, read on the forward strand.
CACACACTCATGTGCACAGCCACACACACATGCGCACAGCCACACACACATGCGCACAGCCACACACACATGCGCACACACCAACCCACATGCACACACACCAACCCACACACATGCAGACACACCAACCCATACATGCAAGCACACACACACATGCACACACAACCACACGTGTGCACACACACATGCGCACACCCACACAAACATGCGCACACACACGCGCACACCCACACAAACATGCGCACACACACGCGCACACCCACACAAACATGCGCACACACACGCGCACACCCACATGCGCACGCACACACCCTCACCCTCACCCACATGCGCACGCACACACCCTCACCCTCACCCACATGCGTACGCACACACCCTCACCCACATGCGCATGCACACACCCTCACCCTCACCCACATGCGCATGCACACACCCTCACCCTCACCCACATGCGCATGCACACACCCTCACCCTCACCCACATGCGCACGCACACACCCTCACCCTCACCCACATGCGCATGCACACACCCTCACCCACTTGCGCATGCACACACGCACACTTGCGCACACCCACATCCACCTGCACACAGCCACACACACACACACACTTGCACACAGCCACACACTCACTTGCACACAGCCACACACACATGTGCACAGCCACACACTCATGTGCACAGCCACACACACATGCGCACAGCCACACACACATGCGCACACACCAACCCACATGCACACACCCACATGCACACACACCAACCCACACACATGCAGACACACCAACCCACACATTCAAGCACACACACACCGGCACACACAACCACACGTGTGCACACGCGCACACACCCACACACGCGCATACACCCAAACACACGTGCACACACCAACCCACACACCAACCCACACACTTGCACACACACCAACCCACACACTTGCACACACACCAACCCACACACATGTGCACACACACTTGCACACACCCAAACACACGCGCACACACCAACCCACACACATGCGCACACACCAACCCACACACATGCGCACACACCAACCCACACACATGCGCACACACCAACCCACACACATGCGCACACACCAACCCACACACATGCGCACACACCAACCCACACACATGCATGCACACACACACTGGCACACACATGCATGCACACACACCGGCACACACATGTGCACACACCCACACACATGTGCACAGCCCCTCACACATGCACACACACCAGCCCACACACACACACCAGCACACACATGCACACACAACCACACGTGCGCACACACAACCACACGTGTGCACACACCCATACGCATGCGCACACACCCACACACATGAACACACCCACATACATGCACTCACACGAACACTCACACCCACACACATGCAAACACATCCGCAAGCATACACATGCACACACACCCACACACATGCACACACCCACACACATGCACACACCCACACACATGCACACATGAACACACATGCACACACACCCACACTCACCTTTATTGTCCTATGCAGCACCAGTTTGGATAAATGCATTAATGGATAAATGCATTAAATAGGAAATATAATTGTGTCAAGTACATTAGAGTACAAAGGCCAGCGAACATCAAAATAGCTAAAGCTTTCCGAACAACATCCACTGAAGCACTGTCTATAATAACAGGACTGACAACTATTATACTGAAAATCCAGGAGATCGCCCAAGAGTATAAACAAACAATACAGAACACAGACTGGGAAATAGACACAGCATTAAGTTACAAGAAATGGCCACATCCATCAGACATTCCAGAAATAAAAGAAGCAAATGAAAATGAAAACTATAACATTGAATATATCGAGATTTAACTGTATTGGAACACCACAGTGAAGCGAAAAATTATTAGCGCTGGATCTAGCTTCAGTCGCACAAGAGCCGTAGATGCAAACGAAGATTTGCGAAACATGTCCTCAAAAATAGGTACGAAAGTGAAGCAGATGTGTAAGAAATGCGACTCATCTAAAATTTAATATAACATTGAAGTTTACACTGACGGAAGCAAAACAGATCAAGGGGTAGGTTCTGGAGTGGTAATTTACGAAAACAAAGAATTAACTAAACAAAAACTGCTCAAATAATCAAGCAGAAGAACTTGCAATCTTAAAGGCACTTGAAGAAATCTGGAAATAACACAAACTGACTTGAAAACAGCAGCAGTATATATGGACAGCAAAATTACACTGCAATCATTACACAATACTAAAAATCATAACCAACTGATAGAAGCTGTAAGAGAAAAACTACAACAATTAACTAAAAAAGAATGGATGATAAGAATAGGATGGATAAAAGCCCACATAGGAATAGAAGGAAACGAACTTGCAGATAAACTTGCGAAACGAGCAACAATAAATGATAACATAGAAAGCTACAACCGAATCCCAAAAAGTGCCATCAGGAAAAAAATATGAGAAGAAACACTCAAAAAATGGGAAACAATGGCAAAACACATTAAAAGGACAAGAGACAAAACAATATTTTCCCACAGTAGCAAAGCGGTTAGAACGAAGACTTAACATATCAACAAACCTCACTACCAGTTTAACAGAACATGGAAGGCTTAAAGCCTATTATAAGAGATTGAACATAATTGATGATGCTACATGCACCTGCAACAGAGGAGACAAAACCACAGATCACATCCTGCATGACTGCATCAAATGGAAGGACCACAGGGAAAAACTAAGGATGCAAATGAACAAGAAAGGAGGCAAGTGGCCAGTACATAAACCAGCACTTGTGGGACAATATCTAGGGGACCTTAGTGAATATGTCGACACAATCAATCTAGAAAGTGCTGAATAACTAAATAAGTAAATTAATTCTAAAAGACTATAGTGACTGTGTGAACACAGTCTGAAAATGCAATAAGTTCAATAATATGAACAATCAATCTGAAAGCAAAGCAAACCAGAACATGTAATATTACAAATGTAATGGAACATACAGATGAACACAGACCCCCTCCCCCACGCACATGCACACACATACACACGTGCACACATGCGCGCATACCTCCACACACACCCACCCACACACGTACCACCTCCACACACCCACATGCACCACCTCCACACACCCACACGCACCACCTCCACACACCCACATGCACCCCCACACACACACATGCACCCCCCCACATGCACCCCGCACACCCACACACATGCTACAACATTTAGTGTCTGAAGATAATGAAAACGATAGCGCACACCAGAAGGAACTTTCAATGGAAGTTAGAGCTCCAATAGACACCAAGGATGATGTACTTTTTAAAACAAGAAATAATATCTGCTCTTAAAAACTTTAACCCACAAAAAGCACCTGGTGAGGATGGTTTAACCAGCGACATGCTGCTAAGAGGTTTTAAAGTTCTGCCGTTATCCTTCACACAGCTGTGCAATATATGTCTAAGTAGAGGTTGCTTTCCAAAAAGATGGAAAAGTTCTGTTGCGATTCCACTCCTTAAACCCGGCAAGGAAGACTGCAAGGATGTGTCTAAATACCGTCCAGTTAGTTTGATAAATGTTGGCGGAAAATTACTTGAGAAACTAATGATAGACAGAATTAACTACCATGTACGATCCATGATCTACTCAATAAAAATCAGTATGGGTTTACTCCCCAAAGAGGAACAATAGATGCAGCAATGGTGGCAAAACTTTTCATTGAACAAGGCTTGAGATCAAAACAGTGCATAATCCTAACGAGCCTGGATGTAAAAGATGCATTTAACGCAGCATGGTGGCCCAGCATCCTAAAAAACTTAAAAGAACTTAAGTGTCCAAAGAACCTTTTTATTTTGGCTTCCAATTACTTCAGCAATAGGAAAACATCAATAAATAATTACAAGACTGTGAAAGAAGTCCAGAAATGGTGCCCTCAAGGTTCCTGCTGCGGTTCAGGATTTTGGAATACTATGTACAGCAGTATGTTAAATCTACAGTTCACCAGAAGAACAAAAGTGATTGCCTTCGCAGACGACGTTATCTTAACAAGAGGATCATCCAAACTCGAAGCAGAAAACATGGCGAATCAGGACATACTAAAGATCCAGAATTGGGCCACAGACAACAAACTAGAATTCAATGACACGAAATCGCAGACTCTGTTTATCTCCAGGAAGAGAAACGAAGACAAAGAAATCAGCATATACTTAAATGACAAGAACCTCAAACTGAAGAAATGAAATACTTAGGTATCTACTTTGACAGTAACTTCAACTTCAATGCGCCAATAGCTCATACTGCAGAAAAATCCATTACTCATCAATATGTTATCACGGACAGCCAAACTACAATGGGAATTAGTATACAGATCTCTAAGAACGATCTATGAAGGAGCTATAGTTCCAGCAATGACATGGCTCACCAGTGTGGATAGAAGCCATAAAGAAATACAAGAACATTATTAAGTACAGAAGAGTGCAGAGACTAATTAATATCAAAATTGCTAAAGCATACCGCACAGTATCATATGAGGCTTCATGCGTAATAGCTGGTACACAACCTCTACAAGTAACCATAGAGGGAAAGGTAAGGACTTACCTGGCAACAAGAGCTAACAATGAGGAATATGACGCACCAGTAGAAATGCGACACTGTAGACACCCGGCACAAAATCCTTCAATATATGAGACAGACAATAACAGTACATATGCATTTGAAATGTACGCAGACGGCAGCAAAATTGGGAGACAAAGTTGGCTCAGCGGCAGTAATATTTATAAATGGCATGTTGACTCATAAGCTAAAGTTCAAGCTGCATGCTCGATGTTCAAATAACCAGGCGGAGCAACTTGCAATTCTTGAGGTGCTGAAAAAACTAAAGCAACTAGAAAATGAAGGGTAAGCTGATAAACGAGTTGCATTGTTCACTGATAGCAGGATAACACTAGATCTCCTTAAAAACAACTTGAAACACTATTACCTGACAGACAATCAAAGCTAACATCCTTGACCTGAGAAAATCAGACTGGATGCTGCATTTTGGCTGGGTGAAAGCACACTTGGGCATATATAGCAATGAAATAGCAGACAGACTAGCAAAAGAGGCTGCTGGGGAAGATCGTGAAATACAATATAATAAAACACCTAAAGAAGTTCTGATAAGCATGGAGAGAGACACTGGACTGAATGCATGGCAACTACAATGGACAGCATCAAGGAAAGTAGCCATCACCAAAGAACTCTTCCCATCCGTGAGAAATAGATTAAAACAAGAACTGCCCATTTGCCAAGAGTTTAGAGCAATTTTCACAGGACATGGAAAGCTCCGTTCATACCGCTATCGATTTGCTTTACTGGATAGCCCAGTATGCAAATGCCAAGAAGAGGACCAAACAGTAGACCACATAATATTCCGATGTCCAATCATAAGCAAAGAAACGACATGATCAGGAAAATAAAAAGCAGGCTATGTCCGTGGCCCATAACCAAAGAGGAACTTACTAACACACATCTAAAATGTTTCATCAAATTTGTTAAATCAATAAACTTCACAGATATAGAGTAGACAAGTGAAGCATAAAAAATTCAATAAAAACAGCTAATTAATTGCAACTATTTTAATAATATTGTAAAATATTGTAGGAAACATTTCAATACAAATAACAAGATGTGTAAAATTATTGTAAACGATGTATATCGTACAAAAGTGAATCGAGAATATATTGACACATTGCTTCACTCACACTGTTTATTCACAGGACATGTTTCAAGAGCTCTTGCTCCTATCATCAGCTGATACTCGATTAGTGTAAGTTGTAGTGGTTTCCTCTTTCTACATATTGTCAATAGATGGCGTGATGTACTTGTCAAAGATGTCCGGTGGTGGAGTTTCAAAATTCATTACTCTTACGATTTTTGTTAATGAAGATTTTTTCCCATACGGAAAGGTCTATGGGGTGATTAACGTATTTTATTAGAGATGTTTTCAAGTTGATGTCATGTCTAGTATTCAAAAACTGAAAAGCCACTGAATGAATTTTGAAACTCCACCACTGGACATCTTTGACAAGTACATCACGCCATCTATTGACAATACGGAGAAAGAGGAAACCACTACAACTTGCACTAGTCGAGTATCAGCTGATGATAGGAGCAAGAGCTCTTGAAACATGTCCTGTGAATAAACAGTGTGAGTGAAGCAATGTGTCAATATAGTCTCGATTCACTTTTGTACTAATTTGTGCTTCACTGTCCCTACGCTTCTTTCAAGTTTATACTTTACTGTATATCGTGTTGCACCTGCAAAATCGGCTATGTGCACTTTTTTATGAAAATGAGTTGTGTACCTCAAGGAGCAAGAAAGCAAGCATAATTGATCCTGAAAACCGTCTATGGGAATCTCCCATGGTTGCACCTGTACAGGTGAAAATCCAAATTTGGCTATGAGCTTGAACTGGATACTGTTCCTGCCAAATCAGCTATGTGAATCTCTTGCACATAGCCAGCCGACTTTGACTCTGTTATATTGTGCTTTATCATGCACATAGCTGACTATGCAAAATCTCATTTTATGACTTCACACTACTGAATTCGTCATTAGTTCTTTTATATTTGATGTTACACACAAATTAAAGTATACACTTTTCTCGACTTTAATACAACAATCAGGTAACATACAGAAGTATATTGTAGCATTCCAGTTACATAATGTTGCAATACTGAAGACCTGTATCACACAAATGTATGATAAAACAGATTTAAATTAAAATGAAATAGGCTCTAATTATGAGAGCATTAATTATAATATCCCAGTAGTCATCACAAGAAATAAGCACAAATGGTGCTGACATAATGTGCTGGGGTGTATATTGGTGGATTAAACAGCCTCTCTAATTATTAATTTATAGATGAGTCGTATTTATTACACAATGTAATAAATACCTCTCTAATGTTGAATGGACGCTATCCACCTCCATTGTATGTCCTTTCTCCAGTATGATTTGTTCAATTTCAATTTGAAAATTTCTCGATGCGTCAGCCAAAGCACTTGCCAAAACTTTATTTTTGTTTTGGTATGTACAACCATCGGATACGAAAATGATTTTTTTTTGTATGTCAAATTTTTCCTTATGAAATCAAGGATGCAAGTTGTAAATTCATTGGCTTTAATTTTCCCCTCTCCTTCATGCCACACATAAAGGTGTACATCTTTTGTATTACTAACATAAATTGTAAAATTGTGTATTTGTAATTTCTGACTGTAGTATTGCTTAGAAACAGTCAATTTTGGGCACAGAAGAACACTTTGGACGTCCATCGTAGCCACAAGGACACTATCAAATGCTGAAGAAATCGCATCTTCCTTCGCTTTTCGTGCTTCATTTTTCTTCTGAACCTGCAGAATGTTTTAGGTTCCCTTCCTTAAATGCAATACAACTGTCGCATTGATCTTTCGTAGGTTTGTGTGTGGATATTTTCTGTTTTTCTAAAATTTCACGAAACTTCTTCCTTTCCACCGATTCATTTTCTGTTTCTTCACACCACTCCTTATAAATTTTGTGCATTTGATTAAGAGATCTAAATTCTAAAACCACATATACACGTGAACTACTAGATCTATAGTAGTGGCTAGGAACTTTTGGAATTAACTCCAACCACTTGCTTACAGATTTTAATTTTAGCAGTTTCCTCTTATTTGCTGGTTCTTGTGTATGTTTCCTCTTTCCACCCTCCACAGCTTCAATGTTGGATTCTTCACTTTCACTGGTTTCATTTGTCTTAATTTCATTGAAATCCTTGACCCAGCTATTAAAAACAGTTTTCTTCACTCCCGGGGTAGAAAGAAAAAAATCTCTACACACCCTTACCTTTGACCCATCTACTAGGGGTAGATAAGTCATAGCCATACTGATGATCTTTCTCAGTACCACACACACACCCACATCAGTGCACACCCACACACACCCAGACACACGCACCCACACAGGCGCGCGCGCACACACACATGTGCACACACACCCACAAACGCACATGCACACAGGCAACCGCACACAGACACGCACACCCACCCACACATGCACACAGACATGCGCACACGCACAGCCCCACACACGCCCACACCGACACACACACACACACACGCGCTCACACACGCATGCACGCCCACATACATTCACACCCACACACACGCCCACATACACACACACCCACACATTACCCACATACACTCATGCGACAATGCACACCCACCCACACACACGCGCATGCCCACACACACCTGCACACACATGCACATGCCTACACACACACTGTATATGAAGCATTAAGCTAATTTTTCAAAACTTTGCAGTCTTTTCTGTTATGCAGTAGCTTTATGTCACGGTTTTTGTACAATTGTTTTAATTGGATTTTTCTTTATCGAGTCCGATTTAAAATTTTCTTCTTTTGGAATTTTTCTCCATTTTTTCTGTTGCAAATCTTAACCATGGTCACATGAAGTGACTTCCACAAGCAATATAATACTCTGCAAGTAATGTACTCTTCTGTAGAAATAGCTGAAAGAGTAAATTGTAGTTGAACTCTCTGATGTTATTTCTGGAGGAAATTCTTGTTGTAGTAACTTACATAGTGCACACTTCTTTAGTAAAGGTTGCCTCCAAGGTCATTTACTCCAACAAGGTGCACATTGTCAAATTTATGGAAAGTTAAATGATTATACAGTTGATTAATCTTATGTAAAATAAGGTAATTTAGCTTTGTTTTAAAACTGCATTTGTTTGAATAAAGCATGCTCCTTTTCCAGAAATAAGCTAATTGTTGCTTATTTTCAGGTCGTGTTGTAGAACATTCAGCTCAACAAAAGCACAGTACCCAAAAGTCTCTGCTCCGCAAGAACCGATCATCATCTGTGATGACTGAGAACAACCTAACATCTGCAGAAGTGCAGCAGGTAAATATATGAAATATTTTTTTTTCTGTAGATAAAGGTTGAATTCTATATAATATGCAAAGTGTGCAACTTTTTAGGTACGTAACCAGCCAGTAAGTGAAAATGTGGCCCTTGCAAATATTGGACTTCTGGGGAAGGATGAGAGCTCTACAGCTACAAATGTAGATGGAGAGAAAGCTAGAAAACAGCAGTGTGCAGAGAGTACAATTATACAGAAACAGGCTATTTTAGAAGAACTACAGGTAATGTACCTCACACCTTCAAAGATACGCTAGGAATTGTTTGTTAAACTGAGCCGTGAAAGGCTATGGCTGTTATCTCAATATGGACAATTTTCATTTTATATTATACAAATATAACAATTTGTAACAGAAACCTCAATTAACTAAAGAAAATGATAATTCTTCTTTCTAGTTGAAATCGATTTCATGAACTCTTGTTCACAGCTTCAGTCAAAGAGAACCACAGGAGAAAACAAATTTGTTGTTAAGGAAGTTGCTATGTTATGTTTTTTTCAGCATTACCAAAATCTAAAAATGAAACAAACTAAAGAACAGAATCAACTGCTGATCTTTCAAAATTCATTACGCAATGTTTATTTATTTACTTTTTGTTAATAAATATCTTTCCCATTTGTTATTGTGCCATGTTTCTATCATAAACAATTTTTATTGACACATTTACTGTACTCCATTCTCATGTTGCTGTACATATAATTTGGTTGAGGCATAGTTGTCTTTATTGCAGTAATTCCATGTTGTAGATATGCACATTTGAACTAAATGTTATGGATGTAGTGCTAGGTCTAAGTATAATGGGATATTACTAAAATTAGGCAAGTGAGTCAACCTTGTATATGCTTTTCTCCACTTACAAGTTTTTTATGAAGACTAGTTTCTGGGGACTTCTCCCCTATCGTCAGCTCTGTGGTAGACTTCTTTTTATTCTATATAATGGGATAGTTGTAACACTATAGGTAAATAAACTTTTGAATAGTTAACCCTTTGGATGCCAAGATCTACTGAGATAGGTACATTTGAATGCATTATCAAGATACAGTCTAAAAAATAGAATAGAATTGATTCACCGATTGATATTCATTAAGTATATATGGCTTCGTCAATATTACATATTATTTACAGTATACTCATAATAGAAGAAATTACATAAACAACAAACACATTCCAGAAAATCATTTACACTATAAAATTTGTTTTAACAAAAGGTATGTAGTCGACATGAAAAATTCAGTGCCATGGCCAGGACCCGAACCACGGATCTCCTGATTTCCATCTAGTCCGGGTTCAGGTCCCGGCCATGACATTGAATTTTTCATGTCAACTCGATCTATCCAAAACCTTAACCTGTATATGGCTAGTGTGAAGAAATGATTAATTTCCATCAATTAACTTAAATTAACAAAAGGTGCTCGACTTTTTTCTTGAACATTTTGCCTGAGACCGAGTACGCCAGACCGAGAATGGTTATAGTCTTAAGATCCAGAGCACTGGCCAACATAGTCAACAACAGTAGTCTTTTTATGTTCACATGTAAAATTCATGTAATAGATGCTGTATATGCATACTTCTAGCTGATCTTTACAATTAAACTGTATGTTGTAGTTTTTCCTGTTTGTGGGTGACTGCCTTTCCTGTTTCTTTTTCTTTGTGAGGGTGTTGTGTAATCTTATTTTTTTCATGCCCTCCCCGCCCCCTGCTCCCACCTCCCCCCCTATGATGTAACACAAAATGGCATCATGCAAATCGATGTGAGGTTAGAAAGCGGTATCGTTGCAGAGTCTTTCTGTACCTTTTGGAACATATTGTGCTGGAGAAAGTCAATATGTAGTTCTTCCTGCAGTTATGTAGATGAGGTTGAAAGTGAAGAGTTGGACATGTACTGGCTAGATCTAAGTAACCACAATACCCTATTTGTTTACCGTTTTTAGTTAAGTGTTGGCATCTATGTCTAGAGGTGACATGCTAGCCTATGCTTCCCTAGGTTGTGCGTTCAAAGTTGGTGGAGGGATCCGTAGCGTGATTATGGAAAGGAAGTTAAGCCAGAGGGCCTGTGTTATAGATTTATGGGACATAATAACAGCCTCAAGCCTCATTTTTTAAAGCCTGTGAGCAAAATTAAGCAGCAGTTTACACCCAGAATAGAATGAGATGCTGACAACCACAGTTAAAGAACACTCGTAAATAAAATCTAATCTCAATTATGTTTCAGTGAAAAGGAAATGTTAGCCAAACTATAGCCTTAGCTCAGTTGCTAAGCAAGCAGTCAGAAGCTGAAAGAGTGTTACTGTTAAATTAAACGGCTTCCTAACGTGCATGTAGAAATGAACATCAGGAAACCTCTCCTAGAATCCTGTTGGTCTGCTCCATCCCAATACCTTTGCTGTTCCTCATGTTCCTAAACAGGTTTGAATTAGCTTTTCTTTTGATATTGAAATGCTTATGAACTCTATATTAATAAGTCATTATATTATATCTGATGCACCTTTATATTTTAGCGTGTTGAACGTGAACTGCAAGAAAAAGGTCCAAATCCCCAAGTGGTTCTCAGCTCTACTTTGCCTGAAGTTGTAGCAACTGCACCTGGAGTTACTGTTTCTACAGCAACTCTTGTTCCTGGGGTGCAGCCATTAGGTCTGAACATAGATCTAGCTACTCCAGGTAAGATGCAATTCTTAAACGATACATTTTAACGTTCAAAAGGAATCTCATTATCTTTTATTCCACTTAATTATGCCTTGATAGGATAAGTTTGCAAACATTTGCTTTATGAGCTTATTAGTAATTGACATAGATCCAGCTATTCATATTTGAATACATGAACTTAATTAAAAATTATTCTTTACAGTTTCAACAGAATAACAATCAACAAGAAAATTACAAAATTTAAATGACTGAAACATATCAAAGATATTGCAAATCTCATCCAAGAAGAAAAACAATTGAAATTCAAGAAATTCACATTGTCCAAAAATATTTTACAAATTTAAGAAGATTTTCATGAAAATACAACATTAGCCTATCCCCACAGAATAAATTTAGCATAGAGAAATTACTTTGTAATAAATTATAGGACCATATACCACAAGACAAAATAGCTGGAATTTACAAAATCAATTACCCTGATTGTGATAAAGTGTATATAGGAAAAACAAAGAAATCTAGAAATGAGACTAAAGGAATATATGAGATTCTTAAAATGCAAACAAATGGATAAATCTGCAGTTTCACACCATTTCTTTATGACCAACTATAACATCAAATTGAACATTACACTAATCAAACCAACTAGTCATACAGCAGAATTGGACACATGGGAAAAGATAGTCATTTTTAAACATAAACATAGGATTACTATGGAGGGAATTCGGCACAGAAACTTGTGGTTTATTATACCTAAGCTGCAAGTGGGGCTCTCCGGGAGGAAAGTTGAGGCCAGAGGAGACATATGGTGGCCAAGGCAAGGTGCCAGGACACCTGCCAACACTTCTACCCTGAAAGGAAGCACCAGATGAGAGATGTAAAATGATAATGGAGATGAAATGGAGGGACGGGAAATTCTGGGGAGGTTAACCTGCCCAGCATTCACCTGGCGACCCAGCAAAACCCCTGGGGGGGGGGGGGGGGGGAAGGGCTATGGGTCAGGTAGATCAGCCATGGGAATCAAACCTGAGCCTCCCGAATGCAGGCCACAGACGAAACCGCCTGAGCCATCCTGCTCGGTAAATGACAGTTAATTTCGATTTACTGCTACCAAGTATGCTGTGAAAGTATATTTGACTGTCACATGATGTTACCATTGTTTACAACCACAGGTCAGTTGGACATATTCTGAAGATGGGAACACATGTTAACAGAGATTAAAATAAAGTGATCTTTGTGTTACAAGACAGCTTTTCAATTTTTTATTTTAATTTTTTTTTTAATTTTTTTAATTTTTCAACATTGTTTCCTTGTAACTCTACACACTTCTCCCAGCGATGCACCCATCTCTGTATCTCATCCAAATAGTACTCAGCATTTGTCTCTGCAAAATGATTGTTCACGAAGGTGACTGCCTCTTCATTTGACGAAAATCTCTGTCCGTATGCAATTTTCAGATGAGGGAACAAAAAAGTTGCTTGGGGCTAGATCTGGTTAGTCAAGCAATTTGAACCAAAATTCGTGGATTTTTGCCATTGCAACTGCTGAGGTGTGAGACGGTGCGCTGTCTTGGTGAAACAGGATTTTCTTTTTCTGCAAATGTGGCCATTTTTCCCCAAGTTCTGCCTTAGACTTGTCAAATAATGATGTGCAGTATGCTCCTATAATGGTTTTTCCTTTTTGAAGATAATTAAAATAACTCCATGACTATCCCAAAAAGCAGTCGCCAACACTTTCCCAGCCGAGAAAGCAGTTTTTGCTTTTTTTGGAGCCAGTTCCGTCCATTGTTTGAACTGTAGTTTTGTTTTGGGCGTATAATGGTGTACCCAAGTTTCATCTACAGTAATTAATTGGCACCAAAACTCGGATTTATTGCTCCTAAACTGTGCCAACAGAACGTTGGAAATGTTCATTCCATCATATTTTTGGTATAACATGAGCAAACACGGCACCCAATACGTGGACAGCTTTCTCATGTCTAAATGTTGATTTAATATGTGACAAACACGTTCTTTGGACATGTCCATAGCCTCTGCTATCTCTCTCACTTTAATTCGGTGGTTGTCTAGCACCATTTGGTAAACCTTGGTGATGTTTTCATCGGTAGTTGCAGTTTTTGGATGTCCTGAACATTCATAATCTCCCAAGCTCTTACGGCCACATTTAAATTCAGCTGCCCAAAATTTCACTGTGGTAAATGGTGCAGAGTTCCCATACACAGAATGCAACTCATCTTTGATTTGTGTAAGCATATTGCCTTTCAAAAACAAATATTTAATGACAGCACGATACTCAATTTTGTCCATTTTCATAATATCACTCGCATCAACTCACTCAAATGACTTACATAACAACTGAGCATCCAAAATGGCTGAAATTTTGGTGAGTAACTGTCAACAGATGAACAACGAAATTCACTAGCTTTTATTTATGAGTGCTGCCATCTTCATGTTGAGGTCGGAAACTTTTCAGACCACCCTCGTAAAAATTATTTATTGTGTAACTTGAAACATATTTTTGGGATAGTTAACCATGTTCTTAGCTATGTTCTGACTGCCGCATATCTGTTGTTGGGCTACATTCTGATGGCAGTTGAAAAAAGTTACTAATATTGTTTTCCTTAGGGATTTCAAATTCATTACAAAATAGATCACTTGGTACCTAGTTTTCACAAAGATTATCTTCCCCCATATGGTTAATTCTTGGGTCCTGTATAATGGTCTGGTAAATCTTTGCAAGAAGTTTGTTATATGGCAAACTGTTAAAACACACTGAACTAGTGAGTGTGTGGTGTTTTAGGGCCCGTCGACAACAAGGTTATTTGGGCCCGAAGTCAACACTAAAACCTAAAACCTACACAAATTTAGCTAAAAAGATAAAATAAAAACACTCAACTATTAAAAGGACATAAAAAACCATCTAAAGACTAATATAAAATACAAGTCAGACTTGTTTATTAAAACCTATTTGAGCAACAAACCGCAGTGCCTTAACCACGGCCACTGGGTCGTCCCCTAAAACATTGACCAAGTTAGTCCCCAAGCCCAAAGACTAGCGAACGCGGGCTTACTGCGGGCAATCAAGCAATACGTGCCGCTCAGTGAGGCATACTGCACACGGAGCACACACAGGGGCCGGTTCCCCTCTTAACAGATGGCCATGAGTCGCTCGTGTGTGCCCAATTCTCAGCCGGGTGAGTATCACCTCAGCCCGCCGGTTATCCCTGCAGAAAGTTGGCCAGGGTTGTACGCTCTCCTTTATCGCCCGGAGTTGTGTGCCTTCCAAAGCTGTCCAGGATTGCTGCCAAGCAGATAGGAGCTGGCGACGGAAAAAACGTTGCACATCCTGGTATGGCACCGTAGTTGTTAAACTCCGGGGCAAACGGCAAGCGGACGTAGCAGCCGCATCCGCCTCCTCGTTCCTGGAAATGCCCACATGGCCTGGGGTCCAAGTAAAAACAAAATGGTATCCGCGACTGAGCATTTGCGAGATCTGGGTCTGTATTTTTAAAACAAGGGTGTGAGCGGCAGTGTGCTGTTGCAAGGCCTGAAGAGCACTTAGAGAGTCAGTGCAAACAATAAAAGAGCCAGGAGCTAACTTGCAAATAAAAAGGAGCAAATAGAAGATGGCATACAGCTCTGCTGAGAAGACCAAAGTGGAGTCCAGAAATCAAAATTTATGAGCCTCACCGTTAATGAAGAATGCGCAACCCGTAGTGCTACCTAACTGAGAACCGTCCATAAAGACCGGAACATAGTTAGGGTAACGGCCCAGTAGTTCGGCAAAAAGTTGCTGGAACACCGAATGTGGAGTAGCGAGTCTAGAGTTGCGAGATCAAACCGCGCACGATCGAGCTGCCAAGCAGGATAAGGGCTGATGGACGACCTCTCCACGCGAGGCATTCGGAGGCCTTGCGAATGTAGGAGATCCCGAAATCTTATTCCCATGGGGCGTGTCCGAGAACCAGGGCGCATATAACGGTGGACTAAATCTGGACACAGAACTGGTTTGAAACAAGGATGATTGGGGTAACTTGCCAACTAACTGGGGTAACTTACCAACTAACCTGATCTATGTTCTAATAAAATCCGGCGATGCAAATCTCCTGCTTCTCTGCTTTGAGTGAGTTGCCAGGAGTTTCTGGTTGTTTAAATTTTACTGTAGTTTGATGTTGAATTCACTGAAAATCTTTTGGAATTTTCTGTCTGCCCAAGTGTGGTATGTAAGTCTTTTGAAGGTGTTGTTCAGCATTCATTCCTTGTGCTATTGGACCAACTTCAGAACAATTGGCATGAATCTATGTTCTACCACTGTACCAGGTATGTGAACAACCAAGGCAAATACCTACATATAATCAACTCCACATAAACATGCAGTGATTACTAGTGTAACAAAGATCCCTCTAAATAAAACTTGAGTATAAGTACCAAAAATTTGTGTAAACCATAGTGAACTTAGATTTGCAAGACATTGAATAAACATGAAAATAGCTTAAATTCTATAGACAACTGGAAAACTCCAGCAATCCAGCTCTTTAAATAGGATTAAAGAAGATAACTACAAAAGAATCAAATACAACTGCAACCTTCATAATCCACTTGATAAAATGCAGAATATATTTTCCAAAGAGATCATTCTTGGTATGATATCTGCATTTTTTTAAGGGATGAACTGATCAAAACTCCCTTGAAATTTCCTGTCTGCCCATAGACTATGAATGTAACATGTGTGGTTTAGTGTCATGAATCGACTCACTTTAAATTTATTATAACACCACTGTTTTCAACACTTCCAAGAAAGGAATTGTAACATGCTTCTTTAACTTTGTTGTATTGTTAGACTTGCCATCTCATGAAAATGTTTTCCCAAATATTTTGCACACTGCTTTTGTTATTAGTTCTGTCTACTTCAGAATTGTTCCATACTTAACTCCTGTTTTATTCTGTATCACTGTTGCTTGTTAATAAAACAAAATGTTGAAAATTAGTTTGTATGATATACCTATAAGGTATGATTAGGATTACTACGGAGGGCATTTGGCACCGAAACCTGTTGTTGATTGTTTCTATGCCCCAAGTGGGGTATCCCTGGGAGGAAGGATGAGGTGAGAGGAGACAAGGCTGCTGATCCAAGGAGCTACAACCGTGCTACTGTTTACCAGTTAAAAACGCTCCTGGTGGGACAGCACAACTGTAGCCCACCTGCCATGGTCCAGAAATGGTCAACCAGTTCGGCCCAGAGTGGAAACCGTCCTACCAGAGGAGGAAGTGTTTAGCAGGAGCATATCATCCTGCCATGCAGCGCCTAGACACCTGCTGACATTTCTAACCTGAAAGAGACCACTAGATGAGAAATGATATGAAATGATAATGGGAATGAAATAGAGTGAAAGGAAATTAACCTAGCCAGCATTTGCCTGGTGACCCAGAAAACCTGCTGAAAAAGCCCATGGCTTGGGCAGATCAGCCACAGGAATCGAACCTAGATCTCCCGAATGTGGGCCACACGTGAAACCTTCTGAGCCATTCTGCTCAGTGTTGTGACTTAAGTTTGAATTATGAAACACCTAACAGAACAAATATTTCCATATTTCCATATACTATATTGTCAGGTGTTAAATTTTGATTTGCTTCTTGTGAATTGACAGATTTTGGTCAATAGGATAGGTTAGAGTGTGTCACTATACAGCTTCATTCGTAGCAGGAGTACGAAAGGAGAGTCAATGTTTATTCAGAGTTATAGTTCAGCAACTATTTAGAGATGTGTTTGGCAGTGTACAGTACATTGAACTCTTTATTATTCTTTATAACAAGTACAATAGTATACACAATTGAAAACTTGGTTAAGATCATAGTCCATTTAAAAATAAAGACAATACAATTACAAGTTAAAGTGCTAAAATAATACATAAAGATGATTGTAATACAAATACATTGATAAAAAGTTACTGTAGGTCAATTATAATATCATTATCATTCAGAAATTCTTCCACGTCATAGTAAGCTTTTGATTTAAGAAAATTAGTTAATATATGTTTCAACTTAAGTAATGGAGTAATATTTCTAAAATTTATTGGTAATTTATTGAATAATTTACTGCCAATTAACTTTATAAGGAATGCGAAACTTAAATTTAAAAGTTATCAAGGAAGTATCAAAGGTTTCTATACCAAGATTACAAAGGAATTGTTGGTATCAAGAGTCCCGTATATGCAATTATTTTCTGTGAGTTTTCCCATAAGCTAAATATAGCTTGAAAAAAACAACTAAAATAGTTTTTTCAGTTAATTTTTATGTCACTGTTATTAAATTCCTCCAATCACATATAAATATGGCTTGTGTTTTACTATTTTTCTAGTGAGAAAGCATTTGCTCTGAAGCATATATTAGCTTAAGTTATCTTTATTTAATGCTCTAAAGCTTTGATAATGCTATACAACGAAATTTGACCTTCTTCTTCTTCTTCTTCTTCTTCTTCTTCTTCTTCTTCTTCTTCTTCTTCTTCTTCTTCTTGTTCCTCTTCTTGTTCCTCTTCTTGTTCCTCTTCCTCTTCCTCTTCCTCTTCCTCTTCTTCTTCTTCTTCCTCTTCTTGTTCCTCTTCCTCTTCCTCCTCTTCCTCCTCTTCCTCTTCTTCCTCTTCTTCCTCCTCTTCCTCTTCTTCCTCTTCTTCCTCTTCTTCCTCTTCCTCTTCTTCCTCCTCTTCCTCCTCTTCCTCCTCCTCCTCCTCCTCCTCCTCCTCCTCCTCCTCCTCCTCCTCCTCCTCCTCCTCCTCCTCCTCCTCCTCCTCCTCCTCCTCCTCCTCCTCCTCCTCCTCCTCCTCCTCCTCCTCCTCTTCCTCCTCCTCTTCCTCCTCCTCCTCCTCCTCCTCTTCCTCCTCCTCTTCCTCCTCCTCTTCCTCCTCCTCTTCCTCCTCCTCCTCCTCTTCCTCCTCCTCCTCCTCCTCCTCCTCCTCCTCCTCCTCTTCCTCCTCCTCTTCCTCTTCCTCTTCCTCCTCCTCTTCCTCCTCCTCCTCCTCTTCCTCCTCCTCCTCCTCCTCCTCTTCCTCCTCCTCCTCCTCTTCCTCCTCCTCCTCCTCTTCCTCCTCCTCCTCCTCCTCTTCCTCCTCCACCTCCTCCTCTTCCTCCTCCTCCTCCTCTTCCTCCTCCTCCTCCTCTTCCTCCTCCTCCTCTTCCTCCTCCTCCTCCTCTTCCTCCTCCTCCTCCTCTTCCTCCTCCTCCTCCTCTTCCTCCTCCTCCTCCTCTTCCTCCTCCTCTTCCCCCTCCTCCTCTTCCCCCTCCTCCTCTTCTTCCTCCTCCTCCTCCTCCTCCTCCTCCTCCTCCTCCTCCTCCTCCTATTCTTCCTCCTCCTCCTCCTCCTCCTCCTCCTCCTATTCTTCCTCCTCCTCCTCCTCCTCCTCCTATTCTTCCTCCTCCTCCTCCTCCTCCTATTCTTCCTCCTCCTCCTCCTCCTCCTATTCTTCCTCCTCCTCCTCCTCCTCCTATTCTTCCTCCTCCTCCTCCTCCTCCTCCTCCTCCTCCTCCTCCTCCTCCTATTCTTCCTCCTCCTCCTCCTATTCTTCCTCCTCCTCCTCCTCCTATTCTTCCTCCTCCTCCTCCTCCTCCTCCTCCTCCTCCTCCTATTCTTCCTCCTCCTCCTCCTATTCTTCCTCCTCCTCCTCCTCCTCCTCCTATTCTTCTTCCTCCTCCTCCTCCTCCTCCTCCTCCTCCTATTCTTCTTCCTCCTCCTCCTCCTTCTCCTATTCTTCTTCCTCCTCCTCCTCCTCCTATTCTTCCTCCTCCTCCTCCTCCTCCTCCTCCTATTCTTCCTCCTCCTCCTCCTCCTCCTCCTATTCTTCCTCCTCCTCCTCCTCCTCCTCCTATTCTTCCTCCTCCTATTCTTCCTCCTCCTCCTCCTCCTCCTCCTCCTCCTATTCTTCCTATTCTTCCTCCTCCTCCTCCTCCTCCTCCTCCTCCTCCTCCTATTCTTCCTCCTCCTCCTCCTCCTATTCTTCCTCCTCCTCCTCCTCCTCCTCCTCCTCCTCCTCCTCCTCCTCCTATTCTTCCTCCTATTCTTCCTCCTCCTCCTCCTCCTCCTCCTCCTCCTCCTCCTCCTCCTCCTCCTATTCTTCCTCCTCCTCCTCCTCCTCCTGCTCCTCCTATTCTTCCTCCTCCTCCTCCTATTCTTCCTCCTCCTCCTCCTATTCTTCCTCCTCCTCCTCCTCCTCCTATTCTTCCTCCTCCTCCTCCTATTCTTCCTCCTCCTCCTCCTCCTCCTCCTCCTCCTCCTATTCTTCCTCCTCCTCCTCCTCCTCCTCCTCCTCCTCCTCCTCCTCCTCCTCCTATTCTTCCTCCTCCTCCTATTCTTCCTCCTCCTCCTATTCTTCCTCCTCCTCCTATTCTTCCTCCTCCTCCTATTCTTCCTCCTCCTCCTATTCTTCCTCCTCCTCCTCCTCCTCCTCCTCCTCCTATTCTTCCTCCTCCTCCTCCTCCTCCTCCTCCTCCTCCTCCTCCTCCTCCTATTCTTCCTCCTCCTCCTCCTCCTCCTCCTATTCTTCCTCCTCCTCCTCCTCCTCCTCCTCCTCCTCCTCCTCCTCCTCCTATTCTTCCTCCTCCTATTCTTCCTCCTCCTCCTCCTCCTCCTCCTCCTATTCTTCCTCCTCCTCCTCCTCCTCCTCCTCCTCCTATTCTTCCTCCTCCTATTCCTCCTCCTCCTCCTCGTCCTCGTCCTCCTCCTCCTCCTCCTCCTCCTCCTCTTCCTCCTCCTCTTCCTCCTCCTCCTCGTCCTCCTCCTCGTCCTCCTCCTCGTCCTCCTCCTCGTCCTCCTCCTCCTCCTCCTCCTCCTCCTCTTCCTCCTCCTCTTCCTCTTCCTCCTCCTCCTCCTCCTCCTCCTCCTCCTCCTCTTCCTCTTCCTGCTCCTGCTTCTTTTTCATCATTTATTTATTTATAAATTGCTATGACAGGACATGTATATTATAACTAATTTTTTTCCAATACAGTAAGATGGAATATTGTGCCCAGTTTGGTGACTTAATCGTTGTCATAGTTTTTCTGGCTTTTTTACCATCCACATATGGGCCCACCTCTTTAGTGTGGTGGTAACAGATTCAAGAGGTCCTGAATTTGAACCTTGTTCAGGCAGTTGTCTGGATAAGGTTTTTCTGGGGTTTTCCCTTATTCTGAAAGTTGAATGTTGGTAAACTTATAAACTTTATGGACCCTAGGATCGTTTGAACATCATTTCACCCATTGTTTTATATGACTCAAATTGAAGGGCATTAAGTTAAAATGAGCAAATTTTTAAAAAGTTCACATTTGCCTTACCCTTTCTGCATAGTGAAAACTGATAGCATGAATCCTTACTTCTAAAGTCCTCCTAAAGGTGTATCACTGCAACTCAAATTTAATTCCTGCAATTTCTACCATGGTATCAGTTCTCAACTTTAGTCTGACTTCCGAAGATTCTTGCAAATCCCAGGTGTTAGAACCTGTAGCAGCAATAATGATTCTGTCAACTTCTCTTACAGCTTCTCTTTGCAATATTTCTCTTTCAGTCGAACGAGGCTTAGGTTAAGCTGTTAAACAATTTATTGAACAACAAACAATAAAAAGCACAAAGAAACACAGCATTGATGCATGTCAATGTTGCACAAATACTAAGCTGATCATGTTTACTTCAATTGAGATCAAGAAAGCTAAAAATGCATTTGTTAAAAATCACGTCATTTACCATTACTTTGTCATAAATATTTGTGGTGTTTTAATGCTGTCATTAAAATTAAATTTAAAATAAAAGAAAATTAATTTTAATTGGTTTACAACAAAACCAGAAAGCTCCACTCCATGATGTTGGCAAACCACATAAAATCCCAGCTATTCAACACAGAAATTCTGGAAACAGCAAAACATGCAGTTTCCCAACTTTGTTTTTGTTGCATAAACAACTGAAATGTAAGATATATTTTGTCCATTACCATATCATTTATTTTTCTGTGTTGTTTGCTGACAGGGTTGGTATGTGGTTCTGCTATATCTGGACCTGTGATCCACTCTAGACCCAACAACAGCTTTTCAATCCATACTTTGTTAAACACCAGTAACATTCTACAACTTCCAAACATAACAAACCCTGTGAATTATCCTTTACCCCAAAATACTTTGACTGTAACACCAAGTGAAGAAATGAGCAGCAGATTTGTGTGTGCAGCTCCTGGAATCGGTACAACAACTTGTGCAGTGCAGCAGCAACTTGTACAGGTGCAGCACCATGGAGAGGAACAGCCTGTCTCTCCTCAACCGCTGTCGGCTAGTGCAGATGTGGTGCAGGTTAGTTGAGCGTCTAGTAATTCAAGTATTGAAGATTTTCTGATTTGTAAGTACCTGTACATATAATAAACTCATTTTATTAAATAAGCTATGGTTTAAAGGTAATTTTATATAACTGTGCATTAATTTTAATTCAGCTGCTATAAATAGATAGGCCTACAATCTTAATTCTGAACTGAAAACTATTAAATCCACCACATGTACAATACCTATGTATAGTACTTCGAGAAACTGTCGTAAGTCACTCACATAATAACGATCATGAAGTTTGTCTCAGGTTTGACAATCTGTTTTAATTTGGTTTTTTAAAACTGGGTATGAAATCTTACCTTGCAGTAAATTCACTCAACTCGACAGGTCTTGACACAAATTCAGCAACTTTAATGTATGGGATGTCACTGATATGTTTTGCTGAAAAATTTGAATGTTTCAGGACTTATTTTCTTTGTTTTTGAACTTTGTCATCCTGAATACCCCACAAATAAAAATCGGACTGTGACATCTTGAAAGTGTTCATTGCAATTAATCTTAAATGCAGTTAATCTTAAATTTTTATCCGTTGGCTCCCCTGTTGTATAAATAGTGGCAAAATTTTGTTTCAATCATTCATATAATCTCTCTTCCATTATTTGACCAAAAAATAGCCAGGTTGTTTTAGTAGCTCTGAGTTTACTATCTGCTCATGAAAATCATAATGGCTGTTATTTCTGCTAACCAAACATTAAACTCAAATTCTCTTAACATAAAGAAGAATTTCTTGCATACTGTTTGAAATTTTAGAACAGCAATGGCAGGTGCTATAACTGTTGAGAAAGCACATCTCATCAGAAAAGAGCTGAGTCAGTAATAAAGGATACAGACCTACAACAGAATCACCTTGTTGTAGGCAACTTATCAGATTATAGTTTTAACAGTGTTGTAGTAGTATTACAGAAGACATGGAAGCCTTAACTTGTTTTAGTGTTTATCTTTTTTTGGGGGGGGGGGGAGCTGTATATTTAATAGTTGCCAATTTCATTTAATTTCTTTTCCATTTAAATTTGAATCTTTGCTGTTATATTGTTTCTTACACTGAATCTGTTGCTTCAGATTTATTCATTTGCAAACTGCAGTTTTGAAAGAGGAGTTATCCTGGGAAGTTCTGATTTGAATATAAATATACACCGTAAAACAAATTTGATTGGTGATTTTAATGGTCATTCACCAAAATGGGGATACAAAGACTACAATGCTTGTGGCAAAACTATTGAAGATTTATTAAATTCTAACACTTTAGATCTTATCTACAAGAATGGGAATTGCCCCACATACCTACACTATAAAGGCCAGTGCACTAATCCAGACCTATTATTAGTATCTTCAGAATTAAAAGATAAGACAACACGTGAAATCATTGAAGACATAGGACCTGATCATAGAGCAGTTATTGCATCCATAATACTTCATGACAAACAAAATATTAGCAGGCCAAAGTTGAAATACTCTTGGAATTTTAGAAAAGCAAATTGGACAAAATTTACTGAGGAAACTGAACAAAATCTTTACTCCGCTCAACATGAAGCATCTGTAGATAAACTCAATAAAACAATAACAAATATAATTCTTGAAGCGGCAAACAAATGGATCCCAAGAGGAAAATCTAAAAATTACAAGCCCTTTTGGAATATAGAACTATCAAAGTTAAAAGAAGAAAGGGACATAGCAAGGGAAAAAGCAGAATTGTCCAATAATCCAACAGATACTTAGGAATGGCGAAGAAAGACAGCAAAATATAAAAAAGAAATTCATATTGCCAAAAAAAATGCTTTCAGTGAATTTATTGAAAAAGTTGATTATAGAAAAGGTGCAAAAAAAGATACAGATATATAAGTAAAATTAATTGTCAGAAAGAAACAAGGAAAGAACCACTCAAACTAAATGGGAAAACACTTCAAATTACTCTATTTCTGAAGCCTTTAATAAGTATTACAGCTCTCAGCATAAACTTTCCTCTGAAGCAAAAAGAAAACAAAGGCAGATTAAAAAAGATCTCAAAAAATTTAAAAAGTGCCCAGAACAAATGATATATTCAGCAAAGATTTCACCATAAGGGAACTACATCATGCCATCCATGAGTTGAAAGATAAAGTGTCCTGGACCAGATAAAATACATGCTGAATTTCTGAAACACCTAGGACCAAAGGGAAGAAAGGTACTACTGAAATTATTTAATATATCATTGACCTCTACTGTACCTACAGAGTGGAAAAAAACAATAATTATTTCTATTCTAAAAAAAGACAAAGCACCCGACAAAATAATTACAGACCAATTTCCTTAACAAGTGTCATTGCAAAAACAGCAGAACGTATGATTTCAGCAAGGCTAAATTGGTTCTTAGAAAGTAATAACATAAGAACTGCTCAAACAGGATTCAGACAACACTTATCTACTAAAGAAAATACAATTCAACTATCCCAAGATGTCAAAGAATCTTTCAACAAAAATCAAGATACGCTGTTAGTTTTCATTGATTTTGAAAAAGCATACGATTCAGTATGGAGGCGCAAACTTCTTGAGAAACTTTCAAAACTAGGCATTCAAGATAACATGTTAAATTGGATCACTCAGTTTCTCTCTCAACGTTTCTGTCCTACAAAATACAATGACAGTACATCCAAATTCCGACAAATAAAAATGGGCCTACCACAAGGTGCAGTACTGAGTACAACCTTGTTCAACATCTACATCAATGATCTTCCTACGGCTGTATCAAACACAGAAATAAAGACAACACTTTTGCAGATGACATGATCATGTGGACATCTTCCCCACAAATAGAGAAATCCAAAACTTCAATGGAAAAGGCTCCGATACTATTGGAAAAGTGGACTGACAACAATTTGATGAAAATAAATACTGATAAAACAACATTCCAAATATTTAGCTTAAAAAAGAGAATCCCTAAACTAAATCTGCAGTTCAAGAAAACAAACCTGAAACAGACATATGAAACAAAATATTTAAGAACAATTTTTGATTCAAAATTATCTTGGAGACATATTGAAGCAGTAGTAAACAAATCAACAGCAAAATTTTCAGTTTTGAAAAGATTAGCTGGAGTCAAGTGGGACAGTAATCGGGAGACACTGAACACCACATACAAAAGTTTCATCAAGCCAATACTTCTTTATGATGCAGAGGTAATAATTGCAGCAAACAGTTCTAACATAAATCACCTCGAAGTATGCCAAAATGAGGCCCTGCGTCTAATAACCGGTGCAGCAAAATCAACTCCAATCACGGCAATGCAAGCCTTAACTCGGAACTATCCAATACATCTAACTTTAGAGCAGGCACTAATACAACATGAAGATATGTTGCGGTTAAAAACAACAAAATGGGAGAAAATATTACTACAACCAATCACGATGAAAACACAAACAAGTTTCCTACACAAAGTTATGGAATTAAAAACAGATCTGAATCTTCCTAATGCTAAAGAAAACATTTTAATCAAAGAAAACCCACTGAGTTTTGAACCAATTATTCAATTAGATATAGAACAAATAGTTACAAAATCTGAAACTTCCAAACCTGTACTAAAAGCACTAGCATTAGAAACTGTGAACAACAGATATCCACCCGAAGAATGGTTACATATATACACAGATGGATCTAACTTGGACAACAACTCAGGAGCAGGAATTAAGTGTGCACTGTTCTCATTCTATCAACCAGCAGGATACCACACAACGAATTTTGATGCAGAAGTAACGGCTATTCATATTTCACACCAACACCTATACAGAATAGATAAATTAAAAAATGTGAAATAAGTTCAGATAAAATGAGGTCAATCCAAATTAAAGAATGTCACAAAATGATCCAACAATTTCAAAAACTACAGAAAAGAATTATGCAATGGTAGACTATTATACAATATATATGAAATACAAACAAAACTGGCGATTTTGTTACAGTATTCACAGTTATTAAAATATATATGTCACAAAATGATCCAACAACTTCAAAAACTACAGAAAAGAATTATATTACAGTGGATACCTGCACATTGTGGAATTGCTGGAAATGAATCAGCTGATTTTCATGCCAGAAAAGGGTGCAAATTTAATTCAGAACAAAAGTAAAAACTTGCCCTTTACATCCATAAAAAGATTAATCAAAAACAAATATAGAAACAAACAGAACCAATCAATATCTAACAAAGCAAAAGATAAAAACTGGAACATTTTAATTAAAAATCCAGAAATTATTCCAGAAATCCCACGTAAAGCTGCAGTAGCAAATTTTAGATTACTTACGGAACATGATTATTTGGCCAAACACTTACACAGAATAGGAATTTATACAAGTCCAAATTGTCCTCTGTGCAACAAAGAGGAAATGACTGAAGAACATCTTCTAACCTGTGAAGCCCTACCTGCTGGATCCACTACACAGAAATATTGGAGAGCAAGAGAGCTAATGGCTTCATTGCCAAAGCCTAGCATTTGAAAACAACACTTGTCACAAATGTAATATTTACACATAAAAACAAATTTCTCAGAAGTCAATTGTTGTAACATCTCTGCTAATGAAGTTAATTGCTTGGAAGTTCAAAGAAAGATAGGCAGTTAATGAACGTCAGTTAGTGTGGAGGAGAGCCAGCCTGGGCAAAGAACCAAAATTCCATGTGGGTGGTAAGGATGTGTTTTGGAAGCCTCATATTTGTTTACAAGTGGAGAGTGTTCGTGTCGTGCTTAATTTAATGCGGAGGACCACCTTGATTTTAGCAGAAATCAAGGAAACTGATTTTGTGGACTGTACTGGATAGAGCTGTATTCATATCACTAGATAAATTTATTGCACACGCTACATTTCTTATGTGAATAATCATGAAGAAGACAACAATACATTTAATATTTGAGATAAACTAAAACTGTTTTTTCATTGCAACAACCGCTGCACACAGCCACACAACGAAGCACATCACATGTCTCAACATGTCTGTAACTAAAACGGAAGAAGAAGACTATTTTCTTGCGTGCTGGCGAGTCACATGATCAGCTGGCCGCATAACCGGCGCCAAGTGAAATATTCATGCGCCCGCCGGAACAAATGACAATAATGGCGCAAACAGAGAGTCAGAGAATAAAAACAAATTTAGCTTAAGTTTTCCTTGTGGGGTTGGTCAGTGCTACCATTGTAGTTTATTTATCTTGTATTTCTTTTTAATTGATTACAAACCAGTAACTCTTCATAAATATATTTAAGACACATGTTTTACAAAGAAAACACGTACAACTTACTCAATACTATAGTTACATATTCCTATTGAACTACAGTCACGCTCCCCCCCCCCCCCCCCCCCCCCAAGGGCCCACCTTCAGTGAGCATGGTTTTGGCGCACTCACATTCCCGAGTGGCTGGCTCATCATTTAACCCCTTCTGCCTCTTATCAACTATGCCATGTCCATGTACTGTCTAGTCAATACTCATCACCTTCCTCTTCTAGATTTTATTATGATCATTAGTTGTAAGGCCCTAGGTTTACTAGCTCCTCTCACCTTGTGGCTCTTTCCTAGGTTTCGACACAAGACAAGTGTGCTCAATGGATGTCTCAGGCACAGAGGTTGAGCAGTCTCTTTGCTCTGGCCCTATGTGTAAGCTAGGGTCACACAGCACTGTCACAATTCCTTGAGGCCTCAGCTTTTGTTAATTCTCAAATGGCCATGTGCTTGGATTAGTAGCTAGTGTAATCAACCAGAGGTCCCCTGAATCTGCATGTGTTTTGCATGCAGTGCAGTCTGAAATGGGAGCCACAGGTGGTTATTCCTGTGGAGGCTTAAAAGTGGGATGTGCATGGTGAAAGGCTTACACATGGACCAGCATTTGAGATTGGAGAGTAACTCTTCTGTGTAGGACTGTTTCTACTTAATAAAGGAAATTTAGCTGGTTTGTCACTACTAAATTTGTGCCACCAAGAAATATTTCCATTTAAGATGGATTTCGGCTTAACCAGGAGTCCATCAGTTGAAGGCAAGTTTTACTGTATACAAATACAATTTGGTAGTTGTCACTTTACTTTTTCCAGTACATCTCAACATTTTATATTGGCTTATGTGTGGTTGAATGAATTTAGTGACAGTTTTTTTTTTTTTTTTTTTTTTTTTTTTCAATTCTTACGTCACTATTTGTAGTCTTTTTTGACACTTTTTCACCTACATTTTTATATTATTGAGGGACTAATTTTAGGCGCCATCGCTTCCATTTTCAACCTCTATCCAACTTCATCTGTTGATAACCAATTTTTCCTTTAAGATCATTAGGAAAAGCATTAAATATTTTGATGGTTTCACAATACATACCTTTCTGGAAGTGAGAAAGTTTAGTGCTGGGATGATGCATGTTACACTTTTGTCTAGTGTTTATTCTATGAATATCATTAGTTATAAATGAGGCACGATTGCATACAAAAAATGTTAGGATTGAGTATGTATGCATACAAAGAAGGGTTAATATCTTGAGTTCTAAAAAGATCTTTGCGGGAGCGTCTGCTTTTAGAAATGATTGTTATAACCTTTTGCGTAAGAAATATTTGCTTATTTTCTACTGAGTTGCCCGAAAATAATACTCTGTGATACAGTAAAAATATGCATAATACACTAATTTAAGTGTATCTATAGAACTTACTTTAACCATTGCTTGTATAGCATTACAGGCAGAGTTGAGTTCAGGTAAGATATACTTTACGTATATTTCATATACTTTATGAGATTTATAATGTAAATATAAGAGCACTTTAAATAATGAAGCCCACCTCATTAGCATGGATGGTAGTGTGTTTGCCTTATGTTCAAGAGGTCATGAGGTTGAATCTCGGTCAGTGTGAGTTACCTGCTTAAGGTTTTTCTGGGGTTTTCCCTTATCCTGAAAGGCAAATGTTGGGTAACTCTAAGCTCTAATAGTATTAATTAAAACTATGTTGTCACGGCAACAGGCATAAAAGTTTCGGCACAAATAAGAAAACAGTCGGCGGATAAAGTTTCATGGTAATAATGAGCCTTGCTAAGCAGTTAATGATAGCGTGGCTATTGTAAACAAGCGCTGGCAAGCAAAGATAACTGAGGTAAAGGACTTGCCACATAGATTGTTATGCTTTTGGAATGTGATAGAATATTTGGTTTCTTTATTCTTCCGGAAATTTCTGGACTGATAGAGACTGTTCGGGTTCTGGTTTATTGTAGAACAATCTAGAATTATGAATTAGGTATTTAAGGACATGACGGCTCGCAAAAGGTAGTTGTTGTAAAACAGTGAGTACTGTAACAAAAGTGTTATTGTAACGAGAGCTAATGATGTAATCTGCTGTCACTATTTGTTATTGTGATCGACCTTGGTAGACTGATGGTGTGTATGTGTAGTGTTTAACGCCCGCTTTTACTACATACGGCACCGCAGGCGATGACACTGATGATACATGAGATGAAGATGGAGCACCGGTGGAATGAGATGGCGGGGAAAAATGGAGATCCCGGAGAAAACCTGCCCCAGCGCAGTGTTGTCCACCACAAATCTCACTTTGCAGTCGCCTGGGATCGAACCCGGGCCGCCTTGGAGACTGATGGTGACGTAATGTAATGCTGTTGTAATCTATAAGAGTATTTCTACGAAAATAAAGGAGATTTTCAATTTCTGCAACTCAGCCTTTTAATTCTACGAATCCAAGTCACAATATTATGAATCAACTGAGACACACTGTACTTCACTTGCAGAATGTGAAGTACAGAGTATCTCAGTCAACTCATAATACAATTTTAATTATTACATTACTTCCCAGTGTTCCAATTTAACCTTTCAAATTATTAATATAATACTAACAAATGCCTAATTATCAGTTTGAAAGAAATCATTTTGGTTCACATACTGTCCACATATTCTAATCAGCAGGGTTAGAATTTTTAAATGCAAATTTCGGAAGAAAAAAGGAAGGGAGAAGGTACTCAAGGTTAAAAATAAAAAGGAACAAAAAGGTGCTTATTCAAGTAATACAATACTTTTCCTCTATTCTTATTTATTGAATTACAAACAAGTACATCAAATTATCGCTCAGAAGAAGGAAAACACATGAAGCTGTTATAGTTCAAGACATTAAACATGCCTGCCTCGGTAGCATAGATGGTAGCGTGTCTGCCTCACGTTCAAGAGGTCCCGAGTTCGAATCTCGGTCAGGGTGAGTTACCTGGATAAGGTTTTTCCGGGGTTTTCCCTTATCCTGTTGTTCAGATGTCAGGTAACTCTAAGCTCCTTGGACCCCGGACTCATTTGAGCACCATTTCACCCATTTCATTCATCGTGTGATATGACTTAAGGTTGGAGGACGTAAATTACTAAAAACAACAAACATTAAGCATCTCTACATTTTTAAAGGTAAGTCTGTTTCTCTTAGGAGCTAGGATGTCTTTGTAGATGCTAAAGCTTCTTTCAATATGCCATAAACCAGTGGGACAAATCTTGTATTCACTTGGTATGGCAATTCTGCAGATGTGGCTAAATCCTCATGTCCGGATTGTTCTGAAGACTAAACTGAAGTTTATCTTTGGCAAAGTCATCTAACTGCTCACTCACGGAAGTAAAAAATATCCAAATGTTTCTCCTTTTCCAATACTTGTTCTTCTAATAGTTAAATAGATGCATTCAGGTACTGTCTACCCACCACAAGAAGGCAAGAGACAAATGAAGGGGAGAGGGGTTTGAACTGTTAATCTGCTGTGGTAGTGGATCTGTTTACTAGGAAATGAGTGTGTGAGTACATACGAGTCATCCAGTTTGCCAGATCTAATGGTTGTGTGATAGGTATTATGTATGGCTGAGTTATGTGACAACACTTCATATTTTAAATGAATCTAGCATCCTTGTCATACTCGGAAGGCGAGCATAAACATCGTGGGTACAGCAAGTGATTGTTACATATCCCTCTAGCTTGCCTTCTTGTGCTGGGCTGACAGTACTTTTTAACTATGGACACAATTCTGTCTGCAAATTATGTATTTTCTCTGGTAATAGAAGTTGCTGTGCCTTGGAAATTGCAGCTGTGTCGGCTGGATCCAAAGAAAGCACAAAAACTCTTTAATTTTGTCAAAATTCTCACACAACATATCAGCATACTCAATCCAAGATCCCTAGCGAGTAATGATCATCAGTTTGGAAGGGGCAGGCCAGTGGTTTCCTTGTGGACCACAACGTGATTTGGAGCTTTTCAGCAGAATCTTCTTCAGGTTAGAGATGAACTGATTTGCGATGTCATTCGTTCCTTATGGATTCACAAACCCTGTGATGGGCATGAACCAAGCATGTCACATAAAGGCTTCAGTTGGGTAACAGCTGAAACCATGTACGGAGCCTGGTCCATAACTACAAGAAGTAGGTTTTCAAACTTGATACCAGCAGGCGAGAGTTTTTGACAAAAGTTCATAATTGATTGCATTACTGACTGGCTTTGGGTTTCTGCAGCTTATTCATTTTTAACAACACTGTGCTTAACTTTCTCCACAGCTAAGGGAAAACTAAAATGTTCAAAACATATCATTCCATTGAGTGTATGGTTTCATCCACAGTGATTCCCACATCACAATGAGACACTTTCTCTTTATTCTTTGTATGGTTCCTTGGTAAACAGGCTCCATGTAGTTTTTTCTTAAACTACTCTCATTTGGCATTGACATCTTTGTTTATTTTTCAAGAAATCCTTTGAAGGCTGGATGATTCACTTTGAGAGGAATTCCTGCTTGTGTAAGAGCTGCACACAATTTAGTGTTGATTTCCTTAAAATTTTGGCTTTTGGAAGAACTCTGTTGGAACATTTCATAATAGAGACGCCTGCGGAGTCTTGTTCATTGATGCTTAGAGCTGGAATAGTGCTGTTTGATGCAATCTTGCTGGTGTTTTTCATCTAACGAAATTCCTGAATCACAAATAGTACCTAAAAAAAGTTCCATTTGTGTCTGTGAAATCTTGTTTGAATTCCTGAGCCAGAAGAAGTCGAGCACTGGACACCTTTGGCATGTTAAAATCTAATATGTTTAGCAATGTAACAAAGGACTAACACCAGTTCTATTGCTAACTCAATGTGACTTGCACAACTCCATTCACTTACTGTCCACGCTCTTATATAGCACTGCAACAATTACCAAAATGTTCTCATTCATGCTGGAACTTCAGTCTCAGTGATTTCTAGTAGCTTCAAGCAGAACCCAGAGCCAATTCCAGGAACTATGCATGTACGGTTATTGCTGTCTGTGTGACCTTGCAATCTGCGTGAACAGTTGACCTGTCACAGTATGAAACTCACATTCACAAACAGGTGGCTACTGATTGTGGTGAAATTAAAAGGATAGAGTGATATATAAAGACAATGAATCATCAGTTGCATTTTTGCAGTCTGCCTTATAGCTGTAAAGCAAGAGAAAGAGGATTTGTCGTACAGAATTATTTTACATTGTAGGTGTGCTTTCAACTCCTCGCAGCATTTACTGAAAGAGTTAGGCTTACTCTTACATATTCACAGCAAGCTTAGGAGATAGTAATTAAAAGTTAAATATTTTATATTCATTAAAATCATATAGAGTAAAATGAAAGGAAACTTAAAAGGAAAAAAAGGGGTGCAAGGGGATTATGGGCATAGTTGGGAAAAAAGGGATAAAGTTACCCAAAAAGGGAAAAGGTACATGAAAAATGCCACTTTTGGGAACTAGAAATAAAACCACACGGTAGTATCTCTCAGAAGAGCTTAAATTTACCGTAAGAAAAAAGGTGCACATCTAAGAATTCTAATCATGCTAATCAGTAAGTACTTTACATGCCTAATGAAATGTGAGGATGTATTTGACCAATCTGTTGTCTTGTCACATGTACTTAACTGCCGGTTCTTACTGCCAAAGCACTCATACTTGTAGCTAATGCGATCTTTAGCACCTGCTGAAACTGCTTGCATGGATTCTTACACGAGAACTATTACTGTGCTCATTCACTTGAAAGTTCGATAGCATCATTTCTGCTCAAAAATCTGCTGCGGAATAGAACTTCAGTGCCCAAAACTGAAGCCTAAAAAGTGTCGCATGTGACCACTTGCAAGTAGCTGCTGGACATCCCTCACCCACTCTGTGCCACAGGGGTAAACTCCCTCCCACAAAATGCTGTGTTATTATATGTATATGTTCCTGTATATTCTGGGCTCATTTTTGGTTACTTCCAGCTATACTTCACAGCTGATTTTTGGCACACAGGACCCACATAGGGCAGAGATGATGGCATCAAACTCTCATACAGCTATTGTTATGTTCTGGCCTTATGAACTCTGAAAGGAATGCATTCACTACAGACATACACAGGTATAGACAAGGTGATGTAATGATATACGAGTCGTGCACAGATAGATATGCTGGGAAGATAACATGCAGTCTACTTATTACACAAGCGGCAGCCCGTTGTGTAGCTTGTGACACTGGATATGAATATTGTTTTTTTCAAAGCTTCTTCATCACATTTATCTATAATGCTACTTATAATTTCATGCCCTTCCGAATGCACAACCTTAAGTTTCTTAAGATCTTCAGACATGGTGAGAAGACTAGTAAATCTTGCAGCACTGAACTAGTTCTGCATGTTATGTGACTTTCTGCAGGTGATTGTTGAATGTTTACTGTATTGCTCACTCGCTGTGTAACCGGACAACGGTTCCCCCTCTCCTCCACACCGCATTCTGCGGAGGTCACGAGTCCAGAACACATCTATATGAGCATAGTGATAGTTCCCTTGATATCATTTCTCTGAAGAAACAAATTTTCAATATTTTGTGACTTAAATGCTTTCCCATGTCAATGCTTTAATTCTGTTTTCATAAATGCTGTATATAGGTTAAAGATGAAATCAGACTGAATAATTCAATGCCATAGCTGGGATTTGAAACATGGATCTTGGGTCAGTTGAGCACTTAATGTTGATGTATAGTTTACCACACCAAAGAAAATCCCAGGGGAATGAGATGCACTGGGGGAAATTGCATGTGTATTTTTCCATCGGTATACTGCACATGGACTGTACTTCTATTGCTGAAGCGTGTAAACAACTGCAGGTAGGTACAACCTGACCATGATAACTGCCTCACTGCACAGCTTAGAACAATCATAAACTGCACATTCTGGAATTGCACTTAAACGCTTTGCATACTGCTGTTTATCAACTGTATCATAACTGTATCATAACTATATCATTGTAATATTACAATATACATTCGTAAATTATTAAATGTGAAATTTCGGTGCTTTTCACTGAAGCAGTTTTTAAACAGTGAAAAATTACTTGCAGTGTCACATGAAGTCAACAGCTGGAAATGTAAAGAACTCCACTGTGTCATCTGGCATGTTTTACTTCTTACTAATTTTGAAACTGGCAGACAGCTTGATAACCACTATTTTTGTTTAGAATTTCTGGAATTTAGTTTTCACCCTTTCGATACCTGACACAAGAGGTATTCTATTAATTGAATTAGCTGAGTCCTCTATTATGCACTTGCTCCTGGACATTTTACAGCTTGATGTTTTTTTAATTGTTTGATAGCTTTGAGTTATACTGCAAAATTTTTGTATATGAACTGAAGATTTTCAGATAGTTCATATGATATCAGAGACTTTGCAGTTACAATAACAGATGAATCTGCATCACATAGAGTGCTAATAACATTTGCAATATCACTATATGTGACGGCCTCTAACCAAATATCCCATCTTGTAATTATCTGTGGTGGCAGAGGAATCGTTAGTGCCATATTACAAAATATTGAGATTCTCGCAGGGGCTTTGACACTTGCAAGGCAATGCTTCACTAGTTTGCAGAGTACTGCGTTACGCTTCTTTTTAACGTTTGCTTATAGTGGCAGTTGTTTGCACATTTGATGACCATGCTGTACAATTGACATCATTCATACTCTGCATCCTAGTTAATCTGTATCACATTGAGCATACATCCCTCCACCTTTACTGATTAAACATAGTTCCAATACCCTGCCTGGTAATTGTTTGACACTTGGTTCAGTTCAGTTATAGCTCATTGAAAAAAAAATGCTTTTTTAATGGTTCTACTCCTTGTGTATCATGCATTCTCTGTCACACACATTCACTGTTCTTGTTGCACTGTTTTTAAACAGATAAGGGTAGCACATTCCTGTCAGGTACTTTCTTTCCGTTGGCAAACAGTAGCTTAGTTGGTCAGAGCAACAGCCTTTAAGCTGTGATTCAAATTTCAACTGTACCTGGGACCTTGAGGTGTTCCAGAACCCTGTCTGCTGGCAGAACCAACCAGACGTACCCAATGCCCCTGGGTTTCAGGAACCTGTTCTGCCGAAACCTAACCATTCGAACTACTCCCTTTTGGTAGGGGCTCAGAAAGTTTGGTCCAGCATTCTTCTAGTAATGTTAGAAGTACAAGTGCTAAGGGTTTGCAGTGCCCGCACCAAGGCAGCTAAAGGGGTTGGAACTCCTCCCTTATGGGGATTATTTTGATACAGTAAAATATGAATTAAGATGTATTATTTCTCTGAAGTGAACTGTGTTAATTTTTTATTTGAAAATTGCATTGGAATGGTATGACCAGCACTCCTGTAGCAGAGATTTTTCTTAGGAGTTATTAATCATCAAATTAAGATAGGTGTTGAGGTTGGGGTAGTGAGAGTAAGATTATTTGTTGCCTGAATGATATATAGCAGAAAAAAATTGTGAAATCAATTATAATTGTTACTGTAGATTGTTCAAATCTCTATACAAAGATTAATTCTTTTTTGCAGACCACTGCTATAAGTGATCGCCCAAAGGCTAAACCAGTATCAAAGAAGGAAGGTAAAGGTGTTAGAAAACAGCAGGCCTATCAAGCTGCACTCCAGCAGCAATTGCAGATCCAACAGCAGCCACAGCACCAACACCTTCAGCAGCAGCAGCAGCAGCAGCAGCAGCAGCAGCAGCAGCAGCAGCAGCACCTCCAGCAGCAGCAACAACTGCAGCAGCACCACCAGCAGCTTCATCATCACCACCATCATCATCTTCTACAACAACAAGCACCACAACAGCAACAACAACCTACACCACAGCAACAGCAACAACAGCAGCAGCAGCAGCAGCAGCAGCAACTTGCGAAGCAACAAACTCACCATCACCATCACCACCAGCAGCAACAACAAATACTTCAACATCAAGAACAACCACCAATGCAATTTCATCAACTACATCATTATAGCCAGCAGCTTCAGCAACAGGTAATTTAATCTCTCTTTATTTCTTTGTTCAGATGACAGTTTGCCCTAATTTACAGTCAGATTAAAATGTAAAATTGCAATAGTTAATACTTTTTCATTAAGTCCTACCAAGCGCAGTAAAAAGGTAACTTTAGATCTGAAAAGTAATTGAACGAGGTTATTCTGTGTTATTGATTTATTTTACAAAACAAAACAAAAATGTATTCAGATAGAGAAAACTTTTAGACATTCACAACAGGAAGGAGGTAGAGAGCAGTGCTTATTTTAGATTGAGTATGGAAGCAAAAGAGATCTTAAGCTCCTCGGACAGGGTCAGATTTTGGTCAAATTAATTAGTTTAGTAGACCTTGCAGACTTGTCACAATTTCACAACTTTTCTTGTCAAATTGCTTTATATATTCAACATTTTTGAAAGACTTGAAAGCAAATATGGACATGGTCTAAACTGTTAAACATTTCGAGATTCAACTGTATTGGAACACCACAGTGAAGCGAAAAATTATTAAATTTTAGATGAGTCGCATTTTTTACACATCTGCTTCACTTTCGTACCTATTTTGAGGACATGTTTCGCAAATCATCGCTTGCATCTACGGCTCTTGTGCGACTGAAGTTAGATCCAGCGGTGTGGGTAATTCTGGGGTTGTTGCTGCCATCTGTTGATTTAGTGATGAACTGAAATGTGGGATTCTCTTCTAGCGGGATTTCAAAGTTCATTAGTTGGTTTTTATGTTTTTCTATGTATATCCTCTCCCATATGACGAGTTCACTATGTTTTTGTACGTATTTTAGTAATTCTGTGCTATCTTCAATTTCATGATTTTCAGACCAGAAATGAGCTGCTATTGCAGACTTATCAATATTTTTGTATCTTAAGTGCCTGAAGTGTTCTTTCTTTCTAGTGCCTATGTTCCTTTTTGTCCTTCCTATGTAAATTTTTTCACAGTCTTTACACTTAATTTTGTAAATGCCTGACTTTTCCTCTGGTTTTATCTTATCAGTATTATTACTGTGAAGTAGGTTTTTAATGTTGTAATTGTTTTTTGGTGCCAATGTTATATTGTATTTCTTGAATATTTTTTGGAACTTTTTTGTGGCCCAGGGGTGGTAAGTAAATTTAGCAAATCTAGTTTCTTGTTTTATTGGTGTGAGAGCTGTGATCTGTTTTAATTTCTTTTGAAGTTTGAATAATTTTAGTTTTTTATCTACAAGGTTTTTTCCATATCCATTTTTAATTGCAGTTTTTAAGATTTGATGGTATTCGTTTTGATATTCTTGCTGGCTGAGAGGTAGATTTACTAATCTGTGTGTCAGACTGTTGATGGTTGCATGTTTGTGTGGAATTGGGTTGAAACTATTTGCTTTGATGTAATTATCTGTGTGTGTTGCTTTTCTATGAATGCCAAATTCTAGTTTTTCATTGCCTTTTTTGATTTTAAGGTCTAAAAAAGGTAGAGTACAGTCCTCTTCAGTTTCTACTGTGAATTGTATGCTGGGTTCTTGCAGGTTGAGTAGTTTCAAAGCATCATCTATTAGTTTGTAGGGCACTATTGCAAAGATGTCGTCTACGTATCTGTACCATGTTTTAAACATATGAGGGAAGTTAATTAGGAGTCGATTAATAACACAAAACAACACTCACTTTTAAATTTTCCCGGAACCGGTTTCTGAGGTCTTCCCTCTATCTTCAGCCGGACATCGACTAGTTCTCATTGGTGTAGCTGGCAATATTTTGTCTTCGGTCTCCTCTGGTGGCGGTTCGAGGAACTTGCTGAACAAATCTTTCTGGGGGATGTCGAAATTGAATACTTTGTTCCTATTTTTTGAAATAAAGATTTGTTCCCATGTGGACAGTTCTTCTTTTCCTGTTGTATGTTTTAGTAATTTTGGTTCTGGATTTATGTTGTGGTTTTTTTCCCAAAAATGCGTGGCAACTGCTGATTTTTCTAATTGTTTGTATTTTATGTTCCTAAAGTGTTCCTTTGCTCTTGTTTCTAAATTTCTTTTCGTTTTTCCAATATAAATTTGACTACAGTCACAGCATTCAATTTGATATATACCAGATTTTTTGTTAGATGGAATGGCATCTTTGATGTTTGAGCAAATTAGGTTTTTTAAGGAGTAATGGTTCACTGGAGCTAGTTGAATGTTTTGTTTTTTGAAGACTTTTTTGAATTTATCAAAGGCCCATGGATGGTAAGTGAATTTTTTGAAGATCATTTTAGTTTCTGTAGCTGAGAGGGTTGTGGTTTCCTTTAGTAGTTTCTTCTTTTTTGCTAAGTTCACTTTTTTGTCTACTAGTGATTTGGGAAAGTCATTTTTCTGTGCTATTTCAATAATTTTGTTGTATTCTATTTTGTATTCTTCTGCTGTGAGAGGGATGTTGACCAGTCTGTGTGCTAAACTATTAAAGATTGCCTGTTTGTGGGATCTTGGATTGTAGCCATTAGCTTTTATGTAGTTGTCTGTCTGTGTTGGTTTTCTGTAAATGCCAAAGTTTATTCTATTTTTATTTCTGATTATTTTTAGATCTAAAAATGGTAAATACTCGTCTTTTTCAACTTCTACAGTGAACTTGATGCTTTCTTCTTGAATATTTAAAAGTTTTAGTGCATCACTGATGTGTTTTTTTGGCACTATGGCAAATATGTCATCTACATATCTTTGCCAGAGTTTGAACATCCATGGGAAACCTTTAGTGATCCTTATTTCTAGTGCACTCATGTACACAGACTGGTCAACATCCCTCTCACAGCAGAAGAATACAAAATAGAATACAACAAAATTATTGAAATAGCACAGAAAAATGACTTTCCCAAATCACTAGTAGACAAAAAAGTGAACTTAGCAAAAAAGAAGAAACTACTAAAGGAAACCACAACCCTCTCAGCTACAGAAACTAAAATGATCTTCAAAAAATTCACTTACCATCCATGGGCCTTTGATAAATTCAAAAAAGTCTTCAAAAAACAAAACATTCAACTAGCTCCAGTGAACCATTACTCCTTAAAAAACCTAATTTGCTCAAACATCAAAGATGCCATTCCATCTAACAAAAAATCTGGTATATATCAAATTGAATGTTGTGACTGTAGTCAAATTTATATTGGAAAAACGAAAAGAAATTTAGAAACAAGAGCAAAGGAACACTTTAGGAACATAAAATACAAACAATTAGAAAAATCAGCAGTTGCCACGCATTTTTGGGAAAAAAACCACAACATAAATCCAGAACCAAAATTACTAAAACATACAACAGGAAAAGAAGAACTGTCCACATGGGAACAAATCTTTATTTCAAAAAATAGGAACAAAGTATTCAATTTCGACATCCCCCAGAAAGATTTGTTCAGCAAGTTCCTCGAACCGCCACCAGAGGAGACCGAAGACAAAATATTGCCAGCTACACCAATGAGAACTAGTCGATGTCCGGCTGAAGATAGAGGGAAGACCTCAGAAACCGGTTCCGGGAAAATTTAAAAGTGAGTGTTGTTTTGTGTTATTAATCGACTCCTAATTAACTTAATTTATACAACAACACTGTTTTCAACACTTCCATAAAAGGATTTATATGAGGGAAGGCTTTAGTAATATGTGTTTCGAAAAAGCTCATGTATAGATTGGCCAAAAATGGTGATAGCGGGCTTCCCATAGCTAGTCCTGAAATTTGTTTATAATATTTTCCATCGAAGACAAAATAATTTTGATGTATACATAATTCAGTCATTGCCACATATTCTTCCATTGCATTGGCATCCAGGTTTATAGAATTTAGCCATTTTTTCAGTTGAATCAAAAGTTTGTCTAATGGAATGCTAGGGAAGAGGGAGCGGACATCAAAGGATACTAAAGTGTCATGAGGTTTTAGTTTAAGATTTTGAATTTTTTCTACCAGGTCTAAAGAGTTTTTTATACTCAGAGTATGGAATTGTGGAAAGGACTGAAATTTTTTGGTTAGCCATTTTGCCAGAAGGTAAGTAGGAGTGTTTATATTATTTACAATGGGTCTCATGGGTATGTTGGGTTTGTGTATTTTAGGGTAGGGTTGTCTGTATAAAGTCAAAGAGAAAATTTATCGTCAAAATAAGAAACTAAAACGTAATCATAATCATTGGCAACCAAAACATAACAAAATTTCAGCAAAGAACACATCCCTAGATAGTGTAATTAATCTCTCAAAGCAAAATTTTAACAACGAAGAAATAGATGTACTTAACCAAGGCCTAAAAACATGTATAACGTACTCCAGCAACCCGGATGAATTCATTGCAGACATAGAATTAGCAGTAGAAGGCTTGGAAACCATGGACAAAAATATAATTAGGAAAAAATCAGCTCCTATATTGGAAAACTTAATAAATAAAAAGCCAATAAAACATTTGAAACAAATTCAGATAATTAAATCTTTAAGGAAAAAGGATGTAATCTTCTCAAGGGCTGATAAAGGGAACAAAATAGTAATCTTAGATACAGCTACATACAAAGAAAAAATGTTAGAGTTACTACAACAAAAAGAATTCCAGGAAATAGATTCTAATCCACTCAACCGATGCATAAAAGATGTACAAAAAGCCATCATTAATAGTAAAATTTTAACAACTACAGAACAAAAAACTATCAAACCAGACAACCCTACCCTTGCAAGAATATATGGTTTGCCTAAAATACACAAACCCAACATACCCATGAGACCCATTGTAAATAATATAAACACTCCTACTTACCTTCTGGCAAAATGGCTAACCAAAAAATTTCAGTCCTTTCCACAATTCCATACTCTGAGTATAAAAAACTCTTTA
Organism: Mantis religiosa; assembly: GCA_030765055.1. Lineage (NCBI taxonomy): Eukaryota > Metazoa > Arthropoda > Insecta > Mantodea > Mantidae > Mantis > Mantis religiosa. Next base: position 1,282,893 of record CM060948.1, read on the forward strand.
GACCTGGTAGAAAAAATTCAAAATCTTAAACTAAAACCTCATGACACTTTAGTATCCTTTGATGTCCGCTCCCTCTTCCCTAGCATTCCATTAGACAAACTTTTGATTCAACTGAAAAAATGGCTAAATTCTATAAACCTGGATGCCAATGCAATAGAAGAATATGTGGCAATGACTGAATTATGTATACATCAAAATTATTTTGTCTTCGATGGAAAATATTATAAACAAATTTCAGGACTAGCTATGGGAAGCCCGCTATCACCATTTTTGGCCAATCTATACATGAGCTTTTTCGAAACACATATTACTAAAGCCTTCCCTCATATGTTTAAAACATGGTACAGATACGTAGACGACATCTTTGCAATAGTGCCCTACAAACTAATAGATGATGCTTTGAAACTACTCAACCTGCAAGAACCCAGCATACAATTCACAGTAGAAACTGAAGAGGACTGTACTCTACCTTTTTTAGACCTTAAAATCAAAAAAGGCAATGAAAAACTAGAATTTGGCATTCATAGAAAAGCAACACACACAGATAATTACATCAAAGCAAATAGTTTCAACCCAATTCCACACAAACATGCAACCATCAACAGTCTGACACACAGATTAGTAAATCTACCTCTCAGCCAGCAAGAATATCAAAACGAATACCATCAAATCTTAAAAACTGCAATTAAAAATGGATATGGAAAAAACCTTGTAGATAAAAAACTAAAATTATTCAAACTTCAAAAGAAATTAAAACAGATCACAGCTCTCACACCAATAAAACAAGAAACTAGATTTGCTAAATTTACTTACCACCCCTGGGCCACAAAAAAGTTCCAAAAAATATTCAAGAAATACAATATAACATTGGCACCAAAAAACAATTACAACATTAAAAACCTACTTCACAGTAATAATACTGATAAGATAAAACCAGAGGAAAAGTCAGGCATTTACAAAATTAAGTGTAAAGACTGTGAAAAAATTTACATAGGAAGGACAAAAAGGAACATAGGCACTAGAAAGAAAGAACACTTCAGGCACTTAAGATACAAAAATATTGATAAGTCCGCAATAGCAGCTCATTTCTGGTCTGAAAATCATGAAATTGAAGATAGCACAGAATTACTAAAATACGTACAAAAACATAGTGAACTCGTCATATGGGAGAGGATATACATAGAAAAACATAAAAACCAACTAATGAACTTTGAAATCCCGCTAGAAGAGAATCCCACATTTCAGTTCATCACTAAATCAACAGATGGCAGCAACAACCCCAGAATTACCCACACCGCTGGATCTAACTTCAGTCGCACAAGAGCCGTAGATGCAAGCGATGAAATTCCAATTTGAAAATGATGTACTGTTTGCATCCCATGTCTGTTCACAGATGAAGCAATTTTCACATGTGAGCAGTTGTTTAACTGTCGGAATTCCTATGTTTGGGCCTTCAAAAATCCCCATGCTTCATTTCAGAGGTCACATTAACCTAGGTTTGGTGTTCATGTCTGAGCGGGTATTGTGGATAACTTCTTAATGGGACCATATATTTTGCCAACCCGACTCATTGCTTACAATTGCTGCAACAAGTTTTGCCTGATCTAATGGCAAAGACCTTCATATCAGAGAGGACATGTGGTTTCAACATGACGGGGCACCAGCTCACTGTGGTGCTGAAGTACGTTGTCTTATGGCTACTTATGGCAAACACTGGATAGACAGCGGTGGATCCATTGCCTGGCTGGCAAACTCCCCTAACCTTACTCCACTTGACTTCTTTTAGTGGGAGCCTATCAAGACTAGTGATTAAAACACCTGTTGAATCTGACATCACTGTTAATAAATTCCTCCAAACACATATAACCTGTTGTATTTATTTAGTAGTAAGGCACATTGTATGCAATCACACATATAAAGTATACAATTAATATGGTGAGGAGAAGCCAACCTTTTTAAGCAGTGCAACTGTGATAACAATAAAAAAAAAAGCCTGTCAATTGTTCACCATAAAACATGTTACACATCAACAAAAACTGAGTCCTTGAGAGTGTATGTCTTTACTTGCCAACACTGGTGTATGAAACACCTGTTGAATCTGAAGAGGACCTAATGGCCTGAATAACCTGCACAGCTGGTGAAATCGGAAAAATGGCTGGTGTCTTTGCAAGAATATTGTGACTTTGTGGGTTTGTAAAATTAAAAGTCCAAGTTGCAGAGATTCAAAATGCTCTTTATTTTCGTAGAAACACACTGTTTGTACACCCTTGGCAGCAAGATGACGTAACATAAACCAACATGATGACCCTGCAGATTCCAAGGCGCTCTTCGGATTGCCCGAGTATCACCTCTTCGCCATTGAGCCACAGGACCTTCCTGCCGACATCAACCGTCGCCTCTTGCTTCCTGAGGGCATCCAATCCCAGTATCATCTCCTCAGCCACCTTCGTGATGAACACCCACAGACGTACGGCATTCCGTCCCAAAGTCAACTGCAGCAGGGCCTCCCTCTACACGGACAATTGAACAGCTGGCCAGCAAAGCCTTGGTGGACCTTCCACCTCAATTCATATCGCGGGAAACCGCCTACACGTTCGTTGACGGGATACGACACTTCGAGATCCGTCAGCGCCTAATTCTCGGCGACAACAAAACCATACACGAGGCGCTAACCGCAGCATTGAGGATGGAGGCGGCCAAGGTGATGGCTACTTCGAAGTCGAGAACAAGGAGTATCCGCTACGCTGGAGACCAAAGACCAGCCGAGGGACGCCGGCGAAGACCAAGTGGCGTGTGTTAGGGTGTGGCCAGCCGGGACAACTGGAGAAAGACTGCCCACTCCCGTTAGAGCAGCCGGAGAAACGAGAAAGGGCCGGTGTGGCGAGGAACACGTGGCGCCGTCAGCACCATCTCGAGTGATGCTGCGCCCCGTCAGCCGACGGATGGATGGCAGCCTCATCGCGGACGGTTGGGTGAGATGTAAGCCGTGCCGCGTGCTTGTGGACACCGGGGCATCCGTGAACGTCATCAAGACCCGACGTAGCTAGGGGTTTGCCGTCGAGGAAACCAAGCCGAACACACCAGCATGTGACGGCATCGGGCGACACCTTGCCTGTGGAGGAGGCTTTGCTGAAGTTCACCTTGGGACGGAGTGCCGTGCGTCAGTGGGTGTTCGTCGCGGAGGTGGCTAAGGAGGTGATACTGGGACTGGATGTCCTCAGAAGCCACGAGGCGACCGCCGACGTCGGCAAGTAGGTCCTGCGGCTCAATGGATAGGAGGTCATACTCCGGCAACCCGAAGAATGCCTGGGATGATGCAGGGTCGTGCTGAGGGAAGACGCTTTTGTCCCCGCGAGAAGCGAGGTGGTGTGACGGCGCGACTGGAAGGCCAGCAGACGAAGAACTTGATGCTGGACCAGAAGATGCCTGTGCACGGACTCTGTGTAGCCAGAACATTGTTGCCGTGCCGGGAGGAAGTGCCTGTGAGGCTGCTCAATCCTATCATGACGTCCAGGACGGGACGGATTTGGGGACATGCGAGCCCGTGGTCAACGTAACACCAGTCGCCCAGACCATTGAGCCGGTGCCGACTCAACACATGGGGCCCTGGCTGGAAGGCTTATTGGAAAGGGCGGCCGACCACCTGACCGCAGAACAGCTCCAGAAGGTTCGACAACTACTGAGACGATACCAGCGCGTCTTCAGCCAAGGCGACAGCGACTACGGCCGCACGGACCGATTGCTCCACCACATCGACACCGGAGACACCCAGCCTATTCGGCAACCACCTAGATGCTTCCTGCTTGCGAAACAAATGTGGTACGGGACATGCTGGAAGACATGAGATCTACGGGAGTGATTGGAGAGTCTGAGAGCTCCTGGTGTTACCCTGTAGTCTTGGTGACGAAGAAGAACGGCGAGCTACGCTTCTGCATGGACTACAGAAAGCTGAACGCTGTCGCTAGGAAGGACTGCTTCCTCTTACCCCAGATTGGCGACACCCTGGACACGCTTGCTGGTGCGCTGTGGTTCTCGACCCTGGACCTGTAGTCGGGTTTCTGGCAGGTGGCTCTAGACCCGAGAGACAAGGAGAAGACTGCATTCTCGACAGGCCAAGGGATTTGGCAGTTTGGCCTCTGCAACTCGCCAACTACCTTCCAGCGCCTCATGGAATCAGTGATGAGAGGATTGACCTATGACGCTTGCCTGCTATACCTGGACAACATCGTTGGCAAGACATTCGAGGACCATCTCGAAAACCTGAGCAAGGTGCTGCAGAGACTGTAAGCAACTAACGTGAAGCTTAATGCAAAGAAATGCTAGCTCTTCCGCAAGTAAGTCAACTACCGGGGCCACACAGTCTCACCAACCGGAGTGGCCACAGACCTGGGGAAGATACAGGCCGTGAGAGGTTGGCCTCGGTCAAAGGATAAGCGAGAGTTGCGCAGTTTTCTGGGGCTGTGCAGTTGTTACCGCCGTTTCATAAAGGGGTTGTCCAACATTGCCAAGCCCCTCATCTGGCTGACAGAAGATGCCGGCCGTATGTTTAGACGGAGGATGCCAAAGTCGCTTTCCAGGAGCTGAAGGAGCAGTGCTCCTATTTTGGGATTCCCACAACCAGGTGGCGCCTTCATTGTGGACAGTGATGCCAGCGACCATTGCATTGGAGGCGTCTTATGCCAAGTCCAGGACGGCCTAGAGCGGGTGATAGCTTACTACAGCAAAACGCTGTCCAAGGCAGAGAAGAACTACTGCGTTATCCGGCGAGGGTAGTAAAGACCTTGGAGCACTTCCACAAGTACCTGTACGGTCAGCCATTCCACCTGAGGACTGACCATTCTGCCCTCACCTGGTTACTTAGCTTTACTAACCTGGAAGACCAGACAGCCCGTTGGGTCCAGAGGCTGCAGGAGTACGACTTTACCTCTGAACATCGTAGAGGTAAGAACTATGGCAACGCAGATGCCATGTCACGAAGACCCTGCCCGGAAGAGTGGAAGAGAAGGAGCGTACTGCAGCTGTCAGTGGTCGTGTCAGTGCCTGCGGATGGAGCAGCTGGTGGACGCCGACTTGGGGCCACTCTTTAGGGAAGTGGAGGTAGGGACGAGGCCGACCTGGGAGGACATCACACCCAGTAGCACTGCGTAGAAGTCGTACTGGGCCCAATGGGAGTCGTTGAAGATCAGAGAGGGCGTGCTGTTCCGAGTATGGGAATCAGCCGATGGTGAGACACAGAGAGAACAGTTGATGCTTCCCCGGGGTACGGTCCTGGAAGTCTTGGAGGAAGTGCATGCCGGGACTTCAAAGGGGGACACCTGGAGGCAAACCGAACCATCGAAAAACTCCGACAGCGTTACTACTGGTTGAGGCTCCGAGCAGACGTTGAGAGGTTTTGCCGTCAATGTCACGTGTGCGCGGCTAGTCGCCGGCCTCAGACTAGGAACCCGCGTCGCATACAGCAATACAACTGCAGAGCACCTTTCGAACGCATCGCTGTTGATATAGTTGGGCCTTTCCCAGTGTCCGACCGAGGCAACAAGTACCTAATGGTGGTCGTGGACTACTTCAAGTAGCCGGAGGTGTATGTCATCTCGAACCAGGAGGCAAAGACTATTAGAGACTGCCTCGTGGAGCAACTGTTCTGCTGTTTTGGAGTTCCGTTAGAGCTCCACAGTGACCAGGGAACGAATTTTGAGTCTAATCTGATGAAGGAGGCACTGGAAAGACTTGGGGTTAACAAGACCCGCACATCACCCCTACACCCACAGTCGTACGGCATGGTCGAGAGGTACATCAAGACCCTAGAAGAACAAGTGAGGAAGTTCGGTGCCAGCCATCAGCAAGACTGGGACGTCAAGGTGCAATTTTTAGTGTTTGTAACCTGGCCTTTTAATTTCACTTACCCACATAGTGACAGTATATTGTACTGATACAATCTGTAACTGTAAAACATGGTAATGTAAGTGAATTTAGCAGTAAATATTATAATACAAATACATGGCTCTTGTTGCCCTCTAACAAAAACGAATTAGGAAAAATAATTGAGTCGCATGTCAAATGCATGTCTACAGGATTTGATAATGTGACAGGTAACATACTGAAATAATGTAAAAATACTATATTAGATCCATTATTAGACATAGGTAACACTTCTTGGGCAGAAGGGATATTCCCTTCTTCCTTATAGAAAAGTAAAGTAATACCAGTGTATAAAAAGATACGAACAACTACCACCCAATTACTATCACATCAGTGTTGTCAGAAATCTTAGAGAATGTATACCTAAATAAAACAAACACAAAATACTAACTGATGTTCAGTATGGTTTTCAAAAACATGAGTCTACAACTAAGACACTAAATAGCGTTATTAATAAACTCAATAATAGAGAGATGGTTGCAAGACTCTTTCTTGATCTCTCTAAGGCTTCGATTATTGGTAAATAAGCTAGAAAGATATGAAATTAGAGGAATTGCAGGTGAATGGTTAAAGTCATATTGGTTAGATAAAAAGCAAGGAACCGAAATTAGATCACTTGGTAGTGAGGAAACCATAGAATGTCATATATCCACATTACGTACCACCAGGTATGGAGTACCACAAGGTTCGATTCTTGGGCCTATATTATTTTTATTATATATAAATGACCTATATGATAATCGTAAGATAAAGGGCACTGAAGTCATACTTTATGCTGATGACACTACAATTCCGGTCTGCCGAAAATACGAGGGCTATCCAGAAAGTAGATTACGTTTTGGAATAAAAAGTAAACAAAGTATAGGAAACAAATTTTATTATATACAGATGAAAGCCACACTCAAATACTACTTTTTGACATAGTCACCATTCAAATTAAGGCATTTATCGTAGCGATGTACGAGCTTGGAAATTCCTTCGTCGAAAAATTCGGCCGCCTGCGCCTTCAACCACTTCGTTACCTCTTCTTGCAGCTGTGCGTCGTCATCAAAACGCTGCATAGCCAGCCACTTCTTCATTGCTGGGAATAGGTGGAAGTCGCTCGGTGCCAGGTCGGGACTGTACGGCGGATGAGGAAACAACTCCCACTTAAAAGATTCAAGAACTTCACGAGTGACATTTGCCGTGTGGGGCCGGGCGTTGTCGTGAATCAACAAGATCTTAGAGCTCAACATTCCTCTGCGCTTGTTTTGAATGGCTCTTCTGAGTTTTTGGAGAGTTTGGCAATACCTTTGAGAGTTTATTGTAGTGCCTCTTTCCAGGAAGTCCACCAAAATCACACCTTTTCTGTCCCAAAAAACAGTCGCCATCATCTTCCTTGCCGACATTGTTTGCATGCATTTCTTGGGTTTTTGGGGAGAACTTGTGTGCCCCCACTGCATTGATTGCAATTTCGTTTCACAGTTCACGTGTTTCACCCATGTTTCGTCACCAGTAACGATGCGATCGAGTAAAGAGTCACCATCCTTATGGTAAACGTCCAAAAAGTTCAACGCTGCAGCCATTCGCTGATTTTTGTGGTCCTCTGTCAAGATTTTTGGAATCCATCTTGCACAAAACTTGTGGTAACCAAGCTTTTCGCTGATGATTTCGTGCAACAAACTTCGCGAAATTTGTGGAGAACTCAAAGAAAGTTCCGTTATTGTGAACCTTCGATTTTCACGGACTTTAGCATCGACTTTTTCGATAAGTTCGGCAGTCACTATGCTGGGTCTCCCACTTCGATCTTCGTCGTGAACATTGGTTCGGCCATTTTTAAATCTGATGACCCACTGACGCACTCCACCTTCAGTGATAATGTTGTCCCCATACACTTCACAAAGCTGCCGATAGATTTCTATCGGTTTACAGTTTTTTGCAGTCAGAAACCTTATTACTGCACGCACCTCGCAGCTCGCGGGATTTTCAATTAACGCAGACATTTCAAACCGTCACAGTATCTGAACGGAGCACAGCACGAACCTCTCACTAGCACGGCTAGATGCCGACTGAGCTGCGCAACGCTCTGACCCCAAGATGGCCGCGCTAGCCCCGCCCCTAGCGGAAACAGACGAAAACGTAATCTACTTTCTGGATAGCCCTCGTATGCAGCAGTTAAATAATAAATGTAATGAGGTATTGCTAAGCCTGAAACTATTTTCTTGTCCCCAATCTCCATCCAAATATCAGTAAAACGAACTATTTACTTTTTACATTAAACAGAAGCAATCACAGTAATGAAGAGTTAAAATTGATGTACAGCAACCAAGTAATATCAGAGGTTCAAAACACAAAGTTTCTAGGCATCCATATTGATAACCTTTCATTTCAGAATCATGTCCTAATGACTTACTCCAAACTCAACAAAACTATATTCCTGCTGCACCAGCTTACCATGTTACCATTTCAAATGGTTTGTTCAGTATACTTTGCATTGTTTCATTCCCTTTTAGAATACGGAGCGATGATATGGGGATCTTTGCCTAAAACTTCCTTCATGTAGATCTTGCTCCAAATAAGAGCTGTAAGAGCTTTGGCTAAAGTTAGCAGATTAGAGTCTTGCAGGCCATACTTTAAGCAACTTAAAATACTTCCATTGTTTTGAATATACGTATTCTTCACTATGTTGTATGTTAAAACATCAAGTGAATCCCCTTAACTAAACAGAGATGTACATAACACAAAAGTGAATCGAGAAGATATTGACACATTCCTTCACTCACATTGTTTATTCACAGGACATGTTTCAAGAGCTTTTGCTCTTATCATCAGCTGGTACTCGATTAGTGTAAATTGTAGTGGTTTCCTCTTTCTCTGTATCGTCGATAGATGGCGTGATGTACTTGTCAAAGATGTCCGGTGGTGGAGTTTCAAAATTCATGACTATAATACTGCATCTGGTTTCACAGCAAGAATTATAATGCTATGTGTATATGAGGAAAAGTCTGTAACACATTAAACATTAATCTTGTGTGTTGCTCATTATTTCTGAAGAGAAGTTAACTTGATAAATGGAATATATATGAAATATCTACTTTTATGTTTTGTTCTCTTTTAAGATTGAGTTTCAATTACTTGGACATTAAATGTATTAGGAAATCAAAAACATCAAAAAATGAATACTTTTTATTTCTGTACATCTCTACGTAGCATTGCTCGTTTAAAATTTAGGACATGATCTTTCTATCCATTGTAAAACAAATTATTTTTCCAGAGCAAAAGAACAAAACTGTGTTGCCTAACTGTGAACTCCAATTTTAGGAATGGCATCATCAGATTATTAAGGGCAGTAAAATGGAAACGTATCACTAGATCAATATGGATCACAAAGTAAATGAATGTCATTTTTGAGCACTTTATTTGGAACTGTTTCTCTGTTTGTTAGACTGAGCCTGCCTAGCTGTAGTAAGATTATGCCATGAGGTGCCATGTTGAAGTATTACCCAATCATGATAATACCAAAGACATGCTCTGGACCAATAAACACATTGGCCAAGCCCTCCCTGGCTAGCCTATCAGCGTGTCCAGGAACCCAGCAGAGCCAAGGTCTCTTGGCACTCTCGTACCAACGTAGACCTTATTGTGCTAGCACATACCAGTTCTCATTGTTATCTGACTGGTGCTGGAAAGAGTGACTCATATCTTTAAAACCTATTTCTAGAAACTTCCTTAATATTTCTGCAAAGTCTCATTGAGAATATTAACCCTTCCTGAGCGGACATGTTTTACGGCTCTGAGCGGAAGGTAATTTTATAAAAATATGTAACCCTTCAAAATACAAATGAAAGTATACTGTCATGCTTGAATGTATTAAAAACCATGTTGTACCTTATATCGAAATTTAACTGTATTGAAACACCACAGTGAAGTGAAATAATTATTAAATTATAGATGAGTCGTATTTATTACACATCAGCTTCACTTGCGTACTTATATTGAGGACATGTTTCACGAACAATGGTTCACGAAATATGTCCTCAATATAGGTACGTAAGTGTGTAATAAATACGACTCATCTATAATTTAATAATGTTGTACCTTGTTTTTTGTTGAATTCCACCACTTGTCCTACAGGAGTTAAAATTTGTTAAACTGCATAAAAATGTTCCCGCAAAATCGGCATAAGTAGCATTTTTCAATATTGCATCACATGTAGTTCTTAACACACACACGTGTTCACACATAAACTAGGAACAGTTCAGGAACTAAATACTGTCATATAAGTATATGTAACATATGTTTTGTGAAACCGATGGTAATGATAAATAATAATTCATAATTTTGATAGAAATGTGAGGTTACTCCTAGCTGGAGCAGGTTCTTTTGTGTGATATATTTTGAAACATACAGTTGGATGCAGGGGAGGCTTGGAGATGCAGGTTTCACAAAAATATATTGTTTTCTTTATTTGGTTTTGGGCCTTACATACCACACAAGGATTTGTCCAACTTCCTTGTTCTCCTCTCCCCATGAAATGTGGAAATCCATTTAGCCTTTCCAAAGTTGGGCCCTGGGAAATACCACCCTTACTTGACGTAGCATTGTTTTGCCGCGCTCCCATACGCTCCGCCACCAGAGATATGACGAGATGGTTGCGAAATTTTCTATGTGACAAGATCGGTTTACATTTGTTTATCATATGCATTGTGTATAACAGGTACGAACTCACAATGCAAACTTCCAGCAACCAGAAAAACATTTTTCTCTACCACTTGCGTGTTCTCCTGCAGAACTGATACTGCGCAATATAATTATCAGTTCTATCGACACCACCCATGTGTCGAGTGTAGTCCAAAATAATGTTTGGTTTCAATGTTGCTGCCTGGTTTGGAAATTTTGAAGGCACCTCTGTCATTTCGTTTTTATCACCCTTGTGACTGGTACTGAGAACCGTTAGTTCTTTTGTCTTTCCAATATAGGGCATGCTTTTGCTGATTGCTGAAGCTTTTTATCTCACCCCTCTTCATTTTCTTTATGTTTCCTGGATTTAGTCGGTGTGGCATATGTTTTCTGTTGCCCATAACTCCAAGTAATAACCATATTCATTTTCCACAATTCATCAGCTAATTTAGGTGGTGTATAGTACCTGTGTGTGTAAACATGGAAACCTTTAGGTGGGTGTACAGGATCCTTTAGGAGGGAAGAACACATGTCTTTTACAACAAGGGTAGTTTTCAGGAGGTTAGAATTTGATTCAGTTTTGCTCATGTAGGTTTGGAATTTGTATAGATATCCATTGGAAGCATCAGATAAGCTGAAAACTTTGATTCCAAATTTTGTAGGTTTGTTTGGGTTATACAGTTTGAATTTTACTCTTCCCTTGAAACTGATGGTGCTCTCGTTGACTGATACAAATGGACCTGGGGATTAGAATAAATTTTGCCGTAGTTTCTCCATTAAATTTTGAATAAATTCTTCCTTAGTTAATTTTCTGTTTCCCTCAGCATGCACAAAATGAAGATTCCAAAACAAAAGGAGAAATTCGTCGCGAGAAAGTACATTACTGAAAAATGGAAATTTATCTACCCAATTTGTAGAAAAATAGTCTGACGCCAGAGGTAGGGTTAAGCCCATGTTAATAACCACCCCAATTAGTGCTTTTAAGTCTACAATTGTTGGACGATTCCAGGATGCAATCCTGGCTTTCTTTGTTGGAGATGTCGCCTGTTGTTTTTTTGTGTTCCCTTCAATGCAGGTTTCCTCAATAATTATTTTCAGAATTTCGTCATCAAAAAATAGTCTGAAAAAGTCTATGGGAGGAGTGTTCTCATCAAAGTGAGAAGGAAGAATCGGTCCCTGCTGGATATTGTGCACTGGTATAACAGATGTAGGGCCAGGATCAAAATTACTCACCTCTGCCCAGCTAGGTTTACTGTTGTCTGCAATATCACTTGAGTCACTCTCGCACTCGCTAGCACTTCCACACGAATTCTCGCATATTTCACTCTCATCACTGAACTCAAAATCTGACAAATCACTATCGCTCTTGTTCAACAAACCTTCAATTTCTTTGTCCGTCAACCCTTTCTTTGCTGCCATTGTGCCAAAAAACAAAATAAAATTAGGCTTGGTACAAAAGTGAATCGAGAAGATATTGACACATTGCTTCACTCACACTGTTTATTCACAGGACATGTTTCAAGAGCTCTTGCTCCTAACATCAGCTGATACTCGATTAGTGTAAGTTGCAGTGGTTTCTTCTTTCTCCGTATTGTCAATAGATGGCGTGATGTACTTGTCAAAGATGTCCGGTGGTGGAATTTCAAAATTCATGACTGATGATTTTTGTTAATGAAGATTTTTTTCCCATACGGAAAGGTCTCTGGGGTGATTAACATATTTTATTAGAGATGTTTCCAAATTGATGTCCTGTCTAGTGTTCAAAAATGAAAAGCCACTGCTGATTTTTCTGTTTCACCATTTTTAATGTTTCTTATATGTTCTTTAGTTCTGATGTTAATATTTCTTTTTGTTTTTCCTATATAAATTTTAGGGCAAGTTTCACATTTGATCTCATAGATTCCTGGTTTTTCTTTGGTAGTGATTGAATTTTTGGGAGGGCCTTTTAACAAATTTCTGATATTAAACCTATTTTGAGATGCAAGAGTTATGTTGTGTTTTGAGAAGATTTTTTGGAATTTGTTATAGGCTGATGGGTGGAAGGTGAATTTTTTAAAAAGTTTTTTCTCTTTTTCTCCTGTAGGTTCTAGGGTGGTGGTTTCTTTTATTTTCTTATCTTTGTTGAGTCTGTTAACTGTTTTGTCTACTAAATTTGGGTTGAAACCGTTGGATATAGCTACTTTTTTTATGTGTAGGTATTCTTCTTGATAATCTTCTCTGTTTAGTGGAAAGTTGATCATCCGAAAGATTAAAGTGTTGAAAATGGCATGTTGGTGTTGTTTTGGGTTGAAACTGTTGTTCTTAATGTAATTATCTGTGTGTGTCGGTTTCCTGTAAATACCAAAAGTGAGTTTGTTGTTCATTTTTTTGATCTTGATGTCCAAAAAGGGGAGCACACCATCCTCTTCTGTTTCCAATGTAAATTTTATAGCTGGATTTTGTATATTCAAAAGTCTAAGACCATCTTGTATGAGTTTTTTAGGTACTATGGCAAAAATGTCGTCAACATAGCGATACCACACTTTTAAATAATTTGGAAAACTAAGAAAAGCAGAAAAAAGGATCATAAAATAAAGGAAGGAGAAATGTTATTTCTGAAAAGGAAAAATTGTTAATTTAGTATGATAATGTAAAGGTTTACTAGAAATAGAAATGTTTCCCCCATATGAAAACACAATTTTTTGAATGCACTTCTCAAAATATTGTTTTTTTCCCACATTGCTGGCAGCCATGGCAAAAAAAAAAAAAAAAAAAAAAAAGGAAGAAATTTTATAATTTAGTTTCTTTAATCATGAGAAACTGCTCCAAAAGTGTCTGTTCTATTACAGACATTTGCATATTTTCTCTATGCAGATATGTGAGTGAAATTGTGCATTTCTAAACAAGTAATGTCGTAAGTTTGATGGTAAAGTGGAGCTTTCAGAATGCATGCTCTTTTAAAATAAACTCCTTTGGAAGCTTTAGTATGTATATTGTCAAGTCACTGCTTTTGGAGTGAATATAAGAAATAGCTTAGATAAAAATAGGAGACATGATTGTTTTTATTTTGATGTAAGGGTAGTATTCATAAAATAAATGGCATATGTATGGCCTTTGCTAAAATTGCCATTGAAATAGGTGTTGTAGCTGAAACTGTTTCAATATATTTTACAGCTACAGCAGCAACAGTCACTGGATCTGCAAGAGCAACATCAGTCACTTGCTAAAAATCCACCTGTAATGACACCTACACAACTTATGGCACATTTGCAACAGATGGATCCAACAACTCCACAACAGCTTACTCAAGTGTTGCAGCAAAAGCATCAGCAGCTTAGAACTCTTCAGCAGCAGGTAAGACTATGTTTTCTCAAGCATTTGGCTAACTCCATAAACACGGATGAATGCCCTATACACTGTACATTGTACATCTAGTGGCTAATATGCTGATTAGAACTAGAACAGAAGTCAAAGCGGATGATTGATGCACTTGAACAGTGGTTTGTCAGAAGCAAATTAAAATTAGCCCCATATAAATCGGCATATGTGATGTTTAAGGGAGAAGTCAAAAGAGACCCTACTATTAAAATCTATAATGTAAATATAAAACGACACAAAACGTTTAAGTATTTAGGCATAGAATTAGATGGAAAATTACTTTTAAACAGCCATATGAAGTACGTAAGAGGAAAGGCAGTAAATGTCATTATGAAATTAGCGTCAATTGTACAAAAGAGCTATAGAATACCTTTTACAGCAACAAGGATATATCATATGAGTTTTGTAATAGGTATAATAGGATATGGCGCAAGTACATGGACACATAAGTTAAGAGTCAAATCCTGTGCAAATTTAATCCGAAAAACTCAGAGACAAATATTACTTCGCAATGGCGGAGCTACAAAAACATCTACCTTGGCCCTATTAATAGTAGCGGGAATTTGGCCTATTGACTATATCATTAGAGTAAGGGCTGCAACTTATTGGCTAAAGAAGGAAGAATATGGGAATGTTTTTAAAATTATGGGAAAAAGATGCAATACTAAGAAAGAAGTGAAAAATTATTTATTACAAGAATGGCAAGAAGAGTGGGATAATGCACACGTAGGAAGAAGAGTACATGATTTATTTCCGGACATTAAAGACAGGCTAAAATTGGAACATATAAAACCAAGAAAAGGATTTTTTTCATTTTCTTACAGGTCATGGCCCATACAATGTATATTTAAAAAGAATAGGGAAGAAGAACTCAGATTTATGTGAGCAATGTAACTGTTTAGATTCGCCTGAACATGTTATTTTTGAGTGCAATAAATATAGTGAACTAGTAGAAGATGGTCGAAGGAAACTTGAAGGAAAATGTTTATGGAACATCTTAAGAGATGCAGAAGATTATGTATACTTAGAAAATGTGTCTCGAGTAATATCCGTTAAGGCGTTGGAGGAATATATGACCTGCAACAAAATATTTCAAGAAAGAAATGTAAGAACATTTCAATCTATGAGAAAAGAATACAATTTAAGAGATTGTCGGAGGGAAATAGGACCAAGAGAAACTGAACATACAGATTATCAGACTTGAAGACCTGATTTAAGACGTCAATTATGGACATCAGAAACAAGACAGACCATAGACAGAAAGAGAATACCAGGAGAGAGAAGATATATATATATATATATATATATATATATATATATATATATATATATATATATGGAGAGTATCAGAGGGGACAGATGCAACTGATTATGCAGAAGCGAGAGATGACTACCCAGATGTCTGGAACTGACGAACCAGCTCCATCTACTGATACCAGTTCCTTTAGGAGATGGATACCAGTAGAATGAAGCTTTGGATACCAGTTGCAGAAGAGAAAATTTTTAAAACTGTAGGAAACAGTCTTTCGTAGCTTGTTATAAGAATTAAAGCTGTAGTAGAAATGTAGATTTGATTTATATTGTTGAAGTAGAAGTTAGATAGAAAAATACTGTTTTAGATAGATTATATTTGTAAGGTTACTGGAATCCAGTAATCTCTAGATTTAGTTAGTTCGTTAAGATAGAAAGTAGATTATATCTGCAAAATTTGTAAATTGTTTTGTGAAATCTGATTCAGAAGTTAATAAAGTTAGAAATGAAGTTTGCATAATAAGACGTTGTATAGATTCCAGAAACCGGGCTATAAGATAGGCAGATTTTATTTTATTTTTATTTTTTAATGGCTAATATTCTAAGCTTTCACACGTGTGCCATATTTTGTTAATCTGTGGTTTTGAGCAATTTCGAGGTTAGCTAGCTAACCAGTTTACAACAAACGTATGTTGATGTTACGGCTCTCGAAAGGGGACACACTAATAGTCTACCTCTGTATAACTGTGACCTGAATGCAATTGAGCTGGCTTGGGCAAAAAAGAAGAATGTTTTCAAAGGATACTATATTATTACTGATGTCAGCCACAAATCTGTGAAACTTTCTATAGAAGCATTCTCTTCTGTAACTGTGATATTGCAAGAAGGTCCAAGAACTGGAAATGCAATATTGGGGAAACAATGTAATAGAAAATGCAGTTGATGAAATTATCAACCAACCAGAGGATACCAGCGATGAAAGTGACTCACCAGAATCGCAAATCGAAGAATCACAAAGCGAATGAGTGAGTATTTATAGCTGTCATAATATTTGTTTTCTGCTTTTGTGTTTCATGTATAGTATATATATAAACATACATATATACAAATGTAATAATTTGTAACTTAAAAACTTCACTTACCTTATAAGAAATGATGGATGTTTTCTTATAAATTGATTAGATTGATCCATCATTTCTTATAAGGTAAGTGAAGTTTTTAATTATATTTGTATATATTTGTTTGCTTCACTGTTAATAGCTTCCCATTTTACGTATATAAACATACGGCTTATCAGATTGAGTTCAATTTACTGTACATCCACATATCTCATCTTGCACATGATTTTGCCAAATTGTGTTCTCAAAAGCGTGTTAACTCTCTTCTTCCCCTGTGCCTGCTCTACACCGTAAAACCAGCGCTCAAGAAAACGTGCACATATAGTATACTTGCATCACTGACTTCACCCTTATAGTTGTATTTATTTGAATGCTTAGCTTGTCACCAACAAATAAATTATATAAATAGAAGTGTTTCAGTAATTTTCAGTATCCACCCACAAAACAGAAACAGAAATGGAACAACAGAGCATGTTTTTGTCTTACAGAATGAATGCAACACATATAGAGCAGCCACTACTATTGTTTGCTGCAATAATGCTCAATGTCTCCTACTTCCTTTTCTGAACTATTGAAAATAAGATTTCGCTTTTTTATCCCCAATCACTATGCTAATCTAGAAAGATATATATTTATTTTTAATGAATAAGGAGTATGATACAGTGAAGCACAAAATTAATATAATTTTGAGTCAAAGTAGTACTTGATGCTCCATTTATTGCTAGTGTTTACCTAGAATGTTTTGTTATGACCTTAACATCCTCGGCTAATGTTGACTGTTGAATTTTTATTTGGTGAGCTCCTTATAGGCAATACCAGTAGTGTAGCATTTTTGGAATCATGATATAGAACAAGAAATCCATTTATTAAAAAGTGTTAAGAGTCCGACTGCATTAACCACTTGG
Organism: Mantis religiosa; assembly: GCA_030765055.1. NCBI lineage: Eukaryota > Metazoa > Arthropoda > Insecta > Mantodea > Mantidae > Mantis > Mantis religiosa. Next base: position 1,300,102 of record CM060948.1, read on the forward strand.
GAAAAGATGTTCATAAAGGAATATGAAAGAATGTTAAATTTCGTCACTACCTTTGAAGAGAATCCAAACTTCTCAAGTTCATCAGGATACCAACAGAGGTGCCCCAGTCTACATTAGCTGAGGATGTTAGAAAAGTTGTAGTGAAACGTGTTGTAGGTAAACACTTATGTGGAGTGTAAGACTAGAAGCTTTTGCGGCGAGCGTTATTGATTAAAATCAGTGTTGTAAGACCAGTATACAATAAAGGTGACAGAGGCGAAAAAAGTAATTACAGGCCAATTACACTTACCTCTATAATAGCAAAACTTATTGAAAAGATAATAGCTAATCAGATGATAAAATTTTTTAATAAAAATAACATTTTAGTACCTACACAGCATGGATTCAGAAAAAAGCTATCAACAACGACTGCAATGATAGAACTCATACATCAAATAATTGCTCATCTGGAAAATGGGGAAAAGGAGCTGGTTTATTTCTGCGTTTGACTCAGTTGATCACTCGCTGCTTATTGGTAAACTAGAAAACTATGGTGTCGGAGGGAAATTGCTTGAAATAATAAAATCGTATTTGACAAATCGGAAACAGTGTCCTGAAATAAACTATAAAAATGGAAATATAGTTAGAAAAATCTCTTCAAAATATGATACTGTCAAATTAGGAGTGCCGCAAGGATCTGTTCTTGCCCCATTATATTTGATTTATGTAAACGACCTACCAGAATCAATTGACTATAAAACAATCACATATGCTGACGACACTTCTGTTCTATCTTGGAATAAATCAGCAAATCAGTTAAAACAAAACTTAATAAATCAAACTGACTCAATTCTAAATTACATAAAAGATAATAATTTAAATTTCAATATAAAGAAGAGCAATTTAGTTATTTTTGAATATCGAACAAGTCTAAAACTAAACAATGTAGTAATTAATGGTAAAGATATGGAACAGGAAGATCCAACAAACTTTTTGGGTATCAAAATAGACAAAAACTTGAATTTCCACAAACAGATTGACAGCATATGCATTAAAATTAGTAGTGGTGTATATCTGCTAAGAAATCTTTCTAAATTCTTGAATACAGAAGTATTAAAATTAGCTTACTATGCAATAATACATCAACATCAACAATCCTGGAAATCCTATCATGTTGCCCACCATTGACTAATAATTCGGTCCCCATACACCTAACCCTGGGTTTTTGTGTATTGGAGGCCCTCTGCTCCTTTTTACACTTTTTGTCATTTCACCTATCCCATTCTACATTTTTCTCTTAATTGTTCTTAGCCATCTCTCTTTAAGTTTCCCTAAATAATTCCCTATATTTCTCCTGTTCTTTTCTCCTTTTACTGACAACATTTTTCTAATTACTACTTCACCCCCCAAATTGTCCCATTTACGTAGCCAAGCCTGCTCTCTCCATATCTTTGTTTGACTACAATTTAATATACAATGGAAATCTGGATTCTCTTCTCCACACAATGGACATTTATCTAGCTCCCTCTCTTGACCTATACCTTTCAAGTTTCTCACTCCTGTTCTCGCCCAAGCAAAACCTTCTCGCCCTAGCTTACTACATATATCTATATATCCTTCCTTCCCCCAGGTTGTTTTTATTTCTCTATATAATCTCAGTGAGCTTTTGTCACTTGTATTGGCAAAAATGTCTTACCTGTCAATATCTTCTAATCTTAGCTTAACTTCTTTCCAGAAGCCTCTATACCCATACTCTGCATTTATCCAAGAATGACCCATACCTATCTGCTTCAACAAGTCATACATTTTATGTGCCCAAGACCCATCCCAGTTACTTCTCTTTTGAATATGAAAACATTCTTTAATTATATTGCCATCTTCCAAGCTAGTGATTCTGTATAAATAATTCATTGCCCTTGACAAGATTTTAATTTTAGTAGAATGCCTGCCTAGTTCTAATTGTGCTGCCCCATTAGGTGATACTATTGGTAATCCCAATATGTATTTACAAAAGGATCTATGCACTCTAGCAGTCTCTCTCCAAGCCTCATCGATTCCCCATATCTCTGATCCATGTAACATTCTATTTTCTACTATTGCCGTATAAATCCTCTCCAACCATTTGACATTTATATCTGGCAGTTTACTGTAGCATGATCTTATCACTCTCATGGCCATTTTACCTTTTGCCACAGACATCTTTTGTTGTTCCTTCCAGCTGCCATCTGAACTCAACCTTGTACCCAAATAATCAAATCTCCGTACTACCTCTATTTCTCTTCTATTAACCTCCCATTTCTCATCCTTACGCAACCTGTATCCTTTTTCGAAGACAATAATCTTTGTTTTATTTTCATTCACTTTCAAACCCCATTTATTGCAATAAGAATTGGCTGCCTCGATTGCTCTTCTCAGCCCTCCACTTGATATGGACCCAACTACTAGGTCATCTGCAAACAGGAGCCCCGGTATTTCTTTATTATTAATAACTGGTGAATGTACCCTACAACTTGATATCTCCTCTAAAATTCCATCGATATAAAGATTAAATAATACTGGACTAAGTTTACATCCCTGCCGTACTCCTGCCTTACTCGATATAGATTTAGTTACTTTGTTGCCTGGTAGTTTTATACACATCTCATTCTCTTGGTATATCATTTTAATTACTTCTATAAATGCCTGACTTATCCCCTTACTGCTTAATTTTATCCACAATGCGTCTCTATTGATAGAATCAAATGCCTTTTCTAGATCAATAAATATCATATATACCCTTTTATTGCTCAGATATTTGTGTACAATTGTTTTAATAATAAAGATGTTGTCCGATGTTCTCCTGCCCGGTCTAAAACCTGCTTGGAACTCCGATAGTTTATTCTCCTTCTCAACCCAATTTTGCAACCTATTTGCTAGAATTCCAGTGAAAATCTTCCCTAGAATAGACAATAAACTAATCCCTCTGTAGTTAGCTGGGTTACTTTTATCTCCCTTTCCCTTGTAAATTGGCAATACCATGCTTGTCCTCCATTTCCTAGGAATTTTCTTTTCTGCCATTATTTTATTGAATAACTTTATCACTATTTTCCTCCTAGTTTCATCGAGTGCCCAAGCCTTCCAAAATTCTCCTGGTATACCATCAATACCACTAGCTTTGTTAGCTTTTAACCTCCTTATTTGTTCACAAAATTCAGCATCTGAGATATATCTATCTAATTCATTAATTATTTGCGGACCCCCTAACAAACTTCTTTCCACTCTGATATAATTATCTTGTCCTAACAGTGATTCTCCCCACATCTTTATATAGCCCTCTTATTATTGACCAAATTTTCTTAGTGTCATGTATTCTTGCTGCTTCATTTAGCATTCTGCCTATTTTCTCACCCCATTCCCTCTTTTTTTGTTCCATTAGACACCTGTATGCCCATCTCAAGATCAGGAAATTTTCCCTTTCTTCTTTTTCCCCTGATTGCCGCCAGTTCTTTAATTCCTGTGCTACTCTTGCCTTTGCCACCTGGCAATCCTTGTCAAACCACTGCCTACTGATGCCTTTAGAAACCCCCATTTTCATACTGGCCCCTGCCCTTTTAACAATATATTCCAGTGCCTCTAAGACTTGCTCTATTTTATTCTCAGTTAAGCTTTGTACCCTCACTTGTAAGATTTTACTACTCTCTGAATTCAATTCATTAACAAATGTTTTATGCAACTCTTCTTTCCACTTATACACTTCCACCACACTGAGACATTCTTCATCAAGCTTCTTCATACGCTTGTTGCCTTCCCCTAACTCTAATCTTAATGGAAAGTGACAGCTTGATGTTAAAACATTCATAACTTCAAAATCTAGGATCCATTCATCAATTCCTACAGAATACATTAAAATATCTACCACACTTTGGCCATTGCAATAATACATAGCCATCTCAGTTATGGAATTGAAATCTGGGGCAGTAGTGGAATTATCAACTAAATAGGATTCTAATACTACAAAAAATGTGTGTAAGAATAATGTTTAAATTAGGAAACAGAACATCATGTAGACCAATTTTCAGAAAGGAGCAGATCTTGACAGTAATTTCATTATATATATATAAATTAATATTACTTGTACATAAAACAGAATGTAATGTAAATAATGTCAACAGAAATAGTAAACTCTATGGCTACAATACCAGGGGATGTGATAACTTTCATAGACTTACTACAAGAACAAAATCAGCTGGGAAAGATCCATTATTGAAGGGAATTATATTTTATAACAAATTGCCAAATTATTTAAAAACATTACCTGGAAATAGCTTCAAAAAGGAATTAAAAATGTATTTAATAGAAAGATGTATATATATAGAACTGATAAATTATAATGGAATGTAACAAAAAAAAACTGTTTCATTAATTGTATATTTTTTATATAAATATTTTGTAAATAATTATTGTTATTTGAAATTAGACTGTGACGATGCTTGAAACATATGTATGTATGTCAATAGGCAAATAAAAATTATTATTATTATTATTAAGGCTTCACAGGTGATAAGCTGCGTCAAATTTATGAAGATTGAGCTTTCGGCCATTTTTACACCCTATGGCCTTCATCATCCGACACAGAAGAAGACAGTCATTTCCACTTTGTTTCACCGGACACTGGACATAACAGATGAGGATAATATCGACCAAGAAATCCAATAACTTTGTAACACTTTATTACAGAATGGCTACAGCAACCGTGACATCAGGGAGACTCATAGAAGAGTGTTATGCAACAGATCCAATCGCTCACTCCCATCACCCAACAGCAGCCCTGATAACTACCTTAGCAAGGCAGTCATATGCTTCTATGGTTCCGTGTCAAATAAGATTTCCCGAATCCTCTCCAGATTCAACATCCGAACTTACTTTGCCACTCCCAAGAAAATTCAGCACTACCTTAGGCAGGTGAAAGATCCTCCTTTGCTCAAGGTCCCAGGTGTTTACAAAATTCCGTGTGAATGTGGATGGGTATACGTGGGACAAACAGGGCAGACAATTGAGGAAAGATGCAAGGAGCACCAGTGTATCATCAGGCTCCTATAACCTGAAAAGTCAGCAGTAGCCCAGTATTGCATAGAGCAGGTCCATAAAATCGACTTCAGCAACATTACCGTCCTGGAACAAACCGACAAATACTTTGACAGGATCATTAAGGAGGCCGTTCAATTTCAATAGGGATTCTCGTCTTCAACTGAGCCCAGCATGGACACTGGCCATCAAAAGCATTTTTTTTTTTCCCCCGAGTGGAGGAAAAATCCATTTATGGATTACCACTGTGTTGGAGGGCACAGTGGGGTATGTGGGCTTCACCTCAAGGGTACTACTCCACTAAAAAAACCTCCACCGGATTGGGAAGGAGAAATGTGCTGCGGTACCACCTTAAGCACCCGCGCATTCCAGGAGATGATCATAGCTGTCTCGCAGTGCGATTCAGCAGAGAGTGATTTCTGATGCAGGGATACAGACTTGACATTAAGCCCAGCCTGATCCACTGCCTATTGTGGGTGGTATTTGGTAGGATTCCTGGTGTTATTTGAAGTTGAGTGTAATTTATCACGGCGTAACGCTACGTCTTAAGTTTAGGTGTTTCATTGTCACTGCAAGTAATACTTGCAAGCTTGTCAGTTGTGGTCTATTATACTTATTACTATCTTACTAAACCTAAATATAACTCTAGTTTGCATTATCAGCATTTGCCTTTAGTGGTCAGTTGTAATTATCTGCCGTCAGCAACGTTAGTTGTGTGAAAATACCTTCTCATATTCCATGTGTCTGCTTGGTCGATATTTTGGAGTGCACACTCGGCGGGCGGCCTACCTATCAATTGTAGGTGCGAGCCTGTGCCACTCACGGGGGACCCTCTTTCCCCGGGGCTGCCTTGGCCAATGATTGGCGCAAGGACTTGAGGGCTGTGGAAGGTGTGTGGGTGGGTGGGTGGGTGTGGGTGGGTGGGTGTGGGTGTGTGGGTGGGGGTGGGTGGGTGGGTGTGGGTGGGTGTGTGCGTGCGTGTGTGTGTGTGTTTTTTTTCAGCGATGTAAAGCATTGTATTAGCTTGCAGGATCTTTGCCATTGACGTCTGGCTTGATTTCTTTCTTGGATAATTACTCTGATATCGCGGGGAAGACGTTTGTTTGTCGACATTGGGTATCTAATGGGGACGTGTTCCTTTGTGGCTTGCTTTATCGCTTTGACTAATTTGTTTATAGCTTCATCCTGTTCGTCATGTGTTAATATAGGTGTTTCCTCAATTGTGGTATTCAGCGTGGTTTCGAAAGCCTCCCAGTCTGCTAGTCTATAGTTTGGCCTGGGTGGTTCCATTTTAAAAGCTAAGGGGGCTTCAATTTCTAAGCGGTTTAATTGTGGTAGAGGTGCTTGGTGATGTTGGTCGGACTTTTGTATTACTATGGCTGTCCCTCTTCGCTTTCGTTTCTGTAACCCGAATAGCCAGGGACTGTGAAGCGATCTGTAGGTCCCAGGTGTGTTTCGTTTAATAGCGCGAGTTGGATGCTGTTTCTTTGGAGGAAATCTGTGAGTTCATTTCTTTTTCTTCTGAGGTTGTTACAGTTCCAGTATACTGTGTTTATGGTGGTTGTGTTAGACATCGCTGATCTGTGTTACTATTCCCAGAAATCATGTTACATAGTCAAAGATGTAAAGGGGGTCAAAGTTTGGTGATGCTAGAATCTCCAAGAGCCACCTGACATGATCTTGGAAGATCTGCCAACCTACGTTCACGTTGGGGATTCCTAGTTGTGTCAAGAAATCCGCCAATGCAGGGCCGTTTTCAAATGCTTCCCGGTGGGATAGCATGTCTGGAATCAATATGCTTGATTCCTTGAAGTGTGTGGGTATCTGTTGTTTCTGTGTTCGTGTTTTGTCTGCATGTGTACTTTTAGGTTGTGTAGCTGGGGATGCATGCTGTATTTGGGTGGCTGTGGCTTGAGCGGGTTTGATCCGCTTGTCCACGGCTGCAGAAGGGCCTGGGGCGAGATGGGTCCTACCGCGGCGGTCCTGGGTTAACCATTGCCCTTCTGCTCTTGGCGGGTCAGCCTTGAAAAAATTTTGGTGTGCTTTTGGGGTGGGGTTTCCAGGCTTAGCCCTTGGCCTTGCTTTGGTCAGTGCGGCTTGGTATTTGATGCAACCGCGCCAAGTTGCACCATGACCTTGCTCTCCACAGAGGGCACACTTGCGCTCTTCTGGGGGCACTTTGCAGCTGTATGAGGGGTGGGGGCCTGTACATTTGGCGCATGTTTCTTTGGGAGCCTGGCATTCTTTTTGAGTGTGCCACAGCTGCTGGCAACGCTTGCATTGTTTTGGCTCTGGAGCGGACTTGTATTCTTCAACTCTGATCCTAAAATGGGCTAAATATTTGAGGCCTCTAATCTGTCTGTTTTCTGTGGTATCCTCCAGTTCAATAAGGAACATCGGGAGGGGGTGCCTAGTCCTAGAGTGCATTTGCACTGCCCTAATGGCCTCAAATTGATGGCTTGCCAGTTCCTGCTTAATGTGTTCTCTGGTGAACGGGGCGCACAGACCTTTGACATACCTAATGGTCCTAGTATCAGAGTGGGGGAGTAGGTAAAATTGTGCGCCCTCTGCCTTGAGGTGCTGCACCATATTGTGGTAGTCACTCAGACAGTGCATCTTTACGGCGAGATCACCGGAGCGGTATGCTGAGTGTATTGTGTAGGGGTATTTGGGTCTGTACTTGTTGTCAAAGGTTTGTGTGAGTGTGTGTATGCATGTTGACTGGCTTTTGTTTAGGTACAGTGGTGCCAAGTTTGGCTTGTACTCTGTATTTGTTTTGAGTTTTTGGAGGTGCCCTTACTGCGTCCGCATAAGTTTCAGGGATAGGTGACTGGGGAGGAGGTGGAGGTGTGGGGAGCTCAATGTCAGATTCTCTATCGTGGGAGGGTGTTTGTGTTGTTTCAGTTGAGCGCTGAATGCATGTCGTGAGTTGTGTAGTGTTTTCTGTTGTTGGTATGGTGAGTTTGGTTGTAGTATTTTGTGGTATCTTTGGCTGTGAGGGTGTGATTTCTTGTATGTTGTTTGTGATCTCATTGTGTGTGTTTGGTGCTTGTTTTAGTGTGGTCTGATTTGGTGTGATTTGTTTTGGTGTGATTGGCTTTGGTGTGTTCTGTTTTGGTGTGGTTGGTTCTGGTGTGGTTTGTTTTGGTGTGATCTTTTTGGGTGTGGTTGGCGGAGTGGTGTGTTTAGTCTTTGTGTGTGGTCTAGTTGGAGAGTTCATAGCTGAGTGTTTAGTTGGTTTCTGTGTAGTGTCTCTGGGCGGTGAGTTGGTCATTTTGAGTGTTGTTGCTTTAACAGGTTTATTCGGTCTGGATAGAGATGAAGGGGTAAGGGTTTTGGCAGAGTGTCCTACTTTACCCATGTTCAAGATTTCTGGTGAATTGTGTTTAAGTGTGAGTGAGATGAATGTTAGCTATATAGAGTTCTACGGGGGGCGCTTATAAACTAATAGAAAAGATGAAAAGAAGTTGTTAGAAGACAAAGAACAGATAGAGAGCGCTAAAAAGCCCGAAAAACAGAGGACCTGCCCTAAGGCGTCTGAGGTACCAGTCCGAAGACTGTTGGCTGCGGCCTTGTCTTTCTACCCTGCTAAACTGTTAGGTGTTACCGATAGCGTGGGCCGCTTCTTCCGATGCTGGCTCGGATCCCTTCTTCTCGCCTGCCTAGGCTAGTTGGGCTCTTCTGTTCCGTAGATGTTGTCGTCTCGAAGGTCCACCGCATTTTGACTGCAGACTCCAAGTGTGCAGTTCAAGTGACCAACCTCACAGAAAACGCCAATGTGGGTGGTAGCTATGTCCATTGCCAGCCGAGCCAATCCAACATTGTCACTCGAGCATTGGCCAGGGCAGGGCATGCTCCGCCCACCGATTAACATATGAATAGGGTCACATTTCGCAGCATTCACTCAGTTGCTGATGAAGGCCATAGAGTATAAAATGGCCGAAAGCTCGATCTTCATAAATTTGACGCGGCTGATCACCCGTGAAGCCTTAATCAACTTATATGGAGCATCGAGTACTAGTTTGAACTCAAAGTTATATTAATATATTTTATTCATGTTCATTGGGCCAAAGTCAGGCAAATCAATGTAAACTGAAGTGAATAACAACAGTTCAATAGAGTTTCAAAAACCTAAATTGTGTGGTATTTTACAACTACTTGCCAGGAAATAATCATTCACTTAAATGGGTTTAACAGTGAAGCACTCATGATATACACTGAAGATTGTAATGAGTCATTCTACCACTGTAAATGTGTAGAGGTAGGCTAGAATAGTGCTGAAACACAATACTAGGCAAACCATTGTGATGGTGCTTTCTTAAAACTAAATGGTATATCCTAATAAGTGTATAAATATGTACAGTTTATTTATCCTTAGTACAAATCTTAAAAAGTTCCTCAAAATAATTTGCATAGGCTTTAGGTGAACATGTCCTATTTTTTGTAATTATTTATAATACTCTAAGTCATATGCTTCAGGAAAGTGAGGTATAACTTGCTTACTGAGAGTGAATCAAGATAGCTTATCAGTAAAGGTGTCATGTAAAAATATCATACCTGAATCTTCATTTATATGTGTTAAGGAACTGCATTTCAAGCCTTTTGTTGTTCTATAAATGAAGTGTTACTCACATGTAGCCCATTGCAAATTGAAACAACAGGTCCCAAAACTGGTCCTCAAAAATTAAAAGATAAATGATATTGTGTAACAAAACTGGCTTAGTTTGAAGGTCACTGCTACTAAATTCCTCCAAATATCACAATCATTTTTCATAAAACAACAGAGGCAATAAACATGGTACCATTATTTTGTTAAATCTGGCTCTATTGATATTTACTATTACCAACATAAAGAACTTAGTGCATAACTTAGGAATAAATAAAAATGTTTTTCAGCATAACAGTTGCGCAAAGTGAGTTAAATCCATTTTATAGGATGTAACTCATTGCACACAAAATTGGGCATACCTTTCAGATACCTTACAAGGCTTAATAAATTGAATTATAGTAGCCTAACATACAGGATGTCCTTAAATTCTGGTAATTTATTACACAAAAACAACAAATGATACAGCTTTTGTTTATGTCATCAAATGGTTATATTTGGAATGTCTGAGTTATGGGAACCACGTGTAACTTGGCATATGTATACACTTTGGAAGCATATTCACTGATACAGTAGTAGCAACTTCTGCAAGTCTGCGCTTGAATTCTACATTTTGTGGTAAAGGTGGCACATACACACTATGTTTTATGTATCCTCATAGGAAGAAGTCACAGGGAGGCCACTTGTCAAAACAGTTATTATTCCCTGCTTGTCCTCTCCAGCAATGAGGTAACTCATGAACGTCATATTGGGGTGGGTCTACATCCTGCTAGAACAAGAAATAATCAGAATCTTCTTCCATTGTGAGAACAACCACTGCTGTATGATATCCAGGTATGTATGGTCAGTCTTCTCTGCGAAGAATGATCATAAAGCTACGTAGAAAATGTGTATTTTGGGTGAATCACACTCATTTGACAAATTCACAAAGATTCTGGGTATCCCATATTTGACAGTTATGTCTGTTAACTCTGCCATTTGTGTGGAAAGCTACTTCATCACTAAAGATTATGCGATTCATGAAGTTCTTATTGTCCTACATGAATATTTACACTTGGCTATAAAAGTCATAACACTTGAAAGGAATGAGTCGGTAATTCAAACACAAACATCACTCAAAATATTGTTACTTGGACATGTTTCGGAGAATGGTTTGTCCCCATCGTCAGCAGTTTTCCGGCTGGTTGGATCTGTGGTTTCCTGAAGTGAGCTGGTTGTCTGTGGTGGCATCTGTTGACTGTGAGATGAACTTCTAAAGAGAGTTTTCAGGTGGCAATTCAAAATTTAAAGTAAACTCTATGTGTTTGGAGGAATTTAGTAACAGTGACATCAAAATTAATCTTAGAAACTGTTTGTAGTTGGTTTATTAATACTCGTCACTTACTTGTTTATATTTATGAGAGACTAGTTTCAATCTCTTTCCAACTGGCATCTGTTGTCTGCTCTCTCTCTGGTGGTGGAACTATGAACTTCTTTTTCAAATTATCTACTGGTGGGATTTCTAAGTTCATTACGCGATCCTTATTTTTCCATATGAATATGTTATCCCATGTCAATTTATTTTGGTTTATCATTCCTTTTAATAATTTTGGATTTGGATCAATTTCATGGTTTTCATTCCAAAAGTGAAATGCTATTGCTGACTTATCTTCTTGTTTCAATCTGATGTTTCTAAAGTGCTCTTTGACTCTGGTGTTTAGATTTCTTTTAGTTTGACCTATGTAGCATTTTTTACAATTCTTACAACTTATCTGGTATATTCCGGATCTGTGAACTGATGGGATTTCATCTTTTGTTTTTTAATTTAGCAATTTTAAAATTGAGTGTCTATTAGTAGCTGCCAAGGTGATATTTTGTTCCTTGAAGATCTTTTTAAATTTATTAAATGTTTTTGGGTGATATGTGAATGAACTGAATATGCTGTTGCTTTCTTTTTCTTTTGTAAATGTGGTTGCTACCTTAATGGTTTTCTTTAGTTTAGCTTTTCTAATTTTCTTCAACACCAAACTTTTGTTGTATCCATTTTCTTCTGCTATGTGTAGTATTGTTTTTTGTTCTTTGAAATATTCTTTTTTTTTTTTTTCCATGGGTATGTTGACTAGTGTGTGTAAGGCTGTTTATTATTGCATGTTTATGTATAATTGGGTTGTGGCTATTATTTTTTATGTAATTTTCCAAATGTGTTGGTTTCCTGTAAATTCCAAATTTTATTTTTGTGTCATTCCTGACGATATTTAGATCTAAGAAAGAGAGTTGTCCATTGATTTCCTTTTCTATAGTGAGTTTTATAGTCCTTTCTTGCAGATTGAGTAATTTTAATGCATCTTCTAAATGTTTATTCGGTACAATTACAAAGATGTCGTCAACATATCTATACCAAACTTTGAAGATCAATGGGAAGGACTTTTTAATTTGTGTTTCAAATGCACTCATAAATAAGTTAGCCAAAAAAGGTGAAAGTGGATTGCCCATTGATAACCCTGATTTCTGCTTGTAGTTTTTTCCATTAAAGCTGAAGAAGTTTTGTTCAATGCATATTTTTGTTAGAGAAATGTATTCTTCTGCTTCTATTGCTTCCATTTCTATTGTAGTTAGCCACTTTTTTAACACAGAAAAATTACAGACTGTATTAAAAAAGTGGCTAACTACAATAGAAATGGAAGCAATAGAAGCAGAAGAATACATTTCTCTAACAAAAATATGCATTGAACACAACTTCTTCAGCTTTAATGGAAAACACTACAAGCAGAAATCAGGGTTATCAGTGGGCAATCCACTTTCACCTTTTTTGGCTAACTTATTTATGAGTGCATTTGAAACACAAATAAAAAAGTCCTTCCCATTGATCTTCAAAGTTTGGTATAGATATGTTGACATCTTTGTAATTGTACCAAATAAACATTTAGAAGATGCATTAAAATTACTCAATCTGCAAGAAAGGACTATAAAATTCACTATAGAAAAGGAAATCAATGGACAACTCCCTTTCTTGGATATAAATATCATCAGGAATGACCAAAAATAAAATTTGGAATTTACAGGAAACCAACACATTTAGAAAATTACATAAAAAATAATAGCCACAACCCAATTACACATAAACATGCAATAATAAACAGCCTTACACACAGACTAGTCAACATACCCATGGAAAAAAAAAAAAAAAAAAAAAAAGAATATTTCAAAGAACAAAAAACAATACTACACATAGCAGAAGAAAATGGATACAACAAAAGTTTGGTGTTGAAGAAAATTAGAAAAGCTAAACTAAAGAAAACCATTAAGGAAGCAACCACATTTACAAAAGAAAAAGAAAGCAACAGCATATTCAGTTCATTCACATATCACCCAAAAACATTTAATAAATTTAAAAAGATCTTCAAGGAACCAAATTACACCTTGGCACCTACTAATAGACACTCAATTTTAAAATTGCTAAATTAAAAAACAAAAGATGAAATCCCATCAGTTAACAGATCCGGAATATACCAGATAATTTGTAAGAATTGTGAAAAATGCTACATAGGTCAAACTAAAAGAAATCTAAAAACCAGAGTCAAAGAGCACTTTAGAAACATCAGATTGAAACAAGAAGATAAGTCAGCAGTAGCATTTCACTTTTGGAATGAAAACCATGAAATTGATCCAAATCCAAAATTATTAAAAGGAGTGATAAACCAAAATAAATTGACAACATGGGAGAAGATATTCATATGGAAAAATAAGGACCGTGTAATGAACTTTGAAATCCCACCAGTAGATAATTTGACAAAGAAGTTCATAGTTCCACCACCAGAGAGAGAGCGCAGACAACAGATGCCAGTTGGAAAGAGATTGAAAATGGAGGTGAATGCCTTTGAAACTAGTCTCTCATAAATATAAACAAGTAAGTGACGAGTATTAATAAAGCAACTACAAATAGTTTCTAAGATTAAAGTAAACTGTTTGTTTTTTATAATTAGCAGCTTTTCCCAAACAGTAATGCAGCCGAACTTGATGTTTGGGAAAAGTTGCTAATTATAAAAAACAAACAGTATACTTTAAATTTTGAATTTCCACCTGGAAACTCTCTTTGGAAGTTCATCTCACAGTCAACAGATGCCACCACAGACAACCAGCTCACTTCAGGAAACCACAGATCCAACCAGCCGGAAAACTGCTGAAGAGGTGGACAAACCGTTCTCCGAAACATGTCTAAGTAAGGATATTTTGAGTTATGTTTGTGTTTGAATTACTGACTCACACTTTCAAATGTTAAAATACATCACTGTTTCTAACCTTTTGCTTCAAATAATGCCATAACACTTATTTGTCATTTGGTTTCAGTTGCTGCATGAGCTGCAATCTGTACTACTTCATATGCAGTCTCTTATGTAGCATTTTCCAAACTGTCATATCTGGTACTTGTAGCTCACGGAAAGCTCAATGAACAGACTCTTTTGGACTTCTTATGAATGACTATCACATGGTTCACAGTATCCTCACTCACTGATGGATGACCACTGCTTTCCTTAGGACACAGCCAACCAGTAGTAGCAAATTTATTATGCCAGGCATAAATGGATTTCCTGCTTGGTGCTTTTTGATTGAGGTACTTTGTCCTAAACTTTCATTGCACATTTGCAGCACACTTGATTTTGTCAAACTCCAACATGCAGAAAGTATGCTCTGCACCAGAAGTCACCATGTTGAAAATATGCCAACTGTGTCAAATGTGGAAACTATGAGCATTACCCGTAACATCAAAACAAAACCATGTAAGATACTCTTTCATATGACATCTAAATGAAAGCTGTACCATTTATTGTTTTAGTGTAATAAATTAAGAAAATTGGTACAATGTAGCATTTCCTATGCTGCCAAATATTGTATTTATTGCATATATGTATTTTCTATGAAATGCTTAAAACTGAGCACAGGCTTATGAAGAATTTATTCTTTCAGGGCTTACATTCACAATTTAAGCCCAGTTTAAACGTGCATGTCCATAACCCTTTCAAGTATATTTTATATCTGGAAGATTTATCATATCATAAAGAGTTAAGAAAAAATAATGTGCATATACTGCTAGTCAAAAATAGTATTTTGAAAAAATTACTATATGGTTTTCTTATTTTGCTTGTTGCTCCTAGATACCTGCAAGTGCAATAGAACATGCAGATTTAGCAGGTCTGTTGTCAGACCAACAACAGCGCTGTCATGTTTTTGCTGCCGCTGCTGCTGCTGCTGCCGCTGCTGCTGCGGAGGAAGCTGAAGGAGAAAGTTTAGGAAAATCAGATGATACATCGAGAATTGACTTAGATGAGGCAATGGAAGAGGTTGCACAAACATTAAGTGGTTTCAGTATTGAAGATATGACTTTGGCCGACAGAGAAGAAATGAAACTACAAATTCAGCAGCAGCAGTTTAGTGGAAGGCAGGCTGTGCGTCTGGAGGAGGCTATTTCGGTAATGGTAGCCTCTCAAGCTCCCGTGCAAGTAGGAACAACACAGACGGATATGGCAAGAGTCGAGTACTTTCCAGTAGCTTCCAATGGAACACAAATTCCAGCCTTACAGGTGAGTGTTGAAAATGCACTTGCAAGTACAGAAAGTATAATCCCTGAAACAGAGATCTGCATTACTATTGGCCAGCACACTTGTATAATAAGAGAAGTTGGGGTCAATATTCCCCTTGCTTTAAGTGAAATAAGTACAACGTGTTGTATATGTGACTGCCTGCCTGCCTCTTAATTCAGTTAACACTTATAGCACCTCTCTCCCTCATCACTTTAAGCACTTCCCTTTCTTTCCTATCTCTTGCACATATGAAGTTTTATAAAGGTTTACACAAGCTATATCATGTAACGATATGTTTTAGTTAGAACTTTTTATATGGTTATTGTTTTCTGATTTGTCTTAGTAGGCCATGTAATGACAATATATAAAAAAAAAAAATAAATATATATATATGTGTGTGTGTATAATTTTGTGATTGGCCGTAGTAATAATTGTATTATGTATTGTGATGACGTAGCAGTAAATCAGCCAATCACAAAATTAATAGAGTAGTAACGATAGTTACGAAAAATCAATAATCTTAAGATAGATATATGTTCTTTAGTCTTGTTTCATGATGATGGAAAAATGTTGCGGTGAATATAAAAGTTTTGTAACCGAAAATTAATAACCTTCAAAAAGAGTTATTCGGTACTCATAATAGTGTTGAGTGGACGTTCAAAAGTGATGAATTTTAAGTAATTAACGGAAATTATATATATTAACTTGAAAATAAGGATTTATCGATGTGTTGAAGGTAACCTAAAGTGGTGGATTAAGAAAGAAAGTTTGAGTAAAATGTAATCAAGATTATACAATTAAATAATATATTACAAAATCGGAGTCATATAACATTTTATTTCTGTTACTAAAAATCCACACCTGAAATAAAAAGATCTCATGACTCTTACTTAATCAAATTCAATTCAGTCGATACAATTAGTGACCTGAAGAAACTGAGCCGTACAAATTTACGACATGGGAAAGGATTAAATTTTAGATGAGTCGCGTTTTTTACACATCTGCTTCACTTTCGTACCTATTTTGAGGACATGTTTCGCAAATCTTCGCTTGCATCTACGGCTCTTGTGCGACTTGTCGCACAAGAGCCGTAGATGCAAGCGAAGATTTGCGAAACATGTCCTCAAAATAGGTACGAAAGTGAAGCAGATGTGTAAAAAACGCGACTCATCTAAAATTTAATAATTTTTCGCTTCACTGTGGTGTTCCAATACAGTTGAATCTCGATATGGGAAAGGATTGTTCTTGTAGTGAAGAAATACCGCTACATATTTCGCCCAAACGTGTGGCTGATTAAGCTGGAGAAATATATTGCCACAGTCATTAATTTCATCATTATGATATGCCATAGCAGTGATCTTGGGTTGGAAAATCTTGTCATTTACAGGCTTATGAGGTTTATTATTTATTTTTCTGAAGACTAGTGAAAGAAAGGCATTTTTCTTAGCTTTGCTTCAGTATATTCATCTTGTAATTCAGATGTCTTATTAAATCTTTATAATACATAATTGAATAACACCAAGCAATATTAATGTGCATAAATCTTATGCATACATATTTTTGGTACATTTTTACTCTCATGTGCAAATTTTTGCACTATACCCCTTTTAGTAATTTTGGATATGGGTGATAAACCAAGACAAAGTGAGTATGTGGGAGAACATATTAATATGGAAAAATAAGAACCAAATAATGAACTTAGAAATCCCACCAGTCGATAATTTGTTAAAGAAGTTCAGAGTTGCACCACCAGAGAGAAGAGAGTAGACGACAACAGCTGATAGTTGGACCTTCAAGGTTGAAAAAGGATGCAACGGCTTACAAAAATAAACCTTCAATAATTTAAAAATGTAAGTGATGAAGTGTTAAAACCAACTACAAGATGTCACTTACTGAATTCCTCCAATCACACAATTTTATTTATCATTTATGAAGCTAGTGGAACACTACCATTACTCACACCCCAAACAATTGCAACTGTCAAACTTTTCATAGCACTAATGTTCACTTAAGTCATTGTTACACACAGTTAGGACAATGTACTGTACTGCTCGATCACTCAAGACTTCATAATCTTATGACTGTCCCCTTATCTGAGCTCTCTTGTATTAATCCAACAAAATGAATTTTTCTAGAAGTAAAAAGCTTTTCAACCTCAAATGTTCCTCAGAAGGCAAAAACAAAGGCTCTGGGACTGACTAGTAACACATAAATGCCATTGTTCGGCAGTGACCAGCCAGCGCTCACCGCCTGCCAAGCTTTGAGGCCAGTGTGACAACATTGTTATGATAGGTATTTCATGTCCGTTTTTACAGTCTACTTATTTAAAATGTTGTAGCAGAAAATGGAAAGCACAGCTAATTGAATCATTCTGTCTCATCTCATCATATTTATACCTCTGGAATAGCAATTTCTGGACAGCAAGTTTGACCTAAAAGCTATCAGCACTAGAGCGCATGTAAGTAAAAGCAAATAGTCTCTGTCCAGGTTGTCTATCATCAGTGTCAATGTGGCATAAAAATTCTATACAGAATATGGACTGAACATTATTGTCACACCTGTTGCGATTATGATTATTATAATTTTTTCCTTAGTTGTCATTCCTTAACTGTTTCCACTAACAATAGGTACAGGATCATAATAGTCGTGGAAACTTGGATGAGTTATTGAATGGAATTGCAAATAAACTAATGAAAGTTGATGTTAGAACTATGTTGATACACTAAACCCTTGCTAATCCAGCCCTCAGTAGTCCAGCCTCTTGTAGCTCATGTAATGTTAAAAGCAGAAATGACACCCAACAATGTGTCAACGATTTTATTGTTATTGTATACCACTGTTGTTTGTGTTATTGAATTTGTGGCTTTCTTTAGAGTTCAGTACACATTATGGCTTCTAAAATGAAACATGTTGCGCTAGACCTCAAATAAACTCGAAATTTTGGATAAGCTGTAAAGCAGCTGCGTGATAACCCATACTGCTATCGCATGTCGTCAATGCAGCAACTACATATTCAGGACATGTTTCATGCTTAGAGATATTGTATGTACACACCAAATGTAGAAGTTTTGTATAAAACTTAATGTATCAAGTACTATGTATAGCCAAACATTATCAAATCAATAATCTGGCATTCATATCTGCAAGGAATGGCTGGATTAGCGAGAATTAATGAATGAAACACATGGGCAAGTAAAGTAGTATATCACTTCGACCTAACAATTTAAGTAGTCAAATAATTTCTATAAGTAATTATATATGAATTAATATTCTCTACTCATTCATGGACACAGATTTAATTATAGTTAGCCACAGCACAGAAAGTCCCAGGGAAATGAGGCACAAGGAGGTTAGACGTGGTTCTGATACTCTGCCTGCTAGTGTTTGTCAGTTCAGTTGCAGCCCATTCAAAAACATTCTGAATGCCTGATCTTCTTGGTATTTAAGTTAATTGGTGGAAATGAATCATTTCTTTACACTAGCTGTACATAGGCTAAGGTTTTGTATGGAAAGAGTCAACATGAAAAATTCAATGCTGTGGTTCAAATCCTGGCCATGGCATTAAGTTTTTCGTGTTGACTCTATCCATTCAAAATCTTCATGGCTTTAGTGTACTGTGTCTTTGTCACTGTGTAAGGATTGCATGTTTCTGTCAAGGACTCAAACAGTACATGCTTGTGATTGTAATTTATGGTTTTTCACTTACTTAAATATATATACAGATTTATGCACATGTTTAACCAAAAATTCTACAGACAATCAAACGGATTAGCTATGGGGAGCCCACTTTCACCTATCTTAGCAGACCTATAAATGAGCTATTTTGAAACACACATAGTAAAGGCCTTCCCACAGATTTACAAATTTTGGCGCAGATATGTTGATGATATTTTTGCTATCATTCCGGAAAAACTTAAAGAAGATTCTTAAAGTTACTAAACCATCAAGATAATCATATCCAGTTTACAATGGAAGTAGAAAGAGACAACACCCTACCCTTTTTGGACCTCAAGATAACTAGAAATCGTCATGGTGTAGATTTTGGAATATACAGGAAGCCCACACACATAGATAATTACATAAAGACTAACCGAGGCTGCTATAAAGTTGAAACCTACAAGAAAAATCCATAGTTTTCACCATTGAAGTAGAGCAGGATGAATGGCTACCTTTTCTAGATTTGAGAATCATTAGAACACCAACAGGATTACAATGTGGAATATACAGAAAAGCAACACATGTTGACAATTACATTAAATGCAAACCATTCAACCCAGTACAACATCAATATGCAGTATTCCATAATTTAGTTCACAGATTAATCAACATTCCGGTAACAAAAATAGAATATGAACAGGAGTGCACTCACATACACCAGGTTGCCGAATTGAACAACTATAACACAAATTTCATCAAAAAACTGATCTACAGACACAAAAGAAACAAAAAGTTAAGCAACATTACTACGTTAAAAAAACTAGAAAACCCAAACACCAGATATGGCAAATTTACATTTCATCCAAAATACTTCAAAAAATTTGAAAAGATATTTAAGAGCTTCAACATAAAATTAGCCCCTCAGAACAAACACAACATCCGCAACTTACTAAACCACCCTCTAAAAAATAGCACACCAAAAACTCAATTATCAGGCATTTACCAAATGAGTTGCCAGGATTGTGACCAGATATACATTGGTAAGACCAAAAGGAATCTAGGAACAAGAATGAAAGAACACTTCAGAAATATTAAATTCAAACAAATGGACAAGTCGGCCGTAGCACATCACTTTTGGTCTGAGAATCACAACATAAAACAAGAAATAGAACTGATCAAACAGGCAAAGAAACCTCTGGAACTACAGATTTGGGAAAACATATTTATTAGGAAGAAACAGGACCTCTTGATGAATTTTGAAATTCCCGCGGTAGATGACGTCATCAAACTTACCAGGACATTAGATGGCAGCACGACACCAAGCCAGATGCAGACACCGGATGCATCATCAGTCAACCACAGAACTGACGATAGGGGAGAGGTCCCCAGAAACTAGTCTTCATCAAAAAACTTGTAAGTGGAGAAAAGTATATACAAGGTTGACTCACTTGCCTAATTTTAGTAACAATGGCACTCCACTTTCTGAAATACTTCTTTTTATTCTATATGAATACAACCCAGTTTCACATCAACTAGTTGCCTTTAGAAGTCTAATTCACTGGCTATACGACATCCCACTGAGTAAGGAGAGTTTTTGAAAGAACAACACATAAGAGATAGCAGTATTAAATGGTTTCAACCCAGCCATCATAAGGAACATGATGAAAAGAAAGGAAAATCTCAAGATAACATCAAAAAAGACCACTCTCACACTGCTTAAAAACACAAACTGGCAATATAGAAAATTCACCTACCATCCATGGGCTTTTAGAAAATTTGAACGAATCTTCAAAAGACTAAACTTAAAACTAGCACCCCAAAACAAATTCATCTGAAGAACCTGCTAAATAAACCACTAAAAAGTTCAATCCCCAACACTTTGAAATCGGGAATTTATCAGATAAACTGTGAAACCTGTGATAAAAGCTACATAGGAAAAACTAAGAGAATCTTGTTAACCAGGCAAAAAGAACACCAGAGGAACATAAAGTTGAAACACAGAAAAATCTGCAGTTTCACACCATTTTTGGACAGAAAACCACAACATTGGCCACAACATTAAACTGTTGAAATCTTTAAGTACGCCCATAGAATTGGATATTTGCAAAAAGCTATTCATAACCAAAAACCGGAATAAATCTATAAATTTTGAAATCCTGGCATTAAATGAAGTATTAAAACTTAGTGCCCCTAACACCAGATGGCAGTGATCGGAGCACCATAGTAGTGGAGGAAGAAGAATGTTCATTTAGTCACCAAACAGCTGAGGATGAGATCGATTGATCTTGAAAACGTTTCGATTATACAACAACATAGTAAGTGAAGTTTAGTGTAAACTTAGTGACTCATAAATCAAACTCAAAAATATTTAGGGAATGTTAAAATCTTCTTACTGACCTGACAGGATCATCATTAATTTAGTAGTTCAGTGCTGATATTAGAGCAGACAGTCAATTACCTATTTATAATTTTTCCCCTCTTCAAATTTTTGCAGGGATATTATAGAAAAAGCAGAACAACCTTGACCTGAGACATTCAGAATTTAACAAAATTATGTTGAATTGAATGATGTGATATAATTAATTCTATTCTGATAATATTAAATTGTACTTTTTCACTAATTTAAATTTGTGAAAATGAGTGGGAGAAATGAGTCTGTATGCTGATTAAGTTGCCGTTTACAGTAGGTTCATAGAATAATAACTAATAAAGTACACTTAACTGTTCTCACTAATTTGTATGAAATTTTAAAAAATGCTCAGATATTTTGCCTGCGTAAAGCAATTCAGTTTTAAGAGAGACCTATTTCTAAAGCTGAATAAATGCAGAAAATAAATATGATTCATATAATTTCTTTGGTTGGGTATTTGCCACATATACATGTAAAAGATTGGAAAGAGATTGAAAATGGAGGCAAATGCCTTTGAAACTAGTCTCTCATTAATATAAACAAGTAAGTGACAAGTATTAAGAAACCAACTACAAATAGTTTCTGAGATTAAAGTATTACAACCGTTCTTCCTTTCACATTTTGCCACCATGTCAGGAACTTGATCAATGCAGCACTCTCTTTCTTGTCTACCAGTAAAGCATTGATTTCCTTCAATATGCCTCCACTTACAACTAAGAGGCTTTGGTAGGAATCAGACAGAATTGTAAACATCTGTTTTATTAGGAGTTAACTTTTAAGATTTGGAATAAATTTGTCAGGAGAAACATATTTAAGCTGAGCTTTCACTTTGTTGGGTATCATGTACCTCTTGGAAACACTAATGAACGAAAATTATTAACAGGTGCAACATGGAACAGGATTGCATCTTCAGTACCAGCAGTACCAGTTAACTACAGGGCTTCAAGTAGCAGCCAGTGGAGTGCAAATTCAGGCTGGTGGTGGAGGACTTGAAGTAACTGGAGGTATACAAATCTCGGGTAGTAACAACAACCATCTACAAACAACTCAGATCATTAATCCTAGATTAAGTGGTCTACAAAATGTGGCCGGGACAGCCTTCCAATCCCAGCTGCTGCTGCAGACCCCTCAGCTTGGTAAGTAGTAATGGATTAATTTGTTGTGAATGAGTTGAAATTAACACAATAACTGCATGATGTTGTGGTCATCCATAAATATAACCATAACATTAATTTTGGTGAAATGGTTGAAAACAACTTGCAGCATTTCCTGGACAAGGAATTCCATCCGAGCCAGCTGTTGCAACACCTAGTAGTACAGCACAGTATGTACAACAGCCTGCATGTGCAGCCCATCAAGTGCAAGTTGCGACACAGACACCTTCAGACAAGAAAACTACAGCCACCGGCACTTCATCAGTTTCGGGGTCCAGTACAAGTTCAGGCTCAGGGGGAGGGAAAGGGAAGAAAGCACGATACCAACTGCAACAGAGACAAACCCAAAATCAACAAACTTCATCTGCTTTTACTTCACAGAACTATCAAATAGATAGCACTGCAGGTTTGTGTAGTTTAAAGTAAGATACATATTCACTTATGTAAAATTATGATGTAGCAAATACGTAAAATATGAAGCTATTAACAGTGAAGCAAATAAATATATACAAATATAACAATTTGTAACTTAAAACTTCACTTATCTTATAAGGAATGATGAAATTTTTCTTATAAATTGTCCGAGATCGCGACTTCATGTAAAACTTCTACACATCCTCAGCTGAAAACAACAAAGCTGTAATCATCATTACGAACGCTAGATGTTAATATGTTCTTGTTAGTACTACCAAAATCTGAAAATAAAACAAATTTAAAAACATAATCGACTGCCAGTATTTCAAAATTCATTACGCGATGTTTTTTTTTTTTAAATATATTTTTCCAAACCATTAAATCTATTGGACTATTTAATTGTTTTAATAATTTAACTTCTGGATTTATTTCATGGTTAAATGACCAAAAATGATCTGCTACCTCCGATTGTTTATACTTAATGTTACGAAAATGTTCTTTAGTTCTGGTTTCCAAATTACGTTTTGTCTTTCCAATATAAACTTTATCACAATCGAAACAATTAAACTGATAAATATCAGATTTTTTATTATTAGGAATTTTATCTTTTTTAGAAAAATGCAATAAATTTTTAACAATGTATTTATTTTGAGGAACTAAAGTTATACCAAACTGTTTAAAAAAAAATTGAAAATGTTTATTAACCCAAGGATGGTAAATAAATATTTTAAAATATGTTATATGTGTCTGGAGGAATTTAGTAACAGTGACGTCAAAATTAATCACAAAAACTATTTGTTGTTGGTTTATTGATACTCGTCACTTACTTTTTTATATTAATGAGAGACTATAAAATTTTTCAGTTTGTTTATGAGTCACTATGTTTACACTCAAACTGCACATATTTGTTGTATAATTGAAACATTTTCAAGATCATTCGATCTCTTCCTCAGCTGCTTGGTGACTAAATGAACATTCCTCTTCTTCCACTACTACGGAGCTCCGATCACTCTGCCATCTGGTATCATGGTATCACAAACCAAATAAGCAATTTAAGACTATAAAATTTTCATTAGAGACTGAAATTAATGGATTTCTTCCTTTTCTAGTTCTAAAGATAATAAATAATAATAATAAATTAAACTTTGTTATTTATAGGAAATCTACTCATATTGATAATTACATAAAAGATAAAAGTTTTAGCATTTTTTCACATAAATTTGCTGTTTTCAATAGTTTGATTTATAGATTAATAAATATACCCCTGAATAAAGATGAATTAAATAAACAATATAAACATATTATTAATACTGCTGTTTTAATAAAGACTTTATAAATAAAAAAATTGAGAACTTCAAATATCAAAAAGCTGTTAATGATATTTCTACCCTTTAAAAAAAAAAGGATTAAAATTTCAAAAAATTTACTTATCCTTGGATAAACATTTTCAACATTTTTTTAAAGTGTTTGGTATAACGTTGTTTAAGGACTATGATACAATGAAGCATTGAGTATTAGTTTAACTCAAAATTGTATTAATGTTTGGTATAACTTTAGTTCCTCAAAATAAATATACTATTAAAAATTTATTGCATTTCTCAAAAAAAGATAAAATTCCTATTAATAAAAAATCTGGTATTTATCAGTTTAATTGTTTCGATTGTGATAAAGTTTATGTTGGAAAGACAAAACATTATTTGGAAACCAGAACAAAAGAACATTTTCGTAACATTAAGTATAAACAAACTGATAAATCGGCAGTAGCAGATCATTTTTGGTTATTTAACCATGAAATAAATCCAGAAGTTAAATTATTAAAACAATTAAATGGTCCGATAGATTTAATGGTTTGGGAAAAAGATGTTTATTTTAAAAAACAAACATCGCATAATGAATTTTGAAATACCTGCAGTCGATTCTGTTTTTAAATTTGTTTTATTTTCAGATTTTGATAGTACTAACAAGAACATATTAACATCTAGCATTTGTAACGATGGTGACAGCTTTGTTGTTTCCGGCTGAAGATTTGTAAAAGTTTTACATGAAATCGCGATCCTGGACAATTTATGAGAAAAGTTTCATCATTTCTTATAAGATAAGTGAAGTTTTAAGTTACAAATTGTTGCATTTGTATATATTTATGATATAGCATTCTGTTATTAAGTTGCATCAGAGATGATTAGCAATGCTAAAAGAATATTTATTTTAGCAGAGGTAAATGGCAGTACAGAAATCAAGAATTAACCTCTATATCCAAGGGTTTTGTATATATGAGGGAATGGTGAACCATATATTTCAATGACACACACATTTCTAACATCAGTGACATATTTTTCATTCTTCTCTCATGGACAACTTTTACAAAGGAATAATATGGATTAAATTAATTCGATGTCCGGCTGAAGATAGAGGGAAGGCCTCAGAAACCGGTTCCGGGAAAATTTAAAAGTGAGTGTTTTATGTTATTAATCGACTCCCAATTAATTTAATTTATACAACAACACTGTTTTCAACACTTCCATGAAAGGATTTAATAATATGGAATCAAACCTGAAAAAGTAAAGTAAAGTAAAGTCGAGTATCAGCTGAGGATAAGAGCAAGAGCTCTTGAAACATGTCCTGTGAATAAACAGGTGAGTGAAGCAATGTGTCAATATATTCTCGATTCAATTTTGTACAAGTAAAAGATAGTTTGAGTTAAACTACTCTCTGAAGTAAAACCAGCCTGTGCTATTTGGGTGAAGTTAGATTAGATGGGACAAGCAGTACTATGGCATATCTGGATGATTGTTGAAGTGAATGCTTTCAATTATTCTGGTGAAAATGGAATTCTTGATAATAATAATAAAAAAAAAAAAAAAAAAAAAGAGAGAGAGAAAGTACAGTCAACAGCTAACAAACTTTTACTCATTTTGAAGATTTTCTGTTATCCAGCAGAATGCATTCAGTTTGGGATGGGCTGCTGAAGCATAAGTAGTACATCAGAATGAAAGTACTACACTTCTTAATATTTTAATTTTAAATGGTATTTAAGTAACAATAAATCAAAAGTGGTATAAGCAAATACATCTTTAAGTCTTAAATTATTCATTTAGTATTTCTAATGTAACGGATACTCTTGAGCATTAAATGAAAATGATATCAAAAGAAAAGTGATTTTGGTAATAAGTTCTGTATAGGGGTGAAGATGCATGATTTTTATAAATGGCCATCAAATTAATAAAGATTTATACAATATGAACACAATTAAGATGAATGTGTACATGTTGTACTATGAGAAGCAACTGTTAACTGAAAGATCCACTCTCATAGGGAAATCCAAGAAGACGAAGGAAGGAAAAGTTAAAGTGTAAAAGAAATTGAAAGATATAAAAATTATTTGTTGTTGGTTTATTGACACTCGTCACTTACTTTTTCATATATTTATGAGAGACTAGTTTCAAAGGCCCTGGCCTCCATTTTCAATCTCTTCCCAACTGGCAACTGTTGTTATCTGCTCTCTCTGGTGGTGGAACTATGAACTTTTTTGTCAAATTATCTGCTGGCGGGATTTCAAAGTTCATTACGCGATCCTTATTTTTCCAGATGAATATGTTCTCCCATGTTGTCAATCTATTCATATATTTATGAGAGACTAGTTTCAAAGGCCCTGGCCTCCATTTTCAATCTCTTCCCAACTGGCAACTGTTGTTATCTGCTCTCTCTGGTGGTGGAACTATGAACTTTTTTGTCAAATTATCTGCTGGCGGGATTTCAAAGTTCATTACGCGATCCTTATTTTTCCAGATGAATCTGGAAAAAGTTCTGTAATATCCTACATTTAGATTTTTGTTTAAAATTTTATTTGCAGAGTATCTCAGTAAAATTCTGCGCTACATATGTGGTATTTTGAAGTGTTTATATGCTCTACTGATATTGTAAGAAAATGCCTACAAGTTTGCCACAACCGTTATTGATGCTCTGCACTGTAAGAGTTATATTTGGTGGAGAAAACAGAGAAAGAAAAGGGTGCAGGGTGCATTGTAACCAAAAAGTTCTAAAATGCTAAAGGAAAGTGGCCCCTGAATGTGCTCAATCATAGTTTTTAGACGTAGGAATCCGAAAAACCAGTATCTAAATATGAGCAGCAGGTGCAAAATTGTTCATACAGTTTTCATTTTGAACCAGTGAAATTCAACACAATTATAATTGAAGAAGAATGGAATTTTCTGCTGTACACTGCATTAATTAGCTATGCTGGACAAAGAGAGAAGATCCAGTAATATGTAGAAGTTTCCGGGCTTACTGGCCATGGTTCCTGACGTTTTGATTGTACGTGCGTTGAGCATCCTTAGGGGACTCATGGCAAACTAGAGTGGCTCAGGCATAGGGCACCATATATATATATATATATATATATATATATATATAGGCTGCGCGTCCGCCAGTCAGAAGACAGCTGCTGGCCTATATCTCGGTGGTCTGGCTCGTGTAAATGGTTTCGGCCTCATGTTTTGTAACACAGGAAACCAGGTTTTCTGCAAACGTGCTACTTTCTCCTTCCTGTTAAAATTATGTTTTTGCTTGAAGATTTCAATAGCCTCCCGATAAAGTCTGGCGTGGTACTGGGCTGTGTTGTCCAGAACTTGATGTCATGTCCCTTCAGAAGGGTATGTTCAGCAACAGCAAATTTTTCCGTCTGTCCCAATCAGCAGTTGCTTAGGTGTTCCTTTATATGGGTACATATGTAGTGCCAATGTACACCTTGCCACAGCTGCAGGGAATACGGTAGATCCCTTTTGTTGCCAGAGGACCCCTTCTGTCCTTCACTGAAGGGAGATGATCTTTGAGCTTCTTGGTGGAAATGTCTCGGCAGCTGTCTTGTGACTGGCGGACACAGTAGGCGATCTCCTTCCAGCCTATATATATTTGATGCCCTATGCCAGAGCCACTCTAGTTTGCCATGAGTCCCTTGAGGATGCTCGATGCATGTACGAGTGTAACTTCAGGAACTTCAGTTTTTCCAACTAGACCACGGCCAGTAAGCCTGGAAACTTCTACATATTACTGGATTGACGCCAGCCGTGAAAGCCTAAGTTGTGACAAAGAGAGAAAATTTAACAGACATATCAGAAAAATTATACATATGATGATGTTAATCCCAAAATGATGCATAAAGCAGTGCTATAATATCTGGATGAATGGATTCACAAAGAGAGAATTTCTACAGTTACAGAAATCCATAAGGTGACTAAACGGTGTATGGTTTTATAAGACACATGAGCTGAACTAATGTGTGCATATTGTGACTTTGTGGGTCTGTAGAATTAAAAGTCCAATTTGCCGAAATTCTAAAGGTTCTTTATTTGCATAGAAATACACTTCGTAGCAGCAAAACTACATCATATATCACAACACACTCTTCCAGGGTCCATTACAATAACAAACAGCATTCAGTTTACAACAACACTCTCAGCTATTCTCTGCTTACCTCTCACGACTCACTCCGTTTACAACTGACCGACTGACGTGGCACAATCGCTTATATCTCCTGATAATTTCTACATCATTATAAAATAAACCAGAAACCGAATTATCTCTATCAGTTCAGAAGTAACTAGAAATTTCCCTTTATCTCAGTTTGTTTGTTTCGGCAGACCCTTATCTGCATGTTAGCTTGTCTGCCGCCACTTGGTTTTCACACTGCGCGCCTATCAGTGCCTTTTGTGTAAACAAGCCGCGCGATCGCAGATACGGCTTCGCGACATTGCACCCTCCTCAAGACTGGTCGTCCCGAACAGCACCATCGTAGCGGGTCAGACGATCCAGGTGTACCACCAACATCTTCCCTCGGGGCACCTTCTGGATGCGGTAGACCACGTCGTTGATCCTCTTCACCACCCGGTACGGTCCTTTCCACGGCTGTTGAAGTTTGTCGATTGTTCGGTTTGCTCCCAGGTGTCCTCCTGAAGTACCGGCATGCACTTCCCCCAAGATTTCTGGGACCTTACTTCAGGGAAGTACCAACTGTTGTCTCTGCATCTTCCCATCGGGTGATTCCCATACCTGGAACAGCATGCCCTCTCTGATCTTCAGCGAGTCCCATTGGGCCCATTACGACTTATGGGTGGCGCTCCTTGGTGCGATGTCCTCCCTGGTTGGTCTTGTCCCTGCCTCCGCTTTCCTCAAGAGTGGTCCCAAATCTGCATCCGCCAGCTGCTCCCTCCTCAGGCCTGCGCTATCCCAGCTATCCGCAGGCACTGCTGTGACTACTCGGACTGCTGCGGCACACTCCTCTTCCACTCTTGTGCATTGGCAGCACTCTTCTGGGCAAGGTCTTCGGGACATGGCATTTGCGTTACCGTGGTTCTTCCCTCTATGATGTTCAGAGGCGAAGTCGTACTTTTGCAGCCTCTGAACCCAATGTGCTGTCTGGGACAAGTTTTTACACCCACTGGGGTAATTTGTTACAAATGAATCAAATAGAAAAGTAAGGCATCGGCATGGTTGGAAACTATTTAATTATTTAAATAAGGTTAGATACATCGCAAAACTTTGAATTTTCAATGTTCACTATAATAGTCATTATCTGAGTTACAATGTTTGCAAATAAGCACAGTAATCGTGGGCTCACTTAGAACATTTGGTGCAGCTTAGCCACATAGTTGGTGGTCTTGAAGTGGAATATGGTCCATTGCACTCAATACAAAAGCATTCAGAAGAGGAAGACTAATCATTTTGGCACTCTTTTTTATTTTCTAGTCCTTTTTGTCCCTTTGTCGGCTTTCTGCCTATTTGTGAAGGAAATTTACCTCTTCACTGGTTTTGCATGCTTTTTGGCTTCAGCTTCCAAGTTATTTTTCACTGCTGTGTCTTTTGGAATTGTACTTGCTGTTTTCATTTTTGCTTCGTTTTGCGAGGACCAGTTTTTGGAAATGGACGAATTTACCAAAGGCTGACAATAATTCCACTTGAGTTGGTTGTGGAAGTTCATTATGTGGAGTCTGACTTAGCTAGCATGCTGACAACAAGCTTTTCCTCTGATATTTGTGTTTCTGCTGATGTCCGCGATTCTATGGGCTGAGACTTTGTTGATACCTATGGCTCTGTTGGCTGAGATTCTGCTGAAGCCGGTGTTTGTGGTAGGTAGTTAAGGTTCTGGCAAAGTGTGTTCTAGCAATATTGTTTCCTCTTCAGATATAATGGAAGCATTCAAGGTTTCTTGATCACGGTTGGTCACTACAGATGGCAAGAAATCCTTATCAGCGAAAATATCTCTGATAAAAGGGCATGCACAAGTTTTCATACATCTAGATGTTTTATTTGCTTGAGTTATTGGAGATGGTAGCGGAAGGCTCACTATAAATGGAGTGTCATAAATTGACATTGCTTTCCCTGGATTATTTCTCATCCATGAATCAGACACAATGTTAACAGATTTCTTAAACGGTCCAAACACAGATCTGTCAAGTGGTTGTAATTTATGGGATGTATGTGGAGGAATTGAAAGCATCACAACCCCACTATCCTTAGCAAGATCTAATGCTTCAATAACAAGGTGAGAATCATGATTATCCAGTATCAGCAAAGCAGGTCTGTTATTGGTAACTTTGGTGTGTGTGATAAAATGCCTCATAAACAGATGAAAATCTTTGGTCTTCCAACCTGACTTAACAGAATCTGCACATCCTTGTGGCCCATTAAGAAGGAAATGACCCTTAAAATTTTTCCTTGGAAATACAAAGAATGGTGGAATTGAGATATGTAGATATGTTTCTTGAGATGCTATGCCCCCCTCCGTCTTTCTTTTATAACTCCTTGTGTTTTCTGTAAATTTATAAAAAAACTATGGTGGAATATATGAAAAAAACAATTGTATGGTGCAAGTTGTTACACTGTTACAACTTGCCCCCTGTTTGTTGTAATAACTAACCCCATTGTATGCCAGCTCAAGCTATAATGCATAAGTAATTATTGTTTCATTTTAGGAAATGCTTATGTGCGTTGATTACATACCTGAGTGTACAACGTATCCAGCATATCAACCTCAATCGTATGCAACGAACAGTTTAACCGCTATTAAAATTATTTTCAGATGGAGAAAAATTAATTTTAAACAAGGAAAACACACTGCTATCTGAAAGCTATCCAAATAATTGAAAATGTTGAGAGAAGATCTAGCTGTAGGCAGATATTTAAGAAGTATAATGTTGTAACTGTTCCATGCATATACATATATGAAAGCATTAAATATGTAATAGAAAGGAATACATGTAAAAAGAACTAATGTACACTCATATAATGTAAGGAATAAGATGACTATTTTAGGACCACACTAAGGGGAACACTAAACAACAGATCATTAGAAAGTATCAGAAAAGACATGTATAATAGATTGCCAGGTAAAATAAAGAATACTAAACTATGTAATATTAAGAATATAAAAAGGTATTTGTCAGAACAAGCTTTTTATAGTGTGGAAGAGTACAAAGCAAAAAATGGAAAATAAACAATGTACATTTTAGTTTCTAAGCAGTGCATATAGTAGATTTTTGGGTGTATTTTTATGTTTTTCTTATAATATAAAATGATGTATCCTCTGTATGAAATATAGGGGATGAATAAATTGAAATAAATTGAAATTGAAAGAAATAAAAAATAATTGAAAATTCACTCTCTTGGTATGTCTGCAATGCACTGCTTTGTGATAACAGAAAGGTCAGCAAGAGGGATGGCTCAGAGCTACCAACTGGCTAAAAATTAATACTGCAAATCTGACGGTTAGTTCAAAATCGAACTGTAACAATCTGCCTCGTGTAACAACTAACCCCGGTCTCTCCTACATGTAGTACCTGTGCCACTGGTACTAGGTTTTGAAAGTAACATTAACACTTCACTATATACAATGTAAACATGTACATTTTCTGTTTATTGTCACAGTTACACAAAGCACCTAACACTCAATTTGCGTTACAGACTGGTCTTAAACTGAACTAAAGAATTTGCGAGCAACTGCAGTGATCCGTGGTCAGTTAATTTATGAACTAAACTTCATAATGTCTTACTCCGTAACTGCATTATGAAAAGGAATAAAACACAGCCAAGATAGGGAGTTGCATACATAAGCACAAACACAGGAATCAGTTGTTTAGTCTGAAAGCAATAACTCGAGAACCATACGTTATAGAAAAATGGCCTTTGTACAGGCTGCATAAAAAATTCTTGCTGCATATACCAAGGCATATTAGAATGTTTAATTTCGAGTAATAATTTTGGGCGCATGAAAAAGAAATCTTGGTTGCTCACGCTTGTGCTGTGCATTCCAAACTAGGCAAGGCTGCACAACTATGATAGGACAGTTGCTCTAGGTGAGCCCTCTCGAGCTGTGCCTCATGTGCCTTCTAATACTGTATGCCTTATAATAAAAGTAGCCTCTGTTCATTAGGATGTAGTACCACCTTTTTTCAAGTTTAGCTTATTCATTATACTGGTTCCAAGTTCCATTGATTTGTTTATAATTATGTTGTTTTGATATCCTGAACTTAGGTGTAGAATACAAAAGGTCTGAAATGGTTCTTTTTTCACCTTTGACGCACTACTTTTCCAGATTTAGGTTGCCTATTAAATACTGTTACTGAACTTCAGAAAATCACCTCTTTCAAAACTATGTCCGCTGATGAAATTAAACTTCTGTGTTACTACCGTTGTTAATTATTGCCAATCAAATATGTTGTTTCATCTATATCGAGATTTAACTGTTGTTTCATGTTGTCCTGGGAAAGACCAGTAAAACGTTACTAGAACTTTTAAGTGGTAATGGTTATATCTGAATTAAAAGTTCAATAGCAATCATGCTATCCACTCAGGTATTTTCTAACAAGGGAAATGCCAGGGTATTTTTTGTGTGCTCAAACCACAGTGAAAATCATTTGAAGGTTAATGCATGTTTGTTGTGTAATGTCAAAGCGGCCTGGGTTCCATTCCAGACGATCGCATGTGAGTTTTGTAGTAAACAAAGCAGCGTAGTGCCAGTTTTGCCTGCCATTTCATGTATCATCAGTGTCACTGCCTGCAGTGCCACATATAATAAAAGCGGTCATTAAGCACTTTAAAAAAAAAAAATCTGAATGTGCAGTCAGCACAAACATACCTAAAACAATAATCTCCTGTGAAATGTAAAGTGTATGTTGTAATTCAATTCTTTATGCAGAGTGGTGCAAGTAGCCAAAATTAATCGACACATGAGTAATGTGTACAGAAAGCTTTCATGAGTGACAGCAGTGTGCAGGAATTTTGAAGCAGGATATAGTCATTCATGATGCAGGCAAACAGGGAAGAAAGCAAGTATCAACTGATGATGATCAGCAAGTGGATCAGGTAATTCAAGGAAATCAGTAGTTCTCAATTTCTATGTTGAGTGATTCATTTCCCAAAATTTCAAGGTCAGCTTTCTAGACCATGGTCACTGAAACCCTTTGGTAGATACCATAAATTGTGCAGTATGGGTTTCCAAGATGCTGTTTATCAGAAAACACAGCAAATGGTTGTTGCCTCTTCAGTGATATCATGATGGAAAAGATTTTTTCAACAAAATTGTTGCAGGAGATATGACATGGGTACATTTTGAGTGAAGAAGCAAAAGAATAATCCAAACTGCAGATGCATTCTCATTCTCTGGGTAAGCTAAAGAAGTTAAAGTCAACCTACTGCTGAAAGATTGTACCTACTGAAAGATATGTAGTATGTTCTGAGACCAACAAGGAGTTCTCTTGCCCGCCTCGATAGCGTAGATGGAAGCATGTCTGCCTCACATTCAACAGGTCACGAGTTCGAATCTCGGTCAGGGTGAGTTACCTGGATAAGGTTTTTCCAGGGTTTTCCCTTATCCTTAAAGACGAATGTCGGGTAGCTCTAAGCTCCAAAGACCCCGGACTCATTTGAGCATCATTTCACCAGTTTCATTCATCGTCCGATATGACTTAACATTGGAGGACGTAAATTACAAAACAACAAGAAAAGGAGTTCTCTTGGTAGAATTCATGGAATGTGGCATAGTCATCACTGCAGCCTCTTATGTATTTCAAATGGGAAGAGTTCTCACCTGTAGCCAATCAGATGCGTTAGAACCTTCATCGTTGCCACCTTGTTATCCCCACTCTTCTTATATCTCCCTCTCTCTCGCACACTTGCGAGTGTTCGTGCCGCCAGATGTAAGGGAACGCAAACTGAATTTTCCAAAGTTTTATAATAATGCAGTTGTAATCAAAGTTGCAACGTGAATATTTGTACACAAATGTTTTAATTATTTAGTTTAAAGTTAAAGTTTATGAATTACTTATTTTTCTAATACAACAAAAATACCAGCGGTGCATCCATATAACTGTGAATGTTACTTACGTTAAGAGATAATTCGTCATTATCATTGTCTTCAATGTCTGAGTAATGCAAATTGATGATCATAGATTCCAGAATCTTTCCAAAAGTCGTCTTCTTGTAGTTTATCTTACATCTCACGCAGTTTTCCCAGTCTTGTTGTGTTCCTTGTCAATTTCTTTGTGAATAAGTTGTTCGTCAGTTTAAAAATATTATTTCCGTTTGCAACATAATTTGAGCCCACACTAATTCTATTGGATTGTTCTAGAAGTAGTAAGGGGGAAGGTGGATCGCGTCTCATTGATCCAGCTGATACACTTTTTCATGGAAGAGTAACTGAATAATACTGCTCTGAACCCTCTAGAGTAAATAGAGATTACGAACCATTCATAAACAAAGATATAATGTGACCAGACACGTTCTGCCAGACTAGCAAGAAGTGTATCGTTTCCTCTTGTCGCAAATGTATTGAAAGTACTGCAAAAAATTTATACACTCATTTACCTCACTCTATCAAGGCAATAAATGAAGAAGTGAAGAAAATTTCCGCAATAAAGACTTACCTAGTGAAAAATGCTTTCTACTCAATTGAGGAATACATAAATGGAAGAGTGACTTAGTTTATTAAATTTTATTATCAATCTATTGTGTATATCTAGAGCTACTAATAATCTGTAAATAGATTTGTTTTATTATTGAACTGCAAAAATGTAATTGTAGTGTTATGTTTTGACGATGCTTTGTAAAACATGTTGCAAATGGCACAATAAATCTGAATCTGAATGTAATAAACACCTTGGCTTATACAAAGTACATATTTGTTTTGCCCCGTCATGTCAAATGTTTACGTTTCAGTTCTGAGTAATTTCAAATATACGTTCACGCATACATGCCAGCCAACAATGATACTCATTACAGTGCTTACGTCGCAATGAATTGTTATAGTATAATGGTATCTACTTTATTTATTTGTATTAGGAAAACTGAGCTAAAAATAATGGATTTTTACGGTTATGTTAAATACATTACCCT
This sequence comes from Mantis religiosa, assembly GCA_030765055.1. Classification (NCBI taxonomy): domain Eukaryota; kingdom Metazoa; phylum Arthropoda; class Insecta; order Mantodea; family Mantidae; genus Mantis; species Mantis religiosa. The sequence continues at coordinate 1,335,328 of CM060948.1, forward strand.
CTCCTTCCTCATGGATCACGTTTTGCAAAATCTGAATTTTTGTCTTAGCACGAATAGTATTTATTAGAGATTGATTAGTTTGCCGCTCGTGATACACCACTTAGGGGGAATGCAATACAACACCACAGGACTGATTGGTTGCTCAGCTAGTAGCACTCATGGATAAACACCTTCTTGTTTGAAACACTATTAGTATGTTTCTTGAATGTGTATGAAGGTCACTTCAGAATAAGCAAAGAGAAATGTTGTCATCAGATATTGTCCTTCATGATAGTGCTTGCTGCGCAACACTGAGACTACTATAGCATTTTTGATGGGATGCGTTTGATCACCCACTTATGTCCATCTGATTTTCATCTGTTTAGTCACATGAAATGGTGGCTAAGAGGATATAGTATTCTGGCACAGACCAGCCTAGTGAAGTGGCTGACAAGGGGTGGAAAAGTTGGTACCATGCTGGAGCAGGGACTAGCAAGTTAACTAAATGTTACAACCATTATTTTCACTGTAGTTTTGCAACTTAGCCCTGGTATCGGATTCCTTTTGCTGAAGCTGGTTACACAAGTCACACCCATAACATCAGTGACCAGTTTCAACTATGAGCCCTAGGAATACATATAAATTATATGGAAATAATACTTCTGTTAACTAGCTGAGTTGGTCATTCATTATTGTAGCATGATGTGTGCAGAAAGGGGCTCAGATTATCTTTTGCCAGGTGTAGGTAGGGGGATAAGGTGTACTGTCTACCTATTGGTCAGAATGATGTGCGACAAATGTAGAGATCACCTTTGATTTTGATTTCTGTGTAATTAAGTAAAATAAGCAAAATAATTTTTGTAAATAAGTGAAACGGTGATTTATATTAATGTGTATTGTGTGATTTATAGAGGTATTCTTGATAATTTTTCTGCCATTGGAAGGCTTTTTTACCGTCACTTATAAGAAATCATCACATTAAATGAGAGTATTTACAAAGAGGCTTTCTATATTGATAGCATCTGAAATTGCAATCCTGTATACATCTTAAGTTTCATTTCCAGATTCAGAACAATTTGAAGCATTACTGGTTTGTTAACAGATGCATGACAGGCCAACTTCCCTATTTTGCAATGCTTTTCAAATATTGTATGGAAACAAATGAAAAACGATGTGAAGAGTTTGGCAATTAAGTGCTTATGCATTGTGCATGATGCAAAATGTAATTAACTTAAGTTCCCAGTGTTTACCAGCAAGCTATGTTACATTATCTAATTATCATTTGTGCATCAAAAATCAAGTGAAAGAATGTCAACTATTATGCACTTTTTCCATTTTTGTGTAGTGTATGTTAAACACTAAAAAGTTCCTGCATTTTGTAACTTGTTACAATTGTATTTTCAAATGTATCCCTTATGGTACTCATTCTGTATTTAACATTCCTTCTTTAAAAGGAAATGGTTAGTCTTTGTTGCTTTCTATGTGAAGCTTGGAAACTAATTATTATAGATGAGTCGTATTTATTACACATCAGCTTCACTTACGTACATATATTCGGGCCATGTTTGCATTAGAGCTTATGATGCAAACAATGGTTTGCAAAACATTACCTCAGTATAGGTGTGTAAGTGAAGCTGATGTGTAATAATCTTGTTGAAGTTTTGTTGAGTCGTACTTGTTTACACTCACCTTCACTTATTTTTTTAAAAAACGCTGGAACGTTTTCCAGGACATTCGTCCTCTTCCTCAGCAGTATAGTGACTGTTCACTGTTTTTAATTATGTGGATTTTTTCCCAGATGTCTAATTCTATTGGTGATTCTAATGGTTTCAACAGTTTTATATTTTGCCCAATATTGTGGTTTTCTTTCCAAAAATGATGTGAAACAGCGGATTTGTCTATTTGTTGTAGTTTTATGTTTCTCTGGTGTTCCTTTTGCCTGATCTCCAAGTATAAACAGAGAGCTAACTTTTTGCTAAACAGTTCGGACTATGAAGAAATTCCCAAAAATCCCCTAAACAAATACACAAACTTAGTAAATAAAGCTCTTACTAATAACAGCATACTAACAGAAACTGAAAAACGCATTCTAAAATCTACCAACCCCACACTGCCGAGATTATACTGCTTGCCAAAGGTACATAAGGCTGATAACTGGTCATCACTGGTCATAAATGGTATCAACTCACCCACATACCGCCTTGCTAAGGGGTTAGTTAATAAACTAAAATCATTCCAGAAATTCGAGAGTTTGGGAATAGAGAACTCTTTAGAACTCATAAATCAACTACAGGACTACAATATTCCTTCAAACCACATCATGGTCTCTTTCGATGTCAAATCACTGTTCACAAGTATCCCGATTGAAAAAATTCCAAACCTTCTCAGAAAATGGCTGAATCTAATCACATTAGACCCTACAGAAATAGACATCATAAATTTGACAGAACTATGCATTCAACATAATTTCTTCACATTCGACAAAAAATTCTACCAACAATCAAAAGGCCTCACAATGGGCAGCCCACTGTCACTCTTGCTAGCAGATTTATATACGAGTCACCTCGAAGTCCATATAGTAAAAGGCTTCCCCCAAATTTACAAATTCTGGCGAAGATATGTAGACGACATTTGTGCTATCATTCCTAAAAAACAAACAGAAGACCCCCTAAAACTTTTGAACATACAGGATAGCAACATAAAATTTACAATGGAAATAGAAGAAAACAACATCTTACCTTTCCTAGACCTAAAAATCATGAGAACCAAAATAGCTTAAAATTCGGAATACATAGAAAACCCACACATGTGGACAGTTACATTAAGAGGAATGGTTGCAACCCAATTTCACATCAACTGGCAGTCTTCAGAAGCTTGTTCCAACGTTTATACAGTATCCCATTGAGCAAGGAGGATTTTCAAAAAGAACGAGAGTATATATTAGGAGTAGCAAAGGAAAATGGATTCAACCCTGATCTCATTAGAAACATGCTCAAAAAGAAAGAAAGGCAAAAAGAAATCTCATCAAATACAACACTAACACCCCTTTCAAACCAAAATTGGAAATATAAAAAATTTACTTACCACCCCTGGGCTTTTAAAAAATTTGAAAGAATCTTCAAAAAATTCAAGATAAAACTGGCCCCACAGAATAAATTCAACCTGAAGAGCATTCTAAACAAACCTCTTAAGAATACAATTCAAAACACACTGAAATCCGGAATCTATCAGATCAATTGTGAGGATTGTGAAAAGTACTACATAGGCAAAACGAAGAGAAACTTGGAGATCAGGCTAAAGGAACACCAGAGAAACATAAAACTAAAACAAATGGACAAATCCGCTGTTTTACATCATTTTTGGAAAGAAAACCACAACATTGGGCAAAATATAAAACTGTTGAAACCATTAGAATCACCAATAGAATTAGACATCTGGGGAAAAAATCCACATAATTAAAAACAGTGAACATGTTATAAATTTTTAAATCCCACCACTTAATGAAGTGTTACAACTTTGCGCTCCTAACACCAGATGGCAACAGGATCAGATACAGGACAAGGAAGGGGAAAGGAGAGGGGAGATTCAGTGATTATACTGCTGAGGAAGAGGACGAATGTCCTGGAAAACGTTCCAGTGTTTTTTGAAAATAATAAGTGAAGGTGAGTGTAAACAAGTGTGACTCAACAAAACTTCAACGTGAAGAAAACTTCACTGTTAATAATGCTTCTATTTGTAATATTCAGTGTAATAATCTGTTAAATATGTTTTGGGAACATGTGTTCCCATCTTCAAAATGTGTCCGACTGACCCATGTTTTTTGTTTTGTTGTGGTGGTTGTCTAAAATGGTGGCAGGGAGTACTTGTTGGTGGTAAATCAAAATTCATTAACTGTTGCAATTCCTTTCTTGGAAGTGTTGAAAACAGTGTTATGGTAAATTTAATTCATTAACTGTTGTTTGCATTTCAAAATGAAGATCTTTTCTCATGTGTCCAATTCTGCTGCTTGACTGGCTGGTTTGTTAGTGTAATGTTCGGTTTGATGTTATGGTTGGTTGTCCAGAAATGATGTGAAACTGTAGATTTATCCACTTATTTGTATTTTAAGCATCTCATATGTTCCTTTAGTCTGGTTTCTAAGATTTATTTTTGTTTTTCCTATATATACTTTAGCACAATCGGAGCAAGTGATTTTGTAAATTTCATCTTTCCCTGCATCCCCCATCTTGCCATTACAGATGACCTCAACAGAAACAACACAGATCATTTGGACACATTCTAAAGATGGGAATATTTATTATCAAAATAAAAAGAAGGCATGTGTTACTAGTACCGACTCAACTTAAGTAAATACATCTCAACATATCACTGTTCATATTAACTTTTCTTTCTTTTCTTTTCATTCTCTCTCTCTCTCTCTCTCTCTCTCTCTCTCTCTCTCTCTCTCTCTCTCTCTCTCTCTCTCTCTCTCTCTCTCTCTCTCTCTCTCTCTCCAGATGGATTTCACAATTCATTTTGAAATACTGAAAATATGAAATATTTTGAATATGATATATAGATTTCCTTTTAAGGTGAATTAAAATCATTGGGGTTACATTTCTGAAATTAGTTAAGAGAGATGCTTGTTTTTCCTAGATTTAAGAATTCAAACGTACAACAATACGGCACCCTGCCATAGTCATTCTTGCTGTTTAAATGCTCTTAATTAATATTTACGTAAAGGCATTGTACACGATTGATGAGTTGTAATTCTATTGCCATTTGTATTGTAAGTTATATATGTAAATATTGGAATTGTAACTGACAATGTCAGAAACTGCTTTGCAGTCTATTGACAATAAATAATGCATTATTATTATTATTATTATTATTATTATTATTATTATTATTATTATTATTATTATTATTATTATTATTGTTATTATTATTATTATTATTATTATTATTATTATCATCATCATCATCATCATCATCATGCAATTAACTAAACTCTGTAACTAAAGTTAACTTTTACAGTATTATGTTGCAGATACTGTAGTCATTATAAAAGAATTTGATTTTAATTCAGATTACTCCTTCAGTTATTAACCTTCAAAGAACATTTAGATATGCTTTTCCAGTTCAGTGATAATAAAATTGTTAATTTATCCATAGGACAATATACCACAGGTGCCTCATACCCAGGAACGCAGTGTCCACAAGCGCCTTTCTCCTGCATGGATGTGGACTCTGAAACGGATAGTAATCATGATACTGCATTAACTTTGGCTTGTGCAGGTGGTCATGAAGAACTAGTAGAACTACTACTGTCTCGTGGTGCTGATATTGGTAAGCAAGAAGTTATGTTATCCATAGATGATAGGTTAACTTGTAGTACTGTACTAACATTGCTGTACTCTCATTGTTGCACCAGAAACATATTCAAATATTTATAAAATGCTTAAAGATTTGTTCTCAGATTGCATTGGCAGGAAATCTAACATTCCCAAAGACTTATTCTGTGCATTGCTTTCAGAGGATTGTAGAGTTAAACACAACATGAAATATCTAGTGTGTTCCCAGTTCTGCAGCTCACATCTTTTTCTTTTTGTTAATCATTGTCTGAAGCATCACTCAAGCAAGTGACTTGTTAATCCCTACCGTCTCATTCACTTTTGAGATGAAATCATTGGAGTCACTTAAGAGTACTAATCTGCATTATTATTTAAAAAATTGTAGGCATTTTGCTCAGTAGTTAAATGATCTTAAATATTGGCTTAAAATAAACCTATATAAATTAGTTCAACAGATTCAACATTCAGAATTTGAGAAATCCTGAAGGCACCTTTTATTTTTCGGGTAGTGCTTTCATGAGATGTAAATGGAGCCATTGAATTGATGGTCCAAAACAACAGTCCCATTCCTATTTTGTTCTTACTGTTTCTCTAAATTTCCATACACAGGGCAAAGAAATCATAAACACAATTTGAAGTGAATTTTGCAATCATGTCACAGTAAATTAGTGATATTAAGGAATTGTCATATGTTTTGTTTCAATATTGTTTGCTCAGAATGACGTCATTTTAATGTAGCATTTTGTAAACTAAAATTAAAGAATCTTAAGGCCACGCAATGGCCAAGCAGTTACATTGCTTGACTCTCACCAAAGGGCAAATGAATTTACATGCACCCACATAATTTGTCATTTTATTTAAATAAACTGTTCCACCCTGTTTAAACACACATCATTGGGTAAAGTACCATAGCTCAGACAACTCCTAATCTTGGTACCCAGCAGCTGTTGGAGACATATGTATCACTTTCACAAAGGTAAAAAATATTTATGCCAATTTTGACGCTCTTAGTATTAATATATTTCTTCCAACTGAAGTAGACCTTCCAATGAATTGAGCTTTCATGGGTTCTTTATACTAAAATGCACTTGCTTTGAAGTTTGAAATAGTATAATAAAAATTGGCCCAATTTTGTGAGTTAACAAGTGCAAAAATTTTGAAGAAAAAAACTGAAACCATCTTGCGTATGTAGTGTAAATTCTGTGTAAAATAATTATATTTAGCATTTGTACATAAAAATAATCTGCATTGGATACTACCATTGTAATAGATGTGAGAGTGAGTTTGGATTTCTTACTTGTAAAAATTTTCTGTACTTCACTACTTAATGTCATTGAGGTTATATAGGAATTATGGAATCCTTGGAGGCTCATGCTCCACAAAACCAATATTTTATTGTATTTGCAATTTTATGAACCTTTGCAACAGTGTAACTATGTACAGAAAAAGAAGAGCAGAAAATAAATGTCTTTTTTTTTTTTTTCTTCCACAGAACATCGTGACAAGAAGGGTTTTACTCCTCTAATATTAGCAGCTACTGCTGGTCATGAGAAGGTTGTGGAAATTCTTCTTACTCATGGTGCAGACATAGAAGCACAGTCAGAAAGAACAAAGGATACACCTCTTTCGTTAGCTTGCTCAGGGGGTCGTTATGAGGTAATTTAAAATTTCTACACTATTTGCCATACAACATTTTATAATCACATTAAGCAATTAAAAAATACTGGACCAGACAGTGCACTAATTTAGTGATAAAGCCCCTCAAATATTCTTCCTAAACTATAATATTCATTTAATTTAAATTCAGTCTTTTATTAGAAATTCATGAAAAATGTATTGCTGACAGTGGAAAAGACAGGAAGAAAATATGTATATTAATTCTTTAACATCAGTGGTGCACCCTGATTTCTTTTCGTTCTGCAAACTTAGAAGCAAGTCTTTTTAAGTTATAACTGGGGCCCAGAAGCTTAGCCAAAAGTATTTGAAGTTAGTTGTGCACAAGGTATAGATAGTTAAGTCATCAACTCATGCTGTCAATGGCATGGCGCACATTGACTATGCCAAGCAGAGACGAAATACTTCTACAGTAGCAGCATATACTAAAAAGCGTTCTCCCCCCTCCCCCCCCCCCCCAAAAAAAAATGATATTCCACTCTGTGTAAAATTTGGGATGAACTAAAAGGTTCTGGAGATCATTGTAATGCACAAAAAGGAAACAGAAGCATCTCCTTTTGGTTTACATTTGTCAGTCACATCATGTGATGTAGAGAGAAGCTTTCCCCAATACAGAGCATGTCTGGAGGAGAACAGAAGATTGTTTTCACTTGAAACCTTTGAAATGTATATTGTTGTTCAGCATAACAAGTCATCCAAAGTATAAACTTGAAAGAAGCGTAGGGACAGTGAAGCACAAATTAGTACAAAAGTGAATCGAGAAGATAGTGACACATTGCTTCACTCACACTGTTTATTCACAGGACATGTTTCAAGAGCTCTTGCTCCTATCCTCAGCTGATACTCGATTAGTGTAAGTTGTAGTTGTTTCTTCTTTCTCCGTTTTGTCAGTAGATGGCGTGATGTACTTGTCAAAGATGTCCGGTGGTGGAGTTTCAAAATTCATGACTCTATGACGATTTTTGTTGATGAAGATTTTTTCCCATACGGAAAGGTCTATGGGGTGATTAACGTATTTTATTAGAGATGTTTCCAAGTTGATGTCATGACTAGTATTCAAAAAATGAAAAGCCACTGCTGATTTTTCTGTTTCACCATTTTTAATGTTTCTTAGATGTTCTTTAGTTCTGATGTTAATATTTCTTTTTGTTTTTCCTATATAAATTTTAGGGCAAGTTTCACATTTGATCTCATAGATTCCTGGTTTTTCTTTGGTAGTGATTGAATTTTTGGGAGGGCCTTTTAACAAATTTCTGATATTAAACCTATTTTGAGGTGCAAGAGTTATGTTGTGTTTTGAGAAGATTTTTTGGAATTTGTTATAGGCTGATGGGTGGAAGGTGAATTTTTTAACAAGTTTTTTTCTCTTTTTCTCCTGTAGGTTCTAGGGTGGTGGTTTCTTTTATTTTCTTAGCTTTGTTGAGTCTGTTAACTGTTTTGTCTACTAAATTTGGGTTGAAACCGTTGGATATAGCTACTTTTTTTATGTGTAGGTATTCTTCTTGATAATCTTCTCTGTTTAGTGGAAAGTTGATCATCCGAAAGATTAAACTGTTGAAAATGGCATGTTGGTGTTGTTTTGGGTTGAAACTGTTGTTCTTAATGTAATTATCTGTGTGTGTCGGTTTCCTGTAAATACCAAAGGTGAGTTTGTTGTTCATTTTTTTGATCTTGATGTCCAAAAAGGGGAGCACACCATCCTCTTCTATTTCCAATGTAAATTTTATAGCTGGATTTTGTATATTCAAAAGTTTAAGACTATCTTGTATGAGTTTTTTAGGTACTATTGCAAAAATGTCGTCAACATAGCGATACCACACTTTGAAATAATTTGGAAAAGCTTTTGTGATATGTGTTTCAAAAGCACTCATGAATAAATCTGCCAAGAAGGGAGTCAATGGGTTGCCCATAGCTAGGCCCGTTTTTTGTTTATAGATCTGTCCATTAAAGCTGAAAAAATTTTGATTGACACAAATTTCTGTAAGTTGTGAAAGTTCTTCTATTTCTTCAGATGTTATTTGTATTGATTCCAGCCATTTTTTGAGAAGTGGAATAAGCTCATTGGTAGGTATACTTGGATATAAAGAAATGATGTCAAAGGAAACTAAAGCATCTGTAGAGTTGATCTTGAAACATGTCCTGTGAATAAACAGTGTGAGTGAAGCAATGTGTCAATATCTTCTTGATTCACTTTTGTAATAACAAGTCATATTGACAGACATAATGTAATATTGAAACAGATACATTTGTTTTGTATACTTTATGAATAGAGGTGCAATATATTCTAAGACACATTGCATTGTGTGATTATGTTTGATAGATTACCATTGCCCGTGACCTTGGTTGTATGAGTACATGCATGACTGCATGGCAGACGGCCATGGGGGGGGGGGGGCAATGTTTATGAGATGCAGGTAGCACATAACCCCGTCACTGCTAACCTGGTTTTTGATAAACTTCCGGGCCTTGGTTATAACATAGCATACCTGAAACAAAATGGCGAAGTATAGAATTATTTAGTGACTTAAAAAGATAAAGTATACTCTAAAAGTGGAAAATATAGTAAAATGTTAATATATTAATGGAAATTAATTATTCTTTCACACTGGCCGTGTGTAGGCTAAATTGTGGAAACGTAGAGTCAGACTGAAAAATTCAATGTTAATATATTGCTTATTTGATAAGCTCAGTTGAAAATGTCTTTCACATCTAGGACCAAGTTTGTTTACCTCAATGCTATAACACTTCTTCACATACTTTTATGAACTGTGTCATTTTGCAGTGTTATTAATCCCATCTGCAATAGCAATGGTGCTGCTTTTGGTTTCATTACCAACGTGTTTCCAAAAATAATTATTTTCCATGCTTTTAATTCTTTGAATCTGTAAACTATAAATACATTTTTCAACTTTTCTATTAGTTCAACATACTAATTATTATCTTTGTTGTAATAAATTAAATTTAAAGGTGAGTCATTTAATGACACTAAACATCATTTACTTTTTAAATTTCCCAGAACATGTTTTGGAGGCTTACGTTCCTCCATTATCTGGATATCAACTGATTCTCTGTGGTGTAGCTGGTAATTTTTTTGTCTGAGGTCTCCTCTGGTAATGGTTGAGGAACTTGCTGAAAATATCCTTCTGGTAGATGTCAAAATTAAATACTCTGTTTTTTTTTTTTTTGAAATGAAGATTTTTTCCTATGTGAACAGTACTTGTTTTCCTGTTGTGTGTATATCCCTCTGTTAGGCGCGTGCCTTGGCGGGGTCCTGGTAGACCCATGCTATACTTATGCAATTATATGCCTGATTTCTTTTTGTTTTCTTTTTCTTTTTTCCCCCAAGTTTTGGCTTTATTTAGGTTAAATATACATGAATTTACTAGTATAGTTATATTAAGTACATAAGCTAAAATATAATATGAATAGAGTGTACATTGTATTAAATATACATAAAGATAATATATAACATTCTTTTAAAATAGATCTTGTCACAGAAATGTTCAGTTACTCAAGAGCCATGAGCTATTTCTTCTGTTTTCCCAGACCAAATAGTTGTAAATAATTTTGGCATGTTTTCTCAAACAGAGAGGAACATTACATTTCCCACTTGTATATTTAGTTTTGCTGTTCTTTTTATCTTTACTGCAGGGTTCACAGTGTTTCCTTTCCAATGATTCTGGTGCATTCGTTAACTTATCTACTGTGGGTTGTTCGGATTTATATTTCATTAGAAACTCTTTCAGATCATTGGGTAGCTTTGATGCTGTTACAACAGTAAAGCTGAGGACAGTACTTACAAATATTCCTGTCTTGTGGAATATTTGCTTTGGTTTCCAAGAAAGATAACCCTAGAATTAACCTCGGAAACTATTTGTAGTTGGTTTATTAATACTCGTCACTTACTTGTTTATATTTATGAGAGACTAGTTTCAAAGGCATTCGCCTCCATTTTCAATCTCTTTCCAACTAGAATTAAAACTTGCAATATTCAACATACGGTTAAAAATTACCATTGGCCACCTTTATGTTCTGGCTACAATGTACGTAGCACATAATTTATCTATTACATCAACTCCAGATTTAGTATCATTGTAATGCATGATTATTTCAGGCTTTTTCGTGGCACCTTCTGACATTTGGTCCGACGAAACATGTAGGCTTGAGATTAAAACTATTAAAAGGTATGAGACAATTTTAGTCTTTATACATGAAATTAGCTTCACTGTTATATAACTATTTATAACTTAAGTTTTACCCTTTTTGGAACATTGAAACAAGTGTTTTGTTTTTCTGTGAAGCCAAATATGCTTTGGTAATGGCTGCGACCTTTCAGAGAAATAAAATTACTGGACATCAGTGAGACACTAGTGAACCAATCATCTATTGTAACTATTCTGACAGTGCCATAGATTGGTTCAATTAGTCTTAGTACTACAGCCTCTGCGGAATTATTTTGCAAATAGGGTCAGTCCAGATGCTGTCCATAATAAATTTCAATATTAGTGGCGTAAACCATTTTGCATCACTCAAACATAATATTTTTATGCCATACTTGTTTGGCTTAGATGGTATATATTGTCTAAAACTGCATCGACCACAAAATGCAGGTAATTTACTCATCGACAATGACATTTTTTCCACTTCGTGAAATGTGTGGACTGACAACGCAAATGAGTTGTTTGTGAAATAGATCTCAATTAATAAGAAAAATTTGACATCATTTTCTTAAGATAAGTGAAGTTTTTGTTACAAATAGTTATATTGTGTAATATTCATTGCTTCACTGTAGCTAGCTTCATTTTCTATGTAATTATGAGAATAATTATTGATAATTTGACAAAAAAGTTCAAATCCCGGCTATGGCATTGAATTTTTCATTCTGACTCTACGTTTCCACAACCGTGGTGCAAATCCCGGCTATGGCATTGAATTTTTCATTCTGATTGTACGTTTCCACAATTTAGCCTACACACGGCCAGTGTGAAAGAACAATTAATTTCCAAAAAAGTTCATAGTTCCACCACCAGAGAGAAAACCGACAACAGATGCCAGTTGGAAAGAGATTGAAAATGGGGGTGATTGCCTTTGAAACTAGTCTCTCAATAATGTAAAAAAGTATGTGACGAGTATCAGTAAACCAAACTACAAATAGTTTTTATGATTATGAGAATAATGCTTCTGACAGCTTTTCACAAGCATTGTAAACATTTCTCTAACTACAGCCAATTTGTCCAATACTAATGAATGCCATTTGCTACTCATGACAAAGTGTTAATAGCTCCTTTCACTGGCAAAACAATATTCCACAATTCCTTTCTTGGAAGTGTTGAAAACAGTGTTATGATAAATTAAATTTAAAGGGAGTCGATTAATGACACTAAACAACACTTACTTTTAATTATGTAAAAAACTGAAGCTGCTGACAGTGAAGTAAACTAGGTTATTAATAATAACTAAACACTAGTAACACAACTTAACTTATCTTATTTAAATAAGATAAGTGAAGTTGTGTTACTAGTGTTTAGTTATTATTAATAACTTACTTTTAAATTTTTCCGGAACATGTTTCGGAGACTTTGCCTCTCCTCAACCGGCCATCGACTGGTTCTCATTGGTGTAGTTGACGATATTTTGTCATAGGTCTCCTCTGGTGGCAGTTCAAGGAACTACTGATCATCATTCTTGCAGCTACAATATTAAATAGAAAAAGTTGTCACCGCAGCAAACACTTGAGTAAGGTGTGATGTCTTAGTCCAACAGTTACGTAGGTGCATTCTCTCGTAAAGTACAACATTTAAATGAAGCTAGGGGCCTCCCATGCCCCGCGCAACTAACAGAGGTTTAAGAAGTTTTGGTTCTGGATTCATGTTGATTTGTTTGTTCAGAAATGGGTGGCAACTGCTGACTTTTCTAATTGTTTGTATTTTGTTTCTGAAGTGCTCCTTAGATCTTGTTTCCAAATTTCTTTCGGTTTTTTCTACATAAACTTGATTACAGTTACTGCATTCAATTTGGTATATACCAGATTTTTTTATTGGGTGGAATGGCATCTTTGATGTGTGAGCATAGGTCTTTTAAAGAGTAATGGTTGACTGGTGCTAGCTGAATTTTATGTTCTTTAAAAACATTTTTGTATTTATCTAAAGCCCATAGGCGGTGTGTGAATTTTTTGGAAGTCATTTTTGCTGATTACAAGTGAAGGTTGTAGTTTCATTTTTAGTAACTTCTTTTTTGCTAGTTTCACTTTATTATCCAGTAATGATTTGGGAAAGCCATTTTTTCCTGGATGTTTAAGAGCTTCAGTGCAGTACTGATGGTTTTTTTGGTACTGTTGCAAAGATGTCATCTACGTATCAATGCCCGAGTTTGAACATCGAAGGGAAACCTTTGATGATCCTCATTTCTAATGCATTCGTATACATATCAGCTAGGAAAGGTGCTAGAGGATTGCCCATTGCTGAACCTGAAAATATCTTCATAACTTTTGTGGACAAAGAATAATGAATGTTTTCATCAATGATTCTTTCCACATTGAACAATTTTGCAAAAGTAAACAAGTCCACATTTCACATTAAACTGCAACTTAAATGTAATTTTGTCATAACTTTCTTAGTTTTTGTGTCCGTATTGCACGTGTTTTCAAACTCTTAAGATTAAAAAGTAACATTACTAAAATATTTAATACATAAGAAGTTTTTAAGTTATTGCAATATCCCCTTCTTTCTTTCAGTGTCCTTTTCTTTCTTATGAGCCACAATAGTGTGTCAAGGAACATATTTCAGAACTTCTGCTTTACTCTGTGGTGAGCTATTCCTATGCATCAGTTCATTAAACTGGAGCACATCTACATATCTTAAAATTTTGTAATTATTCAGAACCACACAACTTCCTAAAAAATGTCCTACATAAAATCTCTTAGCATGTTTCTGTATTGTCTAGCATTCAAAATAAGTACAGTTACTATTAGAACTGAAAGTTATCTATTTTCTTTTTCTTCCCTTCTTTATTTACTTATTTCTTCCTTCCTCTCCCCCCAGCTTCGCATAATCACTATTTGTGATTTTACATTTTGATCTTAAATGTTCTGACAGACTTCCAAACTTCCCAATTTTTGTTCTTTTACCTACATTGTTTAAAAAAAAAAAATTTAATTGTTAATTTATGAATATCAACAGGCCGAGACATGTATTGGTTTAATTTGCAGGAATCAATATTTTGTATGAATAATATATGTAATGACATTTTTATAAGCTTTCAGTAGCCTAGAAAGTCTAGAGCTTTAAATTTAGTTAATCATGTAATATGTTCTCAAGATATATGCCCTATTTCCAGGTGGTAGAGCTTCTGCTGACTAGAGGAGCCAACAAAGAGCATCGCAATGTTTCAGACTATACCCCTCTGAGTCTTGCGGCATCTGGTGGATATGTTAATATAATAAAATTGCTTTTGGCACATGGAGCAGAAATAAACTCTAGAACTGGAAGTAAATTAGGCATCTCTCCATTGATGTTAGCTGCGATGAATGGACATACAGGTAAAATATACTTTAACCTTTAAGCGCTGCCGCCGCCGCCGCCACCACCACCACCACCACCACCACCACCACCACCACCACCACCACCACCACCACCACCACCACCACCACCACCACCACCACCACCACCACCACCACCACCACCACCACCACCACCACCACCACCACCACCACCACCACCACCACCACCACCACGACCACGACCACGACCACGACCACGACCACGACCACCACAAAAAATATGTTGCCTTTAATATACCTCAGCGTTGTTCACTGGTTCATTTGTGTACATGCAAATTGGAGGGGATGAGTACGTCATAATGGTTGTTCATAGTAATGAACAGATGGATCAATTAGAGTAGAGAATAAACCAACCACAAATAATTTTTATATTAGAGTAGAGACGTTTCCATGACAATGTTAGACGCTAAACCTTGGTTGTCGATATTCCTAACACGTGCTTAGCATGAGGTACGGGCGAGCGAGTTACGCAAATGCTGCAGTAAATGCAATACCTTGGTGTTTATTTCTCTGCTGATAACGATGCAGAAACAGAATGGCTTCACATATATGTTGCTGTTCTTATTTTTTATACAACAGTTACAGATCCTGTACTGGCAAGTTACTTTGCATTTTATCTGTGGCAATTTGTCTTGGTTTACATGTGTCTGAGTCCATGTATCTGTGCCTGTATTTTGATCATTTGCAATTTGTTTTAATGAATATTTAATTATGTCTAAAAAAATGATAAGCGAAATCCTGAACATGCTCGGGAACCAAATAAAACCATATTTGGTAAAGGTATTCCAATTAAAAGACAGACACGGGAAATAATATGCTCTATGAGAGAATACTTTGAAGAGGAGAAATTTAACCAGGCTGTCTGTTATAGTAATGGACAGTAATTTCTGACAGAGCACCAACAATGGGTACAAGAAAAAATGAAATTATTGGGTGGCTCGCTTGCCATAATATACCAATGAGAAAAGTGATTTCCAAGCAATGTAGTCGATGGCACTGCTGCAGAACATGGTCACATCTTCCCCCTTATCATTGCCACTTTAACCCAATTGAGTTGATTTGGGCTGAAGTAAAGGGTTATGTTGGCCAAAACAACAAAGACTTCACTGTGTTGTTAATAATGAAGCTGACAGAAGTGGGTCTAACAACAACAAAAGCCAAAAACTGGAAAAAAAAAAAAAAAAAAAGGGGTGACTCACACAAAAAGCATAATAAGTGCTGCTTTGGAAAATGAAGGAATTTTGGAGAAGACTATGGAACAACTTATTTCTGTGGGGGATTCCAGCAGCTCTTTGGATGATGATGACAACAGCGGCAACGTTGTTTATCAGTCGAGCAGCAGTAACAACAATGATTCAAGCAATTCTGGTATGTGGCCTCTCCTCACTTCAATAAGCATCAAAATGTCCCGGGTATGCCTCTTTTGTTATGATGATGTTTACATTGATATGTTCTTGCATGTTCTAGCATTTGCATGTAGATCCACAACTTTACTATTGTCTTTGTGTATAGTATTAATAACAATAAATAATAATAATAATAATAATAATAATAATAATAATAATAATAATAATAATAATAATAATAATAATAATAATAATACCCATTGCAGTCGCAACTGAATGACCTTTGCACGTGTATTCCTATCGCGCTCTCCACGTGGCAGCAATGAGTGGCAACATCACCTCTCTCCATATGAAATGGCAATCACTTTCTAGATTGGCAACAAGGATCCCTAAATAACTTTGCAGGCAATTTCATGTGCAGATGAATGGAAACATTTTAATACAGTTTAATTTAGCATTTTTTCACCTGACAAAACTAAGTTTTGCACACAATTGCTAATTAAAATTTGCAACAATTAAGACTAATATTATAAATAAACTACAACACTTGGTAAGCAACTTCACTTATCCAAACATAATTTGGAAACCAGAGTGAAGGAACATTTCAGAAATATTAAATATAACCAGATTGATAAGTCTGTGGCAGCAGCAAATCATTTTTGGTCATTTAACCATAAAATAGATACAGAAGTTAAATTATTAAAACAATTTAATGGACCAATAGATTTAAGAGTTTTTGAGAAAATATTTTGGAAAATAATCTGATGAACTTCGAAGTACCGCCATTAGATTCGGCCAGCAAGTTAATTATATATAGTATATGGCAGTTATCTAATGGAAGTGACCAAAAAAGTTAAGTTTATCGGCTGAGGCTGTGATCAGAAAACCGGTCCTGGAGGATTCGACAATTTTAAAATACAATAACTGAATTTGGTTACCAAGTGTTATAGGTTATTTATAATATTTGAATTGCTTCACTGTCAGTAGCCTCAGCTTTTTTACAAAATTAAGACAAATCTTACAGAAAATGTCATACAACAGTAGATCATTACATTTCTTTGTTAGCTTCACTTTTTTTCTTAAAGTCCCCAGATTTTCCAAAATTTGTTTTCTTTTGTGTAAATTATTTTTGCTACCATTTAAGGTATAAATGTCCAAGCATTTCGTCACTCACTTAGGAGACATTATGCAGAGCATCATTGATCCTATTTCCTGCATACTTGACACAGAATTCAACTCCCATAATACAATTTTTGTACTACTGAAGTAAATCCTTCAGTTTAGCCTCATTCACATAGAAACATGAATACAAGGACTGGAACATTCGCTTTGCCATTTACAATGACATAAAGTCAACGTCAAAATAAAGTAATAACCACCTTATCAATCTTACTCAGCATTTTTAAAATCATAGTAGTGGGATGTTTTTTAATTCAATTTGTACTACACTATTAACATTTCACAAAATTACTCTTTTTCAAAACCTTCAGAATAATTTAGCACTTAAAATACTCATATGGAACAGTACTTTCCCAACTACAATGACAATTGATGTAAATAATAATAAGTTAATAATAATGATTTTATTATGGTTCTTCTATATCTATAAAGCAAAATATTGTATAGCCTATGTATAGTTTCTCACTAAGTCGACGGATACCATAGTAAATAATATAAACAACTCATGCCTACTTTCACAATTTTCTTTTAGCAAATTATCTTTGTAGGATTTTTGCTTTTTGCCAAAAAAGACTGATATTTTTGAATGCCTCATGAAATAACTTCATTTCTTTTCGTATCTATTACTGTGCAGTGCGCTAGTGTTTTCTTCCCACTCTTTTCTTTAATCTCCAAAGGCAGACATGAAAGCTTGATGCGTTAGCATCTGGCGATAATGTTCGTGTTAACAAAAATAGTTGTGAATGGCCTTATATATTAAATGGGCAACAAGCTTTTCCATATATATTAAATGGGCAACAAGCTTTTCCATTTGTGTTGTATTTGTGATAACTTTTCTATATGAATGGAGTATTACAACTTCACTCATTTTAGACATCAGTGCAACTCTTGTGATTGCATCAAGTGCCTCTTCATGTACGGCTTAACATAGCTCTTCAGCTTGACATTCACTCAACTTCCCTTGTAGTTCCCCTAGAAGTAGATAAACTGATACTGCTATAGGTCCCTACACTTGGTAGAATCCCCTTTTTTCTTCAAATAATAGTACTAGCCATAATTATTTTCCAGTTTTCAGGCACCACCTTGCTCATTTTCATCATGTTAAGTAAATCTGTCAATATCTTCAACCCTTATAATAGATGTTCAGAAATTGCCCTGTAATGCCATCTATAACTGCTGCCTTATTCATTTCTCGGAATTCCTATTTGATATTTAATCTCAATACTTGTGATTCCCCTATTTAAAAATACAAAACATCATTGCTCTTTTTTAAAAAAATAAATTAAAAATTGACATGCTACATCTAACAGGTGCGACACTAACAACATTTGCAAAATATTTTCCCTATTCATTAGTGTAACTCACTTTCCATTTCTGTTTTGTTTGTTCTTTGTAATTGTCCACCTTTCTTTGTTTTATCTCACAGTTATTGTTGCCATTCCACTTTTTTCCTTTCTTGTCAACTTTTGTTTCTCCATTGTTTTAATGAAACATATGGACTATTCCTTTGTGCTTTGTACTCCATCTACATAAATTTCTAAATACTTCTCTTGTAGATTCTATAGTCTTTGTGAATCAAATGTTTACAACTTTCGGTTTTACCTGCATGGTAAAACTGTACATTTCCAATTCCAATCCATTGACATTCTTTGCTGCAGCTCCTATTCTCAGCACCTTTTTTAATCTATATTCAACTGAATGACTGCAGATCTTAATCTAAGTCTAAATAATCAATTATACTGTGAGTCAACGGAGACATTCTGTACTTCACATACCATAAATTTTCTTTCATCATGTTTTGCCTGCACTAGAAGGCATTAATCAAGTAATTGTTGACTGGTGTTCCAACTGATCATGGTTCTCCAGAGATGAGACCTCTGGTGGCAATCCAGTAAGGCTAAGTAAAATATTGTCTTACAATGGAATGTCAAAATTCATTAGTTGGGTTTTTTGTTCTATGTTGTGGTTATTATCCTAGAAATATGCTGCTACTGCAGATTTATCTGTTTCTTTTTGCTTGATGTTCTTAGTGTTCTTTTAATCTGGTTCCAATGTTTTGTTTTCCAATGTATATCTTATTGCAGCCTGAGCAATTAATTCTATAAATGCTATATTACATTACTTCACACTATTAATTCCAATTTACCTTTACAAATCACTTAACCCCTCCTTTCCATTCAAATGTATTTATGAATCAGCTCCTCTAATGCTTTATCATGTCTACTTTAAAGTAATATTCACCAATAAAGGAAAATTAACTATTATTAACCCTTCAGAAATCACTTTAATATCAGTAAATTTTTCATTTACCCCTTCACTCTGCAAAGAATAGTCAACCACATTCAGAAATGTAAATATACCATCACCATAATACTGCTACAACTGTTAAACACCTTCCTTATTTGACATCTTATCACACTTTTTCTTACCCTTCCTGCTTCTTTCTCCATCCTTAAAGACCTTATTTGATTTTTTCCAAATGAAGCATTAAAATCCCCCATTGTGCCAAAATGTGCATTAGAATAAATTCCCCTAAAATCATCCATTCCATATCTTCACAAAGCTCAGAAAGTAGATCACCATTTTGCAATGTTACACACAACACCAAACTTACATTGACACCTTTAACTCTTATTTTTATCCACATCACTTGTTTACCTTCTCTGAACATCAGAAAATGTACTTCACACAAAAGCATTTAACTCTGCACATGCCTTGTTGCAGCAACTGCCATTACATAAATTAAGGCCTCTACATTTGTCATCTATCTCTATCTTATTAAATTATAGATGTGTCGTATTACACATCAGCTTCACTTACGTAAGTGAATAATGAATACAATTCATCTATAATTTAATAATTGTTTTCCTTCACTGTGGTGTTCCAATACAGTTAAATTTCGATATATCTCTATCTTGGTAAGTTAGTGTCTTCACTCCATTCAGCATGTAATACTTCAAGAAATTTTAAATTTGGCATCTAAAAATAACTTAATTGATGTACTTGTTTATTTATTGGGTGCTGTTTGCTTACAGCTGCTGTGAAGTTACTGCTGGACATGGGCAGTGATATCAATGCTCAAATTGAAACAAATCGCAACACTGCACTCACTTTGGCCTGTTTCCAAGGACGACATGAAGTAGTTAGTCTTCTACTAGACAGAAAAGCAAATGTGGAGCATAGAGCAAAAACAGGTCTGACCCCTCTAATGGAAGCAGCAAGTGGTGGATATGTGGAAGTTGGTAGAGTTCTACTAGACAAGGGTGCAGATGTAAATGCTCCTCCTGTGCCCTCATCGAGAGATACTGCATTGACCATTGCAGCAGACAAGGGCCACTGTAGATTTGTTGAACTACTTCTATCAAGGTATACAATATTTTTTATGGTTGCAGTTAAATTTTGGTCAGTAAAATTCTTATTTATTGTCACTTTATGATGATCTTGTGACTGTGTAGTTAATGTTTTTTTTTTTTTTTTTTTTAAAGCAAATCCACAATTTTTTATTTATTTATTCTCAGTCTCATAGTATACACAAAAACAGTGTTACATAGACCACGTCAGTTAATAATACAAAATAATTAGAATATAAAATAACAATAAATGCATAGTATGAAAGTGTAAATTAGTGGAATACTTAGCTAACAAGTATGTTTTTGTTGGGTTGTGGTTTTTGACTACATAAGTTCTGGAAGCGTGGTAGTAGAAATATTTTACTCAACTAATACCCATTTGAAATTTTTGAGCAATTTGAAGATGTGTTGAACAGTATAAATAAGAGACTCCCCTGTCCCCTCCAAGGAGTTCACCAAATCAAAATTAACAATCACATCAGCTGAGGATGTTAGGAAGGTCCTAAAAAAACACGTTCTAGGCGAACACTAGCAATATATAATGTATTGAGTACTATTAAATTTTAGATGAGTCGCATTTTTTAACACATCTGCTTCACTTTCGTACCTATTTTGAGGACATGTTTCGCAAATCTTCGCTTGCATCTACGGCTCTTGTGCGACTGACGCTAGATCCAGCGGTGTGGGTAATTCTGGGGTTGTTGCTGCCCCAGAATTACCCACACTGCTGGATCTAGCGTCAGTCGCACAAGAGCCGTAGATGCAAGCGAAGATTTGCGAAACATGTCCTCAAAATAGGTACGAAAGTGAAGCAGATGTGTTAAAAAATGCGACTCATCTAAAATTTAATAATTTTTCGCTTCACTGTGGTGTTCCAATACAGTTGAATCTCGATATATTGAGTACTAGTTTGACTCAAAATTATATTAGTATAAATAAGCTATGACAAACAGAGGCTGTTAATTCTATGGGTTACTTTAAGGATGTGTGTTCATCTTGGTATGTGAGAAACAGAGAATGGAGCAGCTACTCCACAGGCCAAGGTAGTCAATGTGCTCCAATGTCCACAAGTACTGTACTGCAGAAGTTACAATTAGTCTTTTTATCTTTAGTAAACAGGCAATTCAGAATACTAGGTGACACTACCATGAATAAATGTAAGAAAGGACAGGCAGAGTTCCAAGTTTTTGGTCAACTGCTAGGTATGGCTAGGTATCCAAGCAACAAACTTCCGTGTCCTCTTACACTCATAATTATTATAGTCTGTCTGATTATTGCAAAAAGAAAGATTATGTACGGCAGCCAACTAGGAAAATTACTTGTGAAGTAATTCTCCAATTTGATAGCTGTTGCTTGTAAAACAATGACTTCCATGTCAAGATTTGTTTCTTTGTGTTAGTCCTAGGCTAACTCGGGCCTTCCTCAAATATTAATAAAGTATGTTGGTTCAGGACATACTCGTCAGCAGTTGATGAGTGTCTCCACTGACCACCAAGTTTCAACCTGCCTTGGCTAAACAAAATGTTTTCTGCCAGCAGCAATATGTGTTTGGCTGACATTGTGGGGACCTAGATGATATTGGCTAGACATGATAATGTGACTTTGTGGGTTTGTGAAATTAAAAGCCCAAGTTCCACAAGTTCAAATGTTCTTTATTTCCGCCAAATTACACTTAAACAGCTCAGATAACAGCAGAATCACGTACTACACACAATTACGTAACACTCCCAATCACAATTCACCAGTTCGCCGGATGCAAGTCCACACTACACTCACTACTCGCCTTGCCTTAAAACACTGAAACAGCTCAAGACTCAAACACTGACTTTCTCGACACTGACTGAAGCTTGGCACACCGGCTTCTATTTATATGTGGCTAGCCGGTTCCAGGGAATTCTGTACCATGGAGAGGAGTTGTTGTACCAGAGACTTTACATTCTTTCAGGCGGCAGAAGGAGGGGGAAACAAAGATTCAGCCACCCTCGTGGCTTCCCTTCTCTCCACCCTGGCAAGCCTCTGCTGGTGCTAGCTGATTGGTGTAGGCATGCCCTCGATGCTATCTGTCCCCCTCTATTGGCCATCTCTTCTGCCGGCTGATCGTAAGTTCAAAGATTGGGTAACACTGCTCCCTCCTCAAGGCTCGCCGTCCCGAACAGCACTATTGTAACGGGCCAGTTGATTCAATTGTACCACCAATATCTTTCCTCGGGGCACCTTCTGGATACAGTAGACCATGTCGTTAAACCTCTTCACCACCTGGTACGGTCCTTGCCATGCCTGCTAAAGCTTCGGGCAGCGTCCCTTGGTCTGGGTAGGGCAGTACAACCAGACCACGTCAATTTGCTGGAACCCTTGGCTGTTGGCTTGCCTGTCGTATTGGGTCTTCATGCGGTCGCTCGCCTTCTGGATGTTCTGGCGAGCCATCTCATGCACGTTGTGGAGGTGGTCAACCAGGTTCTCCACATACTCGGTCGCTGGCTGTTTTGCTTCTGGAGGGCTTCCAAAAGCAAGGTCACAAGGGAGGCGTAACTCTCTGCTGAACATTAAGCTGCCTGGTGTCATCCCCGTGGTGTCGTGTGTTGACAAGCGGTAGGCCAGCAGGAACAGTGACACCTTGACGTCGCAGTCTCGCTGATGGCTGGCCACATCATCATCATGACCTTCCTCAGATGCTGTTCTAAGGTCTTGATGTACCTTTCGACCATGCCATCTGACTGGGGATGTAGGGGTGTTGTGTGGGTCTTGTTAACCCCTAGCCTTTCTAGTGCTTCCTTCATCAGGTTGGACTCAAAATTGGAGCCCTGGTCGCTGTGGAGCTCTAACAGCACCCCAAATCGGCGGAACACTTGCTCCACGAGGCAGTCTGTGATTGTCTTTGCCTCTTGGTTCGGGATGGCATACACCTCCGGCCACTTGGTGAGGTAGTCCGCGGCTAACGTCAGGTACTTCTTGCCTCGGCCGGACACCGGGAATGGTCCAGCTATGTCGACAGCGATCCGTTCGAATGGCGCTCCGACGTTGTACTGCTGCATGCGAGCCTGGCTCCTAGTCTGAGGGCCGCGACTCGCGGCACACACGTGGCATTGACAGCACCATGTCTCAGCGTCTGCTTTGAGCCTCAGCCAGTAGTATCGCTGCCGTAGTTTGTCAATCGTACGGTTTGCTCCCAGGTGTCCTCCTGAAGTACCGGCATGCACTTCCTCCAAGAGTTCCGGACCTTACTTCGGGGAAGTACAAACTGCTCTCTCTGCGTCTTCCCATCAGGTGATTCTCATACCCGGAACAGCACACCCTCTCTGATCTTCAGCGAGTTCCATTGGGCCCAGTACGACTTGTAGATGGCCCTCCTCGGAATGATGTTCTCCCAGGTTGGTCTTGTACCTGCCTCCACTTCCCTCAAGAGTGGCCCCAAATCGGCATCCGCCAGCTGCTCCCTCCTCAGGCCTGCGCTATCCCAGCCATCTGCAGGCACTGCCGTGACCACTCTGACAGCTGCGGCTCCTTCTCTTCCACTCTTGTGCATTGGCTGCAATGTTTTGGACAGGGTCTCTGGAACATGGCGTCTGCATTGCCGTGGCTCTTCCCTCTATGATGTTCAGAAGTGAAGTCATACTCCTGTAGCCTCTGAACCCAACGTGCAGTCTAGTCTTCCAGGTTTCTAAAGCCCAGAAGCCAGGTTAGGGCGGAATGGTCAGTCCTCAGGTGGAATGTCTGACCATACAGGTATTTGTGGAAGTGTTACAATGTCTTTACTACCGCCAGTAACTCTCGCCGGGTGACGCAGTAGTTCTTCTCTGCCTTGGATAGCATCTTGCTGTAATAAGCTATCACCCGCTCATGGCTGTCCTGGATCTGCGACAGGACGCCTCCAATGCAATGGTCGCTGGCGTTGGTGTCCACAATGAAAGTGCCGCCTGGTTTTGGAAATCCCAGAATAGGAGCACTGCACAGTGTCTTCTTCAGGAGCTGGAAAGCACCTGTGGCATCCTGTTTCCACACATAAGTTCGGTGTTCCTCTGTCAGCCGGGTGAGGGGCTTGGCAATGTTGGGAGAACCCCTTTATGAAGCGGCGATAGTAACTGCAAAGCCCCAGAAAACTGCGCAACTCTCGCTTATCCTTTGGCCGAGGCCAATCTCTCACGGCCTGTGTCTTCTCCGGGTCTGTGGCCACTCCGGTTGGTGAGACTATGTGGCCCAAGTAGTTGACTTCCTTGCGGAAGAGCTGGCACTTCTTCGCGTTCAGCTTCAAGTTGGTTGCCTGCAGAGCTACAGGGGAACACCTGAGGCTGTCAGACTCCTCAATCACTCCCCTGGATTTCATGTCATCTTCCATATTCTGTACCGCCGCTTTTTTTGTCAGCGGAACGCGTCTAGGTGGTTGCCGAATAGGCCGGGCGTCTCCGGTGTCGATGTGGAGAAGCACTTTGTCCGTGCGGCCATAGTAACTGTTACCTTGACTGAAGACGAGCTGGCATCATCTCAGCAGTTGTCGAACTTTCTCCAGCTGTTCTGCGGTCAGGTGGTCAGCCGCCCTCTCCACTAAGCTTTCCAGCCGGGGCCCCACATGTCGCGTCGGTACCGGCTCCTCGGTCTTGTGGATTGCTGTTACGCTAACCACGGGCTCGCACGTTCCCAACTTCGTCGCGGCCTGGACGTCGTGATCGGTGTCCCTTAGATTTAGCGGTCTCACTGGTACGTCCTCTTGGCACGGCAACAATGCCCAGGCTACACATATTCCGTGCACAGGCGTCTTCTGGTCCAGCATCATGTTCCTGGTTTGCTGGCCTTCCAGTCGCGCCGTCACCTCCACCTTACTCCTCTCGGGGACAACCATGACTTCGTTCAAGACGACCCTGCAGATTCCAAGGTGCTCTTCAAGTTATCGGAGTATTACCCCTTCTGCGTTAAGCCGCAGGACCTTCCTGCCGATGTCGACAGTCGCCTCGTGGCTCCTGAGGGCATCCAGTCTTAGTATCACCTCCTCAGCCACCTTTGCGACGAACACCCACAGATGCACGGCACTCTGTCCGAAGGTTAGCTTCAGCAGAGTTTCCTTCTCCACAGGCAAGGTGTCGCCCGATGCCGTCATCAGCTGGTATGGTCGGCTTGCTTCCTGGATGGGAAACCCTTGGCTATGTCGTGTCTGGTGACGGTTGCGGCTGCCCCGCTGTGCACCAGCACGCGGAACGGCTTCCTTCTCACCCAACCGTCAGCGATAAGGCTATAATCCATCCGCCGGCTGACGGCGCGCAGTGTCACTCGAGGGGATGGTGGTGATGGCGCCGGCGTGCCCCTTGCCACGACGGTCCTTACTCGTTTCCCGGCTGCTCTCCCTGGTGTGAGCAGTCTCTCTCCAGGTGTCCCGGCTCTCCACACCCCCAACACTTGCCACTAGCTCTTCGCTGGCGTCCCTCGGCTGGCCTTCGGTCTCCCTTGTAGCGGATACTCCTGGTTCTTGATGTCGTAGTAGCCGTCACCTTGGCCGTCTCCATTGTCAATGCTGCCGTTAGTGCCTCATTAATAGTTGTGTAGTCGCCGAGCATTAGGCGCTGACGTATCTCGGTGTCTCGTACCCCGTCGACAAATGCGTAGGCGGCTTCCCGGGATACGAACTTCGGCGGGATGTCAACCAAGGCTTTGCTCTCCAGCTGCTTAATTGCCAGGGCGAACTTCTGCAGTGTGTCCCCTGGCTGTTGCGACCTTGTCTTCAGCTGACTGCAGTAGGCTGCTGCTAGGCGGTGGTTCCCGAAACGGTTCTCCTGGGCGCCGCCTCCTTGGGGGCCGCCGCTGTCTGGACCGCGTTTAGGACTTCTGCGGCTGTGTGACCACTTATTGTGCCTGGCCACTGTATCGAACTGTCAGCGGAAGACTTCGAATGTTGACGTGCCGTCGTATTTGGGAGGTTTGGCGCACGCAGATGTGTCGCGTCCCTGCACGTCAATCTTCAAGTCCTTCAATCTCCTGCTGATGACGTCCTCCAGAATGGCGTTCAGGGGCTTGACGCTTTCGGCCTTTCCTTCCAGGTCGTGGACGCGGTTTGCCAGGTCTTCGACGTGCTCGTCCACGTCACTCATCCACTCGCCCAGCTCCGTGACGTCCTCCTTCACGCCGGCTAACTGTTCCTCAAACTTGGTGGCGAGGGCCTCGTCAGCTTTCATTTCAGTTTTTAATTCCGTCATCTTCGCGGTCATCGTCGCGGCCAAGTTGTCACTTGCTGTCTCCAACTTCTCTTCCATTTTGGCAGTGATGTCGTTAGCCGTCGTCATTTCTTTGAGCTCTATGGCCAGATTATTTGCCGCTTCTGTTTTCTCTGTTAATTCGTTCATCTTCGCTAATACTGTGCCAATGCTGTCTCCATGTTGTAATATCCCGTCGCACTCCTGACACCAGTTGTGACTTTGTGGGTTCGTGAAATTAAAAGTCCAAGTTCCACAAGTTCAAATGTTCTTTATTTCCGCCAAATTACACTTATACATTTCAGATAACAGCAGAATCACGTACCACACACAATTACGTAACACTCACAATCACAATTCACCAGTTCGCCGGACGCAAGTCCACACTACACTCACTACTCGCCTTGCCTTAAAACACAAAGAGCTCAAGACTCAAAAACTGACTTTCTCGACACTGACTGAAGCTTGGCACACCGACTTGTATTTATATGTGGCTAACCGGTTCCAGAGAATTCTATACCATGGAGAGGAGTTGTCGTACCAGAGACTTTGCGTTCTTTCAGGTGGCAGGAGGAGAGGGAAACAAAGATTCAGCCACCCCCATGGCTTCCCTTCTCTCCACCCTGTCAAGCTTCTGCAGGCGCTAGCTGATTGTTGTAGGTGTGGCCTCGATGCCATCTGTCCCCCTCTATTGGCCATCTCTTCTGCCGGCGGATCGTAATTCCACGATTGGGTAACAATACAGATAACTGGCCTGTGCAAGTTATTCATTGTTTTCCAGTGAGAAAAATGGAAGTGAATGAAAGAAAAGAAAAGCATGTACAAAAGAAAAGTAGTTAATAAGATTTATGCAAAGCCTGTCACTGATGTATACCAGAATAGGAACTTTGCTCACAACTTTTTATATGGTCAAGTTGTTCTTGGGAAGCAAGTCAGGTGAAAAGACGATTAGAAATCGACATGATGGGAGAGATGCACACTCCCAAAACGTCAATTTCTAATCGTCTTTTCACCTGGTTTGCTTCCCCAGAACAACTTGAGCATATTCGTTGCCAGGAAAGATTCGGGTCTTATTTAACTTTTTATATTCTTGTATGAAAACTTTCACCAAATACATTAAGCTTATGTAGGAATCTGCAGTAGCAAGAAAATAAGGTTAAGCCTAACTCTCAATTCAGCGGAAATAGTTGCTCTGAAATCCATCAATTTTGCAGTTGTTGGTGAGATTTCAATCAACCAAAAATTGAAATCTTCTTTTGACATTTTTAGAAAATTCTTGAAACTGAATCTATCCTCAGTGGTGTATTTAGACAGGTTCTGTTTATATTGTTTCTGTTGCATAAGGGTGAAATTTCATAAAAAATGACAAAAAGACATTTTCCGTTTTTTGCGATAAAATTATGTTTAAACATTGTAGTTTCAGAATCTGCCCTCAGTTACGCCCTAGCACCATTTAAAGAGCCGCTCCGTCGTTATTTAAATGCCTGTGTGTGGGTGGGTGTGGCCATTAAATTGCCTTTGCAAGCATGTTGCAAAGAAAATAATAGAATTCTCACATTTAAATTGCGAGGTTTGGTTCCATAGACTGGCATTGTGCAGAGACATCTTCTGGATGTTTGTGAAAGCTACTGAAGACGCCAGCTTTTGCTTTTATATATTGGTTCCTAATGATTATAGAAACAAATATTTCCACATGTAGTGTACATGAAATATGGTTTACATGCAAGTGAAGGCTGTACATAGCAGCTTATATTAGATTTACTATTGTTTAGTATGGGAATAAAGCCTGATTTAACAATATATTGCTTCATACCAGGTTAGGTTAGCAGTACGGTGGCTATTTCAAAGCAAAATATAATGAAACGTTAAGGTTTGCTAGTCATAATAGTAAGTAATGATACTAGAGTGCTGCGCTTTAGGTAAATG
Source organism: Mantis religiosa (assembly GCA_030765055.1). Taxonomy (NCBI): domain Eukaryota; kingdom Metazoa; phylum Arthropoda; class Insecta; order Mantodea; family Mantidae; genus Mantis; species Mantis religiosa. The sequence continues at coordinate 1,363,849 of CM060948.1, forward strand.
TTAAGTGAAATCAAATTAATGCCCAAGAGTTACCAGTGATTCTAGTAGGTCACCTTTTAATGTACACAGAAGAATGGCTGAGGCATTTCTGGGCATTGGTAAGGGTCATATTTCTATGCAGAAGTTTTGTATGACCATGGGTATGATTTGCATGGACTATTCTGCTTACAATTTCCATCTCATAGACAAAATTAAAGAGATTAGTTAGTACTATTCTACTGGAGAGTTGCATCAAAGCAGAAACACAGAATACTAATGAAAGTTTGCATGGAGTAAATGTCACAAAGAAGTTTTTGTATCAAAGAAATTGCAAATTGCAGTGACTGCAGCTGTTAGTGAATTTAATATGGGATGTAAAGCTAGTCTAAATGTTAAGGTAAAACTTACAGCAAGCAAAGTAAGTCCTGTTAGCAAGAAAATTATTGATACTAGAGAATGATGAAGGCTAAAACATAAATATAAATCTGCCAGGAAGCAGTTAAAGGTGACAATTAAAAGAAGAAGAGGATAATAAACTAGCTGAGTAGTCTTCATATAGTGCAAGAGGGTTTTAAAACATAGAATAAAATTATTAATTTTTAGATGAGTCGTATTTATTACACATCTGCTTCACTTTCGTACCTATTTTGAGGACATGTTTCGCAAATCATCGTTTGCATCTTCGGCTCTTATGCGACTAAAGCTTGATCCAGTGGTGTGGGTAATTCTGGAGTTGTTGCTGCCATTTGTTGATTTAGTGATGAACTTAAATGTGGGATTCTCTTCTGGCGGGATTTCAAAGTTCATTAGTTGGTTTTTGTTTTTTTCTATGTATATTCTCTCCCATATGACGAGTTCACTATGTTCTTGTACGTATTTTAGTAATTCGGTGCTATCTTCAGTTTCATGATTTTCAGACCAGAAATGAGCTGCTATTGCGGACTTATCAATATTTTTGTATCTTAAGTGCCTGAAGTGTTCTTTCTTTCTAGTGCCTATGTTTCTATGACATGCAAAACATGTCCTCAAAATAGGTACGAAAGTGAAGCAGATGTGTAATAAATACGACTCATCTAAAAATTAATAATTATTTCGCTTCACTGTGGTGTTCCAATACAGTTAAATCTCGATATATAGAGTAAAATGTTTATATTTAGAGCTAACTAGATTTTTCTTCATATACAATTTTTTAATACTCCTAATACTCCAGATACTGAAGTTTTCCATGAATTTCTTTAAGTTTTGCATAATGTATATTCCTAGATAAGTTTTCAATAAAAGTTGGTATCATTATGGCTGTATATAACAAACCTAATGATTGGTATTGAAAACAGAAAATTGACAAAAATTCAAGAAAGTTCTATTACATTCCTTAAATTTTCTTCTCCACAACGATTAGACATGGGCAAATGAATATATACAGTTTTGTAACTATTATCTAAAGGAACCAGAATCCAAAGTTTAATCATTTATAACAAAAATTGTAGAGATTGTAACATGTTTCCTAATGTAAAGAAATTCCAGCACAAAATTCAGCCTTTTTTTTTTTTTTTTTTTTTTTTTTTTTTTTTTTTTTTTTTTTTGGAGGGGAAAAAAGGTAATAAGATAGTTGTATGGCCCGCAAATAATGCATGGGTATTTCAAAATAAAGAAAGTAGTGTTGTTGTTGTTGTTTTCAAATGCTAGGCTTTGGCTCTCCAATATTTCTGTGTAGTGGGTCTGGCAGGTGGGGCTTCACAGGTTAAAAGATGTTCTTCAGTCATTTCCTCTTCTTTGTTGCACAGGGGACAATGATTTAAGTAGCATAAATGTATTTGAGTTTGATTTATGAGTCACTATGTTTACACTCAAACTTCATTTACTTGTTGTATAATTGAAACGTTTTCAAGATCATTATATCTCATCCTCAGCTGTTTGGTGACTAAATGAACATTCCTCTTCTTCCACTACTACGGAGCTCCGATCACTCTGCCATCTGGTGTTAGGGGCATTAAGTTTTAATACTTCATTTAATGCCGGTATTTCAAAATTTATAACTTTATCACGATTTTTGTTTATGAATATTTTTTCCCAAATATCCAATTCTATAGGTGTACTTAAAGATTTTAACAGTTTAATGTTGTGGTTTTCTGTCCAAAAATGGTGTGAAACTGCAGATTTTTCTGTTTGTTTCAACTTAATGTTCCTCTGGTGTTCTTTTTGCCTGGTTGACAAGTTTCTCTTAGTTTCTCCTATGTAGCTTTTTTCACAGGTTTCACAATTAATCTGATAAATTCCTGATTTCAAATTGTTGGGGCTTGTATTTTTCAGTGGTTTATTTAGCAGGTTCCTCAGACTGAATTTGTTTTGGGGTGCTAGTTTTAAGTTTAGTCTTTTGAAGATTCGTTCAAATTTTCTAAAAGCCCATGGATGGTAGGTGAATTTTCTATATTGCCAATTTGTGTTATTAAGTGGTGTGAGAGTGGTATTTTTTTGATATTATCTTCAGTTTTTCCTTTCTCTTCATGTTCCTTATGATGGCTGGATTGAATCCATTTAATACTGCTATGTCTTTTATGTGTTGTTGTTCTTTCAAAAATTCCTCCTTACTCAGTGGGATGTTGTGTAGCTAGTGAATTAGACTTCTAAAGGCAGCTAGTTGATGTGAAACTGGGTTGTATTCATTTTTCTTTATGTAATTATCTATGCATGTGGGCTTCGACATTAAATGAAGTATTAAAACTTAGTGCCCCTAACACCAGATGGCAGAGTGATCGGAGCTCCGTAGTAGTGGAAGAAGAGGAAGGTTCATTTAGTCACCAAACAGCTGAGGATGAGATCGAATGATCTTGAAAATGTTTCAATTATACAACAAGTAAGTGAAGTTTGAGTGTAAACATAGTGACTCATAAATCAAACTTAAATATGATGAATACTTCACTGTTACTAATGCTTCTGCTTTTAATATTTATAGCATAAATGTAACCGTTTTTTAAGTGGACACCAATTTTTTTGCTTGTAATGGTGGTTACATCATCAACTCACTTTAACCCCCAGTATGTCTGGAGGGCCACATCTGTCTTTGGTTAATGGGTCCATCGGACCTGGCCGGGAGCAGTTTTAAAGTCCATCGGCTTTTCTCACAAGCACCAATTGTGGAACATTTGTACGCTCTGACAGGCCAGCGTAAGAGGTGAAATAGCATTTCCTCTATTTCTGATGTAGTGTAATTTCTACCTAAACCATTAAATTCATTTTTCTCCGCTTTCAATTTTTCAACATTTTTGTATCTTCAAAATGCTCCACTTTATGTAATTCTCAACAAATTTGTATGAGACTTTTCATACATATTCCAAAATAAATGTTTAATGAAAGTTGATATTTTTGTTGATGTAAATTAAGTAGTTCATTTACTATTGAATTTTAAAACTCAAAATTGCAAAAGATTTAAGGAAAATTTAATAATAATAATAATAATAATAATAATAATAATAATAATAATAATAATAATAATAATAATAATGATAGTTTATTCACTTATAGACATGTAATACATGTTTCAAGTTTCGTCCAAAAAGTTTACATATTACAATATTGTAAATGATCAGTTACATACATCAAGATTTACAAACTTTACAAAGCATATACAGAGATTAATAATTAATGTAACCGTCTTCATGTTAAAAAAACAATCTTCGGTTTTCCCTTTCTTTGAGGAGGGTCTCGCGGTTCTTCCTGTCCATTGGTCATAATGTGAAGATCTCAGTAATATGAAACAAAAGATGTAATAAACTGTATTAGTATTTTCTTATTTGTTATATACTGAATGAACATAAATAATAATAGTAATAATAAGAATAATAATTCATTAAATATGTACTTATTTGCACAAAAGTGAATCGAGAAGATATTGACACATTGCTTCGCTCACACTGTTTATTCACAGGACATGTTTCAAGAGCTTTTGCTCTTATCAGCTGGTACTCGATTAGTGCAAATTGTGGTGGTTTCCTCTTTTTTACATATTGTCAATAGATGGCGTGATGTACTTGTCAAAGATGTCTGGTGGTGGAGTTTCAAAATTCATGACTATGACGATTTTTGTTAATGAAGATTTTTCCCATACAGAAAGGTCTATGGGGTGATTAACATATTTTATTAGAGATGTTTCCAAGTAGATGTCATGTCTAGTATTCAAGAAATGAAAAGCCACTGCTGATTTTTCTGTTTCACCATTTTTAATGTTTCTTATATGTTCATTAGTTCTGATGTTAATCCAGCTATAAAAATTACATTGGAAACAGAAGAGGATGGTGTGCTGCCCTTTTTGGACATCAAGATCAAAAAAATGAACAACAAACACACTTTTGGTATTTAGGAAACCGACACACACAGATAATTATATTAAGAACAACAGTTTCAACCCAAAACAACACCAACATGCCATTTTCAACAGTTTAATGTTTTGGATGATCAACTTCCTGCTAAGCAGAGAAGACTATCAACAAGAATAAAAAAGTAGCTATATCCAACGGTTTAAACCCAAATTTAGTAGACAAAACAGTTAACAGACTCAACAAAGCTAAGAAAATAAAAGAAACCACCACCCTAGAACCTACAGGAGAAAAAGAGAAAAAACTTCTTAAAAAATTCACCTTCCATCCATCAGCCTATAATAAATTCCAAAAAATCTTCTCAAAACACAACATAACTCTTGCACCTCAAAATAGGTTTAATATCAGAAATTTGTTAAAAGGCCCTCCCAAAAATTCAATCACTACCAAAGAAAAACCAGGAATCTATGAGATCAAATGTGAAACTTGCCCTAAAATTTATATAGGAAAAACAAAAAGAAATATTAACATCAGAACTAAAGAACATCTAAGAAACATTAAAAATGGTGAAACAGTAAAATGAGCAGTGGCTTTTCATTTTTTGAATACTAGACATGACATCTACTTGGAAACATCTCTAATAAAATATGTTAATCACCCCATAGACCTTTCCGTATGGGAAAAATCTTCATTAACAAAAATCGTCATAGAGTCATGAATTTTGAAACTCCACCACCGGACATCTTTGACAAGTACATCACGCCATCTATTGACAATATGGAAAAAGAGGAAACCACCACAATTTGCACTAATCGAGTATCAGCTGAGGATAGGAGCAAGAGCTCTTGAAACATGTCCTGTGAATAAACAGTATGAGTGAAGCAATGTGTCAATATCTTCTCGATTCACTTTTGTGCTAACTTGTGCTTCACTGTCCCTACGCTTCTTACAAGTTTATACTTTCATGTACTGATTTACTGATTACAGAAATGTATTTTAAAGATTATACTCACTTGTTGAAATTACTAGACAGATTGAGATAAATGTATTACACAGCATTTACAGTTTGATCTCTCATTTATACCCTCATTGAAATATCTACAAATTACATGTGTCAGGAAAAAAAAAAAAAAAAACCTTTTCAAATCACAATTGCAGATATTCATCTATGTCATAAAAGGCCCTCTCAATTAAGTTATTTTTTACACATTTATTAAACTTGGAACCAGTTGATTGTTTAATTGTGGCTGGCAGCTTATTGTATAAAGTTTTTCCAATTACAAATGGATTTTTATCAAAAAATTTCTTACTCTTCGCTTCCCTAAACATACTCGCTTTAGTTCTTGTGTCATATTTATGTATATTGCTATTACTCCTTATATTTGTAGTTCTCCTAACTAGTAAAATAACTCCAATATATATATAATGCAACCACTGTAAGAATTCTTTCTTTTTTAAAAATTTCTCTACATGCATCCCTTGATTTTAATGAACAAACAATCCTTACACACCTCTTCTGTAATACCAGTAATCGTTTTAAATTCTCTTTAAGCGTTGTACCCCATAATTCAAATGAGGATGAATTATTCCATAATAAATCAATTTTAAATTAGGTTTATCGATATAGTGTGCCACGTAATTTAATAGATACTTATTTACTTATTTTATTGCATATATAATTTACATGTTTTGTACATGATAAGTTTTTGTCAATATTCACTCTTAGAAATAAGTGATCATCTGTTGTATCTATTTCTTCATTTCCAATTTTAATTTTCATATTGTTGTACATGCAGTTACTAATTTTAAAATATATTATGCATGTCACACATAAAAATTTTCTTCTCCAAAAATACTTGGCGCACACTTAAAAGTATAGCAACTTTCGTAACTGATGTACATAGAAACTTGAATCTAAAGTTTAAAGTTTCTTAAAGAAAAACTGTATGACTTGGTACATTTTATATAACATACAAAAATCACACTATAAAAAGCACTAAATTTTTTGTTTTGTTTTGAAAAAACTATTTAAGATAGAAATATGTATTTTGAAAGCTTAACTAGGTTCCCTGTACCCCAGCTAATGACAAAATTTCAAGCAGTTCTTATATTAACTCTGGATTTTAGGGTTTTTCACAGATGCCTCCCCTTAAAAAAAGGACATGCTCATCTGTTATACCTGTACATCTTCCTTGATGCACACATTGTGACAACTTAGGCTAAATTTTCAGTCAGAATTTATGTGATTATTGATATTTACAAACATAACGTGAGTCGGTGCTAGTAACATTAACATCACTTTTTTAAATCTCTGTTAACATGTATTCCCATCTTCAGAATGTGTCTTATAACATGTTCTCTTTTTTCTTTACATGTTAATGTAGCAGAGATGGAATGTTGATTGGAAGTTGAACTACATAGGAGTCATTCCATGTCAAATCGCACAAATTTCGGGGTAGATTGACCTTCAGGTCTCCTATTTTATTGATATTCAGTTTATATGTTCTAAGTAAATAGATTTATTTGTTTTATTATTGAACTGTAAAAATGTAATTGTAGTGTTACTTTTGACGATGCTTTGTAAAACATGTTGCAAATGGCAGAATAAAATCTGAATCTGAATGAAGGAAAAAATTATACACATATTTTTTTGTTAGTCTTTGGTTTAATTATTTTGGCCAATAAAAAGCATTAAACATCTGGATATTTTGCGCGCATCGTTCTACATTAAATGTGAATATATCTGGTAATTTTTGGCTCATTTACTAAATTGAAATGCCTATTTCATTTACCCATTAACCAAAAAATACTTTGTTTAATATTTGTATTTTCACAAAGGCATTAAGATTACAAATATCATTATCAGTGCTAGTATTTTACTAAAAAAAATTCCGAAAAAAATTTAAAACTAACCTCATGTCATATAACCTCAGGAAAAACATTCAGATATGGATTCCAAATAATAACATAGAAATTAAGTAACTTACTAAGTCGTGTAGCGCTGCTTACAAGGTCAATACGCACACACCGTGTGCCAGTTGACCACGTATCTTGCGTTGCACTGCCGTCATCACCTACAAGGTCAATTATTATTTCTGTTTCCAGAAGCTTGGTGATGATACTACTAATAGCTCTCTCTGATCACATTCATCACATGACATTCCATAGTTTGAAATTCCAGTCACAAATTTACACTTGCTGTCACCACATATTTTGTTACATTGATTTAAAATTAATCATAGATCTGTTAAGGGGTTTTAATATCCACCACTCTCCCTTAGCTTTGCAACAAATAGTTTATTACTGCCTGTGATACGGATATTGGCGCAAAAGAATGCAATTGTAAAGTACCTCGCACCACTTTTGCTTGTTGGTATCTTGATTGAAATACATTATTATGCTCCTTATGTTGACTATCGGAGAAAAAGTTGAAATCTACATTGGAAATGTTCTTCTCAGTCCAGGTGAACAGTTTTCTTGGACTTGTGATAGGGTTTATTCCAAGCTGTAGGCTAGCTTTCATTGCAAGTCTTTTAACAGTACCACCGATGCCATCACAAGGTCCTTTTCCGTGGGATGTGGCAAAAAGTGCCACTCTGCTTGAATTTGAAAGTCCAGGTACATCATTGTCTTGCGTGGGTTTAGAGCTCTCCAAATTACTGAACAATTATATATGGTTATATCCAGCTGTTGTAAAAATACTTTTTTATACCATTTGATTGTTTTTTGCAAAGAAGGATATGTGTGTAATACCTGATCTACTAGATCCACTCCACCCATATCCATATTGTATTCCTGAATAATATCGGGCTTGAAAATTGACATTTTGTTACGAGCATCAATTTTTCCAGTGTCAATCATCAAAATCTTAGAGCTGCAATTGGATAATGCTGTAACAACCCTCCTGTCTTGCCAAGCAACATAGGTCAAGGGTGGGAGCTGATGCAGCTGCATTTCTCCTCTTCTTAGAGCCTTCGTATTCATATCTTTTGGCAAACCAATACGATTTGAGCATACTGTTCCAATTGCATTTGTTTTTCTTTTGTGTAAGGCCATGAATAATTTAGGGGAACTGTACCAATTATCTAAATATACAGTCCTACCCTGATCAAGTACAGGTTCCATCATTTGCATTACTGTGGCACCAGATAACCCCAAATCTTTGTCTGTGCTGTTATCAGTCCCTTGGCCAGTGTATATGCAGCTATTGTAAGGATATCCTGTTTTACTTTCACATACATCAAAACTCTTTGTGCCAAAACTGGCCCTCTTTGTTTTGATGTATTGTTTCCAACCTAAGCAACCCTTCCAAAGCATCAGGCTTTCATCAACAGTGATCTTTTCACTAGGCACATAATTTTCTTTGAATTTTGAAATGTTATCAAAAACTGGTCTGATTTTGTGTAGTTTATCATTTACATTTTCTGTGCAGGTGAAATGAAGGAAGCACAAAATGGAGGTAAACCTGTTATTTGAAATGAATTTCCCAAAAAATGGGGTAGTTAGCATGTCAACTGTACACCAGTACATGTCTATCGTAGGTTTGCGAATAACACGCATGAGCATAATTAGACCAAGTAGTCTGTAAATCTCATTCATTGTTACTTCTGTCCACTTCTGAATTCTACTCTTAGGTCCTAAATTGCCTTTAGAAATCAGGTCTTCCTTCACCCTACTCGCATATACATTTGTTTCCGAAACAATGAGAGACAGTAAGTCAGTAGTAAAACATTTTGTGAAAATGTCAATTGGTTGGCTGTCAGAAGTTAACTGAGTATGCTGTTGTACACCAGAGGTTGTGCTTGTGAAGGTATGTCTATTTGTGTTATTTTGACACCTCCATAATGTTGATTCCTCACAAACACCTGTCGGAAATGAGTCATTTTCCTCCTCACTGCTACCTATATCCTCAACACCCCCTCAAAATCTGAAAACTGGCCATCAATATCCAGATCACTTCAAACAGCAAAAAGTCTTCCACATTTTCTGATGTAATTTATTTGCTACATTACTAGTTGAAGCCATGATTAGCACTGAGAAAACAATTTCAAATGTGTTTTAGCTAAAGAAATCGCTCGGGTCTCTGACACAGTCAAAATTACTATATTAACTGAGCGAAGGAAACAGTTACGTCAGCTACCATAAACTTCGGTTGAGAAATACTGTAATAAGTGAGATGCTGACAGAGGTTTCTTTCCAGCATGTGTGTGTAATGCAACATATACATATGTGTGGTAGCGTAAACTGAAACCTATAAACCATGAACGCAACACTTCGCTTATGCAGCTGATATACACATATAGTTTGCAAAACAAAAATATTCACCGTTAGGCGTGGTTGATGCAAAGAATGGCTTTCTCTACAGTGATACAGATTAATGAAATTTCAACGATTTATTAATATAGTCTCGTTTAATGATACTGTATATGTATACTGCCTTTACTGGGCTTTAAACCAGTTTTTGTTTCGCTAAAATAACTTAATAAATACGGAAGATACGAATATTTATTTATGAAGCATTTTTGCAGCATTTAACAACTTAAATGCCTTGTTCTGTTTATTGGGTATCTGTTCCCGACCGTGCAGGGTTCAAATGGCCATCGGCAAAGCAGTTAATGAGCATTGCTGAGGTTACTGGCCTTAACTTTTTATGTCCTACTCTGTGGTTGAATGGATTAAAACAATAACAATAACTCCTTTGAACGAAATCTTCCACACTTCAGAACTTACACGAAATGTCAGTGGACAACATACTGAGGTTTCAACTTACTATACATCTGAACGGTAAACAGCGGAAGTAAAATGTTAGCTCGCCCATGCGTTGACAGCACTCTTGGTCCACGTGAATAACCTAACGTGCCACCAGTAAAGTATTTATAACACCACTTTTTACGTCAATGCCATTCTAAAACTGATGAAATTCTATGCACAGTATTTTTAAGATGATATTTTTTCTGTTTTTATAAAGTAAAAAGTTGCTAAATAAAACACATTTTGAAAAACTTACCCCCCTAAATGGTGTCCATGTTTTGTTTTCACCGAACCTAAAAAAAATAGCACATTAAACTGCAATATTTGTGCTTCATAATGTCTCAAACACTAACATTTCATTATTCATATAATCTTTGTTATAACAATTTTCGTAGAATACATCAGGCGAATGAATATGCAGAAAATATAATATTCAATAAACCTCTAAATAATCGTGCCACACCAAAAACAAAATAAACAGGTTATTTAATCTCTTCCAGGTGTTACGTAAAACATTTTGGAGAAAATACAAAAAGGTCATGTCTCAGACGTGTTCATTTTAACATGGAATGAGCCATATGACTCTAATTTCACATGACATGTCTTTACACCAAGTGTTATGTGTTGATCTTTGATTTAGTGGAGCTGTGCCTTAAAACATAGTTTTTTATTACCGTGTTAATGACAACCCTTTCACCACCTCTCAATGCCCTGGTATTCAATTTTTTAAGTCAGTTTAGCTTTCCAGCTGAATGCCTACACATGGCTCAAATTAATGTAAAGCTAAGGATTACAATCACCTTATAGGTATACCCGATACTGATACCAAATGAGGGAGTTTGGTAGCTCAAGTGGTAAACAGCATTCATTGGAGTTCCCTGTCCTAGCTTTAAAGTTGAAACTTTCAAGTCTGATTCAACATTCCAAATTAGAGTTGATGCAAATCTAGTAGGAAGAGGTATTATCAAAACTAAATTGATTGTAGGAATATGTTGTTGTTCCTGGACAGTTCTTGGTTTTGGTTTGTCACAGGACTTCTTTGTTTCTGTAATAATGAAAGGGAACACAAAGTTTGGCATTTACTATGAAGGTTGGACCCCTTTTACTTATTGATAATGGCAGAAAGCATTGGCCAGTGTAGTATTGTAGGGACAGTTTCATTTTTTGGATATCATAATGAATGGTTAAGAAATATATGAATGCAATGTACTCCCATCTTCTAGAAAATCAAGCTTCAAAAGCAGGGTGCTCAGCATTTCTCAAAGTGTAGATCTGCTTGCTGCTTTCAAAAGGATATAAGGTGACCAATGCTTTAAACCTTTTAGCCATATAGCACAATTGAAATTTTTGTTCTTAGGTCTGTGTGAAGTTTCATAAGTTTATATTCCATCTCATGTCCATGATGCATGCTGATTGAATCTACAAGTAAGACTTTAAATGGAAGCAAAATAATCAATAAGAAAGAATTACACAAAATTAGAGTAGGTAAACCAACATTGCCAAGAATATATGGGCTACTAAAAAGAGGAAAAGCTATAAGACCTATTACTAGCAGCATAAATGCCCCCACATATAATTTGGCCAAATGGTTATTAAACTAACTTAATAGCTTCCCAAAGTTTGAAAGTGTAAATTTAAAAATATTCATTAGACTTTGTAGAAAAAATTAGAGAAAAATGACGGACTGGTTTCATTTGATGTCACATTATTATGCCCAAGCATACCAACAGAACAATTATAGGCATTGTTAAAAATGGCTAACTACAATGGAAATGGAAACCATAGAAGCAGAAGAATACATTTCATTAACAAATCTATGCATTGAACTAAAGTTTTTCAGCTTCAGTGGTAAGTACTACAGGCAGAAACAAGTGTTTTCCATGGGTAATCCACTTTCACCTTTTTCCCCGATTTAGAGTTCATTTGAAATGCACATAAAAATGGCCTTGCCATGATTTTCAAGTTTTGGTATTTATATGTTGATGACATCTTAAGCAATAGTTCAAAATAGACAATTAGATGATGCATTAAAACTACTCAATCTGCAGGAAAAAGCTATCAAATTCACAACAAAAGAAAGACAATGGACAACTCTCTCTATCTCTTGCACCTAAATGTAATCAGGAATGACACAAAAATAAAATTTTGAATTTACAAGAAGCCAATACAGAAAATTACATTAAAAAAATCACAGCTATAACCCAATAACATATAAACATGCAATAATAACTAGTCTTACACACAGACTAGTCATACTACACATAGCAGAAGAATATGGATACAACAAAAGTCTGGTAAACCAAAGAAAACCATGTTGGTCTCTGACCTCCAACCTGTTCGGATGTATCTGCGAGTTGTTCCGTAGCCGGCTTGGTCATTGGTTGGAGTGACTGGTAGTTCGGCCTGCACCAATACGTGTAGAAGATTTAAGTCGAAATTAGGGAATGGAATAAAGTGCAGCAAATGTGAAAATAATTTTCATGTAAGTTGTGCAAAATTGTTAACTAATGTAAAGTTTGTTGACGACACCACGATTTTAGATTAGATTGTATATGTTGTGAAGAAAACGGTGGCAAGGTACATGACGATATAGGGTTCTTGGAAGCTCTTAATAAGTTAGCGGACTCTGAAAATAAAATTGATGTTCGGCTGGTGAACTACATCATTAAACAGGACAGTATCATCGGTGTTCTTCAAGGTAAAGTCAAATTATTACAGGAATTAGTTCAGCTGTTGAAAACCATCCAACCTGGCATTTGTAACTAGGTAGAGAATAGTGGTCAAATTCTGAATGTCAACATCCATGACAACAAAGCAAGCGCACAGGCAAATGGGCCTGCTGTTGTACCGGAACGAGGACCCATTGTAGATAAAACTGTAAGTAACTACTAAAAATTCTGAAGTGTAAGAATGCAACGAGTGAATTGAATGGCCAATCTGCCTCAGGGCCAGAACAGTGGTCATATGTAGTTCGCAAGTGGAAAAGACATCCTATAATTGTGGGTAATAAAGAAGAAACTAAATCAAAACTTCAAGGTGTGCCTAAAAGTGTTTGTTTGCATGTGTATAGGCTAGATCCTGAAACAGAGTTAGAAGAGTTGCTAAAAATTTTAAAGCTAAATTTTCCTCAGGTTTCGAGTGAAAAACTTAATTCTAAACATCCTCAATTATATTCCTTGTTCAAAATCTTTATTCATGAACAACATTTTGACAATGGATCCTAGCAAATGGCCAAAAAATGCCTGTGTGAGGCGTCATCAGGTAATGGTTCAAAGCATGAAGTGACATCTTTGACTGCTCCATTTCAAAACAGTCAAGTTAGTAACAGTGGTGTGACCGATCCCAACTTCAAAAGTGACTCGGGTGTGAATACCTCAAATAATATGTCTTCAGCTATAAGGTTTACTGCCGTTGCAACTCTGCTTTCCATTCTATACAGGAATGTACAGTGTTTAAGAAATATGGTTGAACTTATAAATGCTGAACTAATTTTTCATGATTATAACGTAATTTGTGTCTGTGAACATGCTGACCAACTAGCAAAAAAAAAAAAAAAAGTGCAATTCAAAATATAAAACCCGTAAGACAAACTGAAATTAATAAACAATTAAACAACATTAAGCTACATTTTAAAAGACAGCAGAGACTTGATGAAGAAGATAAACTAAAAGACAAGGATTATAAGAACATTGGATACAAAACTGACATACAAAAACTACCAAGAAAAACTGCAGTGGCCCTATTTAGAATGGAAACTGGCCATGATTGTCTTGCAGAACACCTTTATAAAATACACTGCATACCTACACCCAAATGTACTATCTGTAAAGAGGATGTCATCATGAACAAACACCATTTGGACAAATGTAATGGTCTCAAAAGTGGGAACCTACAGGCTTTATATTGGGAAGCCAGGGGGAAAATGATGCAAATCAACTAATTCCCAGTGCCATTAGTCAACAACAACATTGGCTTAAAGATCTGGAATTGAAATATGGTTTTGCTATTGGTGCTTACTTTGCAAGGAAAGTCCATAGAAATGGAGGAACTGCAGTGTATGTTAATAATAGTTTAAACGCTACAAAATTAGACTTGGAAAAATTTTGTAACAAATTGCATTTTCAGGCTTCAGGAGTAATAATAGATTCTTATAAATTGTTAATAATAATGTTACATAGGTCACCTAATGGTGCAATGGAGTTATTTTTAATAATCTTGATCTATTATCATACTGTGCCAAATTTAAATGCTATATGTTTATTTGTTGTGATTACAATATAGATTTATGTACGGAATCAAACACCAATGCACAACTATGTAATATTTTTAGATCATATGGTTGTTTTAAAGCAGTGTTTGAGCTGACCTGAGATAAAACCTGCTTGGACAATATTTTTACTAATGCAAATTCAAATTCCTGTGACTTTAAAGTTAAGGGTCTTAGCTTTTCAGCTCATAAAGCTATTTGGTCTCACCAAGAGAAGTTCACGTTGGGTTCCACATTCCCTCATTAACATCAAAAAGCATTCGAGATGGATTGGTGCAAATTTATGCTAAGAAAATGTAATTCTGATGACAGTTGGGACATATATAACATTGTTATGGGCATGCATGAAACATGAATCCAGAAATTAAATGACGTGTCTGGTGCTTTGAAGATGAACCTTCTCCAACAAAAGTCAAGAAGGGCCAAAGTGTTGGGGACAAAATGGTAGGCTCTTTTTTCTCAAGAAAGGATCGCAAAGATTTCCTGAATGAAGAGGTCATCTGGATACTACCCCATCCACCTTCCTCACCAAGTGTGGCCCCCTGTAACAGGGGCACCGATATACGTCAGATTGTGAAGCTATTAGTGCATATTTGGAGGCTGTAAACTGTGTTGAAGAAAAAATGTGTTAAAGGTTTGCAAAGTGGTCTGTGTGAGTGAATAAGTGTATGTGTTGCAGGGGATTACTTTGAGAAAATGTGAAAGAGTTTTGAAATTAAGTTGTTTTTTGGGAACAACTAAAAACTTTCGGCATGACCAATGTTACCTATTCTAGAAACAGTAACCCTTAGAAATATATGATCCATAGGAAGTCTCTTGCATCCTGCTGTGCCTCTGCATACAATAACATTCATATACAGTATTGAAAAACATTATTTTGCAGTGAGAATGAGCATTTGGGACCTCATGTTTTAAGAGCTATTTTGGATACTTCATATATTTATAGATCCCCTGATAGTCATCTTGAAACATTTTTATCGAAGTTGGACACAATGCTTCATAGTTTAATACAGAAAACCAGAACTGTAATTTTATGTGGTGACTGGAATATAAATTTCATGCGCGAAACTACTAAACTAACTAAGCTTAAAGAATTGCTCGATATTTATAAATTGACTAACACAGTAAACTCAACCACTAGGTCAACCTCGTAATTGGATGTAATAATTATTAACAAAACAAAATTTGTACAGCAAGCTACAGTCACAGATCTAGGTTTTTCTGATCACTGGGCACAAATACTACACATTAAGACTCTAGTATCTAAAAGAATGGATAGACCCATCACCATTTATAAAAGAAACTTTAGTAAAAATAGTATTGTACTGTTTAATTCTTTATTGGAAAAGGAAACATGGGATAATGTCTTTGATGAAATTGACGTTAACTTAAAATGCGAGAACTTCATAAACACATTTTTGTATTGGTTTGATATAGCTTTTCCTTTAGAAAAGAAATGCTTTAAATCACAAAAAAAGAAAGGGTGGATTACAAAGGGAATAATTACATCCAGCAATAGGCTGCGGTTTTTGTCCAGGCTAGAAAAACACGGACAAGCAACTAATGAGACCAAAGAGTATATCAATAGGTATCGAAAGATCTATAAAGCCATTATAACTGAAGCCAAAAGAAGGGAAAATGAAAGATTCATACTAAACACTAACAATAAAACAAGGGCTCTTTGGACATTAGTTAACCAAGAAACTGGGAAACCTGCCCCAAAAAACAATATTAATCAACTAAATATCAATAATAATACTATCACAAATCCAGAGGATATTGTGGAGTCCTTTAATGCTTACTTCACAGACATTGCAGAAAACTTAGTAGCTCACAATATTAACCATATAGGGTGTCAAGAGAATGGTGACAATATAAGGCAATGCAGTCAATCAATTTTTATTTTACCTGTTACGGAATTGCAATTGGAAGGTATAGTCCAGGGTATGAAGGCCAGATATTCATCTGGAGTTGATGGAGTACCAGATGTAATCATTAAAAAAGTTGTACATCCAATAGCTAAGCCTCTAGTCAGTCTCTATAATGCATCATTACAATCAGGTGTATTTCCAGATAAATTAAAAGTATAAAAAATTAAGCCACTTCATAAAAAAGGGGAGAAGAATAAAAGAGAAAATTACAGACCAATATCGATCGTATCATCATTTTCTAAAATATTTGAAAAACTGGTTCATAATAGAATGATATCATTCATCTCAAAATACAATATTCTTTCAGAGGCCCAAAACGAGTTTAGAAAAAACAGATCTACCATATCAGCCATGGGCAGTTTAATAAATAAAATTGAAGAAGCTATTGATAAAAAATTAGCAGTTGTGGGTTTATTTTTAGACTTAACGAAAGCATACGGCATTTTAGAGCATGAAATACTACTCAGGAAATTAGATAAATATGGTTTTAGGGGTATTATGAATAATTGGCTTAAATCCTATTTAAGCAATAGAAAACAGTTTGTAGAACTTCAGTTTGAAGATAAAGGAAAATTAAATACAGTTCGGTCCAAAGTGAGAGAAGTTAGGCGAGGAGTTCCCCAAGGATCAGTCCTGGGCCCCTTGTTATTTTCGTTGTACATATATGATTTGCCAATTGCCATTAATTCCACAGATGTTATTTTATTTGCAGATGACACTAACATCTTAATAAAAGGAGACAATCAAGTAAGTGTACAGACCAAGCTCAAGGAAGCTCTAGGTAAACTGCACACATGGTTTCAGACAAATGAACTAATTATAAATAAGGATAAGACTATTGCTATTTCATTCCATACTTGCCAAAATAGAAATGTGGTCAAACCTCCAATAGTATTTGATAAAACAGCCATTAGCTACAATAATTAAACAAAACTTTTTGGGATTACATATAAATGAGAACATGAAATGGACCACGCATATTCAACATTTAATAAATAAACTGAGTTCCATTTATCGAGATTCAACTGTATTGGAACACCACAGTGAAGCGTAAAATTATTAAATTTTAGATGAGTCGCATTTTTTACACATCTGCTTCACTTTCGTACCTATTTTGAGGACATGTTTCGCAAATCTTCGTTTGCATCTACGGCTCTTGTGCGATTGACGCTAGATCTAACGGTGTGGGTAATTCTGGGGTTGTTGCTGCCATCTGTTGATTTAGTGATGAACTGAAATGTGGGATTCTCTTCTAGCGGGATTTCAAAGTTCATTAGTTGGTTTTTATGTTTTTCTATGTATATCCTCTCCCATATGACGAGTTCACTATGTTTTTGTACGTATTTTAGTAATTCTGTGCTATCTTCAATTTCATGATTTTCAGACCAGAAATGAGCTGCTATTGCGGACTTATCAGTATTTTTGTATCTTAAGTGCCTGAAGTGTTCTTTCTTTCTAGTGCCTATGTTCCTTTTTGTCCTTCCTATGTAAATTTTTTCACAGTCTTTACACTTAATTTTGTAAATGCCTGACTTTTCCTCTGGTTTTATCTTATCAGTATTATTACTGTGAAGTAGGTTTTTAATGTTGTAATTGTTTTTTGGTGCCAATGTTATATTGTATTTCTTGAATATTTTTTGGAACTTTTTTGTGGCCCAGGGGTGGTAAGTAAATTTAGCAAATCTAGTTTCTTGTTTTATTGGTGTGAGAGCTATGATCTGTTTTAATTTCTTTTGAAGTTTGAATAATTTTAGTTTTTTATCTACAAGGTTTTTTCCATATCCATTTTTAATTGCAGTTTTTAAAATTTGATGGTATTCGTTTTGATATTCTTGCTGGCTGAGAGGTAGATTTACTAATCTGTGTGTCAGACTGTTGATGGTTGCATGTTTGTGTGGAATTGGGTTGAAACTATTTGCTTTGATGTAATTATCTGTGTGTGTTGCTTTTCTATGAATGCCAAATTCTAGTTTTTCATTGCCTTTTTTGATTTTAAGGTCTAAAAAAGGTAGAGTACAGTCCTCTTCAGTTTCTACTGTGAATTGTATGCTGGGTTCTTGCAGGTTGAGTAGTTTCAAAGCATCATCTATTAGTTTGTAGGGCACTATTGCAAAGATGTCGTCTACGTATCTGTACCATGTTTTAAACATATGAGGGAAGGCTTTAGTAATATGTGTTTCGAAAAAGCTCATGTATAGATTGGCCAAAAATGGTGATAGCGGGCTTCCCATAGCTAGTCCTGAAATTTGTTTATAATATTTTCCATCGAAGACAAAATAATTTTGATGTATACATAATTCAGTCATTGCCACATATTCTTCTATTGCATTGGCATCCAGGTTTATAGAATTTAGCCATTTTTTTCAGTTGAATCAAAAGTTTGTCTAATGGAATGCTAGGGAAGAGGGAGCGGACATCAAAGGATACTAAAGTGTCATGAGGTTTT
Organism: Mantis religiosa; assembly: GCA_030765055.1. Classification (NCBI taxonomy): domain Eukaryota; kingdom Metazoa; phylum Arthropoda; class Insecta; order Mantodea; family Mantidae; genus Mantis; species Mantis religiosa. Next base: position 1,382,536 of record CM060948.1, read on the forward strand.
AGTTTAAGATTTTGAATTTTTTCTACCAGGTCTAAAGAGTTTTTTATACTCAGAGTATGGAATTGTGGAAAGGACTGAAATTTTTTGGTTAGCCATTTTGCCAGAAGGTAAAGTGTTTATATTATTTACAATGGGTCTCATGGGTATGTTGGGTTTGTGTATTTTAGGCAAACCATATATTCTTGCAAGGATAGGGTTGTCTGGTTTGATAGTTTTTTGTTCTGTAGTTGTTAAAATTTTACTATTAATGATGGTTTTTTGTACATCTTTTATGCATCGGTTGAGTGGATTAGAATCTATTTCCTGGAATTCTTTTTGTTGTAGTAACTCTAACATTTTTTCTTTGTATGTAGCTGTATCTAAGATTACTATTTTGTTCCCTTTATCAGCCCTTGAGAAGATTACATCCTTTTTCCTTAAAGATTTAATTATCTGAATTTGTTTCAAATGTTTTATTGGCTTTTTATTTATTAAGTTTTCCAATATAGGAGCTGATTTTTTCCTAATTATAGAATTAGCGGTAGAAGGCTTGGAAACCATGGACAACATAGAATTAGCGGTAGAAGGCTTGGAAACCATGGACAAAAATATAATTAGGAAAAAATCAGCTCCTATATTGGAAAACTTAATAAATAAAAAGCCAATAAAACATTTGAAACAAATTCAGATAATTAAATCTTTAAGGAAAAAGGATGTAATCTTCTCAAGGGCTGATAAAGGGAACAAAATAGTAATCTTAGATACAGCTACATACAAAGAAAAAATGTTAGTTACTACAACAAAAAGAATTCCAGGAAATAGATTCTAATCCACTCAACCGATGCATAAAAGATGTACAAAAAACCATCATTAATAGTAAAATTTTAACAACTACAGAACAAAAAACTATCAAACCAGACAACCCTATCCTTGCAAGAATATATGGTTTGCCTAAAATACACAAACCCAACATACCCATGAGACCCATTGTAAATAATATAAACACTTTACCTTCTGGCAAAATGGCTAACCAAAAAATTTCAGTCCTTTCCACAATTCCATACTCTGAGTATAAAAAACTCTTTAGACCTGGTAGAAAAAATTCAAAATCTTAAACTAAAACCTCATGACACTTTAGTATCCTTTGATGTCCGCTCCCTCTTCCCTAGCATTCCATTAGACAAACTTTTGATTCAACTGAAAAAAATGGCTAAATTCTATAAACCTGGTTGCCAATGCAATAGAAGAATATGTGGCAATGACTGAATTATGTATACATCAAAATTATTTTGTCTTCGATGGAAAATATTATAAACAAATTTCAGGACTAGCTATGGGAAGCCCGCTATCACCATTTTTGGCCAATCTATACATGAGCTTTTTCGAAACACATATTACTAAAGCCTTCCCTCATATGTTTAAAACATGGTACAGATACGTAGACGACATCTTTGCAATAGTGCCCTACAAACTAATAGATGATGCTTTGAAACTACTCAACCTGCAAGAACCCAGCATACAATTCACAGTAGAAACTGAAGAGGACTGTACTCTACCTTTTTTAGACCTTAAAATCAAAAAAGGCAATGAAAAACTAGAATTTGGCATTCATAGAAAAGCAACACACACAGATAATTACATCAAAGCAAATAGTTTCAACCCAATTCCACACAAACATGCAACCATCAACAGTCTGACACACAGATTAGTAAATCTACCTCTCAGCCAGCAAGAATATCAAAACGAATACCATCAAATTTTAAAAACTGCAATTAAAAATGGATATGGAAAAAACCTTGTAGATAAAAAACTAAAATTATTCAAACTTCAAAAGAAATTAAAACAGATCACAGCTCTCACACCAATAAAACAAGAAACTAGATTTGCTAAATTTACTTACCACCCCTGGGCCACAAAAAAGTTCCAAAAAATATTCAAGAAATACAATATAACATTGGCACCAAAAAACAATTACAACATTAAAAACCTACTTCACAGTAATAATACTGATAAGATAAAACCAGAGGAAAAGTCAGGCATTTACAAAATTAAGTGTAAAGACTGTGAAAAAATTTACATAGGAAGGACAAAAAGGAACATAGGCACTAGAAAGAAAGAACACTTCAGGCACTTAAGATACAAAAATACTGATAAGTCCGCAATAGCAGCTCATTTCTGGTCTGAAAATTATGAAATTGAAGATAGCACAGAATTACTAAAATACGTACAAAAACATAGTGAACTCGTCATATGGGAGAGGATATACATAGAAAAACATAAAAACCAACTAATGAACTTTGAAATCCCGCTAGAAGAGAATCCCACATTTCAGTTCATCACTAAATCAACAGATGGCGGCAACAACAACCCCAGAATTACCCACACCGTTAGATCTAGCGTCAGTCGCACAAGAGCCGTAGATGCAAACGAAGATTTGCGAAACATGTCCTCAAAATAGGTACGAAAGTGAAGCAGATGTGTAAAAAATGCGACTCATCTAAAATTTAATAATGAGTTCCATTTGTTATTTGCTTAAACATTTAAAAAGCTTAATTAATTTAGCTGCATTGAGAAATATATATTATGGTTATTTTCACAGCCAACTACAATATGGGATAGTGTTCTGGGGGAAAAGGCAGATAGAGTCTTTAAACTTCAAAAAAGAGCAATAAGGATACTAAGTGGAGTAGATAACAGGACATCTTGCAGGCCATTATTCAGAAAACATCAAATATTACCTCTAGCATGTATGTTTATTTTGGAATTAGTGGTCCATGTAAAACAAAATAATCTACAAATACAAAATCACAAAAATGCAGATATTCACAAATATAATACACGTCAAAAAGATGACTTTCACATTCAAAGTTGTAGAACGGAAATCTTCAGGTCTAATGCTTTCAATAAAGGTATAAGATTATACAACAGACTACCAGAAAATATTAAACAAGTGAAGAGTGTTATACATTTTAAAAAGGGAGTAAAACTCTTTTTACTGCAACATTCATTTTATTCTGTAAATGAATTTTTAAATTTTAATTAGTTTTAAGTGATTGTAAATAATGCAAATATGTAACTGATATACTATGACGTGTCTGATATCAATGTATGATCAACAGGACAAAATAAATTGAATTGAATTGAATATGAAGAAATATGCTCTTCTGGAATATTCTGTAACCACAGCACTGGAAAAAAGAAAAAAAGTGCTGTAGAGTCATGACTCAATATTTGGATCTTTATGACATTCCAAATGATAATCATTAGCAGAACATTGAGAAATAAGACCCTACGTTTTAGATGTGGTCTGGTGTATGTCAGGTAGCATGAAAGCACCTAAATTTTGCATTGTTTTTAAATGCCACTTTGCGTAGCTAGTGGTGCAGAATGAGAAAATTCTTTATGCATGCTTGGAGGAATTTAGTAACAGGGTGTCAAAATTAATTGAAAAAACTTTTTCTAGTTGGTTTTTTGACACTTCATCACTTACATTTTTCTATTAGTCTCTCAATAATATAAAAATGTAAGTGATGAAGTGTCCAAAAACTGACTAGAAACCGTTTTTCAATGAGAGAATTGATTTGGTGTAATATTCAGTTGGTGTTTGATTTAAATATCAAAATTTTAATAACTGAATGTTTCATTTTAGAAAATGATCCAAAAACTAGAGTCAAGCTTTGAGTGGAAGTTATTTCTTCATAGGTGTCTATGTGCATTTAAAAGCAAAGTTTGTGTCAATTCATTAAGTAGAGGTACCGTGAGCAAGTGATAGAAGTAGCCAAAATTACTTCTTTGTAGATAGGAAGTAAATGAATTATGGAGGACGTTGTATTAGGTCTGTGGCAGCTCACGGAATTAAACATTTTCTCTTCATCTTGGTGAGTGAACTTGGATATCAAGATTCCAGAACTGCATAATAGTATTTAAGTGGAAGAAAATGCTGGTACTGCAGTTTGCCAAAAACATTTCTGAATGTTATCAATACATTTTTATTTTCAGAGGAGCACAAGTGGAGGTAAAAAACAAAAAAGGAAACTCCCCTTTATGGTTAGCTGCAAATGGTGGACATCTAAATGTGGTAGAGCTCCTTTACAATGCTGGTGCAGACATTGACTCCCAGGATAATAGGAAGGTATTTATTCATACTAAATTATATATGGCACAGCTTTAGCCCAAGTTCTTTGCCTGTCATCTATTCTTTTCTTATTGTTTGTAAATGATTTGCAGTCAAATATTACAGCTAAAACAACAGTTCAATATGCTGATGACACAAATATATTAATTGAAAGCAATGCACTTGAAGAGCTACAAATCTTATCGAGCAGAATGTTCAGTAATATTTCTAAATGGTTCAGCTATAATAATTTAATCGTAAACTTGGATAAGACACATGTAATTCATTTTTAGTTTTCTCAGAATAAGTCTTCTGTACAATCACAATTGATATGTAATAATAAAGAATTATGTAAATACTACTGCATTTCTTCGTCTTTGGATACAGAGTAACCTAAAGTGGGAGACACATGTTGATCATCTAATTAAAAAACTGAGTACAGTTTGTTATAATTTCAGACAACTAGTACACATAGTTAACATAAAAACTCTCTGAAGCATGTATTTTGCATGTGGCATAACGTTATGGGGTGACTCACCACATTGTAAATCATTATTCATAATGCAAAAACGGATTCTAAGAACACTTGGAGGAGTTAAATCAACATCTACGTGCAGACCATTATTTAAACAATTTAAAGTCTTACCTCTCCCATGTATTTTCATTTTTGAAATTTTAAAATTTTCAAAGACAAATTTAATGAAAGGAAATGGCCACTGTACCTTTAATGACACAGTTCATAATCATAATACTAGACAGAGAATCGACATTCATGTGAATAGAAGTAACACAAGAGCTCATCAAAACAGTGTAATGAACTGAGGAATCACTTTTTTTAATCAACTGCCTATAGCCAATAAAACCACTTGCAATTTTTGAGCATTTAAAAAGTCAGTTTTGGTATACTTGCTAGACCACTGTTTTTATTCTGTTAGTGAATTTATGGAAAGTTTATAATATTGTTACATTTCTGAATTAATTGTGTATATTATAAAATTCTTGAGATATCTTTATAAATCATTATTTTCTACAAACACTGACTTGTCCTTATTGGATGTGACTTGTTAATTTACAAGTATAGTTAATTGCACTGTAAATTCACAATTTGACGTGTCTTATATCATAGTACTCATGTACAATGTATGATTTACAAGATTAATAAATTATCTATCTATACTGAAAATGTATGTATTTAAAAAGGAAATCGAAGAGCTCTTGTCCACTATTGCACTAATGAGTTTTTGTATTTCTGTAGCTTTCCCAAACCCTGCTGTGTTTGTTGTTAGTCTAGATATGAGCAATAGTACCAGGCAACCTCGTGTGTGGAACATGCCACTGGGATCTCATTCCACCAATTGCTCCATTATCTTAAGGAATAGACCATGCCAGTCAGTAGTAGAACCCTTTTTGACAAATATGTGTTTAATTTCCTGATTGGAGATTTGCATAATTCGTGCAAATTTGTCTATTTAAAATAAATTTTAGATATCAAGTTCTAGATAAACTACTACATTCCTTCTTACCCAGTATATGCACATAAGGACATTTTAAAAATGCAGAAGTGGTAGAGGAATTTTGTATAACATCTTAACTATGCTTAACTGGCTGAATATTCTTAAGAAACATGATTCATCGAGATATATTCTGGAATTCCTTGTTTTCAGGTATCATGTTTAATGGCAGCTTTCAGAAAGGGTCACATGAAAGTAGTAAAGTGGATGGTAAATCATGTCACACAATTTCCAAGTGATCAGGAGATGACTCGCTACATTTCTACTGTCAGTGACAAGGTAAAGTAGGAATAAGATCAGTTATACTTACTTGATACTAATCTGTGCTTCATATAGCTATATGACATTCATTGTGATTTATCCAATATTTAATTATTACAGGAACTTTTGGAAAAATGCCAGGACTGTGTAAAAACAATCCGAGCAGCCAAAGATATGCAAGCAGCTAAGGCCAATAAAAATGCAAGTATTTTGTTGGAAGAACTAGATATGGAGAAAACTAGAGAAGAATCTAAAAAAGCAGCAGCGGCAAGGAGGAGAGAGCGTAAAAAGAAAAAGAAGCTAGAGAAAAAGGAAGAGAAAAGGAAACTGCATGAAGAAAATAAAAAAAATGAGATACTTTACCAGGAAAATGAGCAGAGTAACAAGAATACAAGTGGTGAGGAAATGGCTGAAGAAACAATAGATAGGGGTAGGCATATAAATTTTTTCACAACTTTTATTTTCATATATAGAAAAGCAAAGTGCTTTCGAATGAGTTTTATCATTCTCCTGTTAACGTCAGATATTTGATAAATATCTTGTTTCTTAAAATCAACTTGTTACCAATTAACCTACATGAAAGCAGCACTCCCAGAATAAAATGTTTAATACGTTTAAACTCTGAAGTATATACAGTATTTTAGATGTCCATAACAGAATCTTGAAATCTTTCTTTGGGGACAATACAATGAAGTTACTCCTATCAGTAATGACTATGATACAATGAAGCACAAAATTTTATATGGAACAGTGAAGTTATTCAACAGTGAAGTCAATCCTATTTACAGCTTTGGTTTTTTAAAAGCATTAAATGTTTCACTAAGTTCAATGAAATGTATGTAAACATGAAGATTTCATTAGGACTTTGAACTGTTTCTTATCTGTACACTTACTAGATAACAGGCAGGTGATCTTGTGGTAACATGGGCGATGGATTAGCAGGACTTCCTTTGGAAGCCATTGTAGATTTACGACATGTAAATGAACCCTCAAGCCTGATAATGAGGCCCTGAGCAAAATTAAGCCCAATATAGAATGGAACACTGAGAACCACAGGAGTTTGAGCATCCATTCTGTGATGCCTCATAAATAAAGTTCAGCTTTTTCATTTCTTTCACCTTTCAAATGCATTTCTCCATATTTCCCCATAGAAACTTTTATTTTGTGTGTGCATTTGTTTGTCCCACCTTCAGAATTGGCTGTAATGATTTTGGGTTAGAAGACCGGTAACATGTACATCTTAAATATTTTATGTGCCTGTTAATTTTTGTGCGTTGTAATAATAATAATAATAATAATAATAATATTATTATTATTATTATTATTATTATTATTATTATTATTATTATTATTATTATTATTATTATTATTATTATTATTATTAAAGTATATTATTTATCCTAATTTTAAAGAAGACATTTTGCTCAAAATTGTGGTGTTTAGACATTTTTAATTTATTAGAATAATTCTAATTTAATACTTTTTTTTAAATATGCCTAATTAAGTAAAAACAAATCGGAGAACATAATGTTTTATTCCAATGTGTAAAGACTATGATACAATAAAGCACAAAATTAATATAATTTTGAGTCGAACTAATACTCAATGCTCCACTTATTGCTAGTATTTACCTAGAACATTTTTCGTTAGGAACTTCCCAACATCACCAAACCAACATCCATTGGTTGACAACAGCTGATGTTAGGAAGATCCTAACGAAAAACATTCTAGGTAAATACTAGCAATAAGTGGAGCATTGAGTATTAGTTCGACTCAAAATTATATTAATAATGTTTTATATTTACTTTTTGATATTTTAGTTGGTGCACCTTAAAAATGTTACTTCTTTTATTTTTCTAATGAGGACCTCTTCTCTTAAAGCTCATCAAAACTGAATATTTTGGCCTTCTTGATGGTTGTTCATGTCAGTAAAGTCTTTTAACCAATTCATTGTAATCTGAGATCTTTGGGGATTATTGCCTTTGTAAACCCTTGCTGCTCTCTCCAGTACTTCACATTCTGCTGTGACATTTGGATTAATTCTCCAAGCTTGCAAATTTATAAAAACAAATGCTTTGTGACTCCAATGGTAAATATGTATGAAGATATCATTTTTATGAGGAGAAAAGAAATAGCTAAATAAGAGCAATAGTCAATACAGAAAACTAAGGAACTTAATTGTTCTTTCACATTGGCCGTGTGTAGGCTAAAGTATGGAAAGATAGACTGAAAAATTAGGGTTTCAGAAAGTGCTATAGTGAAACTTTTAAGTTATTTTGGCAGCATCCATCCTCATTAGCAGTTGCTCTGTCCTCTTCCTTCTACTAGGTGCTGTTATGGTAGCAAATCTGTACCAAAGTATTAATTGGTAGAATTTCAAGATTTTGACATCAGTATTCTTTCTGCCTAAAAGTAACCCATTGGTTAACATTGAATGCTACTCTCATTTAAATGAAAGCTCTGGTTGAAAAAGTATCAGCATTTACTGATAATATCACTAGTGACTTTAGAGTTATAAGAAATGTTAGTTGAAATTTGTAGCTTTTCAGCAATCCATTTTGTAAATTTAGACATAATGCACTGGAGCATAGAGTCAAAAAGTTACTGGATCAGTGTGCTTTTATGCGACAGGATAGTAGTGCTTTCTGTTTCTGTTATATTGTCCATAACAAATCTTTGTTGTGGGTGTTATAATGTATACTGGATATATTATGTGCATGGCACATAGCTGTACCAGCTTTCAGCCTATCTTTAGACATTATGAAGCTTTGTGAAAAGAAAGAAATTGCGTACGACAAGCCCATTCACTTTGATGTTATTGATAACTTCATTGAATGTAATATTTCATTTTAATTACTTTCAAAACATGAGTGAGAATGTCTGAAGCAACTGTCATATGAAAACTGAACTGATACATGAATACTTCCAAAGCCTATGTAATTCTCAAACCTGCAGTTTTTATTTTGATAGTTACCATTATTTATACCTGGTCACATGGAATAGACAATCTCGAAATGACTCCTATCAGCTAAACTAAAATGGGGAGGGACTGTTGAAACCTAACCTTGTTTTCTAAAAGTGTGCTGTAGAAATCTTATGAAGTGTTCCTTCCACCTTGCTGCTGAAGTGATATAGTTTGTGGACTTAACAGGTTTTTTGATCTTTTGAAGTATTACTTCATCTGTGGCAGTGATAGAGATGTGGGAAATGGGTGGCAGGGCACCCAGGAATCATGTTCTAAAACAGCAGCAAATAATCATTTTAATTGACAATGCATTTTTTCAAGAAACTTTCAGAAAATGCAGAAGTGTTACATGTGGCTGTAATATAACATCTAATTTAGTTAAATCTCGATCTAATTTAGAATTTAATTCTTCACATTAAATTATTTTTCCAGTGAAGGATGCTTTGTGCCCTACTTTCAATGCAGAGAAGATTTTTGCTTTCAGTGGCAAAGTCTACATGTATAACAAGGGTAGACATCCAACATAGTAAATACCAGGAATCGCATTTTACTTACAAGTAACATAAAACCATTGACAATCTAAATCTGTTTGTATTCTAACTCAATTAGGCAAGATTTCTTCTTTGCATAAACATCTCTAAACCCATAAATATGTAAAATATGAAGCTATTAACAGTGAAGCAAACAAATATATACAAAAATAATAATTTTTAACTTAAAACTTCACTTATCTTATAAGAAATGATGAAACTTTTCTTATAAAATTGATTGGGATCGTGATTTCGTGAAAACACTCATTCACATCCTCAGCCAGACTCGTAAACATTGTCGTCAATGCTACAGTCGCTAGATGTCACTATGTTTTTGTTCGTACTACCAAAATCTGAAAACGAAATGAATTTAAAAACAGAATCAACTGCCGGTGTTTCAAAATTCTTTATGCGATGATTATTTTTTTAAATAAATATCTTTTCCCAAACTATTAAATCTATTGGACTATTTAATTGTTTTAATCATTTAACTTCTGGATTTATTTCATGGTTAAATGTCCAATGCTACTGATTTATCCGTCTGTTTGTACTTAATGTTATGAAAATGTTCTTTCGTTCTGGTTTCCAAATTATGTTTTGTCTTTCTAATATAAACCTTATCACAATCTAAACAATTAAATTGATAAATACCAGATTTTTTATTATTAGGAATTTTATCTTTTTTAGAAAAATGCAGTAAATTTTTAATGCTATATTTTGAGGAACTAAAGTTGTACCAAACTCTGTAAAAACATTTTGAAAATGTTTATTAACCCAAGGATGGTAGGTAAATTTTTTAAAATTATAATCGTCTTTAATTTTTTTAAGGGTAGAAACATCAATAAGTGTTTTGATATTTTAATTTTTAATTTTTTTTATGTATTAAGTCTTTATTAATACCATTAATTAAAGCACTATTAATCATATGTTTATATTTTTTATTAAATTCCTCTTTAAGATCCTTGATAAATTCTTCTACTTCTGGCTTAGCAATGGATAAACCTTTTTTACCTTTTCTTGCTGATCTTTTTATGCATTTTTTTCGAAATGCAAGTCACTAAAGCATTTCCTTTAATTTTTGGTTAATTTTTTAAACAAACTTCTGGCTTAGCAATGGGTAATCCTCTTTCACCATTTCTTGCTGATCTTTTTATGAGTTTTTTTCGAAATTCAAGTCACTAAAGCATTCCCTTTAATTTTTAGAGTTTGGTATAGATATGTTGATGATATTTTTGCAATTGTTCCTGATAAACTCATAAATGATGTATTGAAATTTAACTGTATGGAACACATAAATACAACTCATCTATAATTTAATAATTATTTGGCTTCACTGTGGTGTTCCATCAACTTCACTTACGTACCTATATTGAGAACATGTTTCGCAAACTATCGCTTGCATCATCGGCTCTACGTAAGTGAAGTTGATGTGTAATAAATATGACTCATCCATAATTTAATAATCATAAGCGATGCTTTAAAATGACTAAATTTGCAAGATAAAGCTATAAAATTTACATTAGAGACTGAAATTAATGAATTTCTTCCATGTATTATCTAAAGATAATAAATTAAACTTTGGTATTTATAGGAAGTCTACTCATATTGATAATTACAAAAAAAATAAATGTTTTACCCTTTTACACATAAATTTGCTGTTTTCAATAGTTTAATTTATAGATTAATAAATATACCCCTGAATAAAGAGGAGTTTAATAAAGAATATAAACATATTATTAATACTACTTTAATTAATGGTTTCAATAAAGACTTAATAAATAAAAAAATTGAAAAATTAAAATATCAAAAAACTGTTAATTATATTTCTACCCTTAAAAATATTAAAGACGATTATAATTTTAAAAAAAATTACTTATCATCCTTGTGTTAATAAACATTTTCACAAACATTTGTAAGATTTTGGTACAACTTTAGTTCCTCAAAATAAATATAGTATTAATTTATTGCATTTCTCTAAGATAAAATTCCCAGTAGTAAAAAATATGGCATTTATCAATTTAATTGTTTTGATTTTGATAAAGTTTATATCGGAAAGACAAAACGTAATTTGGAAACCAGGACGAAGAACATTTTCGTAACGTTAAATACAAACAAACTGATAAATCGGCAGTAGCAGATCATTTTTGGTTATTTAACCATGAAATAAATCTTGAAGATAAATTATTAAAACAATTAAATAGTCTGATTAGATTTAATGGTTTGGGAAAAGATATTTATTTTAAAAAATAATCATCGCGTAATGAATTTTGAAATACCGGCCGTTGATTCTCTTTTTAGGTTTGTTTCGTTTTCAGATTTTGGTAGTACGAACAAAAATATAGTGACATCTAGCGACTGTAGCATTGACAGCAAAGTTGTTTACGAGTCTGGCTGAGGATGTGAATAAGTAATAAAACTATAAATAGAAGTATTTATAAACAGTAGAATTTCATCAATAAAAACTTTTTAAACCATTTCTCAAACTGTAAAAACACTTAAGCTCCACTTACATTTAAAATTAGGACATGTTTCAAGGACCCCGCGTCTTCATCGTCAGTTGATGTTCAACTAGTTCTTCAGGTGACTGCCTCCCTCTCCTGGCGCTGTACAATGAGTTGAATGACAAGTTCATGGCTCTCTTTTTATTCTTCAAAATGTGTATATTTTCCCAAACTGTTAACTCCCAATCCTTTTTTGCTGGTACCAAAAGTTTTTATGTCTTTGGAAATATTATGATTTTTTGACCAGAAATGATGGGCTATGGCTGATTTATCTGTCTGTTTGTATTTTATGCATCTCATGTGTTCTTTCATCCGTTATTCTAGGTTTCTTTTTGTTTTTCCAATATATATTTCATGGCTATCCTCACATTTTACACTATAAATTCTGGATGGTTTGTTGGCTGAACTCGTGTTTTTGAGCGGGTGATTTAATATGTTTCTCATGTATTTGTTATGTGACACTAGTTGTACATGAAATTGACGGAAAATGTTTTTAAATTTATTAAAATCCTTAGGATGATATGTGAATTTGCAATATACTTTCTTTAGATCATCAGCTTTTAAAGTACTAATGTCCTTGATGGTTTTCCATCTTTTATGTTTATCATTTTTTTAATAAATTATTTACCAAAGCCATTCACAATTGCAACATATTTAATGTGATCTACTTCCTTGCTATATTCTTCCTTGTCAATGGAATGTTCACTAACCTTGGCAGAAAAGGATTGGGAGTTAACAGTTTGGGAAAATATACACATTTTGAAGAATAAAAAGAGAGCCATGAACTTGTCATTCAACTCATTGAACAGCACCAGGAGAGGGAGGCAGTCACCTGAAGAACTAGTTGAACATCAGCTGACGATGAGGACGCGGGGTCCTTGAAACATGTCCTAATTTTAAATGTAAGTGGAGCTTAAGTGTTTTTACAGTTTGAGAAGTGGTTTAAAAATGTTTTATTGATGAAGCTCCACTGTCTAGAAATACTTCTATTTATAGTTTTATTATATATTGGTTAATGAGCCAGAGAAGTGAAGACTGATTCAGGTTATAAGCGAGTGAAAATGGCGGAAATTGAGGTAAGAAATACTATTTAAATTTGAATTTATGAGTCACTATGTTTACACTCAGTCTTCACGTACTTGTTGTTGTATAATTGAAACGTTTTCAAGATCATTCGATCTCATCATCAGCTGTTTGGTGACTAGATGAACCTTCCTCTTCTTCCACTACTACGGAGTTCCGATCACTCTGCCATCTGGTGTTAGGGGCACTAAGTTTTAATACTTCATTTAATGCCGGGATTTCAAAATTTATAACTTTATCACGGTTTTTGTTTATGAAAATTTTTTCCCAAATATCCAATTCTATGGGTGTACTTAAAGATTTTAACAGTTTAATGTTGTGGCCAATGTTGTGGTTTTCTGTCCAAAAATGGTGTGAAACTGCAGATTTTTCTGTTTGTTTCAACTTAATGTTCCTTTGGTGTTCTTTTTGCCTGGTTAACATGTTTCTCTTAGTTTTTCCTATGTAGCTTTTTTCACAGGTTTCACAATTAATCTGATATATTCCTGATTTCAAATTGTTGGGGATTGTATTTTTCAGTGGTTTATTTAGCAGGTTCCTCAGAGTGAATTTGTTTTGGGGTGCTAGTTTTAAGTTTAGTCTTTTGAAGATTCGTTCAAATTTTCTAAAAGCCCATGGATGGTAGGTGAATTTTCTATATTGCCAATTTGTGTTATTAAGTGGTGTGAGAGTGGTATTTTTTGATCTTATCTTCAGTTTTTCTTTCCTCTTCATCATATTCCTTATGATGGCTGGGTTGAATCCATTTAATACCGCTATGTCTTTTATGTGTTGTTGTTCTTTCAAAAATTCATCCTTACTCAGTGGGACGTTGTATAGCCGGTGAATTAGACTTCTAAAGGCAGCTAGTTGATGTGAAACTGGGTTGTATTCATTTTTCTTTATGTAATTATCTATGTGTGTGGGCTTCCTGTATATTCCAAAATCTACACCATGATGATTTCTAGTTATCTTGAGGTCCAGAAAGGGTAGGGTGTTGTCTCTTTCTACTTCCATAGTAGAAAGAGACAACACCCTACCCTTTCTGGACCTCAAGATAACTAGAAATCATCATGGTGTAGATTTTGGAATATACAGGAAGCCCACACACATAGATAATTACATAAAGAAAAATGAATACAACCCAGTTTCACATCAACTAGCTGCCTTTAGAAGTCTAATTCACCGGCTATACAACGTCCCACTGAGTAAGGATGAATTTTTGAAAGAACAACAACACATAAAAGACATAGCGGTATTAAATGGATTCAACCCAGCCATCATAAGGAATATGATGAAGAGGAAAGAAAAACTGAAGATAAGATCAAAAAATACCACTCTCACACCACTTAATAACACAAATTGGCAATATAGAAAATTCACCTACCATCCATGGGCTTTTAGAAAATTTGAACGAATCTTCAAAAGACTAAACTTAAAACTAGCACCCCAAAACAAATTCACTCTGAGGAACCTGCTAAATAAACCACTGAAAAATACAATCCCCAACAATTTGAAATCAGGAATATATCAGATTAATTGTGAAACCTGTGAAAAAAGCTACATAGGAAAAACTAAGAGAAACATGTTAACCAGGCAAAAAGAACACCAAAGGAACATTAAGTTGAAACAAACAGAAAAATCTGCAGTTTCACACCATTTTTGGACAGAAAACCACAACATTGGCCACAACATTAAACTGTTAAAATCTTTAAGTACACCCATAGAATTGGATATTTGGGAAAAAATTTTCATAAACAAAAACCGTGATAAAGTTATAAATTTTGAAATCCCGGCATTAAATGAAGTATTAAAACTTAGTGCCCCTAACACCAGATGGCAGAGTGATCGGAACTCCGTAGTAGTGGAAGAAGAGGAAGGTTCATCTAGTCACCAAACAGCTGATGATGAGATCGAATGATCTTGAAAACGTTTCAATTATACAACAACAAGTAAGTGAAGACTGAGTGTAAACATAGTGACTCATAAATTCAAATTTAAATATGAAGAATACTTCACTGTTAATAATGCTTCTGCTTTTAATATTTAAGAAATACTAATTCGGTTTTTAACAGAATGGTATGTGGACACAAAAGAGATTTAAAACAATTTACAAAATTGCATATAAAAAAGAGACACATCTTTGCCAACATCAAATTTATTAATATTTGCATAAAACAACCGCTTTCACCAAAATTTATAAGACAGACTGTTAAACAGAATACTAATAGTACATACCAAAAAGCTGTAGAGAAAAATGTATTACTATTAGAAAGATTAGAACAATACACCTCTTTAGCAAAAACAGAATTGATGCTGTACAACTTGCACTTGAAACTAACAAAAGATTTAAATAACAGTATGTGGATAAATTTTGAAACAAGATTGTATGATAAACTCAACCTAATTATGAACGTCAAATCTAAAATACTTAAAAAGAAGGCAGAATTTTTACGAAAACAGATGATAACCAGCCCAAAATAAAATTAGACATAAAAAAATCTGAAAATCATGTAGTTAATCTGTCAGCACAACCCTTTACCGGGAAAGAAATTGATTTCTTAAATAAAGACCTCAAGACATGCATAAATTACTCACAAAATTTAGATCAGTATATTGCTGATGTCGAAATTGCATCTAATTTGATGACTAATGGGCAAGATAAAGTAATTGCTAAAACAAAATGCAAAACAATACGCGAACAATTATCTCCAAAGTATAAAAAAGCAGATCCCAAACAAAAACAATTAATACACCAGCTAAATGTTAAATCAGTATTATATTTGAAAGCAGATAAAGGTAATAAAGCTGTTATCATGGACAAAGATGATTACACACGCAGAGTTAACAAACTTCTAGAACATCAGGAATATGAAGAAATAAAAAAGAATCCTCTACGAGCTTTGGTTGTTTCGGCAAATAAGACAATAAAAGAAAGTACAATAATACCTGAAAAAACAAAAGCAAAATTAGTCCCCAGCAACCCACTTTTACCAAAACTGTATTGTCTACCAAAAATTCATAAAAATGATGACAGTATGAGACCGATTATCAGCAATATAGATGCAATATTATTTAGCAAAGTGGTTAGAATATGAAATGGATCCCATACAAAGATATGCTTTTCTCGGTATAAAAAACAGCTTGGAATTGATTGACAAATTAAATAAAGTAAATATCAATACTAATGAAATTTTAGTCTCCTTTGATGTCAGTTCATTTACGAGCTTATCTACAGAAAAGCTACCAAATTTGATTAAGCTATGGCTTTCAGATCAAGGTTTTACTGAAACCCAAATTGAAGAATATAACAAACTCTTTAATTTATGCATCAACCGAAACAACTTCATGTTCAACCAAAAGTATTGCAAATAAAGTACAAAAGTGAATCGAGAAGATATTGACACATTGCTTCTCGATTCACTTTTGTACTAATTTGTGCTTCACTGTCCCTACGCTTCTTTCAAGTTAATACTTTGATTACAAATAAACTTCAGGGTTAGCTACGGGCAACCCCATCTCACCGTTATTGGCTGATTTGTATATGAGTTATTTGGAAACACGGGTGACAGAAGCATTTCTGCATATTTTTGAAGTATGAGTTCGTTATGTGGATGACATATTTGCCATAATACCAGAAAAGTTAGCACAGGATGCGTTGAAATTATTGAATTTGCAAGACCTATCTATAAAGTTCACTATTGAAACAGAAAAAGATGGATGGTTACCGTTTTTGGATTTAAAAATTATGAGAAAAGGAGACATTAATTTGGCATATATAGAAAATCAACACATGTGGATAACTACATTAAAAATAATACCTCTAACCCAGAAAAACACCAATATGTAGTATTTCACAGTTTAATCCATAGGTTAGTGAACATTCCATTGACATGGAAGAATATAACAAGGATGTAGATCACATTAAATATGTTGCAATTGTGAATGGCTTTGATACAAAATTTATTTTGAAAAATTATAAACAAACATAAAAGATGGAAAACCATCAAGGACATTAGTACTTTAAAAGCTGATGACCTAAAGAAAGTATATTGCAAATTCACATATCATCCTAAGGCTTTTAATAAATTTAAAAACATAAGAGAGCGTAGGCTTTCATGGCCGGAGTCAATATAACTAAGAGTTATTTCCGAGCTGTTATGCCGTGGTCTGCTGGAGTTGGATTTTCCAGACGTTTCGTCCACTACTATGGTGGACGAAACGTCTGGAAAATCCAACTCCAGCAGACCACGGCATAACAGCCCGGAAATAACTCTTAGTTATAATTTAAAAACATTTTCCATCAATTTCATATACAACTAGTGCCACATAAATACATGAGAAACATACTAAATCACCGGCTCAAAAACATGAGTCCAGCCAACAAACTATCCGGAATTTATGGTGTAAAATGTAAGGATTGCCATGGATTGCCATATATTGGGAAAACAAAAAGAAACCTAGAAACAAGGATGAAAGAACACATGAGATGCATAAAATACGGACAGATAAATCAGCCATAGCCCATCATTTCTAGTCAAAAATTCATAATATTTCCAAAAACATAAAACTTTTGGTACCGGCAAATAAGCATTGGGAATAAACAGTTTGGGAAAATATTCACATTTTGAAGAATAAAAAGAGAGCCATGAACTTTGAAATTCCAATAGTAGATGACGTCATTCAACTCATTGAACAGTGCCAGGAGAGGGAGGCGGTCACCTGAAGAACTAGTTGAACATCAGCTGATGATGGGGACGTGGGGTCCTTGAAACATGTCCTAATTTTAAATGTAAGTGGAGCTTAAGTGCTTTTACAGTTCGAGAAGTGGTTTAAAAAGGTTTTTTTAATGTGAATGAGTTTTCATGAAATCGCGATCCTGATCAGTTTATAAGAAACGTTTCATCATTTCTTATAAATGATGTTTTAAGTTACAAATTATTATATTTGTATATCTCTAAAGCCATCTTTCTATTGAAAATCTTTTGACATCTCAGATTGGAGGGTGTTCACAACGGCCAAGAAAGATGAACATGACAATTGCTTGTTTGGTGTGAATTTTAAAAAAGTGTTTCATATTCATTGCATCCGTAAATCATACAACTCATGATGTGGAATTGTCAAATTACTAACTACACAAAAAATAGTAACAAGAAACAAGAATTACAATAAGTTGTTAAGCATAATAATCAAATTAATTATTAAAATTTACATTCCTTTTATTCCTACCCTTTGTTATTTAAATACTCTTCTACTGAGTAGTGACACTTTTGTAACAAATACTTCTTTGATGTGTTTTTAAACTTTGTGAAGGACTCATATGTTTTTTATTTCAGTTTGCAGTTTAGTGTAGATATGAATTCCGTTGAATTTAAAACTGTGCTCATACATTTTCTTTTTATGATAGGTGACATGTAAGTTTGAACTATTTCTCGTGTTATGGTCATGAATATCATTGCTTTTTTTGAAATTTATCTAAGTTCGTTTTTGAACCATACACAACATTAAATTCAGCAGCTTTATCACTTGTTCATAAATGCCCTGTAAGTCATTCCAATGAATGATTCCAAAAGTTTAAATGGTGACAAATATTTCTTAGAGTTGTCATTGATAAAACTTGTTAACTTTTAGATGAGTCGTATTTATTACACATCTAAGCAGATGTGTAATACATACGACTCATCTAAAAATTAATAATTATTTCGCTTCACTGTGGTGTTCCAATACAGTTAAATCTCGATATATTGATAAAACTATTCATTTTTCTGCTGCTCTTCAAACAATAGATACACTACAATAATTTTGTAACTTTGCTATAACGAAAACTTTATTTATAGTCATTATACTTAGTATTCAACAATTCCACAAAATGTAATTCTTCAAAATATTCAAATCTGTGTTTCATTTGAATAATAAATAAAAAGTTCATATATGAGAATATGCAGTTTGGTAATAACTTCTGTTTTATAATCAGTACTGTCATTTAACAATTTTGTTTGTATACAGCAATGAAAAACTTGCAACTTTGTCATCTAATTGAAATTTGACAGTTTTTATTTTTATTTTTTTTTTTTTTACATTATTCCACAGTTTTATGTCAATGTCCTTTTGAGCTGAAGCACAGTAAACAGATCAACAGTGAGGAAAGAAATATTGTAATGCAAATTAAGTAAAAATTCAAAGTGCTTAAAAACTGTATTACCTTTCAGACTGTCAACAATAAACCAAATATTCAAAGCAGGTGAAAAGGAAAACATAATCAGGAACATGTGTAGCAATAAGACATTAAAAAAAAAAAAAAAAAAAAAAAAATCCAGAGTACGGTGTAGAAAGTCTGTGAAATTCAAATTAACTACATCTTATACATCTAATCATTGAGATACAAATATCAGCATTGGTTAGATTAGACAAAAGTAATCAATACAATTTTGAGTCGAACTAATAAAGTAATCAATTTGATTTGTATTTTAACAGTGTACATAATATAAATATTGATTAAATTGTTTTAATTTCAGTTGTACCTCCGTGTGAAGGGAGCCCACCTAGCGGTGATTCACCTGTTAGGAGTGGAGATGCTGAAACACTAGACAAAGAGGAGGGAGATAGTGGAATTGATGCTAATAGTCAGGGTAGCTGCAGTAGTAGTGATGTGAGATCCAAAGAAAAACGAAAGGATAAAAAGAAGAAGAAAAGCAGTAGCATTGCAACTGCTAGCAATAGCAGCAGAAGCATGGAAAAGGAGTCTTCATGTTTAGCAGGAGATATGTCACCTTTAACATCTACCAAATTACATGAAAATGAACATTTCTCGCAGGAACTAAAGGATAGGCGAATAAGATGTGATATAGACAGTCAAGTGGTTGGTGATAGTGGAATTTGTACAGCTGCAATTGGAAAGTCCAGCTGTAGAAGTACTGGAGGAGAAAGAAAGTTAAAAGGTCATTTGGTATTTGAGGCCACAAGACCCCATCCAGCAGAAAGAGAAGATTTTGAGGCAACGGGTAATGACACCTATGTGCCAGCAGCCAAAGGAAAGAAGAATTACTTGTGAGTTGAACAGCATTTGTTACTTTTTCTCATTGGGATTCTTGGCAAATTAGTATTTAGACAATATTTTATCTATATATGTAGGTTAAGTCTATAAAAGATTACAAAGGCAATATTTAGCATTAAACACTGTTGTACAGGTGGTTTAGGTCCCATACATGCATGCTGCAATTGAATGACACTTGTGAGGGAGACAGTAATTGATTAATTAACTTTAAAGAGAGTCGATTAAAGACACTAGACAACACTTACTTTTAAATTTTTCCGGAACATGTTTCTGAGGCTTTGCCTCTATCATCAGCCGGCTCTCGACTGGTTCTCATTGGTGTAGTTGACGATATTTTGTCACAGGTCTCCTCTGGTGGCGGTTTAAGGAACTTGCTGAACAAATCTTTCTGGGGGATGTCGAAATTGAATACTTTGTTCCTATTTTTTGAAATGAAGATTTGTTCCCATGTGGATAGTTCTTGTTTTCCTGATGTATGTTTTAGTAGTTTTGGTTCTGGATTTATGTTGTGGTTTTTTTCCCAAAAATGTGTGGCAACTGCTGATTTTTCTAATTGTTTATATTTTATGTTTCTAAAGTGTTCCTTTGCTCTTGTTTCTAAATTTCTTTTTGTTTTTCCAATATAAATTTGACTACAGTCTTTGCATTCAATTTGATATATACCAGATTTTTTGTTAGATGGAATGGCATCTTTGATGTTTGAGCAAATTAGGTTTTTTAAGGAGAAATGGTTGACTGGTGCTAGTTGAATGATGCACTAATACTTTTAAATATCCAAGAAAAAAGCATCAAATTCACTGTAGAAATAGAAAAAGATGAGCATTTACCATTTTTGGATCTAAAAATAATGAGGAATAAAAACAGACTAAACTTTGGCATTTACAGAAAACCAACACAGACAGACAACTACATAAAAGCTAATGGCTACAACCCAAGATCCCACAAACAGGCAATCTTCAATAGTTTAGCACACAGACTGGTAAACATCCCTCTCACAGCAGAAGAATACAAAACAGAATACAACAAAATAATTGAAATAGCACAAAAAAAATAACTTTCCCAAATCATTAGTGGACAAAAAAGTGAGCTTAGCAAAAAAGAAGAAGCTACTAAAGGAAACCACAACCCTCTCAGCTACAGAAACTAATATGATTTTCAAAAAATTCACTTACCATCCATGGGCCTATGATAAATTCAAAAAGTCTTCAAAAAACAAAACATTCAACTAGCACCAGTCAACCATTTCTCCTTAAAAAACCTAATTTGCTCAAACATCAAAATTGCCATTCCATCTAACAAAAACATCTGGTATATATCAAATTGAATGCAATGACTGTAGTCAAATTTATATTGGAAAAACAAAAAGAAATTTAGAAACAAGAGCAAAGGAACACTTTAGAAACATAAAATATAAACAATTAGAAAAATCAGCAGTTGCCACACATTTTTGGGAAAAAAACCACAACATAAATCCAGAACCAAAACTACTAAAACATACATCAGGAAAACAAGAACTATCCACATGGGAACAAATCTTCATTTCAAAAAATAGGAACAAAGTATTCAATTTCGACATCCCCAGAAAGATTTGTTCAGCAAGTTCCTTAAACCGCCACCAGAGGAGACCTGTGACAAAATATCGTCAACTACACCAATGAGAACCAGTCGAGAGCCGGCTGATGATAGAGGCAAAGCCTCAGAAACATGTTCCGGAAAAATTTAAAAGTAAGTGTTGTCTAGTGTCTTTAATCGACTCTCTTTAAAGTTAATTTATCATAACAACACTGTGTTCAACATTTCCAAGAAAGGAATAGTAATTGATGCTTTGACATGTTGCCTCAGACTTGCTTCATTTTATGGAAACAATTACCTACTGTAGCCATAAATCTGTTGGACTGAAGGTTAGTCTTGACCAGTGAATGTTCATCACTGAAAGAGAAATGTTCAACCTTCTTTACTTAAGCATGGAGTGGCTTATAAAACCAGTACTGCACTGCACTGCACAAGATTGGAGTGTCATAACTACAATTTTGGAAACACTGAAAAAGCTATAACTCAGCAATAGGTTTGTCTGCCAGACAATCCAGTGGTTTAATGAGAATGGGATGTAAGCATTCATTTGAGGGTTGGTCATCCTCCTATAGTGAGAACAGTGGCAACCTTTATTCAGCAAAATTCTGAGCAGAAACAGAAGATAATCCCACAGGAGCTCAAGAGCTCAATATTTTGCACATTCAATATCTAGAGTACTTGGATTGATAGTCGACATGAAATTCAATGCCACGGCCGGGATTTGAACCACGGATCTACTGGTTTCTGTCCAGTCGCTCTACCCATTGAGCTACCATGTTGACTCTATAATCCAATACCTTAGCCTGAATATGGCTAGTGTGAAGAAATGATTAATTTCCATCAGTTAACTTAAATCTAGAGTACTTTTTTTAATATCTTGGGGTTGTAGCTAATTGGTGAAGTACTGTACATTTTTCAGTACTCCAGTTCAAGCAGCAGAGGAATCTTAAAGCAACTATGGGCATCAGTGAATCCTCTTTACTGATGAGAGCTCAACCAACAGAACAGTAAAGTAATTGTTGAGACAGAATGAGAGCATTGACTGACCAAAGCAACTCCCTAGTGGACTTGATGCAAGCTGTAAATAATGTGGCCATCTATAACATATTACAAGGATATTGAAAATTCTCTGTTTATTCACAAAATTGTTTGTGGCATTATTTATGGCTAGCTTAGGTAGTATTAGGAATTGAATTTGGAATGATGCATTGGAAATTTAGAAGAATCGTGACAAGAAGAATTTCCCAAAGAAGTTTCTAAATTCACTGTCAACATTTTATTTATTTATTGAAGATTTCGGCTATGACTATTATTTGTTAATATTTAACTGTTGTGTATGATAGGTATGCTACTTTGTTCTTTCCTGTCCTTCCCATTTTGTAGGAACTTGTGGGCTTATTATCATCTGTCCTATAAACATTTTTTTCTAAGAAATTATTAGTGATTCTTTTTAGCAGTATTAATTTCCTTTTTTAGTAAGACACATTTCTTTTGCCACTTGTGTGTATTGTTTATCAGATATGTTTTTCTTTTGGCATCTTTATTATAAATCAGTTCAAAGATTGTGGTATTCAAAAATTCTTCCATTCAAGTCCCTGTAGAATCCACTTTTTCATACCCCTTCTTTTAGAATGGGCATTGAAATCCTAAATTACGACTGTTTTATTTGATTGGTCAATAAGTGAGAGATGCAGTTCATTCCTAGGAGGGTTGTAAATACTGTATAAATGTAGATGTGTTTCAAAAATTTAGCTTTGTTGATTCAATTTATGTGTTATCCATTTCTTTAACAATTTGAAATCAGGATTAATATCCTTTTTGACTCCAGCTAATATTCCACTAATTATCTATTTTTTGGGTAGTAGGTTTAGAAAAAATCCAGTGAAATTGAAGTATTTAAGTTGATCATCTGTTAAGTTTGCTTCATGGGTGGAAAAATATATCTATGTTACAGTAAAATAAAATTTTATTGAGCTCTGTTCGTTTTGCTTGTGTGAGATCGCCTGCATTCCATTGAAGTATTCTGATGTTAAATCTTCTATTAATATGATGTTTGGTTTCTCCAGAAGTTGTCCCTGCCTGGAGATCCGAATGGGGTACTATTTTAACTCTGAAATATTTTACCCCTTGAGTCATATTGGCGCTCACATCGCTCTCTCACAACCCCCAAAATGTGTGGAGGACTACACCTGTTGTTGGTTTATGGGTCTCACCGTCCATATTCTCTGATTATCAATCAGAGGATGCATTACATGCCATGACACGTCAGCATGTTAGGGGTTATAGAAAAATTAGAGAAGTGGGAAGGTTGGAAAAGTAGAGACTCTCTAGCCCTCTGGTACCCTAATAGCATCATGGTTGGAAGAGAACAAGAGATGACCAAGGTAGGTGAGATAGAAAAGATTACAGTGAGAAGCAAAACACCAGTAAGTGAAAGTAATGTTCTGCCTAGCTTGGTATATCCCCTAGACGGGGATCCCTGAGGTGCCCTCAATAATATAAGAATATAAGTGATGAAGTGTTAATAACTGACTAAAAATAGTTTTTACAAAAATGATAGGTATAATATAGTACACATTAAAATGCTTAAGAAAAATTAATATTAATTAGTCGTATATAAGCATGTGGTAGGAAATTATTGACAGGAAATTCAATTAACGAAATACAAACACTTGTATAAAGCCAATAAACTAAATAATGTAATATGACAGAACTTTCTTCTTGTTGGTACTATGCAATTCAATAAAGTAAACAATACAAATAAACAAAATATTCTTTAAATAAAAGTCTATGAAAAGTGCTCTTATTTGGCCATGCAACAATTGCTGTGATTTTTGCAATTGTCTGTTTTCCACCAGCTGTTCAATACGTGGGACTATAGTTTGTGAGCTACCCAATGGTAAACATGCTTTCAAGTAAAAACAATTTGTGGTCGGTTTATTGACATTTCATCATTTATATTTTTATATTATCTAGGGACTAGTTTCGGAAGCCATCACTTCCATCCTCAACCTCTTTCCCACTAGCATCTGTTGTCATCTGCTCTCTTCTTTCTAGTGGTGGGATATCCTCCAATCACGCATAACTTAAATTGTTTCTCAAGTGGTATAATGCCCTGGAATCTACGTTTGAATACTTTGCACAGTTAGTATGGTTATATATTCATCACATCCAAGGTTTCTACACACTGGATCACTAAGGTTAGGGTCGGCTCACAAAGACATAACTTTTGTTTAAATGCCTCTGTGGTACAAAACACTCTATCCTGAAGTGTGGTATTCAGTTCATTTAGCTAACAGGTTAAATCTACAAGGAAAGCCAAATTATTTACCCATAGCTGATCATGGAGCTCTGGAACAGGTTTACCATGTATATCATAAAGAAAGCAATTTTATTCCTGAGAGAGAATAAATGTCGAGTACGTTTCCTCAACTTAACCATCTGATCTCCGTGTAGTAAAGCAAATGCCCATACTCACTGTCAATATCAACAAGTGGTGCCCGGAACTTGCGGTGATTAAGCCCTTTAGATCTGACAAAGTGAATTGATCACACAACAGCATCCATTACAGTGCTCAGATGAATGTGTATGTTTCAATTTCAATTTATTCATCCCCTATATTTCATACAGAGGATACGTCATTTTACATTATAAGAAAAACATAAAAATACACCCAAAAGTCTACTATATGCACTGCTTAGAAACTAAAATGTACATTGTTTATTTTCCATTTTTTGCTTTGTACTCTTCCACACTATAAAAAGCTTGTTCTGACAAATACCTTTTTATATTCTTAATATTACATAGTTTAGTATTCTTTATTTTACCTGGCAATCTATTATACATGTCTTTTCCGATACTTTCTAATGATCTGTTGTTTAGTGTTCACCTTAGTGTGGTCCTAAAATAGTCAGCTTTATTCCTTACATTATATGAGTGTACATTACAGTTCTTTTTACATGTATTCCTTTCTATTACATATTTAATGCTTTCATATATGTATATGCATGGAACAGTTAAAATATTATGCTTCTTAAATATCTGCCTACAGCTAGATCTTCTCTCAACATTTTCAGTTATTTGGATAGCTTTCTTTTGTAATCTGAATTAGTAACACCTCTTTTGCATTTATATTACCCCATAAAGATATCCCATATTTTATATGTGAATAGATAAATGCATAATACACTTGTTTTAAGGTTTTATTATCCATAGTTCGTCTTAACTTGTACTACTGTCACACATAGCCGGTGCTCCTTTAGTAGTGTTAAAGAATAAAATAAAGAATTAATACAGCAATATACATTTATTAAAAGAATATATAAACATATTATTAAACAACTTTAATTAATGGCTTTAATAAAGACTTTATACAAAAGGAGATTGAAAAATTTAAATATCAAAAAACTGTTAATGATATTTCTATGATTTAAAAAAAAAAGTGATTATAATTTTAAATAACATTTAAGTCTAAACAAACTGATAAATCGGCTGTAGCAGATCATTTTTGGTCATTTAACCATGAAATAAATCCTGAAGTTAGATCATTAAAACAATTAAATGTCCCAATAGATTTAATGGTTTGGGAAAACATATTTATTTTAAAAAATAAACATTGCATAATGAATTTTGAAATACCGGCAGTTGATTCTGTTCTGAAGTTTGTTTCGTTTTCAGATTTTGGTAATACTGAAAAAAACATAATAACATAGTAACTTCCTTAATGACATGTGTTTTCTCTGACTGACGACGCAAACAAGGGTTCATGAAATTGATTTCAACTTCAACTAATTCAACTAATAAGAAAAATCGACATAATTTTTCTTAAGATCAGTGAAGTTTTTTGTTACAGATAGTTATATTTGCATAATAAAGAGGAAATCTTCAAGACTGTCAGCACGCTAGTTAAGTGCTAAAATTTAATTTTGAGTCATGAAGTTGCCTCATCACTTAACATAACTTTATTTTTCTGTTGTAACTTCTTGCGTTTTAAACGAAAATACCTTAATCGCAAAAACTATTTCTAGTCATTAAATTCTAGATGAGTAGTATTTATTACACATCAGCTTCACTTACGTACCTATATTGAAGACATGTTTCGCGAACTAGATCTGCTAAATTTACTTACCACCCCTTACTGGGCCACAAAAAGGTTCCAAAAAATATTCAAGAAATACAATATAACATTGGCACCAAAAAACAATTACAACATTAAAAACATACTTAACAGTAATAATACTGATAAGATAAAACCAGAAGAAAAATCAGGCATTTACAAGATTAAGTGTAAAGACTGTGAAAAAGTTTACATAGGGAGGACAAAAAGAAATATAGGTACTAGAAAGAAAGAAAGAACATTTTAGGCACTTAAGATACAAAAATATAAGTCCACAATAGCAGCTCATTTCTGGTCTGAAAATCATGAAATTGAAGATAGCACCAAATAACTAAAATACATACAAAAACATAGCGAACTCGTCATCTGGGAGAGAATATACATAGAAAAACATAAAAACCAACTAATGAACTTTGAAGTCCTGCCAGAAGATAACCCCACATTTAAATTCATCACAAAATCAACAGATGGCAGCAGCAACTCCAGAACTACCCACACCATTGGATCAAGCTTTAGTCTCATAAGAGCCAACGAAGCGAACGATGGTTCACGAAACATGTCCTCAATATAGGTACGTAAGTGAAGCTGATGTGTAATAAATATGACTCATCTATAATTTAATAATTATTTCGCTTCACTGTAGTGTTCCAATACACTTAAATTTTGAGATATTTGTAGTCAGTTTATTGATACTCGTCACTTTTTTATATTAA
Organism: Mantis religiosa; assembly: GCA_030765055.1. Lineage (NCBI taxonomy): Eukaryota > Metazoa > Arthropoda > Insecta > Mantodea > Mantidae > Mantis > Mantis religiosa. The sequence goes on from CM060948.1 coordinate 1,409,914, forward strand.
TGAGAGACTAGTTTCAAAGGCAATCGCCTCCATTTTCAATCTCTTTCCAACTGGCTCTGTTGTCTGCTCTCCTCTCTCTGGTGGTGGAACTATGAACTTTTTTGTTCAAAGTATCTACTGGTGTGATTTCTAAGTTCATTACGTGATCCTTATTTTTCCATATGAATATGTTCTCCCATGTTGTCAATTTATTTTGGTTTATCAATCCTTTTAATAATTTTGGATTTGGATCAGTGTCATGATTTTCATTCCAAAAGTGAAATGCTACTGCTGACTTATCTTCTTGTTTCAATCTGATGTTTCTAAAGTGCTCTTTTACTCTGGTTTTTAGATTTCTTTTAGTTTGACCTATGTAGCATTTTTCACAATTCTTAGAACTTATTTGGTATATACTGGATCTGTTAACTGATGGCATTTCGTCTTTTGTTTTTGAAGTTAGCAATTTTAAAATTGAGTGTCTATTAGTAGGTGCCAGGGTGATATTTTGTTCCTTGAAGATCTTTTTAAGTTTATTAAATGTTTTTTCGGTGATATGTGAATGAACTGAATATGCTGTTGCTTTCTTTTTCTTTTGTAAATGTGGTTGCTTCCTTAATGGTTTTCTTTAGTTTTGCTTTTCTGATTTTCTTAAACATCTTAGTTGTACGGTAATGTTTTAATACATAAAATACCTCATTTTTAGCAGAGCTTAATTTTATTAAGGGGGGAGTAGAAGAAGACTAATTACATGCTGAATCATGTTTGTAAATTTAAGAGAAGGGTATCAAGAATGTAATGTATTGTAGTAACTAAGTTTGTGTAATATGTGTTAGCTGCTAAGCTAGGAAGGGAAGAGCTAAGCTTCTTTAGTTTAGTGGAAGAGAAGTATAAGCAGACATGAGTTGATATGTTTAAGAGAATGAAGTTTAAAAAAACAGGTTGACATATGGTGAAAAAATGAGAAACGTTCTGATTACCGGAAATGTACTATTCGTACTTAAAATAACAGGTAGTATAGAATTAAATATTCTGTTGTTTAAGGACTATGATACATAGTTATATACTATCTGTATATAACTGTATGTGTTGGAAGAGAATTGTCAAATTTATATTTTCGTAACTGTTTTAATTAAATATATTACGCAACACAGTTGATTTATCTGAAATGCATGTTAATTCTTAAACGAAGTAAAGAGGAGGTTCCTTTGCTCTCAAGCACATGACACGATAGCACGTGCTTCAGCGGTACATATTTCCTTGTTGAAGGACTATAATACAATGAAGCACAAAATTAATACAATTTTGAGTCCAACTAATACTCAATGCTCCAATTAACCTAGAACGCATTTCGTTAGGATCTTCCTAACATCATCAGCTGTTGTCGACTAATGGATGCCGGTTCAGGGAACTCCTCGGAGGTGATAGGTGCGTCTCTGTCGGTATCTTGATGAACTTGAAATTGGGGTTGTCTTCAAAGGTAGTATCGAAATTAAACAATTTACTTTTATATTTCTTTATAAAGATTTTTTCCCACGTGGTTAATGCAGCTGGACCTTGGACACTTTTTAGTAAGTGAATTTCTCGTTCTATGTCTTGATTTTCCTTCCAAAAATGGTACGCTACCGCCGATTTATCTATTTCTTTATTCCTGATGTTCCTAAAGTGCTCTTTAAGCCTAATGTTCACGTTCCTTTTTGTTTTTCCAATGTAGAATTTGTCACAGTCCTTGCAATTTATCCGGTACACTCCTGATTTTCTACCTGTTGGTATCTCCTTTGTATTATGTGATTTCAAAGGGTGTTGTACACTAAATTTGTTCTGTGGGGCCAAAGTAATATTGTGTTCTTTGAAGACTTTTTGGAAAAGGTGTGTAGCTCTGGGATGATACGTAAATTTTCTGTATGAGGTTTCAGTGCTAACTGGGGAGAGAGTAGTTACTTGTTTGCATCTTAGTTGTCTTTTGAATTTATCTATTTTCTTGTTGACCAATTCAGCACTGTATCCATTGTATTCTGCAATGTGAATGATATTATTGTACTCTTTGTTATATTCTATCTTGTTTAAAGGTACATTAACCAGCCTGTAAGTTAAACTGTTGATAACAGCATGCTTGTGTTGTCTTGGGTTATATCCATCTGATTTTATGAAATTTTCTGTGTGTGTTTCCTTTCTGTGTATGCCAAATTCAAGTTTATTATGTTTTCTGGTAAGTTTCAAATCTAAGAAAGGGGTTTCATTGTTTGTCTCTTTTTCTATGGAGAATTTTATTGCAGGATTTTGTAAATTAAGTAGTTTTAATGCATCATCCACTTGTTTCTCATTTATTATTGCCCAAATGTCATCCACATATCTGTACCAATGCTTAAAAATTAGTGGGAATGCCTTTGTGATGTGCGTTTCCAAGAAGCTCATGAAGAGGTCTGCCAAAAATGGGGACAATGGGTTGCCATAGATAGTCCTGATTTTTGTTTGAAAATTTTTTTATTGAATGTAAAAAAGGACTGTTCAATGCAAATATTGGTTAATTGAAGGTATTCCTCTATGATGTTTTGGTCTATTTGTAGGGACTGAAGCCATGTTTGCATGTACTCCATGAGTTTGTCTCTCGGAACACTTGGGAACAAGGAGATTACATCAAAGGATACCATTCGGTCGGTGGGAGAAAATTGTAGATTTTTAGTTTTGTTGATGAATTCCAACGAATTTTTAATACTGTGGCTTTTGAATTTTGGTAGCTCCTTAAATTTTTTGTTTAACCATTTGGATAGCTTGTAGCAGGGTGTGTTTATGTTGTTAATGATTGGACGCATCTTATTTCCTGTTTTATGAATTTTGGGTAATCCATATATGTTAGCTACTGTAGGGTTGTCTGGTTTTAAACTTTGTTTTATTTCTTTTGGTATGATTGTTTTATCCTTCATTGTTTCATTTAACTGTTTTACACACATATTTAAAGGGTCAGACTTTATTTCCTGGAATTCATCACTTGCCAATAAATCTGTCATTTTAGAGATGTAGTCCTGTTTGTCCATGATGACCGTCTTATTTCCTTTGTCTGCTTTCGTATAAACATCCTTTTTATTCAGAGATTTAAGTATTTTCACGTATGGTTTGGGTTTACCACTTTCCCTTTCTATTTTTTCTAAGATTTTTCCACATTCGCTTCTAATTCCTGATTTCTGCCCAGTATTTAGACCCTCGGTAGCTATTTCAATGTCAACTATATAATCTTCTACGTTATCGGAGAAATCTACGCACGTTTTTAACCCTTTATTTAAGAACGCTGTTTCTGCATGTGTGAAAGTTTCATGAGAAAGATTAATTGAAGACAACCCCAATTTCAAGTTCATCAAGATATCGACAGAGACGCACCTATCACCTCCGAGGAGTTCACTGAACCGGCATCCATTAGTCGACAACAGCTGATGATGTTAGGAAGATCCTAACGAAACGCGTTCTAGGTAAATACTAGCAATAAATGGAGCATTGAGTATTAGTTCGACTCAAAATTGTATTAATAGAATTAAATCTTGGATCTATTGAGGAAAATCAAATGGAGAAATTGAATAGAATAGAAGGTATAAAACAATGGAAAATACATGATTAAAGGAGATATCAGAGTTGAGATGCAAGGGCTAAGGCAAAAGGTACAGAAAGGTACCTAATCTTTACTAGTGGTGAAGAGTGGAGGGATGTTTGGTCCATGGAAGAAATTAGAGAATTAATAAAGGGAAGATAGGAAATGGTGCTACAAGAGGATCATTGTTGAGGCTAGCTATGTATATTTTTTTTGTAATTTACGTCCTCCAACATTTAGTCATATTGGACGATGAATGAAATGGGTGAAATGATGCTCAATGCGTCTGGGGTCCATGGAGCTTAGAATTACCCAACATTCGTCTTGAAGGATAAGGAAAAACCCCGGAAAAAACTTTATCCAGGTAACTTACCCTGACCGAGATTCGAACTCGGGACTCTTGAACGTGAGGCAGACATGCTACCATCTATGCTACCCAGGCGGGCAGCTATGTAGTAGCTGTGTATGTGATGCTCAAAAGAGCACACAAGCTAAGAGCAGACCATAATTGGACCTTCGAGGTTGAAAATGAACCCAACATCTCCCAAAACTAGTTCCTCAATAATATAAAAATTTAAGTGATGAAGTGTTAGAAACTGACTCTAAATAACTGGAGAAAAAAAAAAAGACAAATATTTTTTCAATTAAATTTTGACGTCACTGTTACAAAATTCCTCTGATCATGTATAATTGACTAGAAATAGTTTTTTCAAGGAATTAGCATATTTATAAATAAATGTATTAACAAATCAATGAATAATCTTTCTGCATTAGAACAACGTTCTTTAAGAAATTCAGTTGGAGTACAGCCTATTACAGTTGCTTCATTTTTCTTCATTAAAAGAATCTCTTTATTACTTCATTTTTAATTTTAATTTTATCATACACAAAAATCTCTGTATAACTATTTCCTACATTGGAGTTTTATAATTTAAGAATAATAAATAAAGGTCAAACTTTTCCCATATTTGATATTGCTGTACCACAATAACTGTTTCCTTTATATATTGCTCTCCTCCAGTTCCCGGGTATATAACCTTTGACCTTTATGTATTAAAGAATAAAAGAAAGGAACAAGAAAGTAAAGTAGTTAGGGTTTTAAAAGAAAATGATGTTAGTAGAGTAGATGCCTATAAAATCAATGTAAAAGGCATATTACAACTAAAACGAATACTGAGCGGGTTGTCTATTAATAAAATTAATAAATAAAGGTCAAAGGTTATATGCCCGGGAACTGGAGGAGAGCAACTATACACCCAATATATAAAGAAAACAAGTAGTTATTGTGGTACAGCAATATCAAATATAGGAGAAGTTCAAAGTATAAACTTGAAAGAAGCGTAGGGACAGTGAAGCACAAATTAGTATAAAAGTGAATCGAGAATATATTGACACATTGCTTCACTCACACTGTTTATTCACAGGACATGTTTCAAGAGCTCTTGCTCCTATCCTCAGCTGATACTCGACTAGTGCAAGTTGTAGTGGTATCTTCTCTCTCCGTATTGTCAATAGATGGCGTGATGTACTTGTCAAAGATTTCTGGTGGTGGAGTTTCAAAATTCATGACTCTATGACGATTTTTGTTAATGAAGATTTTTTCCCATACGGAAAGGTCTATGGGGTGATTAACGTATTTTATTAGAGATGTTTCCAAATTGATGTCATGTCTAGTATTCAAAAAATGAAAAGCCACTGCTGATTTTTCTGTTTCACCATTTTTAATGTTTCTCATATGTTCTTTAGTTCTGATGTTAATATTTCCAACAGTTTCAACCCAAATTTAGTAGACAAAACTGTTAACAGACTCAACAAAGCTAAGAAAATAAAAGAAACCACCACCCTAGAACCTACAGGAGAAAAAGAGAAAAAAAATTTTTAAAAAATTCACCTTCCACCCATCAGCCTATAAAAAATTCCAAAAAATCTTCTCAAAACACAACATAACTCTTGCACCTCAAAATAGGTTTAATATCAGAAATTTGTTAAAAGGCCCTCCCAAAAATTCAATCACTACCAAAGAAAAACCAGGAATCTATGAGATCAAATGTGAAACTTGCCCTAAAATTTATATAGGAAAAACAAAAAGAAATATTAACATCAGAACTAAAGAACATATGAGAAACATTAAAAATGGTGAAACAGAAAAATCAGCAGTGGCTTTTCATTTTTTGAATACTAGACATGACATCAATTTGGAAACATCTCTAATAAAATACGTTAATCACCCCATAGACCTTTCCTTATGGGAAGAAATCTTCATTAACAAAAATCGTCATAGAGTCATGAATTTTGAAACTTCACCACCGGACATCTTTGACAAGTACATCACGCCATCTATTGACAATACGGAGAAAGAAGAAACCACTACAACTTGCACTAGTCGAGTATCAGCTGATGTTAGGAGCAAGAGCTCTTGAAACATGTCCTGTGAATAAACAGTGTGAGTGAAGCAATGTGTCAATATATTCTCGATTCACTTTTATACTAATAGGAGAAGTTCTTTATAGGCATTTTGGCAAGAGCTCAAATTGGTTAACTCAAGTGTCATCACCTTTCACAATCTTGGACAAGAATGCTTTGCCCTCAGCTTCAAAACATGTTAGAAACTCGGAAGAATTTTTTTTTTTTTTTTTTTCCTGAGAGATTTGTGGTCCAGCGTAAGACAGCTTAGAATCCATCGTGCACACATTTTTTAGTAATCGAGAGCACAGATGATTGTATCCACCTTCCTTTACAGATTGACAACTAGCAAAGCCAACTAGTGAGTTATTATGCATCAGTCATCATGAATGAGCACATCAGAAATCTGATTCTTGTCAGGTGTGACAGCAGTGTATTGCCCTCTGTGCTCAGCAAATTGCTGTACTTCTGTCAGCAGTTGATTCTCCATAAACTGCACTTAAACATTTGTAGATGTTCCCAAGAGTTTCAGAATGCTTTTCAGAACACTAATGATGTCACGTTGGTAATTATCGACAACCTGCCAAAGCCTCATTTTTTGCAATCAGGTTGAATGGGCCAAACCATTTTATAATAAATCATTAAAGTCAATATTGTTTTCTCGGTACTATATAGCACATATCGCAAACCAGCCAAATTCCATTCTTTGCAATCAAATCCAATAGGTCAAGTCATTTATTTTAGATTATATTTGGAGCATTTCATACAATGCAGTATTATTTTTAGGACATTAAATCACAAAAAATAATATTTGCATATCAGTTTCAGTGGTAATTTTTGATTGGATTATTAGGGTATAAAATTCCTGTCCCTAGTGACCAGCCCAGGCAGTGTATCATGATGGGTGAAAAGAAAACAGTTGTGCAATAGAAAAACCTCTACTAGACCTAGCAGTCTGCCAGAGGATCTGACTGAAAAAGACACAAAATTTTTAACTAACATCCTCCAATGTAAATCATAACTGATGATGAATGAAATAGTTGAAATGATGCTCAAATTAGCCCAGGATTCATAGCGCTTGGAATACCTGACATTCATATTTCCAGGATAAGGGGAAACCCTAGAAGAAATCTTACGAGATTCAAACTTGGGACCTCTTGAATGTGAGGCATACATGCTACCACCGCCACCACCACCAGAGACCAGAGATCAGCAAGATATGAGTGGCTAATTAACATAATAAAATGTTTTGACGACAATCTTATGTACAGAAATGATGAAACTGATGCCTACAGCACAGAAAATCCCATGAGATTTCACATGCAGATGTAAATTATATTGAAAGAACCATTCAGTATGCTGAAATAGTGCTGAAATTCTGATACTGAAAAAAAGGACCTTACTGAACTTTCTAAAAAAGTTTGAAGTGCAATTTTTTGTTACCATACAGTCTAGCTCCTTTATTTTATTCTAACATAAATAAAACGTTGGCTGCAGTGTTATATAACATTATTCTCGACAAAATCTTGTGTAAAAGTATTTTCTTTTATGTTTATATATGAAATGATGATAGTGATTCACAAGCAACACTTAATTTTTGGAATGCTCTGTCATTAATGGAAAAGTAAAGTATGTAGGTCACGATAGCTTAAGATGCTTAAGGAAGAAAGGCATAAGTAATGAAAATGGTTGGCAGTAGGAAGATTGGTCTTTTAGTAACTTGTAAAGCTATCAAATTAACAAAAAAAGGAAACAAAGATAAGTTGGTGATTTTATTTACCTTACTGAATGTGATTGCTGTGCTGCTAATTATACGTGACATGGAAATCATTTCAGGACCTAAGGGTAACCAACAAGTGTTAAAGAAAATTTTATAAAATATATAAGGGATGCAAGAAATATTGGGGAGTAAAATGAATAATCTAGGAAGGGCAGTTAAAGAGGAAATAAGAATGGAATTGCAACAAATGAAGACAAAGGTCCATGGTATCAGTAGAAAATGGAAACTCTGGAGAACTAGCATGGAGATTGAATCTAATGATACCTGGCAAGTGTTGCACATACAGGAGGTGAAACAGGCTGGGAAAAAGTGGAAGCTTTTTACTTTGGTAAACAAAGAGTAAGAAGGATGATTATTTTAAGGTTTCTATCAACACAATCTATGAAACATTTAAAAGAATAAAGAAACTAAATGGAACAGACATATCCATAAATCAAGATCCAACAATTCAGAAGTGAACCTTGTAAAAAGTATTAGTTCAGCAAATGAAATCAGAAGGAAAGTGAGTTTACATTCATCATTTGCATTTACACATTGATAGTCTAACAGTGAGGTAAAAATTAAGAGAGTGGAAAGGAAGAATGTTTGAAACCCAGTGGCCCATGCGAGCTCATTGACTGAAATAGGCATATGTCGTTTAAAAAAATGGTCTGTAAGATGTGTCAAGGTGAATAGACAGATGGGAAGAGGTGACTGGAGAATCTAGAGCAGTAATACTGAAATGCAGCAGGAAGGAGTAGAAGTAGTAAAATGAAAGTGAATCGAGAAGATATTGACACATTGCTTCACAACTAGTACAAGTAGTAGTTTACAAATGTTTCAATTTCAATCTAGTTCCCAATAGCAAATAAAGGGATGAAAATGGTTAGAGAACTAGGATTTTGATGGTTTCGTTTGAAGCTCTGGGTTAAAGGCATATTCACAAAATTTAACTAAAAGTTCAGTTAGTGGTAGTTGCATGGACAGAAGAGAAGACACAGCAAGCTCAGAGCTTTGAATTTTTAGGGAAAAGTGGTGTAAAAGAATGTACAGGCTTACAGACTGGATCTTTAGCTATTTTTTTTTTTTTTTTTTTTTTTTTTTTAACGTCCTCCAACTTTAAGTCATATCAGACGGTGAATGGGATGGGTGAAATGATGCTCAAATGAGCCCAGGGTCCATAGAGCTTAGAGTTACCCGACATTTGTCCCTCAGGATAAGGGAAAACCCCAGAAAAAACCTTATCCGGGTAACTCACCCTTACCGAGATTCGAACTCGGGACCTCTTGAACGTGAGGCAGACACGCTACCACCATGTTACCGAGGCGAGCAGATATAATATAGAAAAGAAAGATGATTGCCCAAGATGCAGTAAAGATAAAGTTGCAAATGAAGGTATTATGCTAGTGGATTTGTGTTAAAACAGATTAGAATTGTTGTTTACAACAGAACACAGCAGGTTAATTTATTTTTACAAGTAATGTCTGTCAAAGTGTGATAAGTTACACAGGAGAGAAATATTGATAGTTCAGAATAATGCAAATTAAAGAAGAAAAGTTGACATTTATGTTCAAAGGAATGGAAAACTATAAAAAGAGTTAACAGATTAGAAGTGGTGTAAATAGAAAAATAGAATTAAAACACACAGGGTACAAGAATGTCCTCAAGCTAAGGTGAGTGGTGCTACTGTAACTTTAGGTATGGTACATATTGTGCAGCAAAAATTAACCCTCTTACACTTAAACATGCAATGTCTCAAAAATAAAATAGATAAATTAGATATACTACTGGCCTCGCAATTCAATCAAGTTCACTTTTTATGCCTAACTGAGCACTGGATGCATGAATATGAAGTTTCATTGTACAAAGAGGTTTTGGAATTGGGAATGTATATTGTAGGAAGGTATTTAAAAATGGGGGAGCTGCCATACTAGTCAAAGATGGCATATCATTTAAAATAATAAACAAAACAGATTACACACTGCCATTGAAACAAATGGTAAGAAAAGTAAAGTAACACTTGCTCCAGATGTTGCACAAAAACATTTTTAGGAAAATTTGAGTCACTACTTCCAGATGGTTGCATAAAAACATTTATATTTAAGTTTGAATTTATGAGTCACTATGTTTACACTCAGTCTTCACTTACTTGTTGTTGTATAATTGAAACGTTTTCAAGATCATTCGATCTCATCCTCAGCTGTTTGGTGACTAAATGAAACTTCCTCTTCTTCCACTACTACGGAGCTCCGATCACTCTGCCATCTGGTGTTAGGGGCACTAAGTTTTAATACTTCATTTAATACCGGGATTTCAAAATGTATAACTTTATCACGGTTCTTGTTTATGAATATTTTTTCCCAAATATCCAATTCTATGGGTGTACTTAAAGATTTTAACAGTTTAATGTTGTGGCCAATGTTGTGGTTTTCTGTCCAAAAATGGTGTGAAACTGCAGATTTTTCTGTTTGCTTCAACTTAATGTTCCTCTGGTGTTCTTTTTGCCTGGTTAACAAGTTTCTCTTAGTTTTTCCTATGTAGCTTTTTTCACAGGTTTTTACAATTAATCTGATAAATTCCTGACTTCAAATTGTTGGGGATTGTATTTTTCAGTGGTTTATTTAGCAGGTTCCTCAGACTGAATTTGTTTTGGGGTGCTAGTTTTAAGTTTAGTCTTTTGAAGATTCGTTCAAATTTTCTAAAAACCCATGGATGGTAGGTGAATTTTCTATATTGCCAATTTGTGTTATTAAGTGGTGTGAGAGTGGTATTTTTTGATCTTATCTTCAGTTTTTCTTTCCTCTTCATCATGTTCCTTATGATGGCTGGGTTGAATCCATTTAATACCGCTATGTCTTTTATGTGTTGTTCTTTCAAAAATTCCTCTTTACTCAGTGGGATGTTGTGTAGCCAGTGAATTAGACTTCTAAAGGCAGCTAGTTGATGTGAAACTGGGTTGCATTCATTTTTCTTTATGTAATTATCTATGTGTGTGGGCTTCCTGTATATTCCTAAATCTACACCATGCCGATTTCTAGTTATCTTGAGGTCCAAAAAGGGTAGGGTGTTGTCTCTTTCTACTTCCATAGTAAATTGGATGTGATTATCTTGCAGGTTTAGTAATTTTAGAGAATCTTCTCTAAGTTTTTCCGGAATGATAGCAAAAATATCATCAACATATCTCTGCCAAAATTTGTAAATCTGTGGGAAGGCCTTTACTATGTGTGTTTCAAAATAGCTCATGTATAGGTCTGCTAAAATAGGCGAAAGTGGGCTCCCCATTGCTAATCCTTTTGATTGTCTGTAGAATTTTTGGTTAAACATGAAGTAATTATTGCTTATGCATAAATCTGTAAGATTGATAATGTCATCTATTTCTCTGGGGTCCGTTGTAGTCTGGGTTAGCCATTTTTTGAGGAATGTAGGTATTTTGTCTACTGGAATGCTTGTAGAAAGTGCCTTAACGTCAAAAGAAACTAGTATGTGATTTTCCTGGATGTTGTATTTCTGTAGGTGATTTATCAATTCCAAGGAATTTTTTATTCCCAAACTTTGAAATTTGTCGTATGATTTTAATTTTCTTACTAACCATTTTGCAATGTGGTATGTAGGTGAATTGATGCCATTGATGATGGGTCTCATGCTGTTGTCTTGTTTGTGGATTTTTGGCAGACAGTACAACCTTGGTAGTGTGGGGTTGGAAGATCTTAAGTTGTATTTTTCAGATGTACTTAATGTTTTTGTAATTGATAAAGCTTTATTAACAGGAGTGATACTTTTGGATAATGGATTTTTTGGAATTTTTTCATATTCTTGACTGTCTAGCATAAGGTTTACTCTCTGAATATAGTCTTCTGTCTCCATAATTACTAGAGAATTACCTTTGTTGGCTTTTAGGTATACCACAGGCTTCTTATTTAAATTTCTTATTGTTTTGTTGTAAGTTTTATTGTATATTGGGGATAACTGCTTTATTATATCCAGACATTCAATTTTGGCTTTGGTTAAGTTTTCATTTTTTAGGTACATAGTGACTCATAAATTCAAACTTAAATATGAAGAATACTTCACTGTTAATAATGCTTCTGCTTTTAATATTTATGGCATAAAAACATTTTTAGGAAAATTTGAGACACTACTTGCTACTCTGAAAAACAAGTCAAATAGATTTGTAGTATGTGGGGACTTCAACTTAAATTTTCTATCAAAAGATAACTATGTGGCAGAAATTCTATCCATTATTTAGACACAAAATTTGAAAACAACAATTAACAGTCTCACTCGCATAACAGCTACCTCTAAGACATGTCTTGATCAAATTATAATTGAAAAAAAATCTGACCACTTACAAATGCGAGAATATTGACCATAATGAAATGCTATTGCGCATGCAAATCAGTCTAGAATCTGAGTGAATTCACCTTCCATCCATCAGCCTATAATGAATTCAAAAAAATCTTCTCAAAACACAACATAATTGTTGCACCTCAAAATTGGTTTTATATCAGAAATTTGTTAAAAGGCTCCTCCCCCCGAAAAAAAATTCAATTACTACCAAAGAAAAACCAGGAATCTATGAGATCAAATGTGCAACTTGCCCTAAAATTTATATAGGAAAAACACAAAGAAATATTGACATCAGAACTAAAGAACATATAAGAAACATTAAAAATGGTGAAACAGAAAAATCAGTAGTAGCTTTTCATTCTTTGAATACTAGACATGACATCAGCTTGGAAACGTATGGGAAAAAATCTTCATTAACAAAAGTCGTCGTCATGAATTTGGAAACTCCACCACCGGGCATCTTTGACAAGTACATCATGCCATCTATCGACAATACGGAGAAAGAGGAAACCACTACAATTTGTAGTAGTTGAGTTCCAGCTGATGATAAGAGCAAAAGCTCTTGAAACATGTCCTGTGAAAAAACTGTGAGTGAAGCAGTGTGTCAATATCTTCTCAATTCACTTTTGTGCAAAATCTAAACTATTTAAATGTCCTGCTAGCTAAAGAAAATTGGGATAACATACTAAGTTCAAGTTGTCCTGATAGAAAATGTGATCTTTTCCTAACAACATTGAAACATTGCTTCAACATTGCCTTTCCAATGAAAAGGGTGAAAAAAAGTAAAAATAAAATATCTGGTTGGTTCACAAAAGGGATCCTAACATCCTGTAGAAGAAAAAGACTGCTTAGCCAAACAAACAAAACCTCAACTAATGAGAATTTTAAACAGTACTACAAAATGTATATATTAACACTTAGGAGAGTAATTAATGAAGCCAAAAAGCAGCATAATAGTAGGTTTATTTTAAATGCACCTAATAAAAGTAAAGCCTGCGGTAAATAGTAAAGAAAGAAACAGGAACAACTAAATCACGCTCAATGGTGTCCAGAAACCAACTGATGTCGCGAATGCTTTTATGAGCCATTTTTCAAACATGGTTGGAAATTTAAATTCCTCACAACCCTCACCTAAACAACCTTCATATGTAGGTAAGGAAAATATACACTCAAATTATCTGAACCAAGTAACGGAAAATGAAATTACTAATATTGTGAAAAATCTAAAAAAACAAACATTCATGTGGTTCAGATGGTATTCCAGATTCGGTAATTAAAACTTGTGTAGAATACATTGCTCAGCCTTTAGCAGATATATATAATGCTTCATTAAGCTCTGGAATTTTTCCCCGGATATTCAAAACCGCTAAAGTAATTCCTATCTTTAAAAAAGGAGACAGAAATAATCTTGAAAATTATAGACCTGTCTCACTCTTGTTTGTACTCTCAAAGATATTCGAACGAATAATGTACAATAGAGTGATATCTTTTCATGAAAAATATGAAGTATTCACCCCTTCTCAGTTTGGTTTTCGAAAGGGTAAGTCCACTATGAATGCATTACACTTGTTTGTAAGTGATATCCTTGAAGCAACCGATCACATTCAGCGAGTTATTGGTGTCTTTCTAGACCTGTCAAAGGCGTTTGATGCAGTTAACCATAAAATATTACTGGACACATTAGATAAAGTCAGCATTAGAGGTATAGCCAATGCTTGGTTTGAGTCCTATCTCAGTCAAAGGAAGCAGTATGTTGAAGTAAATGATCAGCATTCTACTTCAGCACCTCTAAAAGATGGAGTTCCACAAGGGTCAATTCTGGGGCCCATTCTGTTCCTAATTTATATATATATATAAATTGTCATCAAATCTCAAAGAAGCACAAAACACTCTGTTTGCAGATGATACTAATGTAATACTTAGGAATCGTAATCTCTATACCCTAGAAAATGACATAAATAAATAAAAAATATAATTCTACATGAATGGCTGGTACGAAATAAGCTCCACTTAAATGTAGATAAGACAACTGTTATTAACTTCAGTCCTGGTAAAGTGTATAATGAACTGCAGATTTGTATTAGTACTCACTTCATAAAGGAAGCTAAAGAAATTAAATTCTTAGGAGTGTGGATAGATTTGGAACTAAAATGGAATGCAGATATTGATTACCTAGCCAATAAACTGTCCAAAATCTGTTATGCATTCAGAGTAGCAGGTAAAGTGTGTACCACAAGTGTGGGTTCGTTGAATTAAAAGTCCAAGTTGCAGATATTCCAAATGTTCTTTATTTCCGTAGAAATACACTGTTCGATTCTCACGTAACAACATTACGTCACATACACAGTCTACCAAGGTCAATGACAATAATAAACAGCGTTCTGATGACATCAGCTCTCGTTACAACAACACTCTACAGCTGTTTACTGCTTACGACTCCTCTCTGTTCACGACTCGGCTCTTGGCAAGTCGTCGCCTTCTTGATAATTCCAGACTGTTCCGGAACAATTAAGAAACCGAATAATCTCTATCATTCAAGATGTCACCGGAAATTTTCATTTATCTCTGTTTGTTTTGGCAGACCTTTATCTGCCGGCTCTTTGTGTTCACAAGCCGCGCTGGGTTCACGGCAATATGTTCATTCAATTCTAACTTTCGGCATTCCACTATGGGGCATCTCCACAAATCTTTGTCATCTTTAAATTACAAAAGAAAATACTAAAATTAATTAAGCAAGTACCTATAAGAACATCTAGTAGGATAGTATTTAAGGAATTAAAAATTTTACCTCTTCCTTCCATATATATTCTGGAAACACTGTGCTTCATCCATAAAAATAGAAATCTGTTCAAAACAAATGACATGTATCACACACACAACACCAGATCATTAAATCACATACATACCACATTCTTTCATGGAAGTGTTGAAAACAGTGTTGTTGTATAAATTAAATTAATTAGGAGTCGATTAATGACACAAAACAACCTTACTTTTACATTTTCCCTCAGAAACTGGTTCCGGGAAAATTTAAAAGTAAGTGTTGTTTTGTGTCATTAATCGACTCCTAATTAATTTAATACCACATTCTGTCGCACCAACAAGAGTCGCAGTAGATTACTCACTATGGGACTAGCCGATACAATACATTACCTGGACATTTCATTCCTGTTCATTAACAAAAGCATCCAGGAATTTAAAGACATTAATTTGTAATAACCTTGTAAATATTACTTCTTGTATAAGCTACTTCATATTGTACATATTGTTGTATATAGTATTATGTTATATAATTATGTAGTATTACTGACGAAGCCATCATTTATGTATAAATCAGAAGGTGAATAAAGTATCTTATCTACTTGGTACAAATGGGAATCTAGGACAGTATTAAAAGTTAAGGGAAGAATAAATGCAACTGAAAGTTAAAAATAAATAAATGAATAAATAAATATATATAATAATAATAATAATAATAATAATAATAATAATAATAATAATAATAATAATAATAATAAATGTTAACTCATAGCTATTTGGACCAAATGAATTAAGTAGTAAATATTTTGATACAGGAATGTAATTATAAATGTGTTCGTTTTTTCTAAAACCAAATTGCTTATCACTCATATCTATCATAATTCTATATTCCAGGATGCATTTATATAAAAGTAATTGCTGTACTTTTCCAGGAGTATTAAGCAAGCAAATTGGACTATACAATTTTACCTGTGATAGTTCCTGATCTTTTCCTTTCTTAAGTATGACTACCTTAGCTTCCTTCCAACAATAGGGGATTTTTATTAAAAATAGGCACTCATTTAATTCAAAGTATAAACTTGAAAGAAGCGTAGGGACAGTGAAGCACAAATTAGTACAAAATTAAATCGAGAATATATTGACACATTGCTTCACTCACACTGTTTATTCACAGGACATGTTTCAAGAGCTCTTGCTCCTATCCTCAGCTGATACTCGACTAGTGCAAGTTGTAGTGGTTTCTTCTTTCTCCGTATTGTCAATAGTTGGCGTGATGTACTTGTCAAAGATGTCCGGTGGTGGAGTTTCAAAATTCATGACTCTATGACTATTTTTGTTAATGGAGATTTTTTCCCATACGGAAAGGTCTATGGGGTGATTAACATATTTTATTAGAGATGTTTCCAAATTGATGTCATGTCTAGTATTCAAAAAATGAAAAGCCACTGCTGATTTTTCTGTTTCACCATTTTTAATGTTTCTCATATGTTCTTTAGTTCTTATATTAATATTTATTTTTGTTTTTCCTATATAAATTTTAGGGCAAGTTTCACATTTGATCTCATAGATTCCTGGTTTTTCTTTGGTAGTGATTGAATTTTTGGGAGGGCCTTTTAACAAATTTCTGATATTAAACCTATTTTGAGGTGCAAAATACGGGCCTAGCTATGGGCAACCCATTGTCTCCCTTCTTGGCAGATTTATTCATGAGTGCTTTTGAAACACATCACAAAAGCTTTTCCAAATTATTTCAAAGTGTGGTATCGCTATGTTGACGACATTGTTGCAATAGTACCTAAAAAACTCATACAGGATGGTCTTAAACTTTTGAATATACAAAATCCAGCTATAAAATTTACATTGGAAACAGAAGAGGATGGTGTGCTCCCCTTTTTGGACATCAAGATCAAAAAAATGAACAACAAACTCACTTTTGGTATTTACAGGAAACCGACACACACAGATAATTACATTAAGAACAACAGTTTCAACCCTAAACAACACCAACATGCCATTTTCAACAGTTTAATCTTTCGGATGATCAACTTTCCACTAAACAGAGAAGATTAACAAGAAGAATACCTACACATAAAAAAAGTAGCTATATCCAACGGTTTCAACCCAAATTTAGTAGACAAAACAGTTAACAGACTCAACAAAGCTAAGAAAATAAAAGAAACCACCACCCTAGAACCTACAGGAGAAAAAGAGAAAAAAATTTTTTAAAAAATTCACCTTCCACCCATCAGCCTATAACAAATTCCAAAAAATCTTCTCAAAACACAACATAACTCTTGCACCTCAAAATAGGTTTAATATCAGAAATTTGTTAAAAGGCCCTCCCAAAAATTCAATCACTACCAAAGAAAAACCAGGAATCTATGAGATCAAATGTGAAACTTGCCCTAAAATTTATATAGGAAAAACAAAAAGAAATATTAACATCAGAACTAAAGAACATATGAGAAACATTAAAAATGGTGAAACAGAAAAATCAGCAGTGGCTTTTCATTTTTTGAATACTAGACATGACATCAATTTGGAAACATCTCTAATAAAATACGTTAATCACCCCATAGACCTTTCCTTATGGGAAGAAATCTTCATTAACAAAAATCGTCATAGTCATGAATTTTGAAACTCCACCACCGGACATCTTTGACAAGTACATCACGCCATCTATTGACAATACGTTCTAGAAACCACTACAACTTGCACTAGTCGAGTATCAGCTGAGGATAGGAGCAAGAGCTCTTGAAACATGTCCTGTGAATAAACAGTGTGAGTGAAGCAATGTGTCAATATATTCTCGATTCAATTTTGTACTCATTTAATTGCTTGGTTATATTGGTGATAAATTGTCTGCCAGATTTTGAATTACCTCTGATACCGTTCCATCTGGTCCTGGAGATTTATTTTTCTTTCCTTGCTTAATGACAATTTTTACTTCAGTGATGTCATATGGATATACTAGTCTTTCTCCCAAGTATTCTACTTCAGAAAGGCGTCTTTTATATTTGTGTTCTTGTTGCTCATCTTCTATCCTATCCCATGGTAGTAACTATTCTAGTAAAAAATTAATTGATTCTTTCCTTGTTTTTGTGGAGAGAAGCAATAACATAGGTTTTTGTTATGTGCCATTATGAGGAAGTTGTCGGCATACTGGCACATAACAGTCTTTGGTTCCAAGGGAAAATCAGACATGTAGACCGCAAAGAGTAGCGGAGACAGAAAACTGCCTTCCGGGACTCCTGCGGCTATGAGTCTGACTGATGACAGCCATGCTTGCACTCTCACCCTGAATGTGCAGTCTCAAAGGAAACCGCTAATCAGGGCAAGATAGGGAGGAAGGATATTGGCCTCCCTGGGTTTGTACAGTAGGCCTTGGTGCCAGGTGATGGTGAAGGCTTTTTCTACGTCCAGCAGCACCTCTACTGTCTTGAGGTTTTCCTGGAAACCAGATTGTTTAGTTTACTCCATCTGTCACATTTGAAGGTATCAGTTCCGTCACTCTGCAAGATCCATCTAAAATTTTCAACTGGTAAGCTCATACACACATACAAAATGCACTCACTTCTAGGTTATGAAATAACATCATTGAAGCTGGCATCTTGAATTTTAATGAAAAGAATATAATCCTCTTTAATAATGATTATGAATGGGTTAAAAGCTTTCCTCACGACTTCGGTTTTTAAGGATTCAAAATTGTCAATAACATCCTGTACACGCCAGTTATTAAAATTCTCCTCATCCCTCTGCAAAATGTCTTGCATGCGTTCTTCAGGATTTCGTCTTTTCTGGTTGAGCTTTTCTGTGTGATAGGATGGCTGATTCTTAAAAATGGTGGGGTAGGCATCATCAGTTAATTTTGGTACTTTTCGAGGGACATGAATTTGTTCAGCATCATTTACTGGAAAAATGTCTTCATTAACCACAAAACACTGTTCAAAATGATGAATGCTAACTACAGTTTTGTCATTTACTTCAAAATCTTTACGATGTATGTTCCTGATCCTCTTAGTCTGTAATGATTTTTCTTTAAGAAATTCAAATATTTTAGTATGAGGTGCACCTCCATAGTTAGATTTGCAGCCAGGAACACAAGAACAACCCATTTCGAAAGTATTTCACACTACTATATATTTACATAAACTTTATAATTCAATGTTAAAAACCCACTATAAACTAACTCATTAGCCACTAATTGCCACTTTAATGTGCATTACATTAATTCTGCAAACACACAATCAATGTAAACAAACACATGCTTCACTCGGTGGACATAACCTTAACATAACTTGGTGGGCCACGAGCGGTGTCATTTTTGCTACAATCGATTCTCGTATTATGGCCTGAGAATTGGAGTTGGTGTTGGTTTAGAGCTCTCCAAATTACTAAACAATTGTATATGGTTATATACAGCTGATATAAAAATAATTTTTATACTATTTAACTGTTTTTCATAAAGAGGGACATGTTCATAATACTACATAATACATACTTCTACTAGATCCACACCACCCATATTTCCCCCCAGGGGCCTACTCCGGTAGGTACGGGTTTGGCGCACCCGGGGTCCCGGGCCAACAGTCTCCCTCGTGTGGGCTCCTCTTCGTGGTTGAGGGAGACAGTCAACAGACCCACCCACGCGTAGGCCTTGCGTGGAGACCCGTGTCTGCGGAAAGGTTTGTCCTGGTGGTTGAGGGATGCGTATCTGAGCTCGTAACAGTGTTCTTCTGAATTCGGGGAGGGTGTGCGCATTTCTAATACACTACTTTGGCTTCTGCTTCGCCTAAATGGGAGGTTAGGGACTAACCCACCCCTAATCAATCAGCCAGAACTAGGTATTGTACCGAACTCCAGGGTGAGTGGGACGGCGAGCTCGCTATATCCCCTGTGTAGCCCTGTCATCCCAGTGGGATGACGCCTGTTGGGCTCCGTGGTGGGTGGGGAGCACTGGTGGATGAATACTAATCCATTTATTATGGCAAAATTTAACCAAAATAACAAAAAGTTTAACAAAAGTGGAAAAGAAGTAGTCGAGTCTTGTGGTCCTCGCTACTTGGTTATTTATAGAACTGAGGAAGGTTGGAAGTTTAGTACCGTGAATCTGTTCGTTATTCAGAAGGGCTTGGATAGTATTGCTGATTCTGTGAAGGCATGTACTAGATCTCGGAATGGCATGCTCCTGGTCGAAGCAGTTTCTTCGACATAGGCTGCTAAAATCTTGAAAGCAAATATGCTTGCGAGCTATCCGGTGCATGTTGAATTGCACAGGACTCTGAACTCCTCGCGTGGTGTTGTATGTCCAATGAGGAGATTCAGGAAAACTTGGCGGAACAAGGTGTGACAAGTGTATATCGAGTTCAGCACAAAGAATGAGGTGAACTAGTGCCCACTCGTACCCTGTTTCTTACCTTTGATCGGGTAGAGCTCCCGAAAAGGATTAAGGCGGGGTATGAAGCTATTGAAGTGAGACAGTATATACCAAATCCACTGAGGTGTTATAAATGCCAGCGCTTTGGCCACACAAGTGATTCTTGCAATGGAGTTGCCACTTACATTGACTGCGGGGAAGTCAAGCATGACAGTGCATGCACTTCACCCGCAAAGTGTGTTAACTGCAGTGGTAAATCACTCAGAAAACTCGAGAGAATGTCCCCGTTTTATGGAGGAGAAGGCAATCCAAGAGATCCGGGTAAGAGAGAGGGTGTCCTTCGTGGAAGCCCGGAAACTCTTGCGAATTCGTCAGCCTTCTATACCTAGAACCGCTACTTATAGTGCAGTTGCAGCTAAGCCGGTACCTAGACACGAAATCGCAACACAAACCAGCGAAATAAACGGGGAAGTAATATCTGAAAGATCAATTACACCAAGATCACAGCCAAAGCAACAAACACCAGCACGAACAACAGTGAGTGCCCTGACCAAGCCCAGTCCTAAGAAGGATGATTCAGCCAAGTCACCGCCGAAAGCATCCACTTCAAGAACATGTGAACTGGTAGTATGTAATGTATCGCCAAGGAAATTTAAGACCTCTTATGTCAGAACAGACTTCCTCAAGAAACAGTAAGACCAGTGAAAGGAGAGCTAGCCAGCGCAAAAGTCCGCGAACATCTCCGTCCACTACATCTGAGGACTCATCTGAAGAGGACGCCGATCGGCGACTTTCATCTTCGCCGGTCTCAGTTTCCAATCCTGTCGAGAGACTGGATTCGAAGGCACCAGTGTGTAAGCCGTCCTCTTACATTGACGATGTGGAGCGGGTGGATCCTGTCCTCACTGCCCAAACGACAGTGAGGAAAAGGTAGGAAAAACCTGCTGAAAGCTCTAGCCCTGCCCCAAAGAAACGCAACAAATTGGTCCGACCACCTCTGGGCAGGTAGCTCTTGTCATGGCAAGTTCTTTTATTGAAAGTAGTATTTTTATGGCTTTTAGTATTTTATGGGAAATTATAGCTTTTGTATTGTTTATTATTATTTATTTATTTGTACTCATTTGGACTTACTTATATTTTAGTCATTTTGTTTTGATATGTTTTTTTAAATTTTGACTAATTTATATCTGGATATTGCCATGAATCAGTTTCGGTAAGGGCGCTGATGACCAAGCAGTTGAGCGCCTTTATATCCATATCTTCATCACCACCCATATTTGACCTGTTATTTTGTTGCTAGCATGTCTTCTGTACACTAGTAAATGTATAATGTAGCTTTACGAATAACACACACACTGTCCACTTATGAATGTTCCTCTTAGGCCCTAAATTATCTTTAGATGTCCGGGCTTCCTTCGCCCTTCTTGCATATCATTTTTTCCCTAACAATGAGAGATAAATATAATACAAATAAAATAATCACTAAATATTTTATTTGTATTATATTTTTTATTCCACTGTAACTAGCTTCTTTTTCTGTGTAATGAGAGATAAGTCAGCAGTACTTAAAAAAAATGGAAATGTCAATTGGCTGGCTGTCAGAAGTAGCTGTACAGCAGAGGCTATGCTGTGTGTGAGTTATTTTGACAACCCCACATTGTTGGTTCTTCACGAACACCTGAAGGAAGTGGGTCATTTTCTTCCTCAGCACTTCCCTCAAAATCTGAAAACTTGCCATTAATATCCCAATTTTTCAATTCCTTTCTTGGAAGTGTTGAAAAACAGTGTTGTTATGATAAATTAACTTTAAAGAGAGTCGATTAAAGACACTAGACAACACTCTCGAGAGCCGGCCGATGATAGAGGCAAAGCCTCAGAAACATGCCCCGGAAAAATTTAAAAGTAAGTTTGTCTAGTGTCTTTAATCGACTCCCTTTAAAGTTAATCCCAATTTTTGTCAAATAATACAAAGTCTGCCAGGTTTTCTGAAGTGATATCTGAAGCTAATTTATATGCTACATGGCTAGGATGAGCAATTGTTAGCACTGAGAATTAGCAATTTCAAACATGCTGTACATTTAACTCTTGATAGCTAAAAGAAATGACTCTGAACCCCGAGAGAGCCTAAGTTACTAAATTATTGACTGAAAACAGCTACATAAGACAAATGCTAACAGAGGTTTCTTTCTTTATAGCTTCAGTGTGACACAACATATACAGTGATAAACTGAACCAGAGAACACTTTGCTTATGCAGCTGTATATATCATTTGTATGCATTCTATGCAAAGAATGACTTTTGTTATTTGAAACAAAATGGTGAAATTTCAATGATTTGTGAATATAGTTTACTTTAATGATACCATAATTGTTACAGGCTTTAATGGGCTAATAACTTAATAAATACATAAGATACAAGTATGTATTTATGAAGCATTTTTACAGCTTTTAACAATTTAAATTTCTTGTGCTGTCCGTGTTTAAATGGCTAATGTAATACCATAGATAGCGCCAGCAGGCCTTTCTTGCATTCTTTGGGTTTCCATTTCATTGTGCTCTGTGTGTAAGTCTAGGGCTACCATTGTGGCCACTTCACTTAGTAACTACATAACCACTACTAGGCAAAAGATGCCAAAAAACACTAACATTGGTGAACTTACTATTAAATGATATGTTTTGTTTACATTAAGTCATTCCCCTTTTCATTTCAGAGGCAATGTAAGCATGTAAGCAAAAAGATTCTGAACATATGATCATAAGCAAACTATCTTATGGTACATATCTATTACCGAACCTCGTAAAATAATACTTTTGTTATAGCGCCTATGATGTTTGACGTAAGGGTTCTTGCTTGAGATACGAGTTTATCTAAATGTCTAATAGCTCTACAACCATTCTTTTATTTTTTTGAGAAGCTAGCCTAAATTAGCATAACTAGTTAATTTCACTGAAACAGAAAAGAGGAACAAACCTTTCTCCAAAATGAGAAAAGAGTTTTGCAATGAGATATAAAGTGAAAAAATTGAACCATCTTTATTAGTTGTAAAAACTATTTGTAGTCGGTTTATTGACACTCGTCACTTACTTTTCATATATTATTGAGGGACTAGTTTCAAAGACCATTGCCTCCATTTTCAACCTCTCTCCAACTTAGTCTTTGTTAAAGAACTTTAAAACAAAGGCTTATGTATATGTTCTGTTATTTACAATGTTTTGATTTCAATAACGTTCAACAAATAGCAGAGGTCATTTTTCAATATTCTTTGCTATGTAACTGTTATACTTCACAATTTTCCTTGTATACTGTAAAAACAAAGTGCTGAATGCACTATAGTGATAAGGATAATTCCAATTTACAGCCACTGTCCTATCAGCATACACTTGCAGTTTACTGTTTCTTTAACATTAGAAGAAAGAAAAATGTTGTTTTGCACATTACTAAATAAAATAATGCTAGAGTTACAAGATACTCGTAGGACCTCATCTAAAAGTACACTGAAAAATATAAAAAGGAAAAAGAGAAGTAAAGAAAGAAAGGACATCATCATTAAGGATGACAGAATTGAGGTTGCATACTAATTATGGTCTTTTATAAATGTTGTTGCTAACAATGCCAGGTATATCAGTTTATTAAGCAGATGATAACTGCAGACAGTAAGAAATGTAATCTCAGTATGTAACACATACCTTGGTTTAGCTATATTATGTTTCAAGTAATATTGTTGACATTGAGGCCAAATGGTACAGGATTCTTCATTTAAAATGTAATGGAGCTCATCGCTCAGTACAGGCTGTTGTATTCGGTGACATGAACTGTGCTTGACTCTAGAACAACACATTGTCGTACGTAATTCACAAGATTGTGAACAACTGCTGGTTCTGTGGCAAAATAAACAAAAGTGTAAACTTACTGTGTTAACAGAGGACATATGCACATGTTTTGAATGTTCACCAACCAGGTGGGAATTTCTGCGCATAGTTTTTATTAAAACTGAAACCGTATGAGAGTACAAGTATCCATTCTTTAAAACAAAGTGACCCAGTATCACAAATGCATTATTGTAAATAGTTTCTTTCATCCATGAATGACAGTTTAATTTTCCACATCACGTTCAAGAAATCGCTCATGATCCGAAAGTTGGAGTTTGTTGTAAGTTTTATTCACCGTAGGA
Organism: Mantis religiosa; assembly: GCA_030765055.1. Lineage (NCBI taxonomy): Eukaryota > Metazoa > Arthropoda > Insecta > Mantodea > Mantidae > Mantis > Mantis religiosa. The sequence continues at coordinate 1,434,287 of CM060948.1, forward strand.
ATATACAATATTCATGGCTTCGTCAATTTTGTACCCATAAGAATAATAGAGTTCCTTTGAGTAATACAATAGTATGAATACAATAGTAATTAAATAATACAATAGTAATTAAATAAAACAATAGTAATTAAAGTAATGCAGTAGTAATTAAGTATAATGCAACTTAGGTCACATAATTTTTAATGTATTAAATGTTTAAGAATTAGACAGTAAGAGACATTATAACCTTTACCCAAAAAGAAAAAAAATCAATATTTACTTTATTATTTAGTAGGATATTTTTACAGCTCTTCTGAAATTTTTTATTATTTAGATTTTTTAGCCTAGCTGGGTTTGTTAGTAATAATAATAATTCTTTATTGCCTGTGTACTTGTACTTACAAGTTATAAACATGGTCAGGTCACTATTTACAATTACATTATAGTGCAAGCATTACAATACAGTTTAATTACAAATACATTTTAGTGCAATTATTACAGTACAGTTATTGCATTGCATATACACACACACCTTTGTTCAGAATTCTTCCAATCTATACAGAGGCTTATTTACAAGGTATTTCTTTAGCTTGGCCTTAAAGGAGGTAATCCGTAAAGTTTTAAACTCTGTTGGCACTTCATTATATAAAGTTGCTCGTATATTTAATGGATCTTGGTCAGAAAACTTGTTGTGTGTACTGATCTATATACATTACTCTGACTTGTTCTAGTATTGTGCTTGTGCACCTCACAATGTCTTGATGTCTTTGGATCCATGTATTAAAAGTAGTACATGATATACAGTGATACAACTGTGAGAATTTTGTTTTTTATAAATAGCTCTCTGCATGGATGGTCAGATCTTAAATTTGAAATTATCCTTATACACTTTTTTGCAATGTTAACACTATTCATATGCACTCTTGCAGCACCACCCCGGAGTTCTATACCATACAGCAAATGAGGATATATTACACCATAATAAATTGTGTGTAATATACTTAGGTTTTTTAAACCAGAAAAATATCTTAATAGATATCATCCTTTACTGGTGTTATTACAGATTTTATCAATATGTCTGTCCCATGTTAGATGTTTATCAAATATTATGCCCAGAAAAGAGGTCTGATCGCTTTCAACAATATGCTTATTACCTACTTTGGTTATTAACTGTTCACCTTGTCTATGTGAAAGGGTAAAATTTAATATTTTAGTCTTATTTATATTACATCCTAACTTGTTGGAATTGAAATAGCTCAGCAGCTGGGCTGTGTCCACTTTTATTTTTATAGCAAGATCATCTATTGATGTATGCCAACATAACAGCGTTGTCATCAGCATAAGACAACAATTTTGAGTTCACGATACTAGGAATATCATTAATATATAATATAAAAAGTAAAGGCCCAAGTACTGTACCTTGCAGGACTCCATATTGCACCATTCCCTTCTTTGACTTACACATGCATTTACAATTACCATTATAACTTGGAATTTCTGTATACTGCCCTCGATCTGTTAAATAGGATGAAATTATAGATGAGTTGTATTTATTACACATCAGCTTCACTTAAGTACCTAATTTGAGGACATGTTTCACGAACCATCATTCGCATCGTCGGCTCTTATGCGACTAAAGCTTGACGATTTTACAATAATTTGTTACTTGGGTTTTATCTCCTTTTTTGAATATAGGGCGCACTATGATTGTTTTCAAACAGTTTGGAAACTCCCCATTTGCTATAGAGTAATTTATCAAATGTACCAATGGCCTTGCTATTTCTTGTTTACATTGTTTTAGACATTTAGGTGTTATACCATCCCAACCACTAGATTGTTTGTTATCGAATGTATTAATAATTTCTATTATTTCCTTTTCATAAGTTGGTTTTAAATATATACTATCTCTTACATTTTGTGCTTTATTGTTAATTGGCAAAACATTGGTTTGGGAGTTCTTGTTGCTATAACATTTAAAAAGTGTTCATTAAAAATACTGCATATAACATCTGGATTTTTCTCAATTTTTCCATTATTATTACAATATTTTCATGCTTCTTTGGTTTTAATTTTGCCTTATTTATGATATTCCAGGCACCCTTAGTAATATTATTGCAAGAATCCAATTGTTCTTTATATTGCAATGTTTGGATTTCAACTAAATATTTACGAAAATCCTCTTTCACTTTTTTGTATTTATTTGTATAATGTTCCCGTCCTGTTAATTTGTACCAATCAATATGCATCCTTAATTCTATTTCTCAAATGCAGTCCCTCAGCATATAGCATTACCTTTTTACTTATAGAAGCACTCTCCCTTTTTTTAATAATTGGACATCTTTCATTGAAATGTATGTTAAAAGTATCAAAAATTTTCCCTCTTTAAGTTAACTCCTTCCACTGAGTACATCGTCTGCCATGTGTGTAAATGTGTAGTGTTTAACGCCCGCTTTTACTACATACAGCACCTCAGGCGGTGACACTGATGATACATGAGATGAAGATGGAGCACCGATAGAATGAGATAGCGGGGGAAACTGGAGGTCCCGGAGAAAACCTGCCCCAGTGCCGTGATGTCCACCACAAATCTCACTTTGCGGTCGCCTGGGATCAAACCCGGGCCGCCTTCGTGAGAGCCAAGTAATCTAACCACTGAGCCACAGAGTGGCCTATCGTCTGCCATGTTTCATGTTCTAATGCATGTTTGAGTTTAGTAACATTTTGATCGTTTGTATTGCGGTAGCTAACAAACCTATTTTTTTCAATTGTATTGGCAGTGATATTATCTATTTGAATAATTTGTGCATAACAATCTGATAGATGATAGTCACCAACTTCTGGTGAGTACCCAGTTTTAATGTTGGTAAATATATGATCAATAATAAGTAGAACAGTGAGATATAACCCTAGTTGGAGTGCTTATCACATCTTTTAGATCATATGTTTTTAAGGAGTCCATTAATTGTACATAATCCCTATTTTCATTGGCTGAGTTAATACTCAAATTTACATTGGACTTCAGTACACTATTTAGTACACCATCAAAGGATTCAATAAAATGTGTCACTGAAGTGCCTGGAGATCTGTATACTCCTAGAATTACATAGGTACATTCATCACAACATATCTTAATTAGCAGCCAATTCCATAACCATCTCAATGCTCATATTACAAATCTTAGGCATTTTCTTGTATATGACCCCATTTTTGGTATATATAGCAACACCCCCCACCCTTGTGATTTGTTCTGCAGAATCTGCTTGCTAGATTATAGTTCTGAATTTTGTACATATTTGCATTATTTTCCACTAGACTATGTTCAGTTAGAATTGCTACATGCGGATTAACTTCATTCAATACTAACTCTACACTGTGTACTTACTGATGTGTTGTGCATTTTGATGCAATAATTTAATTCCCTCATTTGCATGTAGTGGCACACTAGGGTGTGGTATCACAAAGGGGCAATTTATACTACTAGATATTCTGTTATTGTTTCACCTGCTTTTAATCTACTGCTGTAATTTGAATCTAGTTTTTTTATTTAATATGTTGTATCACCCTGATATTCTGTTATTGTTTCACCTGCTTTTAATCTACTGCTGTAATTTGAATCTAGTTTTTTTATTTAATATGTTGTATCACCCTATTCATTAGTCAACCAAATTTCTCAGTTCCCCTTCTGTTTAAATGCAGGCCATCCCACCCAATATACTCCCCGATCCATACATTACCATCTACAAATATGCAGTTATTTTTTTTGGCATACCCAGTCTAATGTAGAGTTCACAGCATCCACATATCGTAAGTCCTGGTCTCTTCTGCATAACACTCCACTAACACACACTTTTGCCTTGGGATATAAATCCTTTGTCACTGTCACGATGTGGTTGTGTTGTTAGGCTAGATGTATAATATGCGCAATATTCTACAAGCAGACTATAAATGCAGAGAAGTACCCAAATGGCATTTTGACCCTATTTTTTTATTAATTGACAGAAGAATAGAAATCATATGGGTAGTTTCATTAAGATTGCGCTACTGCCCATGCAGCAAAGGAGTTCATGAATAAAATTATGGAAGGGTTTGAAGATAGTGATTAGTGCTGGTGTATGGCCCTCTTGCTTCCCCAATCTAACACTGTCTGATTTTTATTTGTGGGGTAACAGAAAATCCTAATACATTGTAAGAACTAAAACAAAATGTTAGAAATGAAATTGGAAACATTACAGTGACTAAACTTAATCATGCGAATCAGAATGTGTTCTCCCGATATAATGCTTGTTTAGCTAAAATGTAAGTGTTATACATGCTTTATACACAGATTTATGTAGGAGCATAGCCTACTGTGGCACACCCAGTCGTGCACAGGTGAAAAAGCTGTGCACCCATTAGGTGTTAAGTGAGGAACACTATAACTGCAGTGACAATACTGTGACTTTTTGCACACACAAGCTTGAGCAAGGTTTAAATATATTTTATAGAAGAATGAAATGCAAGCTGCATCGATGTCAAAACATCAAGCTTCATGTCAAATTATAACACATTGTTTACTTATCTAGAGATGTTTAATTCTGAATTCTCCTACATTCCATGGCTTATCACCAGTAGCATATTCCGGATACTCTGAGTTCCTGGTATTTTTCTGAGTAATCTGTTCTTTCCAATATTTAATTCATTTATTTCTCTACCTCTGTTTTGCAGGAGCCATTTTTGTGAAGGAGATACAAGTTCCAGTACTGTGAAGGTTGGTGTTTCTTCAACAAGTCCAAAACAAGGTGGGAAAAGAGAAGAAGGATGGAAAGAAGTTGTCAGAAAGTAAGTGTTTTAAATTATTAGTGATGGTGATGGTCATCATCAAAGATAAGAAAATTTAAATTCATGTAGGTGCTGGGTTTCTGCGTGAAATTCAATGATTAAAAGATCCCATACATATGTTTTAATTTTTCATATTAAAGGGTGCTAGGAATGCATATTTATTAAATATCAGCCGTGAAAACCCAGCAGTTGTTGCAAGTTCTTGTACTTAAAAAAAATCTTATTTTATTACACCATATAATAATTAGTCTTATAATATTTACAAAAAGCTATAGTAAGTGTTTATTTTGAAAGTCTTTGGAATTTACAAAACTAAATATTGAATAAGCTTTAATGAGTAATCTTCAATGTTATTAAGAAAAGGTGCTACCTTTTTTGTGATTTACATCCTTTAAGCCATATTGGACAATGAATGGAATTGGTGAAATGATGCTTAAATGGGCCTAGGGTCCATGGAGCTTAGAGTTACCAGACATTCATTTTTACGATAAGGGAAAACCTCGGAAAAAACCTTATCCAGGTAACTCACCCTAACCGAGATTCGAACTCAACACCTCTTGAACGTGAGGCAGACATGCTACAATCTGCGCTACCGAGGCAGGCAAAAGGCGGTACTGTTGGTAAAGCGAGACTGTCAGGGTGATTGTTGTATGGTTAAACACTTCCAGATCTCAATGTCATAGCAACATCTCAGTATCTTAGCAGTGCAGTTTTTAGCCTTGTAAATCTGATTTTTTCTTTCCTTTTTACTATCCAGGAGTCAAAACTGCCCCTCTAAATACAGGGAGGACAGCTCAAAACATGAATTTGGCAAACAAGAATTTAAAGCAATTGTTAACTTAAATTAATAATGTTTACAATTGTTGCCATTGTCAGGCAAAGCAGAATACAAGTCAAGAGGTTGATATAAACTTTTAACCCATACTTGTTTAGGTAATAGCCACCATTAGCCTAGATCAAATCCAGTTAATATATGTGCAAATATTGTGACTTTGTGGGTTTGTAAGATTAAAATTCAAGTTGCAGAATTACGTAACACACACGTTTGCTGTCCGTCTGCCGCAGGTCCACACTGCGTCTCACTCACTCGGCTCCTTGCCGAAAACTGAAACTTTCTAGTCCAGTCCATCCTATTTATACAATCATTTGCTGTATCACAAAGGTTGGCGAAACTTTCTAAAGCTTCACGCCCTTTCAAGGCGGCAGGTGAAAGGAAAAGAACAGTCCAGTAACTTCCCTGGTTTCTTCTCTCCCCACCCCGTCTCTCCTCCGCAAGTGATTAGCGCTGTGCACACGCACTTGGCAGTGTGTGGGTGTGGCTTAATGCTCTCTTTCTGTTTAACTCTCCGCTTCTCTCTATCTCTACAGCACTATCGTAGCGGGCTAGACGATCCAGGTGTACTACCAACATCTTTCCTCGAGGCACCTTCTGGATGCGGTAGACCACGTCGTTAATCCTCTTTACAACCCTGTACGGTCCTTGCCACGGTTGTTGAAGCTTTGGGCAACGTCCCTTGGTCCAGGTAGGGCGGACAACCAGACCAGGTCACCTTGCTGGAACCCTTGGCTGTTGGCTTGCCTGTCGTATTGGGTCTTCATGCGGTCGCTCGCCTTCTGGATGTTCTAACGGCCATCTCGTGCATGTCGTGGAGATGGTCAACCAAGCTCTCCACATACTCGGTTGCTGGCTGTTTTGCTTCCGGGGGACTCCCAAAAGCCAGGTCACAAGGGAGGCGTAACTCTCGGCCGAACATTAAGCTGGCTGGCGTCATCCCAGTGGTGTCATTTGTTTACGTTCAGTAAGTCAGCAGGAACAGTGGCACCTTGACGTTCCAGTCTTGCTGATGGCTGGCCACGACCTTCCTCAGGTGCTCTTCTAAGGTCTTGATGTATCTCTCCACCATGCCATCCGACTGTGGATGTAGGGGGTTTGTGCGGGTCTTGTTCACCCCAAGTCTTTCCAGTGCCTCCTTCATGAGGTTAGACTCAAAATTGGTGCCCTGGCCGCTGTGCAGCTCTAGTGGCAGCCTAAACTGGCAGAACAGTTGCTGCACGAGACAGTCTGTAATTGTCTTCGCCTCCTGGTTCGGGATGATATACACCTTCGGCCACTTGGTGAAGTAGTCCACGGCTGCCATCAGGTACTTATTCTCTCGGTCGGACACTGGGATCAGTCCAGCTATGTCGACAGTGATGCGTTTGAATGGCGCTCCACTGCTGCATGCGACCCCGGCTCCTAGTCTGGGGGCTGCGACTCGCCGTGCACAAGTGACATTGACAGCACCATCTCTCAGCATCTGCTCAGAGCCTCAGGCAGTAGTAGCGCTGTCGGAGTGGTCGATCGTCTGGTTTGCTCCCAGATGTCCTCCTGAAGCACCGGCGTGCACTTCCTCCAAGACTTGTTGGACCTTATTTCAGGGAAGTACCAACTGCTCTCTCTGCATCTTCCCATTGGGTGATTTGCATACCCAGAACAGCACACCCTCTCTGATCTTCAGTGACTCCCATTGGGTCCAGTACGGCTTGTATGTAGCGCTTCTTGGTGTGATGTTCTCCCAGTTCGGTCTTATTCCTGCCTCCACATCTCTCAAGAGTGGCCCCAAGTCGGCGTATGCCAGCTGTTGCCTCAGGCCTGCACTATCCCAGCCATCCATAGGCACTGCCGTGACCACTCTGACAGCTGCGGCACGCTCCTTCTTTTCCACTCTTGTGTACTGGCCACACTCTTCTGGGCAGGGTCTTTGGAACATGGTGTCTGCATTGCCATGGCTCTTCCCTCTATGATGTTCAGAGGTGAAGTCGTACTCCTGCAACCTCTGGACCCAATGGGCTGTCTGGCCTTCCAGGTTCCTAAAGCTAAGTAGCCAGGTTACGGTGGAATGGTCAATCCTCAGGTGGAATGGCTGAACGTACAGGTACTTGTGGAAGTGTTCCAAGGTCTTTACTACCTCCAGTAACTCTTGCTGGGTAGTGTATTGCTGTAGTAGGCTATCACTCAATCGTGGCTGTCCTGGACTTGGATAGGACACCTCCAATGCAATGGTCGCTGGCGTCTGTGTCCACAATGAAAGCATGACCTGGTTGTGGAACTCCCAAAATTGGAGCCCTGCAAAGTGTCTTCTTCACCTGCTGGAAAGTGCATTCGCTGTCCTCCGTCCACACATACGGTCAGTGTTCTTCTGTCAGGCGTGTGAGGGATTTGGGGATGTTCAAGAAGCCCTTTATGAAGCTGTGATAGTAACTGCACAGCCCCAGGAAAGTGCGCAACTCTCACTTATCCTTTGTTCGAGGCCAATCTCTCACAGCCTGTGTCTTCTGTGGGTCTGTGACCACTCCGGTTGGTGAGACTATGTGGCCCAAGTAGTTGACTTCTTTGCGGAAGAGCTGGCACTTCTTCGCGTTCAGCTTCAAGTTGGTCACGAAATCGTGATGCTGATCAATTGATAAGAAAAGTTTCATCATTTCTTATAAGATAGGTAAGTGAAGTTTTAAGTTACAAATTATTATATTTGTATATATTTGTTTGCTTCACTGTTAATATTTTATGTATTTACCAGTTAATATATCTTTCCATTTTCCTTTGTGTAGTGGCAGATCTTTCACAAATACAGATAATATCTTCACAGTGCAGTATTGTCCCTCTACACATGACATTGACTTTATTTCTTTTCAAAAGAAAAAAGGGGGGGAACCCATTTCTAGTGGTAAAAAAAATGGAAGCTTGTTTACTTAAAAGTATGGTAAATGAGGTACTGTTGACATTTAACACTTAATCATTGGTGGTTCATTGTCCCCACCCCCCTAAAAATGCAGCACCCTCTTTGAATTTGTTTTTCACATGCATGGCACTTGTTTTTGTTAATTATGTAGTAATTAATAGTAATATAGCAGTTAATTTCACCAGTAATTCTCTGGAATGCTCCATTAACTTATGAAACACTCACCACTTTTCAATAGATTAGCTTCAGGTTACCCTCACTGACAGTGTGTTTTTGTTCGTAATCATGATAACTTCCAGAGTTTCAGTAATTGGTTACTGTTTCCAAATAAGAGAATGTGATATATCACAATTACGTCATTAAATGTATTCCATTCATTTTTAAAGGAATAACATAAAAGAATAATTAGATCTGTTCATAAATAAACTACGATACTTGGTAACGAACTTCACATATCTGGTTTAATATCTGTCAGATGATTTCAACAAATTTTAAATCAGTTAACTGAAGTTGTTTACCAAGTGCCATAGTTTATTTATAATATTTAGATTATTTCACTGTAGCTACAAAATTAGGTGTTTAGTTATCCAAAGCCGAGTGTTGTCCTTGGAGTTTGCTCTTGCCTTTACTTTTAGCCTATTTCTTTCTTCTGGGAAGAGTTACAAGAACATTTTTCTGTATTAGCAGGACATGATGCTCATTGTATTTGGTAAAAGAAACTGATGGTTGCTGTCTTTAATTTAAAAAAAAAAAAAAAGTAAAGAAAAAGAAGAACCTAACAGTATCAAAACTCTAAAGCATGTCTTGTAGTACAAACATTAAAAGCAAATAGGTGCCTTATAAAGGAATACTTTTTATTTTTTTATTTTCATGTATTCCTGCTTCCTACCGTGTTTAAAAATATATTTAAAATAATGCAACTGTCTCTATTCTCTCTTCTGTGTATCTAGTGGCACATATGATATATATGAATGTATTATTTTAAATGTAGGGTATGCATCAGCAACACTTACTTTACTTCTGACTGTTATTTCTCAGTAGAAAATGTAAAAGAAAAGCTTCAATAGCTTGTTGCTTATGCCTATGTTATTACAGCTAACCATTGCACATATTGAAATGTTGCTGGACATGGGTAATGTTTCTTCATATAAGAGGTTAGGGTGCAGTGTCTCTGAAATGTATACCATACTTAATTTCCAGTTTAGGTTAGTATATCTTATCTGTTTTATTTCAGGCTGTTGATATCAAAGACAATTTAAAGACTTCATGGACAGCCATTTTACACAGATAGACTTCACTTAAAATATTCTATCAACATTTAAACCTGCACTTTGCTGTTTCAAACTCTATTGAGCTGTAAATATGAAAAACCTTAATCCATGTAAGCAAACTTACTGTAATGTTGCTCAGTATGTTTACATATCATATCATAGAAATTTGAAAGTACTAAACACTAGTCCTTGTAGTAGACAAGCTCAGGCCAAAGCTGTTGCTATGATGAAGTGCACTTTATCTAGTAGTAGCTTGCATTTCTGACTTTGGAAATTGGAATGATCAATTTCATATATTTGTCCCTCATTCACTATGAAAATTTTGACAAAGATCTAGATTATTTTAATTGTTAATCCTCTCCTTTAACCTTTATAATTGCAAGTTTATATTGCCCTGGTTATTCCTAACAGCAGATCAAAAATACCCAATATTCATGGAAAAAGATGTGGAACATAGGCAATATATCTGGCTTCCTTAATTTTCCCCAATTGATTTCCAAGTTCTGTAACTGCTGCATATCCTTTACGTACCTTTAGCAGTGAAACAAATCATTGGTCAAAATGATTGAGTCATTTATTCGGTAATTATAGTAGCTGAAATTTCAAATCTTTATAACTTCTCTTTGGCCCATACTTAATCACATAAAACCAACATAATTTTTATGACAGAAACCATAACCATATACAACAAAGTAGATCTGGAGATGGGGCATATGATAATTCAACACTTCCATAGGCCACCAAGTCAGCCTCTTTCAAAAAGACACAGTCTATGACCATTGAGAAAAATAAACTTCAGTTTTAGTTAATTGATGGAAATTGTTTCTTCACACTAGCCATACATAGGCTAAGATTTTTTTGACAGAGTCAACATGAAAAATTCAATGCCATGGCCGGGATTTGAACCACGGATCTCCTGGTTTCTGTCTAGTCGCTCTAACCCATTGAGCTACCACGGCCAAATCTTGAATGCAAGAGCCCCTAGTGGTCTACCGGGGAAATATGAGTCAAATGGAGAATTTAATGTCATTACGGCAAGTTGGCCATGGTAGCTCAATGGGTTAGAGTGACTGGATGGAAACCAGGAGATCCGTGGTTTAAATTCCGGCCATGGCATTGAATTTTTCATGTTGACTCTATCAAAAAAACTTAAGTTGTTATAAAATAAGTACTCATTGATTTTTAATGTTACTAATTTTCTCTCTTTATACAATTATTTAGTATGCTCTGCTAATGAACTTGATTTCAGCATAGTACAATGAAAATAAAGCAAAACTTCCTTATATAATGGTTATTAAAATTCAATATGTTAAATGTAAACCTAGGATGAACAAAAATTTATTACTCAAAAACTAATGGAGATATTGCACTGCAGTTTTTTATTTTTATCCTGAAAATGTGTTATTTTGTGATTGGATCTGTGCAAGTAATGTTTAGTATTTGCCAATAACTCTTACCTTTGGAGAGTGAACCACAGTGTCAGTTAAGATGTGGACTCCATGGATGAAAGTATTGTGCATGCTTGCCCTTGCCAAAAGTGACGTCCATGACACTGGTGCAAGCATTGGCTGCAACCTGTTCCTAGTGTTTGTGGCACGGTGAAGACAGCTATATGCTTTCCAATTCAAGTAAGGATACAAATAACACATGTTGCTAAGTCCACAAAAATCAATCAGGGGCAGAAGTAAAGAGTTAGTTTGCCTCATGCCACACTTCACACTGCCCTGCCTTAAAGGCTTATGGCTGTGAAGCCTAAGAATAAACCACTAGCAATGTCAGCCAGAATTTAAATAAGATATTCCTGGATGGAATCTGTTTCTCGGGTGATGCAACACTTGTTTCAGGAAAGCTGCACGCAGATCTGGGGAACAAAGCACCATCCACAACCAAAAGTTAATGTATGATACAGACCAATGAAGGGCAAGCTTCTTCACAGTGGTAGTTCAGATTAAACTTTGCCTGAGACATGCCTGGGCACCCAAAATGTCAAATATTAACTCAGTTTATTATTTTTTCTGTGGATTTTTGTAAAACCTCAAGTGTACGAAATACCAGAGATGGCCTATCTGATTTCTGCTGCTGCATTTGTGCAGCTGTTGAGAGCATAATAAGGAAAATGCTGTCAAACACATGGCAAGAAACTGAATACAGATTGTGAATATTGATGTAATCTAAGCAATACATACAGGAACACCACAAAAATCGGCAAATAAATATTTTCATTAGTTTTCAAGTAATGAATTGTTGTTTTATTGTAGGTTTAAGTCACACACACTGTACTTGGCTTGGTATTGCATGCATATCATAGCATTATAAGCAGATTCAAATCTCTTTTGCTTTGCTACATCTTCTGTTTTCTTAGTCGCTAAATTGTGACCATCTATATATGTATAATATTGTTTGGAATTAAATATTGGCAGCATTTGTCTTATTTTACATGCATTTCCTGTGGAGTAACAACTATTTTCTGCTCCTTGGCAATCTCAACGGAAAGTCAAAGCCTGCTTTGCAAGTATGTTCTTTTATATTGCCAAGTGTTGTCTCTATTACATAGTCATTGTAAATTCTTTTTAGTATTTTATTACATGAAATTGTAAGGTGTTTTATGGCCTGTATCCATCAGAAAGAATAGGATGTTTCAACGATGAAAAAATAATTGGGATAAGTGTCTTTTTTTTTTAGATTAACACACACACACACACACACACACACACACACACACACACACACACACACACACACACACACACACACACAGTTACTCTGTAATATTAGTATAGATTTGGAGAATGGGATGGTCATATGATGTAGCTGTAAGTGAAATGTAAGAAACTTATACCTGTAAATATATTATCTTAAAGAATATTCAGCTTACAATTATGAAGTTCATATTAGACTCTCCTAGCCTTTAATTCTTTTGCTGTATAATTCTGTTGATCCCTCATATTTTGTCATGAAGTTTATGAGCACAAAGACTAGTAATGAATCCAAAAAAGCAACAAAATAATGTTCTTATATTTGTGCATGCTCAGTAAATTCTAGTTTTCTAAACTGTTATATTTCCTTAAGGCTTCTCTACATAACAGTTCCTTCGGAAATAGGTAGTAGCTAGTAGGTAGTTCAAATCTCATTTTTACGGTATTTCATTCTTGAAGAAGGGCTTATATATACACCTTCAACACCTAGCTCCTTCCCTCCCCCCATTTTTACTCTCTTTAGTAAAATTACTTGCTCTAGTTACAGTAATAAAATCACATATTCAAAATACATTCAGTTTATATATTACCACCACCGCCGCCGCCGCCACTGCCACGACCATGACCACGACCACTTTTAATGAGCTTGCACAATGGGATGCTACTCCTAATTCAATTCTTATTTGGTTTTCAATTAGTTATTAGAATTTAGTACCTTGCCACATCTTACTAAGTAATCCATGTGTTATCAGTCCTGTGTCTGTTTGGTGCACACTCTGTCTTCCTTTCTGTCCTAAGTAATATCATTTCCTTATGTGAAACATTAGATGGCAGCAGTAACTTGATGCTCAGGTTGTACAGTAGGAACATCATTCTATCACGTTTTGGTGCTCTTGTAGCTAGGTTTAAAGGCAATGCTTCTTTAATTTCAATCTTTTGCATGTTTACTTTGTCCATAATTAATTTAGTACAGTAGAACCTCGTTTACCCAGATCAACTGGGACCAGGGCCAATCTGAGTTATCCAAAGAATGAAAGAAAAAGATAAAAATACACATAGATCGCCGAGATATTTTTAACTGCTTCAGGATGGCCATTTAAACCCTGCACGGGCCAAAAACAGATACCCAATAAACAGCACAACATTTAAATTGTTAAATGTTGTAAAAATGCTTAATAAATACACATTCATACATAGTTATTTTAGCAAAACAAAAGCTAGTTTAAAGCATTAAAGGAAGTATACAACTACCATATAATTAAAGTAGAGACAATATTCACTATTCGTTGAAATTTCACTATTTTGTTTCACTGTAGCAAAAGCCATTCTATATGTGGAACACATCTACTTTGAAATTCATTTTGTTTTGCATGCTTACAAACAATAGCTGTGTAAGCAAATTTTCCATTTCAAGGTTCAAGGGTCCAGTTTATGCTAACACATGATAATCTTTGTATATTCCTATGAATAAGGATTATGATACAGTGAAGCACAAAATTAATATAATTTTCAGTCGTACTAGTACTCAATGCTCCATATATCACTAGTGTTAACTTAGAACATGTTTCATTAGGACCTTCCTAACGAGTTTGACTCAAAATTATATTATCATCATATATGTTGTCACACAGGCTGGAAAGAAACCTCTCCATTAGCATCTGCATCTACCACTTAGAATATTTCACAACTGAAGTTAGGCTGCAGACCGTTTGGCTCTCACAAGGCAGCCTGGGTTCGATCCCAGGCAACCACAAACACATCGCTGGGGTGGGTTTTCTCCAGAATTTCCAGTTTCCCCTGCCGTCTCATCTTCATCTCGTGTATCAGTGTAACCACTGTGGTGCCGCGTGTAGTAAACACTTAACATCCACACACAACCAAAGTTTATAGCCTTAGACTTATACAGCTGGTTTCATTTGGACTCTCTTGGAGGTCAGTGATTTCTTTTAGCTATTGGGAATTAATTGAATAAATTTGAAGTTGTTAAATTTCAGTGTTGAGCATGGCTTATCCTGGCAAGGGAATTCAAGTAATATACCTACTGACAATAGCAAGTCATTTACTACGCTGAACATTTTTTTTTCCTCCTCTTCAAAACTGGTTTGGGTTAATGAGGTTTTACTGTATATAAGTAACTTGACATAATCATTCTCATAAATTATTTAATTGTTGCTGCCAGTTCAAATGTTAGATTTCTCTGACCGTGAGAGATTCTAAACTGGCAGTACATATAAAATATTTAATATGTTAATAATTCATCATAATCATGAAATTTTCATTCACTATTTTCTTACCATTTTTATTCAGTTTTTGTATGATGAAAAGTGGACGTGACTTTTTAAATTGAAACAGTACTGATTTGCACATCCCACCTTTCCATATCATCAGCCCGGGGTATTTGTTACTAAAGTTTAAATTTGTTTTTCGTTACAGCTTTAAATGAATTTATGCCTGTTCAAGTTAACAGGTAACTGTCAATTCTTCTCATTTTCTGTTCTGCAGAGTTGGACATTATGTTGCCATAAGCAGCCTTTTTTCAAATAATCTTTTGCCATACCTTTTGGAACAAGCTCAAAACCAATAATTTTGAAAGAATTTAAACCCATGGCAGAATGCACTAAATATTTAGCTGAAAATCCCAGGGAGTCATACTGATCATCCCCTCCAAACAAATAAGTTGACTCTTTCTACTTGTACAAAATTCTACTCATTTAATTTGAGAAATTTTTCTGTGTTTTGGAGAATCATAAAAATAGTTAATATTTTTGTTTTTACTGTACTTATTATAAGCATATGCAGTAAAGACAATATTACATTATTTGTGTAAAACTAAAGATGGTTCAGTAACACATTACTCTCAAACGTAAAACACCAGCAAGCACAAAAGTTTTACATAAGAGAAATACACAATCTATATAAATTTTGGTGTGCTTTACCTTGGAAATAGGTGATTGTTGTTATTGTTATTATTTATTTATTTATTATTATTATTATTATTATTATTATTATTATTATTATTATTATTTATTACTGTTTTCTTCTTATTCTTCCCCTCTCTATGAAGTTTATTAAATTTTTTAGTTTTTTAGCTTCCATTTTCTTAATGTGAGTTATATGAAGTCACATATGAATGTGCTTTCACACAGATTTAGATGCGCACATTGTAGATGAGATGTGACCTTCAATCAGTGAACAGATGCTCTGTACCACTATCCCATCACAATCTGAGATATCATACCATTCACCAGGAGTACTCCATTTCTGTTTGGAATCAAAACTGCTCTTATAATGCCCCACACATTTGTTGATAATGCCAACAATTTCTAGAAAAATGAAGCAAACCTTGTCACAAGGAGATAGAAAGGAAAATACCAATGAAAGCATGTGCTCCTCGTGCTTGTTGTACAACATGTTTGACTTAAATGCATGCACTTAACATACATCAGTGCATTTTGCAACAGATTGTTGCTTCTATTTGGTGCTTATGCTTACTAAAGAATTTAACAAGAAAAAGAAGAGGGCCAAAAGTATGGAGTGGCCACGATGACAGTGAAGATGACCAGTCATGTCCATCTCATCCTTCCCACCTTAACACCATCATTTAGTGTAATGCACAAATTCACACAAAATGAACTTGGTGATCTAGTCAGAGACTTGGCGCTTCTAAAACACATCTGGACTATTATCTTGTTTAATGCAGCCAATGCCAATTATCAGTTGTAAGGTTTTTTTGATCAACAAATGTAATGGGTAGGGCCCAGAATGTATGAAGTATTCTCTAGAAAAACTTCAAAATATGCTAATAAATATGCACCTGAAATACACTTTATGCAAATATGCTTTTAAAAACTTAAAAATATGCCAATCATATGCACCAAAAGTATACTTTGTAATATTTTTCACTTTAAACAAAGGGAGATAAAATTGAACTTACATTTATTGTTGAGAAGTAGAAGCTTCTGGTTCACTGCCCAAAGGAAGCAACAAATTGCAGTTCTCAACAGTCATATGATGTGTATTTTCAAATATGAAAGAACTGCTGTTATCTCTGAAGATGAATTAATATCTTGAGAAACTCCTCCCAATACCACAGAATGATGTCTACTGGCACATATTTAAATAATTGGTTTAAAGTAAAATGCTATCTATTTAAGTTAATTCTAGTGTTTCTATTTATAATGTCTCTAATGTTATATGTGTGTTCATATCCAGAATTTTTTTATGCTTCTTGAAATAGTTTGAGTACTTCATTTAAAGCTAGTGTATTGTTTCTATAGAGGTAATAGCTTTAGCTTCAAAAAGTGTGCAGATAGAGAAACAGTATCAGCTTCCAATTCACTGTTAGACAAATTTTGAGCTGTAAGAATAGATACATCACTAAGGTCTTAGGAGTTAACTTTCTCTTTTACTGACTGTAGATACTTTGCATACTAGGGCACATCAAACCATGCTCTCTCAATGTGCATCCTTATTTTTAATCATGTAACTGGCTCCCTCAATGATGAATAAACATACTGTATCATTTAATTTAATTTGGCCATAGTCATTTAAAAGAAACAATTGCAGATTGAGTTGTTACATTGTTTGTAACCTTCAAATTTATCATGCTAAGAAGATACGGCACCATTGGTCCCTATTTGTTAAAGACACCATCTATTAAATTTGCAATAAATCTGCCTTCAAAATTTGTTTCATGTATCGAGAGCCAAATAAACTCATTATTCAATTTTTCTCCCTTTCTTGATACATTGTTTTACAAATTGGAGGTATACATTGTTTTGTAATGTATGTTTGTAAGGTACAGTCCAGTGCACGGAAATGTTCTGATAGTGTTGGTATATTTTGGTGTGTTACTTTATATAATGTTGGCATAACCGTTTCACCATTCGTCTTCTACACCAGTCCTAGCACTGCCAATCTCTTATTGGTTTATATCAAAGTCCAATAACACAAGTAATGACCAATGAACAAGACATGTAGCTGTGGTGTGTAGTGCAAGGGGAGGGTTATGGAGGAATTTAACCTTAGTGGGACGATTGTCAACATCACCTCTTGTCCACCTCGGTAGCGCAGATGGTAGTGTGTCTACCTGATATTCAAGAGGTCCCGAGTTTGAATCTCGGTCAGGATGAGTTACCTGGATAAGGTTTTTTCCGGGGTTTTCCCTTATCCTTAAAGATGAATGTCTGGTAGCTGTTGGACATATTTGAGCATCATTTCACCCACTTCATCATCCGATATGACCAACATTAGAGAATGTAAAATAACAAAAATGACCTCCAGGTTGTGTCCGTCGCTCATTGGTTTGATGTCATAACTCTGGGACTCAATTTCGAGAACTGGGGAGAAGGACAAGGGGTGGTTTACATGAAACAGCTTTGTTGTACTATACATTCCATTTGAATTGAGCAAACTATATGGATAACAAGTCAAAAGTAATTGCTGCAAGGGCTGGGGAACTATCTGGAGTATCTCCATGAATTGCTTCAAACTGGTGGAAGAAATACTAAAGAGCAGGGATACTGGACATACAAACCAGGCTAGTGCCCCATTTTACAGGTAGTGGAGGGCATTGGGTATCCACACCATGAAAACATGCTTTTGTATGCTCAATATATTTTTGATAGATAGAGCTTAAGTTACAGCTTTAAATTATTTTGTAATGAAATGAAATGACTCAAAATAAATATGTGCAATGTGGAGTTCAATTTGATACACATAATAAAACAGATAAATCTGTCCTAACCCTCTTCCCTTCCCAAGAAAACTGCATAAACCTGAGAAGGTTCATTATTCGAAAAGGATGAGCAATCTGATCCTGTCCTCAATAACCACAGATAAAGTAAGTAAAGTCCGATGAGACGCATTCTGAATTATGTTTCATTGTAGCTTAAACTGTCTGGGCTTCTGGTTCACCTCTGCCATTGTGAAACAAAGGGCAGGCGTATGCCTTCCTATCACCCCTACCAACCTAAACAGCTGTTCCGCATATCAGAAAGTTTCTGTGTACTGGACTGTACTTGATTTGTGACATTTATGATGAGTTTCTCAAAGTTTCCAAAATGGTATATGAGATGCTAAAAATTCTTCACATAAACCGGAAGAAAATTGATATTGTTTGTTTTCTAAACATTTCCCCAATTGCTTTTGCTTAGACTCAACTCTTTTTTTTTTTTGCCTTTTTGCTAATAATTGCTTATGTTTTGCTGAGTTTATATGTTGGGCAAGTTGAGAGTGCTTGCCTTTTACCATGTTTTTTTTCTCATTGTGTTGTCTGTAGAAATATTATCACTAGCAAATTCAATTTGGAGAATCAGCCTAGATGATTCGCAAGCTTTTACATTCAGCATTCGGCTATTTTAATGCAGTAGAACCTTGTTTACATGGATCAACTGGGAACCAGGGTCAATCTTAGTTCACGAAAATTTGGGTTATCCAGAGAATGATGAAAAAACAATAAAAAAAGTGTACAGGTCACCGAAATATTTTTAATGGAGTCTATAAATTACTATGTGTACACAATATAGCAAACTAGTTGATAGTATAAAAAGGGGGGGTGGGTAGTGAGCTGCTGCTGTCTCAATTTAGTGTATCGCTTGTAATGAGCAGTGCAATCTCGCATCCACTTTAACATTAGAACTTTATTTGGCCATGTTTTGGCTTGACACTCAAAATAAACCATCAGTCTCTATGTTTGCTATTGCTTGTGCATGGGTCATAACCACAGCTGGTCCATCAACATCAGAACAGCCATTGATATTCCTTTCTTGGAAGTCTTGAAAACAGCATTGTTGTAATAAGTTAAATTTAAAGGGACTCGATTAATGACACTAAACAACACTTAATAATAATTTAAGCCATTGATATTTTTAAAAAGTCTTTAAAATCTTCCACATTTTCTTTTTCTTCAATCTTGTTTTCTGGGAAACTGCATACACCCGGGTTTCATCAAAGTTCCTCTTCCAACCTGGCCCCAAACAGGTGGGGTGAGTGCAATGAATTTGCTCACTAGCAAGAGAATTCTAGTAATGTACCTGCTGAGAATAGCAATTTATTGTTTGTAAAACAAGTGTTCATTTGCTACTCTAAACAGCATAATTTTGTTTTTCAAAACTGGTCCAGGTTATCCAAACATGTGGGTTAAAGAGGTCCAGTTTAACGAGGTTTTAGTATACAGAACAGGTTATATGGAGCTGATACAGGCATCTGCACACTATCTCAAAATAACAGTTCAGAATTTCCTTTACAGGTTTGGAGTTATGTCTGTAACATAAAAAAGAACATTTTGTGACATAAAAACACTCAAATATAGAGATGTTTTTATCATAAAATCTCAAAATATGTATTTACATGCAACATTATAAACATTTAGGTTTTAATAATCTTATAAACTGATTCATGCATGTAACTTACCAGTATTGTAATTTTAACAAAGGAAAAACAATATGTAAATGCATATATGTGTGAGAAGTAGTTGATGCTCTATGAATGTTGAGGTTTAATGCAGGAAGTTAGAAATTTATCATAGATGCCTGTATAATTAGTTTGAATGCTATGTACCCCAAGCAAAGGGAAGTTACAAAATGACATAATTTAATCAGCAGTGGCTCACATGTACTGAAAAAGTGAGTCAGTTAATTATTGTTGCTATATTTTTGAGTTGGACAGTCATGCTGGCCACTTTAAAAAACTTGATTGTCTGGTTCAAATATGTTTCAATAAAATCCAATAAAGTCCTGTCAATTAAGATTGATGACATTTTTAAAAGCAGTGAGTAAGCAGAACAATACTTGAAAAATTACTCATTCTGAGTGCTGAAAAGATCAAGTAGGAAGATTCGTTGGCGCATATATAATTAAGATCCTTATAGACCAGGACATTGATGCTTTCAAAAATTTGCATTGTTTTTGCTCAATTGGAGAGCTGAGTGATCAGAAGCTGAAATGAGGTATGTCACTCATTTATATATCATTTTCCCTGAAGATTGTGGTGTGTTCAAAGTTTCATCAAGAAGTCTCTGTAATGGAACATCTGTACCAACAAAGATTGAGTGCTGCATGTAGTAAAGGTGGCAGATTTGTACTGGACTTTGCAGAAAGACTGACATCTTCATCTTATTTGGCAGGCAAAGAGAAAACGTGTTAAAGTAGAACTAAATTGACTGAAGCACAATATCTGTTTTCACATTTGTGATTAGGTTAAATTTAATGGATGGAACCATGTGATGACCTATACTCCTAAGCAATAGGAAGTTAATATTTGTATAAAACTTCCAGTATCTAAAAAGCTAGAGCCACTCTGGCAAAAATAATAAATGTATGTGGTATCAGCGCTTTGTAAATTATATAAATTAATTTAGATATTCTTGTAATTACCAAGCAATGGATAAACACCTTCCACATATCGAGATTCAACTTCCACATGTTCAAGTAAGCATTCACCATCCTGAATCTCAAAAATGAGATCCAATCTAGAAAGATGAATTCCAATATATGATCAGCAATATCAGATTCATTCCAAAACTACTGCCAAATGTTCAGCAAAAAAGTGTGTATTGGAGAGTCCTATGGTACTTCCTCAATGTACAGTGTGGCCAGAGTATATCCTGGAGAATGTTAATAAATAAACAACAACAGTTTTGATGGCAAATAGTAAATGCTTAACATTATTTTATGTAAAATTATGCTTATATGTGAGAATAAGAGAATTGTTTCTTAACCCCATTGAACATTTTGTTCTTACAAAAACAGAAGCTTGAGTCATTTATGCTATATCCTCTATTTCCTCCTTATTAGCTTTATCAATATAATTTTCCCTTTCGCATGCTTATTTCCTCTTAACATAAAATTCCAGCAACTTCTTCGAAACATCTTCTTGTCTTTTTTCATAATCTTATTGTTTCTCTTTTCCTCCATGTACACTAATCCATTAATCTCTAAAATATCTCTTAGACTACTCAGTCACTTCTTAGTTAAATATGATTCTCGATAAATTAAACATTGCTTTACTAGACTAACCTTCATTTTGGTTTAAAATCCAATGCCAGTATTTCAAAAGTTCCTCCATAGTCAAACCTTTTCTTGTAACTCTTCCGTTTTTAATTTGTACATCCTCTTTAATAGCTGAAATTGGTAAACCGAGATCTTCTAGTCCATTTAAACATTGACAATGAACCAGTAAAAATGGTCAAGAATACTAAATTATTAGGTGTTACACTAGACAGTACTTTAAACTTCTCTGAACATATTGATAAACTTGGCAATACCATCAGTAAAAATTTATTCATTCTGAAATATCTAACAAAATATATACCTACGCCCACAGCTAAAATTATCTATTACTCTTTAATCTACTCGTACCTCTCATATGGGATCGAAGTATGGGATAACACAACTAAGGTAAATTGTAACAAAATCTTTGTATTGCAGAAAAAAGCCGTCAGACACCTTGGGAATCCAAAACAACAACAACAAAAAAAAAAAAGCGACTCATCTAAAATTTAATAACAAATCTTGTCGTCCAGTACTTATAAAATTGAAACTTCTTACCCTTCCTAGCTTATACATATACCACACAATAATGCACCTTCGGAAATTTAACCTACACCTTGAAACCAACTCTGATAGACACAATCACAACACTAGACATAAAGACGACTTAGCGATTCCTACCCATACTCTGCACTTTTATGAGAAGACACCTAGTTTTATGGGCATAAAATTTTATAACATACTACCAGTCACTATCAAGAATTGTAAAGATAATAATTTTAAATCAATGCTGAAATGTTTCCTAATTGACAAAGCCTATTATAGTGTGGATGAGTTTATTAATACTAGTTAGAACTTTATTTTTATAAAGATTATTGTTATTATTATTATTACTATTATTATTATTATTATTATTATTATTATTATTATTATTATTATTATTATTATTATTATTATTATTATTATTATTATTGTTAGTGTGTATGTATTTATTAAAGCAAGTTAGTATTCTATTTATATCACACAACCTGTATAGCTGTGTTCTTAAACTGTATAAGTTCATATGACGTGGTTCTTTTGTGTATTTAACACTATACTGAACTGAAAATAAATAAATAAAAAGTTCTTTACAAAATGATCAGTATACCACATCCACAATTTCCCAAGAATTTTTTGTTCTCAAAATTTTAGTCTATAGAGAATTTGTTTTGGGCATTGTATTACGCATTCTTTCCAGCCATTTAACTTTCAGTTGTGGTATATTAATATGGCATCTTTTATAAGTGACATAGCTGCTTTTGCTTTTGCCAGTTGCAACTTTTTTTCTCTCCTTTTCTCATTTCCCCCTCCATCCATTTGTATACCTAAATAAATGTACTCATGTACCACCATATGTATCTTATTTCCTTTCATTCAGTTCTCATATTTACTCACCTTTCTTTTCTTACATATAAGATTTGTATCTTGATTTGTATCTTGACCCTATAGTGAACAATGTTTATCAATTCCCTGCAAATATCATCATGGGAATTTGGATAGTTGTTTATATGTAATTTGTGTAATTGATGTTCTTTGTTTTTACATTGTGAAGTTGTATGTTAACAAAATATTTAGATCATTCTAATCATAGGAGTAGGTATCTGAATTCCCCTTTCAGGTCCAAGAAGGTCTCAGTACCATTAAATGCTATCAGCAGAGTGATTGGACGAGGAGGCAGCAACATCAATGCAATCCGTGGTGCTACAGGAGCTCATATTGAAGTAGAAAAGCAGAGCAAAGGGCAGGGGGAGAGAATAATAACCATTAAGTAAGTAGCTTTCAGTGATTTAATTTTTGCATTAAATGTATTGTTGGATCTTAGTCATCCCTCTTATTTTTTGTGTTTCCTTTTTTTGTTTTTCCTTTCTCCTGCTTCATTTAAATGTTTGCACATCAATTAAGTGCAGAAAATGGCAAATCCTAAAATTTAAATAAATGTGTTGCTTTTAACTGTAAAAATATTTTTTGTACCTCCGTGACTGACTGCCCTTCATTTTTACTCAATGTTTTGTTTAGTTATTTAGTCTTAGGACATAATGATACAACCAATACTATTCCTCCCTCCCTTGAATGCATGTAATGTGGCCCTTGCTTGATGATAAACATTTACATTAGTTTTAAATAAAAGCTCCTCCAATGTTTGCTTCAAATTTAAGAGCGAAGTGAATAAGAAAATGTACATATCCACACTAATGATGCATATATTTGTGCATGCTTTCTAAGTCTTGCAGATGGTGTACAGTTGTATTGTTAAGCGTTCTTCATTAACAAGCTGTGGAAGTGTAAATTTAAAATTAAGCCAATACAATATGTATATAATTTATCTGAAATAAGAGTTTTAATTTCTATTGTGGACCTGAGGTTTAGTCCATGCACACACTGGAGCTTATATAGTCTATAGTATTTTCTATAGTGTTATGAATATGAATTTGTCCACCACATACTCCAGATCAGAGTTGCCAATATAACAATTTTTCTGCCAAATCCAGAGTTTACATACTAGTTTATACAAGAAATATTTTATCCCAGCTAGTTAGTAGTCCAGTTAGTCATTGAACTTTTAAACTAAATGCTTTCCACTTAACTGCCACAGAGCTCCTCAAATCACTTTAAAAATGCATATATCTAATCTGAATTGCCTTTAATTTTGTAGAGCATTCTCCACACAGTTCAGTATTACAGTGTAACCTAGAGTGGTTCTTTTTATTTTCTCCACCACATTCTTAGTTGATTTTCACCCATAAGTGTGTTATTGAAATTTTACTGTGAATACACATTTTGGGAATCCTGAATCCCAAAAATAAGCTTTATAGAAAATTCTTTGGGTATGTGCCTGTGATTCTATAATTTCTAGGGCACATATTCTGTTAGGGAGATCTAGTTTGAGCCAGCACTGAACGTACCGGGTAAAACCCACATGTGGTCCCTCTCTACTGTGTGAGATGGCTGGCAGAGGTAGACTTCTGCTCTCAAACAGGCAGCATTCTTGCTCAGCAGCAGTGGTTTCTTGTGGTTTCTTGCACAATGTTTTCCCTAATTTACTGTTACAAGAATTGGAACGTTACACACGTGGAAGTGTTTAAGCCAAATGATCCCGCTAAACGTGCTTTTTTCAGTCTGTAGAAAGGGGTTTTATTGAACCACAACTTTAGTTTTTCACTGATGAATCTTGATTTCATTTAACTGGATGTTGGAATACTCACAACAGTTGATACTAGACTACTGGATGAAACATGTCATTATGATCTGAAAATTGGAGTGTGGTGTGTGATAAGTGCTAGAAGATTAATAGGGCCCATGTTCTTTGATGAAACAATAAATGTAGAAGATATCAGAGGTTAATTCTGAGACCCTTTTTCAATCGCTTGAGAGGAGGAGAAATGTATGGTTGGTACTGCAACAGCACAATATGGCTGCCAAATCATTAAATACAGTAAGAGAGGTGTTTGATGACAGAGTAATTAGTATTATACAAATAAAATATTTAGTAATTATCTTCCACTTATCTTAAGAAGTTGATGATAATACTTCTATCTTCTTTATATGAGATTAATTTCGTGAACATTTGCCCACATCTTCAGTCAACACACTTTGTTGTCAAGGATACCATGTATTTACTTATTACCAACATCTGAAGATGAAACAAACCTAAAAACAGAATCAATTGCCGGTATGTCAAAATTCATTATGCGATTTTTATTTTTTAAAATAAATATTTTTTCCCAAACTATTAAATCTACGGGAACATTTAATTGTGTTAATAATTTAAATTCGTGATTTATTTCATGGTTAAATGACCAAAAATGATCTGCTATGGCCGATTTTCTGTGTAATCAAGAGTAATTAGTGTTCTCCTGACCTAACGAGTTGGGACTTTTATTTATGGGGTTCTTTAAAAGACAGTCTACCCTATATATCAAAAGCTCACTAACAAAGCTTCAGCATGTTCTTTTTACATATTCAATTTAACTAATCACATGGGATGGAAAATGTAATATTTTGTGGAAAATTACTGGAATTGGTAATGTTACAAATTGCCAAATTGACTGTCTTTGTAAAATCTTATAACATTTATGCTGTATCTGATGTGAATTTTGGACAAACACACAGTTATTAGTGTAAGAAAGCCATATAGGAATAATCTATTTTAAGTATCACATCACTGACAGTCCATTATACTTAAAAACCAAGATGCTGCTATTTTATACAAGATTTCCTTATTGAAACACCTGAAAAAATTGATCACATCACACAAAAAGGTGATGTCCATTTGGAAATTAGTAGCTGACAACTGTTATACAGGGTTAATTGCTCAATCTTTTGTAACATTGGAAAGGAACCTTTGTCATAGATACACCATCATTAGATGAGAGAGTGAGAGAGTGTAAAAGTGAGCGAGCCACCAAATTATTAAAAAATTGTATTCACTTCTTTTAATGTTAATTTTGTGTTAATAGAAATTCTTTTGCTTCACTTTTATAAAACCATTTTGTATGAAAGAGTTTTAAATCTTGATTACTTCCAATTCTCAACAAAAGCATAACAGTTAATTGATCTTTGAGAGGATTTAAACAATTATTTTAAACAATTAGTAAGAATTAAGTATATACATGCTTGTACATCTTTTAAAGAGGTGGGATGAAATGTCTGTATTTTACTTCAAAGCACAGCAATACTGCTCGCAAAAGTTAAAGGCGCTGTTGTGTACCATAGAGGTTCAAATCTTACCTTGACACACGTCACAGCACTGGAACAGCAATCATTGTTTCCAAACCAGTAACTCACTTTCCAACTTAGTGGGTTTTTACTGGAAATTGAAATACAGGCATGCTCCGTTTTTCTACGGATGATTGCGACACTGACACTACCTTCACCACAAGCTTCCACAGTTAATTGCTGGGTTTTTGAAGAATCTACGGTTGCTGTATATTCTGGATTGGAGAACTTTCGTAAAAACTTGTTCACATTAAATATAATTTTTCTGCCCTGACAATGAATTACTTTACATTTATTTATTAAATTATAGATGAGTCGTATTTATTACACATCAGCTTCACTTACGTAGTACAAAATTGAATCGAGAATATATTGACACATTGCTTCACTCACACTGTTTATTCACAGGACATGTTTCAAGAGCTCTTGCTCCTATCCTCAGCTGATACTCGACTAGTGCAAGTTGTAGTCACTTACGTACCTAATTTGAGGACATGTTTTATGAACCATCGTTCACTTAAGCTGATGTGTAATAAATACGACTCATCTATAATTTAATAATTATTTCGCTTCACTGTTTTGTTCCAATACAGTTAAATTTCGATATACTTTACATTTGTTGATCGAAAAATTACTTGTCCCAGCTTCGAGGGACATATTCACGCACTTGGATCACAAACCCTGAAAAAAGATGTGTACAGTAGTAATTCAGTGTAATATTAACAATATTTCAGCTTCAGTTCAACACACAACTTAATGATGCTATTCACTTTAACAAAATAACACACCTCTACTCTGAAAACGAACTGAAAATGAACCCTGTTTCAAACTCCGTGACTTCTGTTTTCATAGTAGGTGCTTGAGATGTTTTTCAGGCTTATCTGTGTTGAATGGATGGATGTTGGCTAACCATAAGCATGTGAAGATAAAACATGCATCGCTCGCGTTCTAAGTATCGTAGAGACAGGATTTTTGTATGGTCATGATTGGGAAATAAAATTCTTTATTATGAGATTGGTATCCGTAATTTTCAAATATTTATCTGTAACATTTAACCATAACCATGTGAAGATAAAATGTATGTTCTTAGTTCAGGTGCATGAGATGGGTGTACCACGCTGGAGTGTGGTCGCGCCGTGGCTCAGTGGTTAGACCATTTGGCTCTCACCAAGGCGGCCCGGGTTCTCATTCCACCGGAGCTCCATCTTCATCTCATGTATCATCAGTGCCACCGCCTGCGGTGCCATATGTAGTAAAATCGGGCGTTAAACACACACCACACACACACACACACACACACACACACACACACACACACACACACACACACGCACGCACACGCGCGCTGGAGTGTGCAGTATGGCCTGCCTCCATATGCCTTTAACTTTTGCAAAGATTATATTAAGTGCTATTATTGTTTAGACTGATAACCTTTGTAATACTAGTGGATCAATTGTGGAATATTCAAACTTTCACTGCTACTAGACGGCTGGCAGCCT
Organism: Mantis religiosa; assembly: GCA_030765055.1. NCBI lineage: Eukaryota > Metazoa > Arthropoda > Insecta > Mantodea > Mantidae > Mantis > Mantis religiosa. Next base: position 1,462,014 of record CM060948.1, read on the forward strand.
TGGAATAGTGAATCTGAAATGCCAGTAATATTGTTGCACTTCTCATGTTATCGACAGAGCAGTAGGAAAGTTCATTTTTACCCTGACCTATTAAAATAAATAAAATTTTGTGTACATAATTTCTAAACACAAAATCGTTCCTTCTCACTAGCTGTGTAGAGGCTAACGTTTTAGATAGAGTCAAACTGAAAAGTTCAATGCCATGGTTGGGATTTGAACCATGGAAACCAGAAGATCTGTTCAAATCGCGGCCATGGCATTGAATTTTTCAGTTTGAATCTATGTCAAGCATTTCTTCCTTTGTAGTGCATAAGTTCTATAACTTATCAAACATATTCAGCAGCTAAATAATGTTGAACTGTGCTTTAAGTCCTTACTCTCATGTACTGTAAGAGAATACCAATAAATTATCTTATTACCATCTGTTTTCTGATACATGTAGAAATATTTTCCTATATACAGTACTACTTCAAAATAGATGTAAGCTTAGAATAGCTGGCACCTCTTCAGGAAATAATGTTTCAATAACTATCATCCAGAGAGACAACAAATATCGCCAGACATAACATTCAAAGGTGAATGTGACATAGGTATGGACGCTAAGCATCTTCACCAAAGGTTACCCTACCAGGCCGGGAAAGAGGTAACTCAAGGGTGGCTAGGAGTGTAGTGAAGGATTAACCCTAAGAAGTTACATGTACGTCTGATATAAAGAATGTTTAATCTACTTAATCAAGTTACAATTCTACAAAACAATGAGTGTTGCACAGTAAGTTCACAAATCCTGTGACATTGTTTGAAGCTGGTTAGCCAAGCAGATAAAGCATAAATTTCTCTCTCCAACCCTAGAGATTCATGAAAAATGTCAGCCTTTTCAGCATTCTTCGTACCTTAAACAATGGTACCTTCTGCTAATTTGAGAGCACTATCTAAGTCATCAAATGTACGGGTGGTTCACAATTAAAACCACAGTTCCTGAAATAAAAATCCTGTATTTTCTGCATATTCTTTTTAACGTCCCTAACAGTCTGCTAGCTTTGCACATTTCCCCCCTTCTCAATCCTTTCAATTAATTCTAATTTTTGTTTTTAATTGCAACATATATATATATATTTTTTTTTATATTTCCCCACTATTTCTGTTACAAATTTCTTTTAACTTTTGTTAACACCCACGTGCTGATTAACATCAGAAAAACTGAGCTTGTTTTCAATTTACATGAAGCTGGCTTGCCAATAACAATGAAGGGAATTGTTGTCTTTTGTTAGAGGTTATCATTTAAACAATGGAAATTGCACTTATTGTCACGCAGCAGGTCGTTTACTGGAGAAAAATAATGTAGGTACAATAATTTTTTCTTGGGGGCTTGAGGATTGCACGGATAATCTATGCGTGAATAATCAGTACAGTGAAAATTATGGCCATGTAATATGCAGTGACAAAATATACTTAACGATCGTAAAAAAAAAAAAAAAAAAAAAAAAAAAAAAAAAAAAAAAAAAATGCAAATTATACTTCAAATACCAAAAAAGATTGTGTATCTTACAGCTCCATTTCAACTAATGTCTTAACAAAGATCCACACTTCCAGGGGAAGGTTAAACACAAATTTAAGTTATATCTCATACTCAATGCTCCACTTATTGCTAGTATTTACCTAGAATCCATTTCGTTAGGATCTTCCTAACATCATCAGCTGTCGTCGACTAATGCACGTCAGTTCGGTGAACTCCTCGGAGGTGATAGGTGTGTCTCTGTCGGTATCTTGATGAACTTAAAATTTGGGTTTTCTTCAAAGGTAGTGTTGAAACATGAAAGAAAATTGTTTAATTTCGACACTACCTTTGAAGAAAACCCAAATTTCAAGTTCATCAAGATACCAACAGAGACACACCTATCACCTCAAAGGAGTTCACCGAACAGACATCCATTAGTCGACAACAGCTAATGATGTTAGGAAGATCCTATCCTTGTTTCACGTAAGCTTGCCCAATATCTCTTACTGCTCACGTGACCTAATCACCTCTCATTGGCTGCTGTTGTGGTAAAGACTGTCGTGCGGTAAAAATTAGTTCGTTATTTAACATGGTGATATATCTGTATATAACTATATGTGTTGGAAGAGAATTGTCAAATTTATATTTTCGTAACTGTTTTAATTAAATATATTACGCAACACAGTTGATTTATCTGAAATGCATGTTAATTCTTAAACGAAGTAAAGAGGAGGTTCCTTTGCTCTCAAGCACATGACACGATAGCACGTGCTTCAGCGGTACATATTTCGTTGTTGAAGGACTATGATACAATGAAGCACAAAATTAATACAATTTTGAGTCGAACTAATACTCAATGCTCCAATTAACCTAGAACGCATTTCGTTAGGATCTTCCTAACATCATCAGCTGTTGTCGACTAATGGATGCCGGTTCAGTGAACTCCTCGGAGGTGATAGGTGCGTCTCTGTCGGTATCTTGATGAATTTGAAATTTGGGATTTCTTCAAAGGTAGTATCGAAATTAAACAATTTACTTTCATATTTCTTTATAAAGATGTTTTCCCACGTGGTTAATGCAGCTGGACCTTGGACACTTTTTAGTAAGTGAATTTCTCGTTCTATGTCATGATTTTCCTTCCAAAAATGGTACGCTACCGCCGATTTATCTATTTCTTTATTTCTAATGTTCCTAAAGTGCTCTTTAAGCCTAATGTTCACGTTCCTTTTTGTTTTTCCAATGTAGAATTTGTCATAGTCCTTGCAATTTATCCGGTACACTCCTGATTCTTTGCCTGTGGGTATCTCCTTTGTATTATGTGATTTCAAAAGGTGCTGTACACTAAATTTGTTCTGTGGGGCCAAAGTAATATTGTGTTCTTTGAAGACTTTTTGGAAAAGGTGTGTAGCTCTGGGATGATACGTAAATTTTCTGTATGAGGTTTCAGTGCTAACTGGGGAGAGAGTAGTTACTTGTTTGCATCTTAGTTGTCTTTTGAATTTATCTATTTTCTTGTTGACCAATTCAGCACTGTATCCATTGTATTCTGCAATGTGAATGATATTATTGTACTCTTTGTTATATTCTATCTTGTTTAAAGGTACATTAACCAGCCTGTAAGTTAAACTGTTGATAACAGCATGCTTGTGTTGTCTTGGGTTATATCCATCTGATTTTATGAAATTTTCTGTGTGTGTTTCCTTTCTGTGTATGCCAAATTCAAGTTTATTATGTTTTCTGGTAAGTTTCAAATCTAAGAAAGGGGTTTCATCGTTTGTCTCTTTTTCTATGGAGAATTTTATTGCAGGATTTTGTAAATTAAGTAGTTTTAATGCATCATCCACTTGTTTCTCATTTATTATTGCCCAAATGCCATCCACATATCTGTACCAATGCTTAAAAATTAGTGGGAATGCCTTTGTGATGTGCATTTCCAAAAAGCTCATGAAGAGGTCTGCCAAAAATTGGGACAATGGGTTGCCCATAGATAGTCCTGATTTTTGTTTGAAAATTTTTTTTATTGAATGTAAAAAAGGACTGTTCAATGCAAATATTGGTTAATTGAAGGTATTCCTCTATGACGTTTTGGTCTATTTGTTGGGACTGAAGCCATGTTTGCATGTACTCTGAGTTTGTCTCTCGGAACACTTGGGAACAAGGAGATTACATCAAAGGATACCATTCGGTACATATTTGTTTATATGACTTTTATCACTGACCTTGTTTTGAACTGGATTAGTCATATATCGGCATTCGAAGGTGGTTGTGGCTAGTGCGAAAGCTAAATTATTTTATTGATCGTTTATTGCGCGTGTACTTCTATGAATAATGGCAGAGTCTACCGCCAGTTTTTCGCTGAAGCATCACAAGGGTAAATCCTTACAAACAGGCAAAAAAAGAATTGCGGTGCATGTGTTTAATGCACTCATAGAGAAGAATCCGTCTTTGTCAGTGAGAGAAGTCGAACAGCTGTGCTCTGAAGTTACAGGTGTGAGTGTTAGATCTGTAGGAACATCGCAATGTGAAATTGAGAAAACAAGAAAATTTACCACTCCAGGCAAAAGAAGGAATAAACAAAAGCGTGTGCTCGGAGAAAATATGTGAAAAGTGCTGAGTGTCGTCATGTGTATAGTTTTTTCTTTAGAAACGAACTCCCTAACATGAATAACATTTCATCTGCTGTAAATGAGGATGCAGATTCACCAAATTTCAGCAGATTGCTTATACAGCTGGGGTTTGTGAATGAAAAAAGAGGCAAGAAAAATGTGCTAAAAACAGAGGCGATATTGCTGTGTGGCGAAGACGTTATTTAAGGACAGTCAGACTGTACCGAGTTGCAAAATATACTACCTTGACGAGATTTGGGAGAATGAAGAACACATGAAAAGTAAGGTATGGCGTGACACGGCTTTTAAGACTGAAAGACAAGCATTTTTGAAAGGTATGTGTGCCGGTTTAAAAAATCCCAGTGGAAAAGGCCAAAGGCCTTTCATTATAAACTTGTTTCAGTTACATTTCTCCATCATTAAGTTCCAACTTGCTCATTTCATCATAAGCTTGTATTTTTGCATGCCTTCATATCCTTATTTGTATGATTTTATTTATCTTCCCGGCAATTATTATGACGTTTACTGCAGGTTTAAATGTGACGGAAAGGCACCGCCTATGGCGCGAAAGCATTAGCCAATTAGGTCGAGGGGGAAGGTAGTTGGATGCGGAGTGATACATGTCAGCGGGGCAAGGTTATATGAAACAGAGTATAGCAAAACGCGTTCTAGGTAAATACTAGCAATAAGTGGAGCATTGAGTATTAGTTCGACTCAAAATTATATTAATGTCAAAATAGTTCTATTGTGAGGCACCATCTGTGGTATAAATTTTAAGCGTAAACATAACTAGCAGGAAAAATTTAAGAAGACCAAAATTAAGGCACATAGAATATTGATTCAAAATTTTTTGTGGGAAGGGCTTGAACCTTAAAATATATTTGTCACATTTCTTTCATGAAGATGTCAATATGTGCACTTTGTTATTTTAGGGGATCTGCAGAAGCAACTCGCCAGGCACATAATTTGATAGCTGCATTAATTAAGGACCCAGATGTAGACATCCTTCAAATGCTTCCAAAATCTATAAAAATCAGTATGGTATCAGTGTCCACATGGGATAAACCAACATCAGTGGTAAGTTTTATTATCTTTCTGCTCTGGTTTTTGTTTTCTCAGCTTGAGGTAATCAAAGTTTTTGAGTTTGATTTATGAGTCACTATGTTTACACTCAACTTCACTTACTATGTTGTTGTATAATTGAAACGTTTTCAAGATCATTCGATCTCATCCTCAGCTGTTTGGTGACTAACTGAACATTCTTCTTTCTCCACTGCTACGGTGCTCCGATCCCTCTGCCATCTGGTTTTAGGGGCACTAAGGTTTAATACTTCATTTAATGCCAGGATTTCAAAATTTATAACTTTATCCCAGTTTTTGGTTATGAATATTTTTTCCCAAATATCCAATTCTATGGGCGTACTTAAAGATTTTAACAGTTTTATGTTATGGCCAATGTTGTGGTTTTCTGTCCAAAAATGGTGTGACACAGCAGATTTTTCTGTTTGTTTCAACTTTATGTTCCTCTGGTGTTCTTTTTGTCCGGTTAACAAGTTTTTCCTATGTAGCTTTTTTCACAGGTTTCACAATTTATCTGATAAATTCCCGATTTCAAAGTGTTGGGAATTGAAATATTTAGTGGCTTATTTAGCAGGTTCTTCAGACTGAATTTGTTTTGGGGTGCTAGTTTTAAGTTTAACCTTTTGAAGATTCGTTCAAATTTTCTAAAGGCCCAGGATGGTAGGTGAATTTTCTATATTGCCAGTTTGTGTTTTTAAGTGGTGTGAGAGTGGTATTTTTTGATATTATCTTCAGTTTTTCCTTTCTATTCATCATGTTCCTTATGATGGTTGGGTTGAATCCATTTAATACTGCTATCTCTTTTATGTGTTGTTCTTTCAAAAATTCATCCTTACTCAGTGGGACGTTGTATAGCCGCTGAATTAGACTTCTAAAGGCAGCTAGTTGATGTGAAACTGGGTTGTATTCATTTTTCTTTATGTAATTATCTATGAGTGTGGGCTTCCTGTATATTCCAAAATCTACACCATGACGATTTCTAGTTATCTTGAGGTCCAAAAAGGGTAGGGTGTTGTCTCTTTCTACTTCAATTGTAAACTGGATATGATTATCTTGAAGGTTTAGTAATTTTAGAGAATCTTCTTTAAGTTTTTCTGGAATGATAGCAAAAACATCATCAGCATATCTCCGCCAAAATTTGTAAATCTGTGGGAAGGCCTTTACTATGTGTGTTTCAAAATAGCTCATGTATAGGTCTGCTAAAATAGGCGAAAGTGGGCTCCCCATAGCTAATCCTTTTGATTATCTGTAGAATTTTTGGTTAAACATGAAGTAATTATTCTTTGTGCATAAATCTGTAAGATTGATTATGTCATCTATTTCTGTGGGGCCGTTGTAGTCTGAGTTAGCCATTTTTTGAGGAGTGTAGGTATTTTTTCTACCGGAATGCTAGTAAAAAGTGCCTTAATGTCAAAAGAAACTAGTAACGTCAAAAGAAACCAAAAACCAAGATAAAGTTATAAATTTTGAAATCCCGGCATTAAATGAAGTATTAAAACTTAGTGCCCCTAACACCAGATGGCATAGGGATCGGAGCACCGTAGTAGTGGAGGAAGAAGAATGTTCATTTAGTCACCAAACAGCTGAGGATGAGATCGAATGATCTTGAAAACGTTTCAATTATACAACAACATAGTAAGTGAAGTTGAGTGTAAACCTAGAGACTCATAATTCACACTCAAAAACGAAGAATACTTCACTGTTAATAATGCTTCTGCTTTTAATATTTATAAAGTTTTGCTGATTTCAGTAAAATTATTTGAAATTTCAACAAAGGATAGTCAGTACTTTTATTTTAAGGTTTTCTGCAGAAATTTGGGCTGAGTTGAGTTGAGTTTATTGCAATTCAATACAGTGAAATTCACAATTGAATGATTGGCCATTCATCTGCTTTACAAAGTTTATTTATGTATTATAATGGTTTCCATTTCTTTTCCTCTCTTTACTGTCCATTTGCACTTGTTTCTCACTTTATATAAATATTGTCCTATATTTCTGTATTCTTTAGTAAATATCCCTTTGATCTACAGCTCAAGAAAAGCATTATACCCAACATATTCTTGCTCAGTAAAATGTGATACATTCTGATTTTCAGTACCCTACATATTACACCTCAGGATAAACTTTGGTAGATAACATTTTAGGCAGACTGAGGAATTTAATTATTAACTTTGTACCCGACATTGTGTCAGCAGGTCCGAGTTTATTGCTGCAACAGATAGTACAAGTACATAATTTTCCTGTTTAGTAACTATATAGGTTAGAATTCTAACTTCACTGTTCTGTTCATTTTCTATAAAACACTAAAGGATAATACTATATGCTTATGCCATGAGCTAGTAAATGTAGTTTAATTGATTCAAAGTAAATGACACTGTCCAATCAATACATCTTTTGATTTATATGAATTGTGTCAGCTGCAAGTAACCAATACAGTTAAAAATGCAATATGTATGTTCTAGCCATCAAAGCCTAAAGTTTCAACAGTGAAGTCATCAGGAAGCTCCAGCATTCCAGGAGTATCTTCACTGGGATCTAGTTCCTCTACTCTGCTGACAAAATCAGTTTCTTCAGGTAAATAATCATGTATAGCAACCAATTCTTATTTTAAAACAAATATTAAATTGTTACAATCTTTTCAATTCATACATGTTTTGAAAATGATGATGAAATTCAGAGCTAAGAGTTTAGTATGAAAATCTTTCATCATATATGCAATGTAAACACAAATTTTCAGTTGAGTTATCTTTCATATCTTCATATGAATCATGTGTTTTGTTATTTTAACTACATACTGATTTATCAGTCTCCAGTAGTTTTCTGCATGCACATGCCAAATATCTCCCGGCCTCCTGCAAACTACAGTGAAACCTTGTTAACCCGTACTAGTATTGGAGAAGGAAAAAAAATGGCTATAGTGTAGTAGTAAATGAAGACTTGTTTTGTAGGCAATAAATTGCTATTCTTAGTAGGTGCATTACTCGACTTCTCTTGTCAGGATAAGCCATGGTCAACATTGAAATTTAACAACTTCAAATGTGCTATTCAATTAATGCCCAATGGCTAACCTTCGAGAGTGTCCAAATAACTATATTACTGTGTGATAACAGCTGCTTAAGGCTATAAACTTTATTTGTGAAATACTCTTAAGTGGTACATACAGATGCTGACAGGGGTTTCTTTCTTTCCAGCCTCAACATATACAATGATTATCGCATGGTAGCATAAACTGAACCATAGAACCACGAAACTGAGAATTTGCTTACGCAACTACTATCTACATATTGCAGTTAATTCATTGAAATGAATCATTTCTTCGCACTAGCCGTATATAGGCTAAGGTTTTTGATAGTCAACATGAAAAATTCAATGCCACAGGCGGGATTTGAACCACAGATCTCCTGGTTCCCGTCCAGTCGCTGTCCAGTGAAATGTCTTGTGGTGTTTATTGGGTATTCTTTCCTGGGTCATGCAGGGTTTTAATGGCCATCCTGAAGCGGTTGGAAATATTTGTGAAGTTTTGGATATATTTTTATTGTGTTTCCATCATTCTTTGGATAACGCAGATTTTTGTTAACTCGAATCGGTCCTGGTCCCAGTTAATCCAGGTAAAAGAGGTTCTACTTTAAATTTAAAGGGAGTCGATTAATGACACTAAACAACACTTATTTTTAAATTTTTCCAGAACATGTTTCAGAGACTTTGCCTCTATCCTCAACCTGCCATCGGATAGGAGCAAAGTCTCTGGAAAATTTTCCGGAAAAATTTAAAAGTAAGTGTTGTTTAGTGTCATTAATCGACTCCCTTTAAATTTAATTTATCATAACACTGTTTTCAGCACTTCCAAGAAAGGTTCTACTTTATTAATAAACATAAATTTATTATAAATAATAAATATATTTTATTATAAATAATAAATGTTTTTTATTATAAATGAAATAAATATGTTTTGATATCGATTGGCATGTATACATGGAGTTTCTGTATTACTGTAATATGCTTTGAGATCAGATAGATAACCTGTAAGCAATTTTTTGTTGGCACTTGTGGCCTGAAATGATTCATTCCAGTACATAAGGGTTTTTGCAACTAAACTGGCTAATCCTACAAGAAGGAAATGAATAATTATTTATGTGAAAAAGATATACACAAATCATTAATCTTACAATATTCTGTTTGTTGAATCAAATATGCTGAAAAATATATGCAAGCCATGCCGAAACAAAATGAAAACTCATCAGTATTCAGTAAGCATGAGTTTATTTTAAATATGTGTTGAAACACAAGTCGATTACTTAGACAAACAGTACATCAACATGTGCCTCTTAGAATGTACATTGTCTCTGCTAAGTCAAAAATTGGGTGGGGAAAGGGAGTTAAAATATGAAATTCAAGCTCATTTGCATGTGCCATCTAAACTGATTCCATGAATGTGATGGGAGAGCATGATGCCTAAAGAATCATACAGTCTTTGCTGCAATGTCAACTTTCGGCATATGATCTGCACTTATGGTAACAGGAGATGACCTGTCTAAGCTTTAACAAATTATGTCCCCAATGTCTACATTTGATACATCTATACTTATCAAAAATACAATCATCACAATACACATGATGTGTGCTACAACATAAATATACGGGGTGTTAATGAACTGCACCAAAATATTTTCAGAGCAAGTAGAGATATCTTAAACAGGTAATTTTTGAGATAGGAGACTTACGGCCTGTTAATTCAAATGCAGAAGCTGCTATAAGTTTCTAAAGTGCCAGTACCACTGCTAATGATTATACTATTTGAGTACATAACACGAAAATGAAGAAACATGTTGGAGCACTCCTTCTAGCATAGTGGTTATGACATTAGCTTACAAGAGAAAGGAAAACGTGTTTGAGTCTTCTTATGTATATTTTTGTTTGGTTTGTTTGGTTATTTTTTAATATTTTGTTTAAGCTTTTAATTGTTGTATAAATCTATGAATTTCACCTTGTCAGTGCAATGATTATTTACATACTTATAAGAGAACCTATAACAAAGTAATTAGGGCTGCAAAGAAAATGTTTAATAATAAAGATTTTGGAATCAGTGAACAAATCAAAGTCAATTTGGGATATAATTAAAACCGAACAAGAATCCACTCATAAAATAATAACTGACATATGCTTCACAAACGAAAATAAACTAATAACAGATCCTGAAGAAGCAGCTGAGTGCTTCAATACGTTTTTCATTCAAATTGTAAATGTTATCCAAAAGCAAATATGTAATAATCCATTCACTGCTCCCTATCCAAGTAAAAAGGTTAACTCCAGTATGTACCTAGCACCAACAGACGAAGAAGAAATAGCCTTTGTTATAGCAGGACTAAAAGATAAAAAATCCATTGACTCAGTTGGGTTCTCAAATCATTTGCTGAAACAGTGTCATCTTATTCTAAAACCATTATGTTACTTAGTAAATTTATCATTTAGTTCAGGAATTTTCCCAGATGCTTTTAAAATCTCAAAGGTTAAGCCACTATTCAAAAAAGGTTTGACAGAAATAATGAACAACTATAGACCAATATCTATCTTATCTGTGTTTTCAAAAGTGATAGAAAAAATTATGCATAAACGACTAGTTTCCTTTTGCGACAAGTATAATATCTTAACATAATGTCAGCATGGCTTTCGGAAAGGAAGTTGCACTACCTCGGCATTGAACAAATTCTTAGAGAATGTGTATAGGGCACTAGATAGGAAAGAGTGTCCTGTGGGTATTTTCCTTGATCTCACAAAGGCATTTGATCTTGTAGACCATAGCATTCTACTGGATAAGTTGCATGCAGTTGGTATTAGAGGAATATGTTACGAATGGTTCAGATCATAGTCTGGAAGAGCATTCTATAGTCTGGAAGAATTTAAGTATAGAAGTATGTAAAAAGATAAAAATATGTATGTATATATGTATATAAAATTGTAATTGACGTGTCCTTTAAATCATTGAATTCAAAGGATAAATAAAAGTATCTTATCATATCTGGAACGTAGATGTCAATTTGTACAGTTAGACTATGTAGATAAAAACTTATGTGTAATTCAAAGTAAAACATCCACAGAGAAAATAGTACAGCAAGGTGTGCCCCAGGGTTCAATATTGGGCCCATTTTTATTTCTCTTATATATTAATGATTTAGGTCTAGGTTTAAATAAAACGGGCGAGAACATCAATTTGACACTCTTTGCGGATGATACCAGCATATTAATGACTGGGAAAACCTCGAATGAGGTATTAAGCTGTAATAATACTTTTAATAAAAAAGTTGTCAATTGGTTTCTAAAAAATAAGCTAAAAATAAATGAAGAAAAATCAGTAGCTATAGGCTTTCACCACAAATTAAATAACACTGCTCAATTCCCAAGTATATATATTTTGGGAATAAATCACTACTCTATGAATCAAATACCAAATTTCTAGGAATATGGTTAGATGAACATTTAAAATGGGAAAAACAAATTCAGCAACTAGAATTGAAACTAAGCAGAATTACATTCGTTATTAAATCAATGAGGGAGTCTGTAAACACATGTGTTGAGAATTATTTATTTTGCTTATTTTCATTCTGTAATGTCTTATGGTATACTTAGCTGGGGAAATGCTAAATATGTATCAAAAATATTTAGACTGCAGAAAAGGGCTATTCGTTATATAGTAAATATTCCTTTCACCACCAGCTGTAAACCATATTTTAAACTACTAAAAATACTTCCATTACCCTGTGTGTATATATATGAAGCTCTAGTTAGGACAAGAATTGTACTTGCTCAATTTGAAACAAATTTGCAAATACATACACATAATACAAGGAGTAAATCAGATCTACGCATTATAAGCCACAATACAACTTTATTCACACATAGCTGCAAACATAAAGCAGTATTATTATATAACAAACTACCCGATGGCATTAAAAGTATAACATCAGAAAAAAGGTATAAACTGGCTCTAAAAACATTTTTAAGAGAAGGTTGCTATTATTCAGTGGAAGAATACTTAAAACATGGTCAACATATCAATGCTTCCTAAAGTGATGTTTGTGAATAAATACCTGTGTAACTTCTGAGGTGATGCTTGTAATTACCTATTCAATAAGTGCTATTTATAGTATTACTTACCTCAGTTTGTGATATAAATACTTGTGTAATTTCTAATATGATGTTACCTAGTTTGTAATGTTGAGTTACCTAGTTTGTAATGTTGACGAAGCCTATATCTTTGTATAAGATTTATTATGGTGAATAAAAAAAATTATTAATTACGGATCTTTCTAACGAAGGTCCTGCTTAATACTTTCACATGCTGTACATCTAAATGGGAGGTGGTTTAAAGGGTGAAACAACTTACATAAATTAAAAAGTAATCTTAATCAGTTTCTATGAACTGCATTTTCAATGCAAAGTTGACAGCAGCAAAGGAATGATTGTTGTACTCTGTCCAAAATTCCTTGTGTGTGTCAAATAACTTAACTTGCTGCTATTATTCGGGCAGTTAGGTCCCTTTCTGAGGTAATAAGCATTTCATCCTATTAGCATTTATGTAAAAAGATGAAAAAAAAAAAAAAATAAGTACATGATGGAATCAAACCAACAACCTTTGGAACACCAGTTTTCAGTTCTATGGATTGGGCCATCAGCACAATTACAGAAATAACACTACAATAGACTACATGATGCAGGAAGGCAGTTAATTGCTGTTCAGTATTGCACTGGCAGGTGATTTGTTCGAGATTCGAGAAATCTTGGGAACGCCAATAACGAGCTACTAAGAATCAATATTTCTGTACTCGGGGAAGCAGTTTTAAAGACATTCTAATCCAACAATTTCACACACCTTGTTTAAATACCAACTTATCAGCATCTTATGCCAGGTTTAACACAATTAACTGCATTATTTTTAGCCGCAGACCATGCATTGCCTGTCTCAACTTGCTTATATTAGTCAAGTCTACAGTTGCTGAAATAATATCTGTCTAGTTCATTAACCCCCTGTATAAAATATGTTGAATATGTAAGATACAGCATTATAAGACAAAAGCACTTTGAAAACAAAAGGGAATAATGCCTACAGATGCTAAGTCTTTTTACAAACAGTGTAAGACTACAGTCAAATACAGTTTTACATTTTGTGAAAAACTGAAGCTACTGACAGTGAAGCAATCCAAATATTATAAATAAACACAACACTTGGTAACACACTTCACTTCTCTGGTTAAAATTGTGTAAATCCTCTGAGACCAATTTTGCAATGTTTCCATCACATCGCTCCCTCCAGGGCCTACTGCGGTAGGTACAGGGATTGGCGATCCTGGGTTCCCAAGCCAAATCTCTCGATTGGGTGCCTCTGAGTGGTGAGAGAGCTAATGCCAAATGCCCAAAGAAGGTCCACATGCATGTTTGACCCTAATCTAAGTTAAAAAAGGTAAATTAAACTAAATTCAAAGTAAAGCCAAAGCAAAACCAGAGCTTAGCCAGAGTCTAGCCAGAGCGGGACGGGAGTGGTGACCGGAGCCTAGCCAGAGCCAAGCCAGAGTTAGATTACAGTATGAAGTTAGTATAAGGCCAGAGCGAAGCCAGAGCGGGACCGAAAGTAGGCTGGAGACTAGCCTGAGCCAAGTTAGGGTGAATTCAGAGTGAAGTTAGAGTGAAGCCAGAGCCAAGCCAGAGCAGAATCAGGGTGGTGGCCGAAGCCTAGCCAGTGCAAAGCCAGAGTTAAGTTATAGAATGATTATAGAATGAAGCCAGAATGAAACCATGGCAAGCCAGAGCGGGACCATAGCAGTGACCGGAGCCTAGCCAGAGCAAAGCCAGACTGGAACCAGCACAAAGCCAGAGCGGAGCTAGAGTAGAGCCCGAGCCAAGCCAGAGCTGGACCGGAGTGGTGACTGGAGTCTAGCCAGCTCAAAGCCAGAGCGGAGCTAGAGTAGAGCCCGAGCCAAGCCAGAGCTGGACCAGAGTGGTGACTGGAGTCTAGCCAGCTCAAAGCCAGAGCGGAGCTATTGCAGAGCCAGAGCGAAGCCGGAGTTAAGGTCCAGAATGAAGTTAGTGTGAGGCCAGAGCAAAGCCTGAGCGAAGCCAGAATGGGACCGGAGGAGGGCTAGAACCTAGCCAGAGACAAGTTAGTGATTTTAAAGTGGAGTTAGTGAGGTTAAGGTGAAGCTGGAGAGAAGTCAGAGGGGAACCAGAGTGGAGCGTGAGTAAAGCCAAAGCAAACCAAAGTGGGGCCAGAGGAAAGCCAGAGCAAAGAAAAGGTAAAGCCAAAGCAAAGTTACAGAAAAGTCAAAGGAAGGATAATAATATATTTATTCACCATTTGGTAATTCCAATGATAACAATAGGCTTCGCCAGAGAAAGAAAAAAAGAACTTATAACTATACATTATTACATTAAACTAATATTTACATATCACATTTACTTGTTTCATGAAATTCTTGTACACTGCATAAAGGATGCTTTATGAGCCATTTTTATAGTCTTTCTTTATACATATGAATGTTTGAAGACGTTATTTTTGATGGAAGTGAATTGTATAGTTTAATGCCTATAACTCTGTGGTACTTGGAAGTCATCTGTAGTTTGTGGTATGGCATATGAATTTTACTACTATTACGTGTATTGTGAGTATGTATATCACTCCTAACTTCATAGATACGCAAATTCTCTTTTATGCGAGTTAAGACATTATATATATATATATATAAAAATTAACAACGGTTGAAATTTCTAATTGTATAAATAGTGGTTTGCAGTGTTAAAGTTTCTTTGAGTTAGTCAAAATTCTTACTGTCTTTTTTTTTTGAATTCTCATTACCTCACTTACACGTGGACTACTAACCCATAAGACTATGCCATATCTTAGGATGGACTGAAAAAAAATGAAAAATATGCCATTCTAACAAATTCTTTTGGTAAAATTTGCTAGGAGAAATACTATACGTGATAACTTATTTATTGCATACAAAATCAATATGGGGATTCTAAGATAACTAACAATACCTAGAAGTTTCACACCATCATTGGCAGGTAGTAAAGTGAAATACAGTTTTTGAAAGGGCGCTGATTACCATTGAGTTGAGCACCCTTAAATAATAATCATAATCTATCACATCTTCAGCCAGCAGACTGATTAGCCTTTTGATTACTTCCGAAAGTTTACGGATAGATCATTTTTAAATATTTAAAAATTCCCCTAGCATGTAAAAGCTCTCCTCTATACCAGATTAGCACTTTTAGTTCTTTAAAGTCTGTTTGTTTTGTTTATCTTTTCATTCTGTGGGCCGATTGACCTTTGATTTCATGTATAAATTATTCTTTAAAGTTGAGACTTAAACATAATAAAAGTCTAATATTTATATTGAACATGTTTTGTATAGTGTGACTCTGTGGGTTCGTGAAATGAAAAGTCCAATTGCACCACTCAAAAATGTTCTTTATTTCCACCGAGTTACAGTTAAACACTTGCCAATTACACAGAATTACGTAATGCACACAATTACGATTCACCAGTTCGTCCGTTACAATTCCACTAGCGCTCGCGATTACGTAAACTCCTCCGACGCACGTACACAGTCTTCTCGTCCGTTCGCGAGCACGTCAAGCACTGACTCCTCTCCTCCAGCCCGACGTGTTGCTTATATAGGGTCAGCTGGCCAATCTAGAAGATTCTGGATTAGATGAAATATCCCGTAAGTTCGAGAACTCAGGTGGAACAGAAAGAGACGGTGCAGTGATGTTTTTTTTCCAGCCACCCCTCGTTACAGCTATAAGACAAACGAGTGGGCATGGCGAATGCCGACCGTCTCCTGCTGCTGCTGCCGGTTCTATAGGGAGTTTCGACGTTCGGGTGACAATAGTTTATTGAACTATGAAGGCACTCAGTACAGTACTGTTACTATGCAAGAAGATTGGGTATTATTTTCAGATTACTTTAGGGGAACTTACACTCTTGAGGGGCTTAACAACCATTTAGCATAAATAAAGCTATTAACTCGTCATTGATTCTGCATTTATCGCTATAGCTGAAAGGTAACAATCATAATGAAATTGATAACTTTAAAAAAAAAATATATACAGTTAATTGATGGAAATTAATCATTTCTCCACACTAGCCATATATAGGCTAAGATATTTGATGGATAGAGTCAACATGAAAAATTCAATGCCATGGCCGGGACTTGAACCACGGATCTCCTGGTTTCCGTCCAGTCGCTCTTAACCTTTGAGCTACCATGGCCAACGTGCCTTCCTGACATTAAATTCTTCAGTTGACTCATATTTCCCCGGTAGACCACTACGGGCTCTCGCATCCGAGATACACCGTTTGTGGCGACTTACTATTGTAAGTACTTAAGTCCCAGGCTTCATCATTTAACTCTTATTTTTCCGTCCAGTCGCTCTTAACCTTTGAGCTACCATGGCCAACGTGCCTTCCTGACATTAAATTCTTCAGTTGACTCATATTTCCCCGGTAGTTAAATGATGAAGCCTGGGACTTAAGTACTTACAATAGTAAGTCGCCACAAACTGTGTATCTCGGATGCGAGAGCCCGTAGTGGTCTACCGGGGAAATATGAGTCAACTGAAGAATTTAATGTCAGGAAGGCACGTTGGCCATGGTAGCTCAAAGGTTAAGAGCGACTGGACGGAAACCAGGAGATCCGTGGTTCAAGTCCCGGCCATGGCATTGAATTTTTCATGTTGACTCTATCCATCATATATACAGTTATATTGAGGGAATATGTTTTTATAGTTACAGTTCCTCTTATGCCTTCTCTACGGTCCACAGCATCGTCAAAATTGTGTGGTTCATTTCCTCCACCAGTAACACGGGGAACAGCACCAAGACTTGTGGCAGCAGGTAAGCCAAATTTAATTCTCTTTATCATTTCCTGTAGTTGTACCATTATTTAACATTACAGAAGGTCACCAAAAGAAAAATTCCAGTTACATGGTTGCTTATAGTTCCTACTTTTTCTGAGACCATAGTGCAATACAAGTTCTGCTAACAGCATTATTGATTCCTATAAGGGTCAGAATGCTTAGGAGTTTCATAGGTTGTTTGTTTATGACATATTTACAATGACCTTAGAATCAGAAGACAAGGTTGCTTGTATGCATAATTCATTTGACAGTAGGCAAATTTTGTATAAACTATTATGTAATAATTAAATACAGAACATAATGCAATAAATGCATTTGTTTCTAATATGCTACAGGCAATGAAATTGATTCCTTGATGAAACAAATATATCTATACAAAGTTAGTGCAGTAAATAAAAATAGAAAAATGGATTATGCAGCAGCTAAACTCACAGTCCTTTACAGAAAAACTTAGCTCATATTGGTTTTTTCTAGAATGGGGGATGAGTGTAAGGAAGAAGAAAACTGGTAACTTCCCTCTATCGTAAATCAAAACCAGGCCTCCATGTTGGAAAGAACACAGGTTACTCCATTCTAACATAGTGAACTTGCAGTATGTACATGATGTAATATATTGTGAGTTTACATTGTGAAAAGTGTTTTAATAATAGTTTTTACTCCACTCATTTATATTCAGGCAGCTTCAGACCAGAAGGCTATTCTGATTCAAATAAATTCTTTGGTCTTGAAAAAGGAATAATATTAGCTTCTCTTCCAAGAATCAATAGTCTTTGCATTCTAAGATAAAGCACTTGCCGTGCTCCAAACACTAGCTCTTTACCATGTAATGCACACTTGTTCTTCTTTATTTATCCTATACTTCCCTTTTGCATGATCATTTTACCTAAGCATATAAAATGAAAGAGCTTTCATGTGCTGTTGTGCTATAGCACTATTGAGGCCTTGTATTTCTATGTATTCAAATTCTTTTCTTGCAGCTTTCTAAAACCTTATTGTATTAATTTTCGTTCTTCTAGCCCATTGCCTTCATGTTCTTTTGAAGACTGATTGCACTGGCTCTTAAGCTCTTCTCTTTATACTCTAAATGTCTCCTAAGACATTACATTATCAGATTTAAGATTCACCATTCACCCCTTTCTTTGCTGCCACTCCTGTCTCAAAGCTATTTTCCTTATAGTTCACCAATGTAAACAGAATATCCTGTGAACACAAGTATATAGTTGCCCACCCTCAATCCATCTCCCACACTTGTACAGCATTCTAGCCATAGAATTTTTCCTTTAGCTGTAGCTTATGCTTAAAAGAAACATCAGTTTTAATCCTTTTAAGTAAATACATCCAGGCCGTGCTGTGGTCAAGTGGTTAGACTGCTTGTCTCTTACCAAGGTTGCCCGGGTTCGATCCCAGGCAACCACAAAATGAGGTGAAAAAATGGCACTGGGGTAGGTTTTCTCCAGGTCCTCCAGTTTGCCTCGTCAGCATTCCACCAATTATTCTATCATCTCTCCTATCATTTTATCTCACCCTCTTTCTCCCATCTACTTCCCTCACCCTCATACCAGGCATTGGGCTGATCACCCATCGTGGGGTATCTCTCTCACTGATCCAGAGATTCCGTTCCTCAACCTGCATAAGGGTTAAGAGGAACAAGAATACCCTGACACCTTATAGTGGTATAAGAGGGCAGTTAAAGAAGAGAAAGAAATAAATACATCCTTGAACTATTTTACACTCCACACTTTGTATCATCAATAAATAAATTACATAAAACTGGAATAATATAGCACTTTTCAGTATATCTATACTTTGGCTTATTTCTTTGGACACTGTTCCGTCCTCATTCTTACCCAAAAGGTGTTCTCTTAATATAGGGCTGTAATAGTATTCACTGTGCAGTAATTTATGCTATAATAATTGCAATTCAACTTGATCATATGCTTTCTTTAAGTCAGTTAACTACATATAGCTTACCTATTTTATCCTTTAAATATTTTCCTCTAATGTTTTTATTATAAATATATTGTTGATTTCCTATGAGTAAGGATATGATACAATTAAACACAAAATTGTATTAATATTGTCAACTGTTTTGAAACCCATTTGGGATTCTGAAAGAATATTGTGCTCTTCAGCCCAATTTTGTATTCTTCTTGCCAATATACCTGTAAATATTTGATGATTGTCGTACCATGATAACTATTTGGTTTGTCAACACTACACTTTCCTTAATACATTGGGTATAAAATAGTTTTCCTCCAGATCTCTCTCTTTCTCTGCTGTAAATACCTCTGTGAACTTGATGCTTTCTGCATTAGATTTCCTATATGTTGATTTTATAGCCATCATTTTCTTTTAAAATCCTAACCAGCTTGCTTTCTTGTTCCATTCTCTCTCTTTTTTGTTTTTGTTCTAAAAGTATGTTATATGATTTTTCTCCCTAGTTTTTTGCTTAGTCTTCTCTTCTACCACTTCCCTAAAATTGATCAACAGCTGTTTTGCAGCTCCCCTCAATCTTTATCAAACCAGTTTTCCAGCTTTTATTTTTATTTTCCTGCACTATTCATAATAAACATTAAAATATTGTGACTTTGTGGGTTCGTGAAATAATAAAACGAGGTTACAAAACACAAAAATTACACTTTATTCTCCTCGAAATACACTGTTCAACATTACAAAATTGCTAGAACCTCAAAACTGTTTATTTTTCCAACAACTACTCTCAACTGTCTGTCGCTACCGGTAACAATTGGTTCCGAAGTTTTCCGAATCTCCACCGGCCATCATTTTTCATCGGCTTCGCGATTCTACCGCCAGGGTGACACTGCTTCCTCCTCAAGGCTGGTCGTCCCGAACAGCGCCTTCGTAGCGGGTCAGGCGATCCAGCTGTACCACCATCATCTTTCCTCGGGGCACCTTCTGGATGCGGTAGACCACGTCGTTAATCCTCTTCACCACCCGGTACGGTCCTTGCCATGGCTGCTGAAGCTTCGGGCAGCGTCCCTTGGTCCGAGTCGGGCGGTACAACCGAACCCACAAAGTCACAACTGGTGTCAGGAAGCGGGATAACTACATCACCGAACATTATGGCCATGGAATCGGCATTGGAAATGCTTTTGCAGAAGATGAACGAATTAACAGCGAAGTCGGAAGCGGCAAATAACAACTTGGCCGCGAAGATGAACAAGTTAACAACAAAAACAGAAGCGGCAAATAACAACCTGGCCGCAGAGTTGAAAGAAATAAAGACCGAATTGACCACAGAAATGAAGGCAGCGAACGACAGTCTGGCCACGGAAATGAAGGAGGCGAACGAGGTCCTCGCCGCCAAATTTGAGGAACAGTTGGCCGGCGTGAGGGATGACGTGACGGAGCTGGGCAAGCGGATGGGCCAAGTGGACGAGCGCGTCGAGGACCTGGCGAACCGCTTCAATGACCTAGAGGAAAAGGCGGACAATAACGCCAAGTCCCTGAACGCCATGGTTGAAGACGTCGAAGACCTCGCGAACCGCGTAAACAACCTGGAGGGAAAGGCCGACAGCAGCGTCAAGTCCCTGAACGCCATGGTGGAGGACGTCGTGGGCAGGAGACTGAAGGATTTGAAGGCTGACGCACCGGGACGCGACACAACATTGGCGTGCGTCAAACCTCCGAAATTAGATGGCGCGTAAACATTCGAGGTCTTCCGCCGCCAGTTCGACACAGTGGCCAAGCACAATAGATGGTCACCGGAGGAGGAGGCCACACAGTTAATAGCCAGCCTCCAGGGAAGGGCCGCGGAAATCCTAAGCGCGGTGCAGATGACGGCGGCACCCAAGGACATCTGGGAGGCCCTGGAGAATCGCTTCGGGAACCACCGCTTAGCCGCAGCATACCGCAGCCAGCTAAAGGCAAGGTCGCAGCAGCCGGGGGAGACGCTGCAGGAGTTCGCCATAGCGATCGAGCAGCTGGCTAGCAAGGCCTTGGTTGACCTGCCACTGGAGTTCGTATCCCGGGAAGCCGCCTACAATTTTGTCGACGGGGTACGGGACACGGAGATTCGTCAGCGCCTAATGCTTGGCGATTATAAAAACATCCACGAGGCGCTGACAGCGGCATTAAGGATGGAGGCGGCTAAGGTAGCATCTATCCCGACGTCGAGAACGAGGAGTGTCCGCTACGCCGGAGACAGAAGACCAGCTGAGGGACGCCGGCGAACACCTAGTGGCCTGTGTTGGGGGTGTGGACAGCCCGGACACCTGCGGAGAGACTGCCCACACCAGGAAGAGCAGCTGGAAAACGAGTAAGGGCCGTCGTGGAGAGGGGTACGTCGGCGCCATTACCACCATCCCCTCAAGTGACAATCCGCGCCGTCAGCCGGTGGATGGATGATAGCCTCATCGCGGACGGTTGGGTAAGAGGAAAGCCGTGCCACGTGCTGGTGGACACCGGGGCGGCCGTGACCATCATCAGACCTGACGTGGCGAAGGGTTTGCCGACAAGGAAGCAGAGCCGACCATACCAGCTTGTGTTGGCATCGGGCGACACCTTGCCTGTGGAGAAGGAGGCCCTGCTGAAGCTGAACTTGGGACGGAGTGCCGTGCGTCTGTGGTTAATTCGTCGCGAAGGTGGCTGAGGATGTGATTCTGGGACTGGATGCCCTCAGGAGCCACGAGGCGACAGTCGACGTCAGCAGGAAGGTCCTGAGGCTCAACGGAGAAGAGGTTATACTCTGTCAACCAGAAGAGCGCCTTGGAATTGGCAGGGTCGTCTTGAGCGAAGACGTGGTTGTCCCCGCGAAGAGCGAAGTGATAGTGACGGCTCCACCGGAAGGCCAGACAGCAGGTGGGGTCCAGAGGCAGCAGGAGTACGACTTCACCTCGGAACATCGCAGAGGGAAGAGTCACGGTAACGCGGACGCTATGTCCCGAAGACCCTGTCCAGAAGATTGCGGCCAATGCACAAGAGTGGAGGGGAAGGAGCGTGCCGCAGCAGTTAGAGTAGTCACGGCAGTGCCTGCGGATGGCTGGGATAGCGCAGGCCTGAGGAGGGAGCAGCTGGCAGGACGCAGACTTGGGGCCGCTCTTGAGGGATGTGGAGAACCTGGTGGACCACCTCCACGACATGCACGAGATGGCTCGCCAGAACATCCAGAAGGCGAGCGACCGCATGAAAACCCGATACGACAGGCAAGCCAACAGCCAAGGGTTCCAGCAAGGTGACCTGGTCTGGTTGTACTGCCCGACCCGGACCAAGGGACGCTGCCCGAAGCTTCAGCAGTCATGGCAAGGACCGTACCTTGTGGTGAAGAGGATTAACGACGTGGTCTACCGCATCCAGAAGGTGCCCCGAGGAAAGATGTTGGTGGTACACCTGGATCGCCTGGCCTGCTACGAAGGCGCTGTTCGGGACGACCAGCCTTGAGGAGGGAGCAGTGTCGCCCTGGGGTAGACTCGCAAAGCCGGTGGAGATTCGGAATACTTCGGAACCAATCGTTACCGGTAGCGACAGACAGTTGAGAGTAGTTGTTGGAAAAATAAACAGTTTTGTGGTTCTAGAAATTTTATAATGTTGAACAGTGTATTTCGAGGAGAATAAAGTGTAGTTTTTGTGTTCCGTAACCTCGTTTTATTATTTCACGAACCCACAAAGTCACAATATATATATATATATATATATATATATATCAGAAGAAACTGGATACAACAAAAGTCTGGTATTTAAGAAAATTAAAAAAGCTTAACTAAAGAAAACAAAAAGAAAGCAACACATATTCAGTGATTTCATGTCCCACCCAAAAACTTTTAACACATTCAAAAGGATCTTTATAAAACAAAATATCATCTTGGCACCTACAAGTAGATACTCAGTATTAACATTGTTGAATTAAAAACCAAAAGATGAAATCCCACCAATCAATAGATCTGTATTACACCAAATAAGTTGCAAGGATTGTGAAAACTGGCAAACTAAAAGCCAGAGTCAAAAGAACATTTTAGAAACATCAAATTAAAACAGAAAGACAAGTCACAGGTAGCATTTCACTTTTGGAATGAAAACCATAACCTTGACCCAAATTCAAAATTATTCAGATGTGTGATAAACTATAATCTGACAACATGGGAGAACATCAATATGGAAAAATAAAGGTCAAGTAATACACTTAGAAATCCCACCAGTCGATAATTTGGTAAAGAAGTTCATGTGTGTTTGGAGGAATTTAGTAACAATGATGTCAAAATTAATCATAAAAACGATTTGTAGTCGGTTTATTGACACTCGTCACTTACTTTTAATATATATATTCTCGAGGGACTAGTTTCAAAGCCTATTGCCTCCATTTTCAGTTGGAGAGAGGTTGAAATAGGAGGCAATGGCCTTTGAAACTAGTCCCTCGATAATATATAAAAACAAGTGACGAGTGTCAATAAACCGGCTACAAATAGTTTTGACGATTAAAGAAGTCCATATTTCCACCACCAGAGAAAGCCGCAGACAACAACAGATGATGGTCAGACCTTCGAGGTTGAAAATGGAAGCAGTAGCTCCTGAAACTAGTCCTTCAAGAAATAAATTTGTGATGCTATGTGAGAAACCGCCCGACCTATTGGGCAACCACCTAGATGCGTTCCCTTGGCGAAGCAAGGGGCGGTACGAGACATGCTGGAGGACATGAATGCAGGGGAGTGATTGAACAGTCTGACAGCCCTTGGTGTTCCCCTGTATTCTTGGTGACGAAGAAGAACGGCGAGCTACGCTTCTGCGTGGCCTACAGGAAGGTGAATGCTGTCACCCGGAAGGACTGTTTCCCCTTACCCCGGATTGACGACACCCTGGACACGCTAGCTGGTGCACAGTGGTCCTCGACCCTGGACCTGAAGTCGGGCTACTGGCAGGTAGCTCTAGACACGAGAGACAAGGAGAAAACCACATTCGCGACAGGCCAAGGGCTATGGCAGTTCACAGTTGTGCCCTTTGATCTCTGCAACGCTCCAGCTACCTTCCAACACCTCATGGAATCGGTGATGAGAGGACTGACTTATGACGCCTGCCTGCTATACCTGGACAACATCCTCATCGTCGGCAAGACTTTCGAAGACCATGTGGACAACCTGAGCAGGGTGCTACGGAGACTACAGGCAACCAACTTGAAGCTGAACTCGAAGAGGTGCCAGCTCTTCCGCAAGGAAGTTAACTATTTTGGCCACATAGTCTCACCAACCGGAGTGGGCACAGACCCGGAGAAGACACAAGCTGTGAGAGATTGGCCTAGGCCAAAGGATAAGAGAGAATTGCACAGTTTCCTGGGGCTGTGTAGTTATTACCGCCGTTTCATAAAGTGGTTCTCCAACATCGCCAAACCTCTCACGCACCTGACAGAAGAAAACCGTTGTATGTGTGGACAGAGGATGCCGAAGGCGCTTTCCAGCACCTGAAGAAGACACTATGCAGTGCTTCTATTTTGGAATTCCCTCAACCAGGCGGCGCCTTCATTGTGGACACTGATGACAGCGACCATTGCATTGGAGGGACCTATCCCAACTCCAGGACGACCACGAGCGGGTGATAGCCTATACAGCAACATGCTGTCCAAGTCAGAGAAGAACTACTGCAAGAGTTAGTGGCAGTAGTAAGGACCTTGGAGCACTTTCACAGGTACTTGTACAGTCAACCAATCCACCTGCGGACTGACCACTCCGCCCTCACCTGGCTATTGAGCTTTAGGAACCTGGAAGGACAGACAGCACGTTGGGTCCAGAGGCTCCAGGCTTCACCTCTGAACATCGTAGAGGGAAGAGCCACGGAAACGCAGACGCCATGTCCCGAAGGCTCTGCCCAGAAAAGTGCAGCCAGTGTACAAGAGTGGAAGAGAAGGAGCGTGCTGCAGCTGTCCGAGTGGTCACGGCAGTGCCTGCGGATGGCTGGGATAGCGCAGGCCTGAGGAGGGAGCAGCTGGTGGATGCAGACTTGGGCAACTCTTGAGAGAGGTGGAGGCAGGGATATGACCAACCTGGAAGGACATCATACCGAGGAGCACCACATACAAGTCGTACTGGGCCCAATGGAATCATTGAAGATCAGACATGGCATGCTGTTCCGAGTATGGGAATCAGCCAATGGGAACATCGAACGTATCGCTGTCAACATAGCTGGACCATTCCCATTGTCCGACTGTGGCAATAAGTGCCTGATGGTGGCCGTGGACTACTTCACCAAGTGGCTGGAGGTGTATGCCATCCCAAACCAGGTGCCCACCTCAGTAGCATGGTGGTAGAATGTCTGCCTCACGTTCAAGAGGTCCCGAGTTCGAATCTCGGTCAGGGTGAGTTACCTGGATAAGTTTTTTCCAGGGTTTCCCTTATCCTGAAAGACAAATGTCTGGTAACTCTAAGCTCTATGGACCCTGGGCTCATTTGAGCATCTTTTCACCCATTCCATTCATCGTCTGATATGACTAAACGTTGGAGGACGTAAATTACAACAACAAAATAATCCCGAACCAGGAGGCGAAGACTATTACAGAATGCCTCATGGAGCAAGTGTTCTGCCGTTTTGGGGTGCCGTTAGAGCTCCACAGCGACCAGGGCACCAATTTTGAGTCTAACCTGATGAAGGAGGTACTGGAAAGATGGGGTTAACAAGACCCGCACAACACCCCAACATCCGCAGTGGGACGTCATGGTGGAGAGGTACATCAAGACCTTAGAAGAACACCTGAGGAAGGTCGTGGCCCACCATCAGCGAGACCGGGACGTCAAGGTGCCACTGTTCTTGCTGGCCTACCACTCGTCAACACATGACACTACTGTGATGATGCCAGCCAGCTTAATGTTCGGCTGAGAGTTACGCTTCCCTTGTGACCTGCCTTTTGGGAGCCCCCCGGAAGGAAAACAGCCAGCAACTGAGTATGTGGAGAACTTGGTGGACCATCTCCACGACATGCATGAGATGGCTCGTTAGAAAATGCAGAAGACGAGTGACTGCATAAACACCCAATACGGCAGGCAAGCCAACAGCCCAGGGTTCCAGCAGGATAACCTAGTCTGGTTGTACTGACCTACCCGGACCAAGGGACGATGCCTGAAACTTCAGCAACCTTGGCAAGGACTGTACCGGGTGGTAAAGAGAATTAACGACGTTTACCACATCCAGAAGGTACCCCGTAGAAAAATGTTGGTGGTACTCCTGGATTGTCTGACCCGCTATGATGGTGCAGTTCAGGACGACCAGCCTTGAGGAGGGAGCAGTGTCGCGAGTACAGAACATTCAATTTCTTGTTTGTCACAGGATATTCCAGAAATGTCTGGTAATATGAGTAGTGGTATATATAAGGAAGCTGCGACTTGCCAAGGAGTAGTCGTAAACTGAGTCGTAAAGAGGGTTTGAAACTGGTGTGTTTGGAAAATGAGCTTTTTGTTGTGGTCAACGACCTTGGTAATTTTTAATTGTGTATGTGACGAAATTCTGCTACTGTAGGTGTATTTCTTTGGAAATAAAGAACATCTTGAATTTCTGCAAATTGGACTTTTAATTCTATGAACCCACAAAGTCACAATATTGCTTCAAAAACACATAATTCAATTCTTGCTCTATACTTTACGTTGTTCACTTTCACATCTGCTTATGCATCTCTTCCACTAAACTGTAGGAACTCTCTTCAAACACACACTTCCTTTGCCTGGCATTTGAGCAATTATTATTAAATGTATTATGGCATATTAAATTAGCATTCATATTATAAAGATAATACTATACAGGGTATATAATTAATACTTAAAGTATTGAAGGTCAGACCTTTGAGGTTGAGAATGGAAGCAAAAGCTCCCGAAACTAGTTCCTTAAAAATAAAAGTGTAATTGACAGAGTGTTAAAACCAACTACAAAAAATTGTTACAATTAATTTGACCACCACTGTAACTTAAGTCCTCCAAACACAATATGAGAGTATATTGCAGTTATATTTATGTAATGCTGAAAGTAAATGTGTGTGCATGCTCCTAATATTTGGTGACAATATCAGGATACATCTTAAAAGTTTGGCATGATTCGCATGTTCCATATTCATAATTACTTCTCTGGTACACAGTAAGCAGTATGGTGAGCTTGAAACTCCAATCCTATAAAGATGGTTATTCAGACGATACATACTTGCCATACTTGCCTCTTAAACCTTGCCAATATTAAGAACCTAACCAAAAGAGTAGTAGTCCCATACTGTGCAATGAAAACACAGTAGAGATATTGTATCATCCCTGTTGTAGTTCGGACTTGCTATTTGAACACAGTGGTGGTAATGCAGATACACTATGTACATTGAAAATCTGGTATAAATAGTTTCCTAATTATTGTCAGTGTAGACATGTATTAAAATAAAAATTAGATATATATACTTTTTTCTGATATAGAAGGAAGTATTTTTAGCCCAGAGGAAGTAGTTAAAGCTGGAAATGAAATGAAAGTGACAGAACAGGCATAAAACCAATTATAGTTGGTTTGACAATTAATGTTTAGAAGCTAAAAGAAGGTTACAGTGACAAAGTGTAGGGAGTCCCAACCAGAGTTACTTTGACATCGGCTACCTCCGTAGACCAAGTTGCTACAAATATTGACAGTGGAAGAGTACAAGTAAGCGTTCTTGACAGTTATATCTCTGATCATAAGGTACAGATTATGGAAATTATGAAATGTAGTGTTAAAAGAGATGAGACTGTAAAGGTAATTGTAAGGAAAACAAATTTTCATAATATCATTACACTGAAAAAGCTGCTTTAAAAGGAAACATGGGAAAGGGTACATAATACAGATCGTTTAAATGAAAAATGGGAAATATTTTATGGGATATTTAATCAATATTACGCTGTTGCATGTCCGAAACAGGCGGTAAATAAGTGCAAAACAAAATACAGTAAACTAATTCTTTCATTCAATTTAATTAAGTTAAGGGAATCAATGAAGGATATGTACATATTTTATAAACAGTATGGCAATAAAGTATATTATGAAAGGTTCCAAGAGTACAAGAAAGTGTACGAAGATGAACTAAAATTATTGCGAGCAAAAAGTATACCAAACATGCTAGCTAATGCAAAAATTATAAGTAAGGCTATATGGGATGTTGTAAATGCAAATAAAGAAAAATGTAAAAGCACAGAAAATATAGTACTTAAACATGAGAACAAAATTATTGATAATCCAGTTAATATTAGTAATATATTTAATGACTACTTTTTAAATGTTGCTGTGCCTGAAGGGAATAGTAAGATTAAGAAGGATGTCATTGGTGAAGTAAAATATGTTGAGAACACAGTGTTTTTGGAACCTGTTACTAGGTCGGAACTGATTTCCATTACACAAAACTTAAAAACTCAAGTGGGTGGGATGAAGTTTCGCCAAAAACCTTGAAACAGTGCAAAGAAGAATTGATTGATGTCCTGGCACATTTGATAAATGCCAGCATATACAAAGGTATTTTTCCAACTGCTTAAAAAAGGAGATTATAAACTCATTGCATAAAAAGGGTGATGCTACCAATCTCAGTAACTATCGTCCAGTAACGTTGACGTCAACTTTTGCTAAACTTGTTGAAAAGGTTATGTGTTGTGTTGTGTTGTGTTGTCAAATGCTAGGCTTTGGCAATGAAGCCATTAGCTCTCTTGCTCTCCAATATTTCTGTGCAGTGGGTCCGGCAGGTTAGAACATGTTCTTCAGTCATTTCCTCTTCTTTGTTGCACAGAGGACAATTTGGACTTGTATATATTCCTATTCTGTGTAAGTGTTTGGCCAAATAATCATGTTCCGTAAGTAATCTAAAATTTGCTACTGCAGCTTTACGTGGGATTTCTGGAATAATTTCTGGATTTTTAATTAAAATGTTCCATGGCTTTGTTAGATATTGATTGGTTTTGTTTGTTTTTATATTTGCTTTTGATTAATCTTTTTATGGATGTAAAGGGCAAGTTTTTACTTCTGTTCTGAATTAAATTTGTACCTTTTTTGGCAAGAAAATCAGCTGATTCATTTCCAGTAATTCCACAAAGTGCAGGTATCCACTGTAATATAACTCTTTTCTGTAGTTGTTGAAGTTGTTGGATCATTTTGTGACATTCTTTAATTTGGATTGACCTCATTTTATATGAACTTACTGCACATTATGCTGCTTTAGAATCAGAAAGTATGACAGCATTTTTGAATTTATCTATTGTGTATAGAAGGTGTTGGAGTGAAATATGAATAGCCGTTACTTCTGTATCAAAATTTGTTGTGTGGTATACTGCTGGTTGATAGAATGAGAACAGTGCACACTTATTCCTGCTCCTGAGTTGTCCAAGTTAGATCCATCTGTGTAGATATTTAACCATTCTTCAGGTGGGTATCTATTGTTCAGTTTCTAATGCTAGTGCTTTTAGTACAGGTTTGGAAGTTTCAGATTTTGTAACTATTTGTTCTAAATCTAATTGAATATTAAGTGGTTCAAAAGTTAGTGGGTTTTCTTTGATTAAAATGTTTTTTTAGAATTAGGAAGATTCAGATCTGTTTTTAATTCCATAACTTTGTGTAGGAAACTTGTTTGTGTTTTCATCGTGATTGGTTGTAGTAATATTTTCTCCCATTTTGTTGTTTTTAACCGCAACATATTTTCATGTTGTATTAGTGGCTGCTCCTCTAAAGTTACATGTATTGGATAGTTCCGAGTTAAGGCTTGCATTGCCATGATTGGAGTTGATTTTGCTGCACCGGTTATTAGTCGCAGGGCCTGATTTTGCCATACTTCTAGGTGATTTATGTTAGAACTGTTTGCTGTAATTATTACCTCTGTATCGTAAAGAAGTATTGGCTTGATTAATGTTTTGCATATGGTGTTCAGTGTCTCCCGATTACTGCCCCACTTGACTCCAGCTAATCGTTTCAAAATTGAAAATTTTGTTGTTGATTTGTTTACTACTACTTCAATATGTCTCCAAGATAATTTTGAATCAAAAATTGTTCCTAAATATTTTGTTTCATATGTTTGTTTCAGGTTTGTTTTCTTGAACTGCAGATTTAGTTTAGGGATTTTTTTTTTTTTTTTTTAAGCTAAATATTTGGAATGTTGTTTTATCAATATTTATTTTCATAAAATTGTTGTCAGTCCACTTTTCCATTAGTATCGGAGCCTTTTCCATTGAAGTTTTGGATTTCTCTATTTGTAGGGAAGATGTCCACATGATCAAGTCATCTGCAAAAAGTGCTGTCTTTATTTCTGTGTTTGATACAGCCGCGGGAAGATCATTGATGCAGATGTTGAACAAGGTTGTACTCAGTACTGCACCCTGTGGTAGGCCCATTTTTAGTTGTCGGAATTTGGATGTACTGTCATTGTATTTTGTAGCACAGAAACGTTGAGAGAGAAACTGAGTGATCCAATTTAACATGTTATCTTGAATGCCTAGTTTTGAAAGTTTCTCAAGAAGTTTACGCCTCCATACTGCATCGTATGCTTTTTCAAAATCAATGAAAACTGACAGCATATCTTTATTTTTGTTGAAAGATTCTTTGACATCTTGGGATAGTTGAATTGTATTTTCTTTAGTAGATAAGTGTTGTCTGAATCCTGTCTGAGCAGTTGTTAATATGTTATTACTTTCTAAGAACCAATTTAGCCTTGTTGAAATCATACGTTCTGCTGTTTTTGCAATGACACTTGTTAAGGAAATTGGTCTGTAATTATTTATTTTGTCGACTGCTTTGTCTTTTTTTAGAATAGGAATAATTATTGCTTTTTTCCACTCTGTAGGTACAGTAGAGGTCCATGATATATTAAATAATTTCAGTAGTACCTTTCTTCCCTTTGGTCCTAGGTGTTTCAGAAATTCAGCATGTATTTTATCTGGTCCAGGACACTTTATCTTTCAACTCATGGATGGCATGATTTAGTTCCCTTATGGTGAATTCTTTACTGAATATATCGTTTGTTTATTCTGGCACTTTTTAAATTTTTTGATATCTTTTTTAATCTGCCTTTGTTTTCTTTTTGCTTCAGAGGAAAGTTTATGCTGAGAGCTGTAATACTTATTAAAGGCTTCAGAAATAGAGTAATTTGAAGTAAGTGTTTTCCCATTTAGTTTGAGTGGTTCTTTCCTTGTTTCTTTCTGACAATTAATTTTACTTATATATCTGTAATTTTTTTGCATCTTTTCTATAATCAGCTTTTTCAATAAATTCACTGAAAGCTCTTTTTTTGCAATATGAATTTCTTTTTTACATTTTGCTGCCTTTCTTCGCCATTCCTGTGTTTCTGTTGGGTTATTGGACAATTCTGCTTTTTTCCGTGCTATGTCCCTTTCTTCTTTTAACTTTGATAGTTCTGTAATCCAAAAGGGTTTGTAATTTTTAGTTTTTCCTCTTGGGATCCATTTTTTCTTAAAAAATGAAAAATGAAAAGAGCTTGTTCGACAAAAAATCATGTCTAAATCTCAACATGGTTTTAGAAAGGGTCGCTCTACTATTACTGCTGCAATAGAATTTATAGATGAATTAATCAGCAAAATGGAAAGTGATAGTCAAGTTACGGGAATTTTCTTGGACTTATCTAAGGCCTTTGACAGCGTTGATCATCAAATATTAAATCAAAAATTGGGGAATTATGGTATAAGGGGGACTGCAGGTCAGTTTATCAAAACATCAAAGTATAAACTTGAAAGAAGCGTAGGGACAGTGAAGCACAAATTAGCACAAAAGTGAATCAAGAGTGTGAATCACTAGTGTGAGTGAAGCAATGTGTCAATATCTTCTCGATTCACTTTTGTGCTGATCAAAACATACTTGGAAGGGCGGATTCAAGGTACAGAAATAATATGTAAAACAAATAAATTACAGACAAAATATGAATCCTGATTAGCGGTGGTAAAATATGGTGTTCCACAAGGGTCGGTGCTCAGGCCTTTATTATTTACATTGTATACCTGTAATCAATAATATTAAAACAGTGCCGTATGCTGACAACACATCAATTATTTGTTGGGGAAATACACTCAATAATTTAATTGCTAATATACACTCAGGTACAGATATAATACTCAAATTTCTTGTTAATAATCTAACTAATAATCTAAACAAGACAAGCATACTATATTTTCAAATGAAAAAACTGGTGATCAGCTCAACAATTGTAATAGCTTAGTACACAAATAAAAAATAAATAAAAAATGAATAAATTTCTATACAGGAATATGAGAATTAAAATGGGAAGTGAAGAAATAGACACCTCTGACGACTACTTATTTCTAGGGCTACATATAGACAAAACTTTATTGTGGACAAGGCATGTAAATTATATATCTATTAAAATTAGCAAGAGTATCTATTTGTTGAACTATATGGCTTACTATCTGGTAAAACCAAATTTAAAACTAATTTATTATGGAATCATCCATCCACATTTGAACTATGGTATTGAACTATGGTGCACAACGAATAAAGATAATTCGAAGCGGTTATTAGTACTACAGAAGCAGTGTCTAAGAAATGTTTGCTCACTAAAACCCAGGGATTCTTGTAGGGAAGTATTTAAAAAAGAAAGAATTTTTAACTGTGTCTAATTATATATTTTTAGTTATTCTTATAGTCAGACATAAGTCAAATATAAAGATCAATAGCAGTGTGCACACGTACAACACAAGAACAAAAAATTGTATGTATAGGGAAGGGAAAAGTAAGAAGTTTTTGGGAAAAAAATCCATATATGACTGGTAAAGTACTACACAATAAATTGTCATCCTCGATTATACAAATAACAGGTTCCAAATTCACTAAAGAGTTAAAGAATTACCTTATAAATTGTGCATTCTATGACATTGATGAATATTTATAAGTAATTGCTATTTCCAATCATTGTTATATTTTAATTGTAATTGTTTAATGTTAAATGACAATGCCAGAAATTATGTAAATCTATTGGTTGCAATAAATGAAATTGAAACTGGACAAAATAGATAGGGAAAATTATCTAGTAGAAAGGCTCGGATATAGGTCATTATTAGAAGTGTAAAGCAATGAGTGGGGGTAAAGCTGAGACAAAAGTTAAATGAGGCAGCAAAAAGAATAACAAAACCATTTGGGCAATGGTAAGTAAATTAAACAAAAGTCTGGGAGTTAAAACTTTGTTTATACAGGATAATTTGATAAGTATAAATCCATTGAAAATAAGACATATTGGATAGTAAATTCACTGTGAGTGAAATTCTAGAGCAAATTAAGAATTTGAAAGCTAATAAGGCATGTGGTATAGACAGAATAGCAGGGGAATTTTGGAGAGCTTGAGCAGGGGACCCAAATAGACCCAGAATACTAGTGCAGGTATTGAGGAGGGTAAAGTACCCAAAAATTGGAGAATGGGAATAGTAACCCCAATATACAGAGGTAAAGGAGACATGTGCAATTTGGCAAACTATAGAGGAATAATTTTAGTTTATGGAAGTTAATCATTTCTTCACACTAGCCGTATCTTTGATAGTCAACATGAAAAATTTAATGCCATAGCCGGGATTTGATAAAATAATAAGATGATAATAAAATAATAATCTCAATTAACTAAAATAATAAGAGTTAAATAATGAAGCTTGGGACTCAAGTACTTACGATAGTAAGTCGCCACATACGGCGTATCTCAAATGTGAGAGCCCCTAGTGGTCTACTGGGGAAATATATGAGTGAAATGGAGAATTTAATGTCAGGATGGCAAGTTGGCCATGGTAGCTCAATGGGTTAGAGTGACTGGATGAAAACCAGGAGATCCGTGGTTCAAATCCCGGCCATGGCATTAAATTTTTCATGTTGACTATCTATAGAGGAATAAGGTTACTTTCAGTACTTGGGAAAGTCTTCACAGGAGCATTAGCAAAAGGTTTACAAAATTGGGCAGAGAAAGAAGGAAAATTCTCACCATTTCAACTAGGGTTTAGAAAAGGTAAAAGAACAGCAGACAACATTTTTATAATTAGAACATTAGTAGATAAGTATCTTAGCATCAAAAGAGGGAGATTATATTTACTGTTCCTAGATTTAGAAAAAGCCTTCGATACAATTTCTAGGGAAGCACTTTGGATTAAATTAAGGAAAAAAGGAGTAAGCGAGAACTTTATAAGGGTAATCCAAAATATTTACAAAAAAAAACGAATTTAGCATAAAATGTGATCAGAGAATGATAAGAGAAAATACCAAACAATGTAGGACTTAGACAAGGTTATAAATTAAGTCCAGTGCTATTTAATTTATTTATTTATGACATTCTAGAGGTAGTAAGTAAAAATGTTACACATTTACCAATTTTAAATAATAGAGAGACAGCAGGTCTGCTCTTTGCAGATGATTTAGTAACAGGTTCCATAACAAGTATAGGCTTAAAACAATCCTTGGAAGCAATAGGCAAGTTTTGTAAAGCATGGGGTTTGAAGATAAAAAAAAAAAAAAGTAAATCTAAGATCATGGTTGTAAAAAAAAAAAAAAAAAAAAAAAAAAAAAAAAAAAAAAAAAAAAAAAAAAAGTTTCAAAGTAAAATGAGAAGAAAATGGCCCAAAAAAAAAAAAAAAAGCACTGGCAGATGGAAAAATGGCTGAGTGTTATTAGATCAACAAAATACCAAATACACAAGTAAAATGGTTAGAAAGGGTGTTTGGTTCAATTGTAGAAAGCAGAATGCTATATGGAATTGAAATATGGGGGCCAGATGAAGATGGAAAGCGATAAATGTTATAAATAGACTATTTTGTAGACTTGTTTTAAGTTTACCTAGATCCTCACCAAATGACGCGACTTTAATGCAATTAGGAAGATTAGGTTACAAAAGCAAGGTGATGGAAAGAATTCTGAAATACTGGCTCAGAATATGCAATTTAGATGAGGAAAATATTGTTAAACAGTGTTTGGTAGCACAAACAAGAATAAAGGGGAGAGAGACTTGGATATATAAAATTCAAAAGATTTTACAGGAAATAGGTTTGGGTTCATTATGGTTAGATAGTGGAAGAATAGATAAGGGATTCTGGGAAGAAGGAAAAACAAGAATTGAAGATATTGAAAAACAAGAATTTCAGGCTAATCTTATAACAAAAGATCTCTGAAATTATATAAAACATTGAAAAATGATTGGGACAGAGAAAAAGATTATTTGAAGCAAAAGGTTAGAAATAGTGATGTATTTAACATTTGAAAGTAATGAGTCGGTACATCATTATCCTTACAAGAAAGGATAATTTAAGTGATGTTTGTTTTTGAATTACCGACTCATTACTTTCAAAAGAGAAAAATATATTGACATCTGTGATAAAGGAGGAAGAGAAGGGTTGGCATGGTTTAGAGCAGGAGTAATATACTTTAGGGGTATAAAGAATGGATATGTTATGCAAAAAAGAAGATAGTACTTGACATATTTTTAATTGTCAAAAAACAAAATATTGGGGAGACGAATTTCTTTTGCATAAGTGGGCAAAAGAATCTTGAATCTAAGATCAGAAGAAAACATAATAAAACTAGACAAATTTATTTGCAATGTAAGACAAAAATGGCTTTGGAAAACAGGGAAGACTAATGAGAACAACTAGGACAGATAGTATAAGGTCTAAAGGGAAACAAAAATCTAGATCCCAGGTTTTAAAATGCTCCATTATATACACAACCTGAGTTAGCTATAATGGAGCATGAGAAAATGCAAGTCCAACACGAGGAGTATGCAAGCTTTTGTATTTATTTTACACTAATCATGTTACATATGTATGAAGTTATATATTCTAGATATTGTAATAAGAAATAGGAAATTAACCAACTTTTCTGGCAAGCACCACAGCCAGAATTGAATTAGCAAGATAGCTAAAGTATTTTGTTTGTAACCATTGAAAAAACTTGCATTCAAAATGTTTTAATTTTTAATTTCTAATATAATGAATCGTTTTCAGCTGAAAAACGTGCAGCTGCTGCAGCTGCTCAGTTAGCTGCTGCTTCAAATACAAAAACAACAATGTCATACACCTCCGCTATAATGACATCAGGAAGAGCAACAAAAATAGTGACTAGTAGTACTGCACAGACATTTGCTGCAAAGGTCACAGAAACAGCAGCTTCTCTTCAGTCTTTGCAAATGCCACAAGGAGTAGGGAATTCATCGGCTACAAGCAAGCATCGTGTTGCTCACACTCACTTGTCTACGCCTCATTCTCTGTCCACAACACCTATACCCTCTGCTTCACAATCGCAGAATGCAGCATCAATGGGAGCATCAACTGCTCCATCACCCAAACATCACCGGCCACTTCCAGCAGCATCAGCTCCTCCTAGTATACCAGGACAGTACCAAATGGCACCAGGGAAAGCACCTTTCTCCTCATCTATGTCTTCATGTGCACCCAGTTCCAACAACCTACCTTGTCGAACGTCACCTCTCTCTATACCAACATCAGCAAGTGATTGCACCCTTGCAAGAAGCACTACTCCTTTAAATGTGCAAACGGACCAGATACTTGGGTTGCATCAACCTTCTGTTCAACAGGCTTCCTCTCAGCTTCAGCCCATTCAAGTGTCAACATCAAGTTCACCTTTGGAATACTCACTGTTCAGTGATACATTTACAAAGGTAGGCTTTAAAGTATTCTCTATGTACTAGAATAAGTACTAGCAAACAGTGGCATGCTTTAACCTAAACTTAACACCAGGTATAAAGGGCATACGGTTTTAGAAGGCATGTAAGCTGAACCAGTTTGTGCACATGGTGGCATTAATGTGCCAGGGAAGAGGATATAGACGAGGGAATGAGGAAAGTAACATTTTAAATATTAAAAGCAGAAGCATTATTAACAGTGAAGTATTCTTCATTTTTGAGTTTGATTTATGAGTCACTATGTTTACACTCAAACTTCACTTACTTGTTGTATAATTGAAACGTTTTCACGATCATTCGATCTCATCCTCAGCTGTTTGGTGACTAAATGAACATTCCTCTTCTTCAACTACTACGGCGCTCCGATCACTCTGCCATCTGGTGTTTGGGGCACTAAGTTTTAATACCTCATTTAATGCCGGGATTTCAAAATTTATAACTTTATCACGGTTTTTGGTTATGAGTATTTTTCCCCAAATATCCAATTCTATGTGTGTACTTAAAGATTTTAACAGTTTCATGTTGTGGCCAATGTTGTGGTTTTCTGTCCAAAATTGGTATGAAACTGCAGATTTTTCTGTTTGTTTCAACTTAATGTTCCTCTGGTGTTCTTTTTGCCTGATTAACAAGTTTCTGTTAGTTTTTCCTATGTAGCTTTTCTCACAGGTTTCACAATTAATCTGATAAATTCCTGATTTCAAATTGTTGGGGATTGAATTTTTTAGTGGTTTATTTAGCAGGTTCCTCAGACTGAATTTGTTTTGGGGTGCTAGTTTTAAGTTTAGTCTTTTGAACAACACATAAAAGAGATAGGGGTATTAAATGGATTCAACCCAGTCATCATAAGGAACATGATGAATAGAAAGGAAAAACTGAAGATAATATAAAAAAATACCACTCTCACACCCCTTAAAAACACAAATTGGCAATATAGAAAATTCACCTACCATCCATGGGCGTTTAGAAAATTTGAACGAATCTTCAAAAGACTAAACTTAAAACTAGCACCCCAAAACAAATTCAGTCTGAGGAACCTGCTAAATAAACCACTCAAAAATTCAATCCCCAACAATTTGAAATCGGGAATTTATCAGATAAATTGTGAAACCTGTGAAAAAGCTACATAGGAAAAACTAAGAGACACTTGTTAACCAGGCAAAAAGAACATCAGAGGAACATTAAGTTGAAACAAACAGAAAAATCTGCAGTTTCACACCATTTTTGGACAGAAAACCACAACATTGGCCACAACATTAAACTGTTAAAATCTTTAAGTACACCCACAGAATTGGATATTTGGGAAAAAATATTCATAACCAAAAACCATGATAAAGTTATAAATTTTGAAATTCCGGCATTAAATGAAGTATTTAAACTTAGTGTCCCTAACACCAGATGGCAGAGTGATCGGAGCTCTGTAGTAGTGGAAGAAGAGGAATGTTCATTTAGTCACCAAACAGCTGAGGTTGAGATCGAATGATCTTGAAAACGTTTCAATTATACAACAACAAGTAAGTGAAGTTTGAGTGTAAACATAGTGACTCATAAATCAAACTAAAAAAAAAAAATGTAACATTTGTCGTCTCACAAGTTGTCAGAATGTAAATTTACAATTATGATAGCGTTATAAACTGTAACATTCAATATCAACATGTTTATTTACTGAAAATAACGCACCTGGCTTTGTTAAAAAATGATCCAGACATGTACTAACTCAGATGACAATTCCTTAAAGAAACTGTACACATTAAAAATAATATTTCTGGCCTGGGATTGAAGTACTTGACACTTAGTACCTGTGCCATGGTACCAGACTTTGAAAATGACATTAACTGTTCACAAAACACAGTGTAAACATTTGAATTTTCTGCTAATTGTCACAGTTACATAAATCACCTTACTCACAATTTGCATTATGTAATGGTTCGCACTCACTCTCCTGGTCAGTTAATTTACTCACTAAATATATGCAGCATAAACACGGGAGTCACTTGTTTATTCTTGAATAGGTAACTTGAGAATCATATGCCATAGAAAAATTGTCTTTGTACAGGATGCCTCAAAAATTCTTGTCGCATATGCCATGTCATATTCCAATGTCAAATTTCCAGTAGTAATTTTGGGCACATGAAAAAGAGAAATCTCTGTTATTCACATTTGTGCTACCCCTATCATAGGACAGTCATTGTAGGCGAGCCTCATATGCCTTCTATTACCATACACCTAATAGTCATCTTGATGAGCGTATTGAACACTTTGCATTAATGTTTTCATATGTTTTAGTCTGGGGGAGGAACAAACTCCAAAAAACAGACATATCTGGCAACAGCATAGCTTCTCTTGCAGGTGGATGTGACAATATACACTTCAGGGATATCATTATGGCTGCTCTATGTTAAAACATGTACTGAATTTTTTTTCAGGCAGTGCCTATATTTTTGCTGAATTTAATCAATTAAGTTAAATTATAGCACTATATAAATTTTGCTGGTTTTCTTCTAACCCCCCCCCCCCCCCCCCGCCTTTCTTTTCCCTAAGAACAATATAATCAAAGAAAATGTAAGTTTTAATGCACTAGCACTAGCCAGGATGGTTCCTATATTTAAAAAGTGCAACAGAACTGAAGCAGACAATTATAGACCCATCTCAGTACTACCATCCTTATCTAAAATAGTTGAAAAAGTAATATACATGCGGATAATTAAATTTTTAAACCACTTTTGCTTATTACCAACCTGCCAAAATGGTTTCATTCAAGGCAAGTCGACAATATCGGCAGTTACTTCTTTCGTTGAATATATAATCGATGCTGTTGAAAATGGATCTTACACTGCTGGTGTAAATACTACCCAGGGAATCTTTACTTCCCATAGTAAAAACATTGTATCGGGAATTCCTCAGAGCTCCATTTTGGGACCACTACTGTTTATTTTGTACATAAATGACATTGCCAATGTAATTCCTAATGATGTTAGTTTAAATCTCTATGCTGATGACACGACGATGGGATTTCAGAATAAAGACCTTAATAACCTAGAAATACAAATGAATGAAATTGTAAATAGTATAACTCAATATTTTAATAACTCTAAATTGTGTATATAGAATAAAAAGAAGTATTTCAGAAAGTGGAGTGCCATTGTTACTAAAATTAGGCAAATGAGTCAACCAAAGTATAAACTTGAAAGAAGCTTAGGGACAGTGAAGCACAAATTAGTACAAAAGTGAATCGAGAAGATATTGACACATTGAGTGAAGCAATGTGTCAATATCTTCTCGATTCACTTTTGTACAAATGAGTCAACCTTGTATATACTTTTCTCCACTTACAAGTTTTTTTATGAAGACTAGTTCCTGGGAACTACTTCCCTATCTCAGTTCTGTGGTTGACTGATGATGCATCCGGTGTCTGCATCTGGCTTGGTGTCGTGCTGCCATCTAATGTTCTGGTAAGTTTGGTGACGTCATCTATGGCGGGAATTTCAAAATTCATCAAGAGGTTCTGTTTCTTCGTAATAAATGTGTTTTCCCGCCATAGATGAGGTCACCAAACTTAACAGAACGTTAGATGGCAGCACGACACCAAGCCAGATACAGACACCAGATTCATTATCAGTCAACCACAGAACTGACTATAGGGAAGAAGTTCCTAGAAACTAGTCTTCATCTAAAAGCTTGTAAGTGGAGAAAAGTATATACAAGGTTGACTCATTTGCCTAATTTTAGTAATCTAAATTATGTGTTAATGCAAAAAAAAGTGAATTAATAATTTTCAGTTTTAAAACCACTCATTTTGAGCCTCATGTATATTTGGACAATGATATGATTCTACCTATTGATAATGTGGATGTTCTCGGTTTAACAGTTGACATTAAACTAACATGGAATGAACATATTAATAAAATTGAAAAGAAATTATCTTCAGCCCTTTTTGTTCTATGTAATACACCAAAATTTATATCAGCTGAAACTGCCAAGATAGTCTATTTCACTTTCATTCATTCAGTTAATACATATGGCATAGAGCTGTGGGGATCAGCATTTAAAGCCAGTCTCAAAAAAATCTTTACATTACAAAAATGAGTCATCAGATATATAGCCAATCTGCCAATGTATAGTCCTTGTAAGGAAGCATTCAAAACTCTTTGAATAGTAACCCTTCCCAGTATCTTTATATTAAAAATCCATGTTGTATATACAAAATAGGTCTTTTTCCTCAATATTCAGCTATTCATAACTACAACACTAGAAGAAAACACAACTTGATAAATCAATCACATAGATTAAAATTATATGAAAGAAAGATTGATTATATTGGCAGTAAATTATTCAATAAATTACCAATAAATTTTCGAAATATTACTCCATTACCTAAGTTTAAACATATATTAACTAATTGCAATTCCTTTCTTGGAAGTGTTGAAAACAGTGTTGTTATGATAAATTAACTTTAAAGAGAGTCGATTAAAGACACCAAACAACACTTACTTTTAAATTTTTCCGGAACATGTTTCTGAGGCTTTGCCTCTATCATCAGCCGGCTCTCGACTGCCAGCTGATGATAGAGGCAAAGCCTCAGAAACATGTTCCGGAAAAATTTAAAAGTGTTGTTTGGTGTCTTTAATTGACTCTCTTTAAAGTTAATATATTAACTAATTTTCTTCAATCCAAAGCTTACTATGACATGAAAGAATTTCTGAATGATAATGATATTATAATTGACCTACAGTAACTTTTTATCAATGTATTTGTAATTGTATTGATTGTCTTTATTTTTAACTGGACTATGATCTTAAACAAGTTATCAATTGTGTATACTGTTGTACTTGTTATAAAGAGCAATAAGAGCAAAAGAACATACTCTCCCCTTCTCTCACACTCTCCCTTCTCATGGTAAAATGCCAAACAGTTGCATTTAAGTACAATGAAAGATAATAACATGCAATATAGTAATATAATAATATTTACTTGTAATTTCATATATTATAATCTCAATTACAAGGTTTACAATTCTAATCTAGTTACAAATTTGTCAGCTGCTTATATTACGGGCTGATAGTGGTGTTGGCTCCCTGGACGTTAACCTCTATCCTAGCCCTTATACGACCTTGACCTAATGTTCTGATTGTGTCTTCCATTTCTCTACCTCTTATTTCGTCGCCCTTCTCAGCCATTTCTCTTTGACTTTGTCAGCAAATTTCCCCACCTCCCTTCATCATTTCTCTCTTTTCAACATAATTGTTACTATGTAAGCCCATTTATTATCCCAGTTCTTATCCCATATTAATTTCCTCCAGTTTTCAGTTTCTTTATACTCCACTACATAATGTTCTAAGCTTATTTTCACTCCTTTGGTGAACCCCCTCTCAATATGGCTCCTGTCCTTAACCAAGCTAAACCCTCCCTCTCATATCAATCACATATGTCTATATATGTTTCCCTTCCCCATTCTGTCTTTATTTTCAGGTATACATTTAGTGATTTCTTACTTATCAGATTTCCCCATGTCACTTGTCTGTGAATGTCCTCTATCCTATTCTTAATAATTGTCCAAAAACCTTTTACACTTCTTTCAATCTCTTGCCAGATATCCCCCCAGCGTTCTCTCTAGCTCTGCCCACCAGCTGCTCTTACATGTTGAATTCTTCTACAACTCCACACCATATGTCATTTTTGATTCTACTATTGCTTCATAGATTCTTTCATGCCACTTTACTGACATATCTGGTAATTTATATTTACAGCTCCTTACCCCAGACTTTGCTATCTACCCTTTCACTCTTATCTTTCTCCCATGTGCTCCCCAGCCTCCATTGTAGCACAGTCTCGTCCCTAAATAGTGAAAATCTTTACCATCTCCACTTTTTGGTCATTTAAATACCACTTTTCATCTTTTAACTTACCACCCTTCTTAAACAGTACTATTTTTGACTTTCTTATATTGATTCTTATCCCCCAATCTTTACAGTAGCTGCTAATTTCATTTATTGCTCTCTGTAATCCTATCACTGGTATAGATGCTATTACCAAATCA
Source organism: Mantis religiosa (assembly GCA_030765055.1). NCBI lineage: Eukaryota > Metazoa > Arthropoda > Insecta > Mantodea > Mantidae > Mantis > Mantis religiosa. The sequence continues at coordinate 1,504,745 of CM060948.1, forward strand.
TCTGCAAATAGTAGCCCTGGTATTACCTTATTCCTAATAATTGGGCAATTTCAACCCTTTCAATTATATCATCAATGAACAAGTTGAACAATATAGGGCTAAGTTTACAGCCTTGTCTTAATCTCATTTTCTGTTCCACTAATTCTGTTATCCCATTCTTATCTACTCTTGTTCCAAACTTTATTCCCTCATACATTTTTTCTAGCCCTATAATACATTTTTTGCTGACTCCTTTCGTTTGTAATTTCCACCATAGTGCTTCTCTCACTATTGTATCAAAAGCTTTTTTCAAAGTCTACAAAAAACATATACACTCTCCCTCTTTTCCTACTTGTGTACTTATCTACTATTGTTCTAATAATTAGTACATTATCTATTGTCCTTCTTCCTTTCCTGAATCCTGATTGAAATTTCGATAGTTTCTTTTCTCCCTCCACCCATCTTTGCAATCTTTCAGACATTATTCCTGTGTAAATTTTCTCTAATATTGCTAGTAAACTGATCCCCATATAATTTTGTGGTTTACTAACTTCTCCTTTGCCTTTGTAAATTGGTGCAATAATACTCACTTTCCAATTTTCTGCAAATCTATTCACTTGCCTTATTTTTTCTAGAAATTTTGTCATGAATCTTACACCTTCGTCTGTTTTACCATATTCCTTCCAGAACTCTCCTGGTAGTCCAGCAAATCCCCCAGCCTTGTTCTTTTTTAACCTTTTTACTTGTAAATTCACTTCGTCTACTGTGATTTCCCATCTATTCTATTATCTTGTGCCACATCCCCATCCCAAATCCATTTTTTAAAGTTAACTTTAGGTTGTTCACCATTCAATCCACTCTGTGGGTGCTATCTTTCCATCAATATTTCTTTTCCTATTGATCTCCTTAGTTGTTTCCCATACTCTCTTTGAATCTTTTTCTAACACTGCCTCTTTCACTTTCTTACTCTTAGCTTCTAACCACTCTTTTCTTTCCCTCTCTATTAGTTTTTTATACCCCCATCTACATAACATAAAATGTTGTTTATCTTCATCTTTTTCTGTAATTCGCCATTTTTCAATTAATTTCCCTACTTCTCTTTTCGCATTCCTACATTCATCGTTGTACCAGCTATTAATATTTAGGTTAGTCTTTTGTTTCATCTCAATTTTAACTCCTACTGTTTATACGATCATCTTTAACAGTTCCAAGCGTTCTCTATTCTCCCTTCTTTTAATGATAACTCTATTCCAGATTCTATTATTTTGCTTGTCTTTTTAGTTTATTTCTCTCTGAAAATCTACAGCCTCTGACTCTCTCCATTTATAAGATGTGAATCGATTTACTACTCCTTCTCTTGACTGATTTAAGATATCTGATGTTTCCACCATTAAATCTACATAAATTGGAAAATGGCAGCTACTTACAGGTTCATTTCCTACTCTAAAATTTTTAATCTTTCCCTCTAATTCACTACTACAAATTATTAGATCTATAACACACTGGCCATTTGCATTCGCAAATGTATAGTAAGCTTCTTCATCTATTCCTAAAGTGCTGTTACATATAATTAAATTATTATTTTCACAGAACTTTAGAAGTTTTGCTCCCTCATTATTATATATCTGATCACTACTTCTCCTCGTCCACATTTTATCTATATCTCTTTTACTTTCTGTTTCCTTACAAATTATTCTTGTTTTGTCCTCTCCTACTATCGCATTCCAATCCCCCATAATTATTATTTCTGATTCTGGATAGCACTCCCTAACTTTCTCAATATCTTCTAAGTTGTTATAAATTTTTTCATCAACAAAGTGAATTTTCTGGAGGATTATAAGCTAATCCTAAGACATAACTTGCTTTAACCGCAAGTTCCTTTATTTATTTGTATCCACACCACTTGCTTACTTTTACTCTCAATTTTCTCTACTTCCACTTCCAAACCTTTGTGATTTCTAATAGCAAACATTACCTCCTGATGCCCTACCCTTAACAGATGTTTTACTTGCACCTTTAGTAACACATAAAAAATTGTTTAATTCAATTAACTCTCTGTCCTCTACCCATGTTTCCACTAAACCAATAACATCCACCCCATTATATAATTTGCCACTTATTAACTTTGCTTTTAGAGCTTCCACATTCCAAAACATCATAGGTATCCCCTTTCCCTATCTTAAGTTTTCACTTTCTTCTTCAACATGTCTACCTTTCTTCCCCTTGTTAACCTCCCACCCCCACCATCACTTGTTGACTGTTCTGTGTTTCCAAAAATTTGCAGGATACTGCTTTCACTCGTTGCTATAATTTGTAACTTTTTCTTTTATAACTCTTTGCGCCTCAGCCATGTCTTTGAAATATAACACTTCACTTGTATGCGCGCTTTGATGTCTCTCACTGTAACCTTGCCACACGTCACCTCTTACGTCACTGTGTATCACTATGTCACTACCCCGGATGTTGTCACTTGCTAGTATGGATGCATCATCGCTGCATGTAATATCAGGTGTAGCATCATCTTTCTTCGCATCTTCTGATATTTGTCTCTGCATTCCTTGGTCTCCAACCTTCGATCTGTCTGCTGTCTGGATCTCATCCTGTTACAAATCAGTTTTTCTCTGCTCATCTCTTCTAACATGGATACTCCAACGTTCGTCGTTTACAATAAGATTACGCCCCCTCAAGTAAGCCTTTTTCCCTTCGTCCCTGGCCTCCTTCACTTTTATTAATAAGGATTTCTTATATCTCTGTTCTTCCTCGCTGTAATCCCTTTCTATGTAAATTCCTGATCATTTTAGCTTTGTACTGCTTATGATCCTCCATTTCATCTCCTGTGTAGCTACTTTTAGAAGTATTGGTCGGTTGTCTCTTCCTTTTTTTCCTAACCTGTATGTCTCCACAATCTCCCATCCTTGCAATGATATTTCTAGTCTTCTTTCGAAAATTTCTGCCATGATCTCGTACAACATCGTATTTAGGTCTTCTTTTACTCCAAATATGAGGTTCAGTTTGTGCTGTCCATTTTCACAGTTCTTCTTTACCTTTTCTATCGTTCTTGTGAATTTGGCAAATTTTTGTTTGATGTCTTCTTGTAATTTTCTAATTATTCTTCCGAGTTGTTCAGTATTTGTATCCAATTTTGCTCCCATTTCTGTCCCCATCTTCTTTACATCTACTAAGTCTTTCGTCATCTTTTTTAACATACCTGCAATTTGGTTCAAGTCCGTTGGTCCTGGGTTCGGTTCCACTCCGCCTATTACTATTTGAACTAGTATCTTGAGTTCCTCTTTGTACTGATTCTTCCTTTTCTTTCCTCCAAATACTCCAATTCTTATCCTGTACAGCTGCAAATCAACACCCATGTTCTAATCTTCAGCTCTCCATTTCTGCGCTCCTGCTACACAACCTCGTTCGGCGGCTAGCAGCTGACTCCCAATATAGTAACATTGTTCACAGTATGCCATTTGAGTGATACAATAACTGCCTGTAATACACATGAAGTCATTCGATCAGCCATTACTCCTGCCTACACAACACTGTAAATACAGAAATACTAAATTAAATAAAAACTGTGCACTTAAAGCGATAGTAACAAAACCTCTGTAGTGTAATAGATGCTCTGTGGGTATGGGTGTTACTCTTCAAGTCAGAGAGCACTAGATGAGCATATGGAAAAAATTTAGACTTTCTTTCTGCCTTCCATAATTATTGAAAAAAACACACATTGACTTTAAAACAAAAAGAAACTAATCACTGTGCATAACGTCATATGAGACGAATTTTTCAGTAATGGTCAACTACACTGATAGACAGTATAGTATGTAATGTGTTCATTTATTTTAAAAGCACTGTTTGAGGGCAAGATGATTCATTTTCAACCATTTTGAACATATCGTATAGGGCATACACCAAGTACGTAATACTTTGGTGGTCATTAAACATTTTGAATTGTTACTCCTGAAATAATCTTTGTATAGCTGTATAAGACTTGAAACATTTATGACGATGATTACTAATTAAGGCTTCTCAGGTTACCAGCTGTGTTAAATTGACAAACTCTATAGATAGTCGACCTGAAATATTCAATGCCATGGCCGGGATTTGAACCAGGGATCTCCTGGTTTCCGTCCAGTCGCTCTTACCCATTGAGCTACCATGGTGAACATGCCGTCCTGACATTAAATTCCCCAATTGACTCATATTTTTCCGGTAAACCGCTAGGGGCTCTCGCATTCAAGATAAATCATTTATAGCAACTTTCTATTGTAAGTACTTGAATCTCAGACTTTATCATTAAATTCTTATTATTTAAATTTATTGAAGGAAGTTAACCATTTCTTCACACTAGCCGTATATAGGCTATTTGGATGGATAGAGATATTCTTAGATTTTAATTTAATTTCTATAGCTTCTTTTATGAGTGTCATAATATTGTCACTGCAGTGCAAAATCATGACCTTGTCAAAAAGAATGTGGTGATCCTTGTTAAAGCTGTGTTGTGACATTGTCAATTTTTCCGGTTATAATAGATTGTTAACTTTTTTCGGCACATCTCACCTCAGTGGTGTGGCCAGTCTTTCTGATATTAACCATTCCACATTGGCAAGGAGTTTTGTGGACCTCCAGGGTTCTCTGTACCAGATTGTCTTAGACCGGTCTCAGGCATTGTCTTACTTTCTTTGATGGTAAAAAGATGGTCTTGATACTTGTCTTTTCAGAATTCGGGCTATCTTTCTGGAGATGGAGCTGTAGAAGGAGATATAAGCTTTTCCTTTGGATTTTATTCTTTTGTCTGAAGTGCAGGTGTCATCATCAGTGCTCATGTCCTTTAGGTGGTTGTTGCAGGCAGCAACTTTTCTAAGGGCTTGGTGGATCTCCTTGTTGGTGTAGCCATTCTTGTTGAACCTCTCTCTTTTAGGTATTGAAGTTCTTGTGCAATGTGGTCTTGGTCAGCAATTTCGTAGGTGCAATGAAACAAATTGGTGGAACAGTATTCTTCTGAATTGGATGATGGTATGCTGTGTGCATCGAGATACCAGTCCGTATGTGTATTTTTCCTATAGGCACTGTGTCCGAATGTGTCATCCTACTTCTTATGAATCAAAATGTCCAAAAATGGAAGAGAATTGTGGTTTTAAATTTCCACGGTGAACTTGATATTTGCGTGAAGGCTATTAAGATGTGGAAGGAACGTCTGTAGTGTATCCTTACCATGGAGCCGAAATCACTAATGTATCGTCGACATACTGGTAAAAAACTTTGTGTTTTAGTGACGCTGTCTCTGGAGGAACACATGCTCAAAATGTTCCATGTGAAAATTTGCCACCACAGGGGATGGGCCAAACCATAGCCACACCATCAATCTGCTCATAAAATTCATTGTTGTACATGAAGTAGGTGGAAGTGGGGACATGTTTGGAAAGTGTGAAAATGTCCTGTGAAAATCAGCTAGTAAAACCAAGGTCTCTCATAGAGGAACACGGGTGAATAATGATGCGACGTCGAAATTGCCTAGTAACTTCTCCAGGATCCAACTGTAAATTCTTAATGGTCTGTATAAATTGAGTGAAATTCTTCACATGAATTCTTCACTAGGGGCTCGTGTATGTTGGTCAACAGCTTAGTCTGGTGGTATGTTGGCGAACCTATGACACTCACTATCGGACACAGTGGGACATCTGGTTTATTATTTTGGGAAGTCCGTATTGATATGGCAGAACTGAGGCTTTAGACACCGCTGGACTTCTTTATTTTGGGTGGTGTGTTGGTGTGTTGTCCGAGTGATTTTTGTAGGTAGGATCGTTGTGAATCTTTCATCAATTTAACATGGCTGGTAACCCAAGAAACCTTAATTTGTATAGCTAAACATTCTTTTTGTATAGCTAAAACCAAAATATTTGCTTTCACTTTGAATTGAAGAACAAATCAAAAAATGTTCCAATTTTAGAATTTTCCTATATGAACTTAAAAGTAAAATTTGGATAGTGTATTAGTTTACAACATTAAGCAAAATGGGTATTTATATTTTAGAAATACAGTAACTGAAGCTAAATGTTATTTCTGTTTAAAGGTACAATAAAACCTACTTAACACATACCTCTTTAACGTGGACCAGTTTTGAAAAACAAAATTATCTTGTTTGGCATAGTAAATGAAGACTTGTTTTACAGACAATAAATTGCTGTTGAATACTCGAACTCTCTTGCTAGTGGGTGAATTCATTACATTGCTTGGGACCAGGTTGGAAGAGAAACTTTGATAAAGTTGTGGCCTTGGGTGTGTGTGACTGGCCAGAAAATGAAATTGAAAAAGAAAAATATAAGTGTGGAAGAAGACTTTGTGGACATGTTTAAAAATATTGATGGCTATTCAGATGTTGAAGACATTAGTTGGTTGCAAATTGACGGTGACAGAGGTTATAAACCATTACAAAGAAAGGCAGAATTTCATCATGCAGTGTCACTGAAAATGAAGAGTATGAGGAATTGATCAAGTGCTAGTTCATGGCAAAATATATGCTTATATCTAGTTTCTACCGTTTAACAGAACATAAAGTCTATAGTGTGAAAAACCTAGGCCCATAGAAGGGAAAACTACAAATAACGCAAAAAATGCATGTAAGCTGCAATAACACATGACTTGTTATTCCATTATTCACAGCATTTTTTTATGCTTAAGAACCATAATGATATTGTAAACTTTAATTTTAGTATATACAAATATAATAATTTGTAACTTAAAAGAAATGATGATAAGTGAAGTTTTAAGTTACAAATTATTAAATTTGTATATATTTATTTGTTTCACTGTTAATAGCTTCATATTTTACGTATTTAATTTTAGTGTTTGGTATCTATGTATACCCTTTCCACTTGGTGTTAGTTGTTCTGTATATTAATTAAAGTGTCTTAAAATTGGCAAAACATATTTAGTTCTATTGAAATAAGTGTTAAAAGACTAAAATGATATTCCAATTTCTCTTTGCATAGAATCACCATCTAAGTTGATGACCTCTATAATCTATTCTCCAGTTTGTGGAACATCCAGTTGATTTTCTCTTGAAGTCAAGTGAATTATTGGGGTTTTAAATAAGGAAGTTGTCCCTCCATAAGGTCAACTTTTAAATTATATTTCCAATTCATATTCAGGAATTTTCAGATTATGAGAAACAATTAGGTGAACAGAAAATGTCACCTGGATCCCATATAAAGTAAGGAACCAGTTAAAAGAAGTCTGCATTTCAGATATATACTATTTTTCACAGATATTCATGTTATTACTGGCTTTGGATGCTACCCCTTGTTAATATTAAAGTGTGTTTTTGTTTCTGGGTAATGCTTTACTGATCCTCATTGTTTACTATAAGTAAGTTGTAGACTGATTCTCTTGCACATAATGACGTGCAACAGTTTTCCCTCAGAACTCTATGCACCCAGAAAAAGAGATGCATGAGGTTTTTAGGAGAGAGATTTATAAAATGGATTCTGATTATCAGGTACTTGTTTATATTTTCTACAGTTGAATTATTATTATTATTATTATTATTATTATTATTATTATTATTATTATTATTATTATTATTATTAAGTGTGCGGTTGTTATGAATAATATGTGAATCTAGTACTGTCAAAGAAAGAAAAATAAGTGAAAATTCATGTTATTTCGCAGGTGGCACAGCAATCCATGTGGGGTCGTGAAAATGATGGCAATCAAAAGGGGATGAATTTTGCTAGTGTTGCTGCTACAGGAGCTACTTCAGCTACAGGTTCAGGGGTGACTGGAGGAAAATTTATTGACAGTATTCCACCACAGGTACATACTGAGACATGCATTATTATATTGTATTTAATCATGCATACAGCCAACTGTTACCTTGCTGAGCAATCATTCAAGCCAGATTTTAGAATTAGCAGAAAGATGTTCAAGGTGTACTGCAACTGCTTTTGTTTAATGAGAAATTGCCCTTTAAAAGTTTGATGAGTTTAAATGCTCTTAATTTCCCATCCCATTAACTTACACATGCAGTATGACCTCAATCATGTTTTCGAAGCAAAATGGCTGAAACAATATATAAATAAAAAAAAAATGTTAATTTTCTTATGTAAATGAAACTGCTTTATTAAATTGTGTTGTTTAATATAAGAAATCAATATATGAAACAAACATGAATAATGAATATAATATACTAATAAGTAGTGGTATGTATAAGGTAGTTGGTCAAAAGTGGTGCTATCCCCCAAAAGCAGTTGTTGATTTTAATGTAATTTTACTGACTGTCAGATTAAAGAATGAAATCCAAGGCAAGCTATTTCACATATATTCTTGTTAATAAGCATAGATACAAGATAGAGTCAACATGAAAAATTCAATGCCATGGCCGGGATTTGAACCACAGATCTCCTGGTTTCAGTCCAGTCGCTCTAACCCATAGAGCTACCATGGCCAACGTGCTGTCCTGACATTAAATTCTCCATTTGACTCATATTTCCCCAATAGACCACTAGAGCTCTCGCATCCGAGATACACCGTTTGTCGCGACTTACTATCATAAGTACTTGAGTCCCAGGCTTCATCATTTAACTCTTATTATTTTAGTTAATTGATGAAAATTTTCATCAATTAACTAAAATAGATACAAGACTTGAAGCATTCACGGCAAACATTATTCATTAAGGCTTCACGGGTGATCAGCCGCATCAAATTTAAGAATGTCGAGCTTTCGGCCATTTTATACTCTATGGCCTTCATCAAGAACTGAGTAATTGCTGCAAAACATGACCCTATACATACATTAATCGGTGGGCGGAGCATGCCCTACCCTGGCCAATGACCGAGTGACAATTTTGGATTGGCTCGGCTGGCGATGGACACAGCTATCCTCTGCTTTGGCGTTTGTTGTGAGGTTGGTCACTGAATGCGTGTGGTTGGAGTTACTGTCGTTTTCTGCGCAGTCCGTTACTTGAATCATGCAGTTGGAGTCCGCAGTTAAAATGCTTTTGATGGCCGGTGTCCAGGCTGGGCTCAGTTGAAAACCAGAATCTCTATTGAAATTGAACGTATGTGCTTTATCATAGTGTGTCCTACACACGGCTAGTGTGAAAGAACATTTAACTACCATTAATTGTACCTAATAGTGGTGCGAACTATAAAGCCCAGGGCTTAAAGTACTTACAGCATAGTAAGTCGCCATTAAGATAGATGTCTCATGTGTTCATGAGAACTCCTAGTGGTTGACCGGGAAATACACGAGTCAGTTGGAGAATTTAATGTCATACCCAGGCCTTAAAATACTTACAGCATAGTAAGTAGTCATTAAGATAGTTGTCTCATGTGTTCATGAGAACTCCTAGTGATTTACCGGGAAAAACATGAGTCAGTTGGTGAATTTAATGTCATACCCGGGCCTTACAGCATTAAGGTAGTTGTTTCATGTGTTTATGAGAACTCCTAGTGATTTACCGGGAAAAACATGAGTCAGTTGGAGAATTTAATGTCATACCCGGGCCTTACAGCATTAAGGTAGTTTCATGTGTTTATGAGAACTCGTAGTGATTTACCGGGAAAAACATGAGTCATTTCGAGAATTTAATGTCATACCCGGGCCTTAAAGTACTTACAGCATAGTAAGTCGTCATTAAGGTAGTTGTCTCATGTGTTTATGAGAACTCGTAGTGATTTACCGGGAAAAACACGAGTCATTTCGAGAATTTAATGTCATACCTGGACCTTAAAGTACTTACAGCATAGTAAGTCGTCATTAAGGTAGTTGTCTCATGTGGTTATGAGAACTCCTAGTGATTTACCGGGAAAAACACGAGTCATTTCGAGAATTTAATGTCATACCCGGGCCTTAAAGTACTTACAGCATAGTAAGTCGTCATTAAGGTAGTTGTCTCATGTGTTTATGAGAACTCGTAGTGATTTACCGGGAAAAACACGAGTCATTTCGAGAATTTAATGTCATACCTGGACCTTAAAGTACTTACAGCATAGTAAGTCGTCATTACAGTAGTTGTCTCATGTGGTTATGAGAACTCCTAGTGGTTTACCGGGAAAAACACTAGTCATTTGGAGAATTTAATGTCATGTTGGCACATTGGCCATAGTAGCTCAATGGTTTAGAGTGGCTGGACGGAGACCAGAAGATCGGTCGTTCAATTCCCGGCTGTGGGGTTGGATTTTTCAGTCTGGCTCTACCCTTTCAAAAGCACATTTGTGGATAGCTTTAACCTTCTAATTTGATGAGGAGAGTTCTTTGAGAAACACAGCCTAACAGTGGATTATGTCTGATTTCATGTTCACTAAGGGGGAAAAATGCAACAGCAACGTTTTGTTCCCTTCATTTTTTCAGTAGTAATAAAGTCAACAATAAGGGAAAAGAATTTGGTAAGATAGAAAATGCTTTGAAACAAATTTCATTGGTAATCACTGGCATAGGATATAAGAATCAATCTTTCATCTTAATGTCTGCTAAACACCGAGCAAACAAATGCTTTCCTTTTCTTTTGTGTATTTTTGCCACTGCATTATTTAGTTCCTGCAAATAAATTGCCAATATATCGAAATTTAACTGTATTGGAACACCACAGTGAAGCGAAACAATTACCAATGTTCAGTTCAATGTGAAATTGTGAATGTTCAGTTTATGTTGATAACACTCAGTATGCTGCAATTTTTCACTGCACGCCAGTTTTAAACAATCAGTACACTTAGATGAGTAGAGCCAGACTGAAAAATTCAATGACATAGCCAGGATTTGAACCACGGATCTCCCAGTCTCCATCCGGTTGCTCTTAACCATTGAGCTACTATGGCCAATATGCTGACATATTAAATTCTCCAACTGACTTGTATGTTTCCCAGTAAACCACTAGAAGTTCCCATATACAATGAGATACACACCTTTTGTGGCGACTTACTGTGCTCTAAGTATTCAAGTCCCAGGCTTCATAGTTAAACCATTATTTTTTAGGTAATTTGATGGAAATTAATCATTTCTTTCACACTAGCCAAATTTTTCACTCTGGCTGTACTCATCCAAACCTTAGCCTACACATGGCTGAATTTCCTGAAAGGCAAACACCTCAATTCTTTGGACAACTGCAGACTGAACCTCAAAGGACCCCCACGTTTTGGATTGATGGAATTTATTAGCTTACAGAGAAATTTATACTGTGGGAAATAGTTCATTTGCAAAACCTAACTGCCTTCTTTAGTTGTTTTGAATGACCTTGTGTTTAACATTTGTGAACAAAGTTTGGCAACAATTCTTGAAGCTGTGCTGCGGAAGAGATGTGTTCCTAGATATTCTTAGGTATTGAAACATAAAAAAAAAAGGAACAAAATTATGAGACAACCTTATATTTAGTGTGTATATATACATTTAGCCCCCCCCCCCCCCCCCCAAAAAAACTGGTAATCCCTGGTATGCATGGGTATACACTTTCTCTGTAAAATAGTAAGTTCCGAGTGCATGTTTGAGCATCACATCTAAAGCTTTTCAATTTTTAATTTTTGAACTGAGATCATCTTCTCTAAACATAGAATCTGTTTCAAATGACATGTGGGTAATGACTATGGTACTTATTCTCTTTTGTGATGATGTAATCCTTAAGGAATTATTTTCCTATTAATCTGAGAGCAGCTTAAGATTGTGTAGTCCTCTGAATGTGGTATGTGAAATTCTAGAACTAGGCTGTCAACAGCAGTGGCAATGATGGGAAGAAATTAATGACTTTGGTGTTACATTTTCAGATTTATAGTATTAAAGATAAGAATCAGTTAATTCCAGTATCTTTAACAAAACAGCTGTATTTTTACTAAATACTGTGATGAATCTCAAAATACCCCCCCCCCCTTTTTTTTTCAAATCCAAGCTTTTCACACAGAAAACAAGTAAACAGAATTATGCCTAATTATAGTAGTTATAATGTAAAATCTGTAAATAAAGATCCATGTATAATAGGATTACAAATGTACAATAGCCTTCCAATCTATGTTAAAAGAGAAAACAATGCTGTTAAATATAAGCAATGTGTTAAAAAATACCTTTTAAATAATCCTGTAAATAATATAAATGAATATTTGCAAGCTATATAATTTTGTAAATTTTAATATTGTAAATTGTATTTTATATATTGACAATGCTCTATACTTGTAGTAGTCTATGGGCAGTAAATAAATTACTAAATCAGAGAGAAGGGAGTGGACGGCAACAGACAGTTGGAAAGAGGTTGATAATTGAGGCTAGTCCCTTAAAAATATCACATGATGAAGTGTCAAATAGTGTTTTGAAGTAAACAGGAGCTTGAAATCGCATTACTACAGACAAAACTCCTGTTATAATTATTTGTCCTGTTAACAATTGCTTTAGATTGTCAACCATAAACAGTGTGCAACCAACATAAGTACATTTTCAAAAGGAATGTGTAAATAATAAACAGGTGATTCTTTTCAGTTGATGAATTTGTTATTTGTATTTTGTGTAATTGAAGTTGTTAGTAACATGCATTTCTGTTGTCAGTTGAATATGGAATACGTAAGTGTGTAATAGATTTCAGTAATCTTTATGAACAGCAAATTCAATCAAATTGAGTAATTTATATGCACTGAATTTTTTGCAAGTCCCAATTTATTTTAGGTTCAGCATCCTCCAAAGTAGGTGATATTGAACAGAGTGAAATTTGTGTGAGCCCAGGGTCCATAGAACTTAGTTACCAAAATTCATCTTTCAGGATAAGAGAAAACCCCAGGAAAAAACCTCACCCTGATGGAAATTTGAACTCAGAACGTCTTAAATATTGGGCAGGCACACTACATGCATGCCACAGATGCAGGCACAAGCTCCAGAAGGTGCATATATATTATATGTGAATGTGATTATTAATCAAATTTTATAGAAATTAAGATACAAAATATGCTAAAAAGATCAGATTGTTTTCAGTTTATGTAATAATATTAAATAAAATGAGAGGTTTATTGTATTCGTGTATACATTGTGAGGATGCAGGAGACACAGGCAATCAAGGGAAAATCTACTTTTATTCTGGCTATATACTAACCTTGAAATTCAATGAAAATGAAAAATACATATACACATTTTATAGGAATTTATAAATGATTCTGCCGTATGAAATTCAGTCAAGAATAGATTTCATAAAAGAATTAGCCCATAGAATAATATTACCACCTTTGAACGAATTGAAACATTTGTAGCTGTTCCAGGCTTTAATTCGTACATTAATAAAGTAAAGCATGAACCAGGAAACTGTCTGCATCACGTTCTAGAAGACCCAAGCCTTTTCTGAGGTTTTCTCTTATCCTGAAAGATGAATGTCAGGTAACTCTAAGCTTGGGCCGTGGGCTCATTTGAGCATTTCACCCATTTCATTCACTGTCTGATATGTCTTATTGGAGAATGTAAACTAGATATTAATTCCAAGCAAAGTAAAAATGCTAGAGGGCCTGACACAGAAGGTACAAGATATGGGGCTGCAATTGAAAGAATGCAAGAATGTACTAATGATAGACTGTGACAGCATCAAGGCAACAAACCCACACTCAAAGCATCAAAACTAATAGGCAAATTAGGGAAGAGAGTAGAATGAGAAGGAATAAGAAAGAGGAATATATAATAGTGAAAGGAAAATATGAAATCACTAAGTCAGGACAGAATGAAGTGTAATGAACAGTCAGAAGCACAGTTTGCTGTACAAGATCAAGAACAAATGATCAGAAAAGTTGTCATTGACAAACTACAATTATTTATTTTCTAGTAAATTGCATAATGATTGAATCTTTAAGGAATGCTTTTCAACACATTTTGGGAAACTAAATACTTGACCATAAATTTCTTAAGCCAGAACTTACCCATATGAAAAGCAGCATTGATCATATCATTGTTTAATAAAACAAGTCAAAATTTACCATTTATATTTAGCAATCCCATGATTGGACTCAAAACTCATTTGTTAGTGTGGGAAGAAAAAGCTGATAATAAAGATATTTTTGTTTCCGTTGTTTAAGGACTATGATACAATGAAGCACAAAATTAATACAATTTTGAGTCGAACTAATACTCAATGCTCCATTTATTGCTAGTATTTACCTAGAATGTGTTTCGTTAGGATCTTCCTAACATCATCAGCTGTTGTCGACTAATGGATGTCGGTTCAGTGAACTCCTCGGAGGTGATAGGTGCGTCTCTGTCGGTATCTTGATGAACTTGAAATTTGAATTTTCTTCAAAGGTAGTATCGAAATTAAACAATTTACTTTCATATTTCTTTATAAAGATTTTTTCCCACGTGGTTAATGCAGCTGGACCTTGGACACTTTTTAGTAAGTGAATTTCTCGTTCTATGTCATGATTTTCCTTCCAAAAATGGTACGCTACCGCCGATTTATCTATTTCTTTATTCCTGATGTTCCTAAAGTGCTCTTTAAGCCTAATGTTCACGTTCCTTTTTGTTTTTCCAATGTAGAATTTGTCACAGTCCTTGCAATTTATCCGGTACACTCCTGATTTTTTGCCTGTTGGTATCTCCTTTGTATTATGTGATTTCAAAAGGTGCTGTACACTAAAATTGTTCTGTGGGGCCAAAGTAATATTGTGTTCTTTGAAGACTTTTTGGAAAAGGTGTGTAGCTCTGGGATGATACGTAAATTTTCTGTATGAGGTTTCATTGCTAATTGCTATTTTTGTTTCTCTCCACTGTGCAGGAATTTTAATGACATTTACCAAAGGAAGATGTAAAGAGGAATATAATAAACTGGTATGATGTTAAAAGATCAAATTATGAAAAAATTCATTCCATTTATAGAGGGTGGCGCAAAATTCACTGAACAGTGGCTTAAAAGATAATGGCGACAGCAGACATAGTGCAGTGGGAAGTTTTAACCCATTATTACCAAATGGTGATAATCACGCCTTGCCAAGTTGGTATATAATTCAATGACAAACAAAACAAACACAATAGTCATACTAGTGAATTGTTGAAAGTGTGATTTTTTGATGTGTTTGCAGCTGTAGTTTTCCAATTTGCCACAGTATTAACAAAAGAAGAAAAAGATAAAACATTTTATAAATGTGGTGTCACTGCAGTTGTCAATGAATAGAGACAATACTTCAGTCTATGCAAACAGTGCGCAGCATATGAGATAGAACATGGATCTGTTAAAGATGCACCAATAACAGTCACAGGTGAGGAATCAAAAGTATATTTTTTTGATGGAGCAGTGACAGGAGATAACAATTTGGATATGCTTCAGAATTCCATGGTACCAGGACTTATGACGTGTCATAAGAGATCTTTCAATAAGATGGGGCACAACCACAATGTGCCACTGCCATCTGCAGTTATTTAAACAAAACTTCCCAAAGAAAAATGATTAGTCAAGGAGCAGATATTGACATTCACCTCTCCATATTCACCAGAATGCGTGCATGTGGATTGCTATCATGGACTCTTGTTTATTCTAAAGAGCCTCAAGCCATATCCGAAGACTACATACACAATGCATTTCATGATATGCCCTGAAGTATCAAAGAATTGTTAATGCATATGGAAAACAGTTTCAACATAAAAAATAATTGGAAGTATTGTACTTGTAACAAAACATAAATTCAATCGTTTGTTTAAATTAGTGTCCATTTACTTGTGTGTCACCTGTATTTCAATACTAGATTGAATGTAGTTGCTGAATAAAATAAGCGTCTTTGTTGTGAAGAGCTAAAGTAAGACATTTTCTAGAATTAGATAAATATGATGGACCCCTGTTCATAGATATCACTTTGGTCTGGACTATCTTCTGACTTATTTGATCCACACCAAAGGCAGTCAAACTTTTCAGCCTTCATAGACTATAAAATGCTTCGGACCAATATAAGCCATGGGCCAACAAGAAACAAATATTGCACGATGAAAAAGAGTTCTGTGCATGTGTGAATCCCATATAGTGGTAAGCAAACCAGTTACCCACAAATTTATAAATATAGTTTCACAGCTGTTTCTTAATCATTTTGTTGATTGCTGCTTAATGTTCAAGAGCAGAAGTTCAGTTTTCTGTGAACATGGAGCTAAGAAGCGTACAGTCAATTGGTCTGAGAAAGAGAAAAGATGCTTGTTTTCTTTAGTTCAGAAAAGGATAAACTAAAGAAAATAAGACAGTCCAAGAGTTTTCTGCACTCTTTGGAGGAAAAGATGAAAGTATTCTAAAGGAGCAATGGAAGAGACAGAAGGCACATGTGAATGCAGATGTTCACAAAGTGCAGTCTTAACATGCACTTCTGGCACTTCATATTAGGTTAGGTTAATGTAGAATTTTATTTTAACTACAAAAAGCAATTACTTTCATGCTGTTTAATGCATAAAAGTAAATGTGTTATGGTCACCCAGTAGTGATTTAGCTATTCGATAGACCTAATGCATTCACTGAGAAACTGCTATGATGGCATATGTAGTGAGAACAGGTGTTAAATAAAATAATCCTAGTGAGAGATAGTACCTGCTAAGTAAATTTCAGTAGGCATGGCTGATGTGAAGGAATCCAATTAGTGCATGTTTTGTTTTTAATTTACAGCTTTACTAACCTATATCTATTTCTGAAGCTTAGATCATCATACTAACCAATAATTTCCATATCTTGGTAGACAATGTATAAAGACTAAAATTGAGTCATACCTTTTAAAACTTGTAACTTCACTCACGTCCTTTTAAAAAATCAAACATTTTCGAGACTGTTGCAGTCTCATCAGCTGATTAGCGACTCATCACAGTTGGTTGTCGTATGGATCTCTTCTCTCGGAAGATTCTTTACGTAAGTTCAGTAGACCACTCACTGATGGCACATCAAAATTAAGAATATGCGGAATGTTTTTAATAATAAAATTTTTTTCCCATGTTGTAAGTTCAAGTTTTGTTGGCAATGGTTTTATTAGTTTGATCTCCTCTCTGATGTGGTGATTATCATTCCAGAAATGAAAAGCAACTATCGATTTTTCTGTTTGATTATATTTTATTTGTTTATAAACAAACCGAAAATTCGGCAGTTGCTTTTCATTTCTGGAATGATAACCACCACATTGGAGAGGAGATCAAACTACTAAAACCATTTTAGTTAATTGATGGAAATTAATCATTTCTCCACACTAGCCGTATATAGGCTAAGGTTTTATATAGATAGCTCAATGGGTTAGAGCGACTGGATGGAAACCAGGAGATCCATGGTTCAAATCCCGGCCATGGCATTGAATTTTTCATGTTGACTATATAAAACCTTAGCCTATATATGGCTAGTGTGAAGAAATGGTTAATTTCCATCAGTTAACTAAAATAGTAAGAGATAAATGATGAAGCCTGGGACTCGAGTACTTACGATAGTAAGTCACCACAAATGGTGTATCTTGAATGCGAGAGCCCCTAGTGGTCTACCAGGGAATTATACGAGTCGAATGGAGAATTAATGTCATGACGGCAAGTTGGCCATGGTAGCTCAATGGGTTAGAGCGACTGGACGGAAACCAGGAGATCCGTGTTTCAAATCCCGGCCGTGGCATTGAATTTTTCATGTTGACTATACTAAAACCATTGTCAAGAAAACTTGAACTTACAACATGGGGAAAAAAAGTTATTATAAAAAACATTCCACATATTCTAAATTTTGTTGTGCCATCAGTGAGTAGTCTACTGAACTTATGTAAAGAATCTTCCGAGAGAAGAGATCCAGACAACAACCAATGTGATGAGTTGCTAATCAGCTGATGTGATTGCAACAGTCTCGAAAACGTTCCTGATTTTTTAAAAGGACGTGAGTGAAGTTACAAGTTTTTAAAGGTATGACTAAATTTTAGTCTTCATACATGAAATTAGCTTCACTGTTAACAACGCTTGTATTTATAACTATTCAAACTTGTTAGACAAGTTTTCCTCCATCTTATTTCACTAATTCTTTCTGCTACTGCCACAGTCATTTTATATCATTTTATATTTGCAAAGGTGGTCTGCCTGTAGTCTATCCCTCTGAGGTGGACCAAAATCTGAGCCGGAGCAAGTTGTTTGATCTCCGGACCATCACAAATCCTGGTTTATGAATAAGGAAATTGGTCCGCCGTTAGTTCACTGGAAGTAGCAAGTTGGTCCGCACCAATATTATAAGTAGGGCCCTTGATCTTTTGCCTTTTATTCATACATTTCATTATGCTATAAGTTAGTTAAAGCAATCATATTCATCTTGAGTTGAGAAAGTGGCAAAAGAAAGCTGTAAACTTTTGAAACCCTCAATAACATGTCATCTGAAAGAATTAATCAGAGTTCTTATATTTTTGTGGATAAAATTTACTAGTTTAAATACCTTAAAAAACATATGCACCATGATGATAGTAGGCTTTTCCGTATCTGTATTTTGCTTGCACAATTGTATGCTGTTAATAATATGTAAAAAATAATGAAAATAGACCTGATATTCTGCAATTAAACCTATTTTACTTCGTGTAATTGTCAAGAAGTTTGACCTTCCGTCACTTCAGGGAGAACAAGATAATAAACGTATTATTAGGGCTAAGCAAATAACTGAGGACATAGAGTAAGCTATAAATTGGAAAGTGTGATCTAAGTAAAATGGGTGTAGAGTTAGGCATATATTGGTCAAAAACTGAGCTTTGTAACAAGGTAACTAAGAGGTACAAGTAAAGAAGTAGAAAGATATTAAATGGTTGCACTGGCATCTATAATTTTAATTTCAACTTGTAACTGGAGCAGTAGAAATGAATCCAGGACCTTAGGATTGGCAGAAAGTACTGGAAAAAACTTGCTAAACTGGGCAGTAAGGAGCAGCTCCACCCCCCCCCCCTTACATCACCAATGCCGGTGTTTGGGGACACAATTCCACTATCCTGGGAAGTCAGTCTAGGGAAGCCGACACACTGATCTTGACATTGGAACCCAGGTTTAGGGGCCAGCCCAATGCCTGGGATGAGAGTGAGGTTGAAATGGATTGTAGGAAAGATGATTCATGGAGCAATTGGCAGGATGATGGCAGGGGAAACAAGAGGTCCCGAAAAAACCCACCCCAATGCTGTGTTGTCGAAAACAAATCTCGCTTTATGGTCGCCTATGATTGAACATGGGCTGCCTTGGTGAGAGTTGAGTGGTCTAACCACTCGCCCACGGTGCAGCCTAGCAACATTATTAAGTAATGCAATGACCAGAATAGCAAAAGAAGTAGTAGACGAATTCAAAAGTGTGTCCAGAATTTGTCAAAGGAGTTGGAAGAATTGAAATCAAAAGTAGAAAGAGCTGAAGAAAGAAGTAGAAGATTTAACTTGGTCATTTCAAGAGTGAAGAAAAGAGGAAAATGACCAAGGAGAAAGTGGAACTAATCCTGAAAAGAAATTGGAAACAAAACTGAAGGGTTGGGAAATAGTAGATGCTTTCAGAGTGAGGAGGTGGACTGAAGAGCAAAAGATTGCATCAGTGCAACTGATATGTCTGCTAAAGAATGTGAAGGTATTAAATGTGAGTGATATACATTTTATTAATAAGTGAATGTAGTATTTATTAATAAAGATCTGACTTACAACCAATAAGTAGAGAAAGGAGAGATGATCCAATAGATAAAAGAAGCAAGAGCAAGGTGCAAGAGACTGTTCATCAGAAATATGGAACTTTGGATAGGAGAAGTGTCAGACACCATGGTTAGGCAAGCAGTATAATAAGGCTAAGGCAGGGGTAGGCAAGCAGTATAATAAGGCTAAGGCAGGGGTGTAAAGTTAACAACACAGTAAAATATAGCAAGTGCAAAGGCATGTGGAACTTTGGAGAATCGGCTGGTCATAGTCAGGAGCCATATGTAAGAATGATGTCATAATCAGGGAAAAGTTCAGTGAATGCAGTAAGTCAGCTTTCTGGGCAGAGAAAAGAGCAGACAGTGTACTGTCAAAGATCATAAGTGGGTCAGAGTATGTAGGAATTTACAAAATAATAGAAGAGAAAAAGTTAGGATATTGTGACTTTGTGGGTTCGTAGAATTAAAAGTCCAAGTTGCAGATATTCCAAATGTTCTTTATTTCCATAGAAATACACTGTTCAGTTCTCACGTAACAACATTACATCATATACAACACAATCTTCCAAGGTCGATGACAATAATAAACAGCTCTCGTTACAATAACAACACTTTACAGCAGATTACTGCTCGCCTGACTTTTACAACTGTCCACTGGCGTGTCACAATCTCTTATATATCTCATTCATAAATTCGAGAGGTTTCTGATACAAATAAGAAAACAAGTTCTCTGTCAATCAAGATATCACTAGAACCTTCCAAACATGAAATCCTATCTGTGCCAGCAAGTCCTTTATCTCCGTGATACACTATCCGTCTGTTATTTATCAGCACTATCATTATTTGCCGGCTCTTTGTGCACACTAGTCGTGCTATCATAGATAACGGCTTCGCGACAATATGGAAGGGATAGGATTTTTAGATTGGGGTGCTCAAATTGAGAGAGAGATTGAAAAGAAGTCTTAAGCATAGCTTATGTTAGGGATTTCTTAAAGATGTGCATCTTTAGCAGTTTAAAAATTTGTTTTGCTTGTTGAAGGTAGTGTCAATTGCCAGGACCAATCAATGCCACCAGTGTGCCATAATTTTGTCCCACAGGGGTTCTTCTACATGCCATTAAATCTACTGACATGAGGCTCTCTCTTTTAAGCACACTTAGAAACATGACAGGGCCATGTTTGAATTTATGATCTTGGGTCTTTTGCATTTGTGAGAATGAAAATGTTAAAATAGTGTATTAGGTGAAAAGAAAAACAAGAGGCAGTATATCTGGGGGTTTTGGATTACTTTCTAGCAAACTTAAAATCATGTTGGGTACTATCACTATGTTCAACACTGCAACCCATCAAGGCTCTCCATTTCATAATTTGCATTTCTTCCATCAAATGGGATTTGAAATGGATGAAATACTCAATGGTAGAATTTATTATAGCCCGCCTCGGTAGCGTAGATGGTAGCGTAGATGGTGGCGTGTCTGCCTCACGTTCAGGAGGTCCCGAGTTTGAATCTCGGTCAGGGTGAGTTACCTAGATAAGGTTTTTCCGGGGTTTTCCCTTATCCTGAAAGATGAATGTCGGGTAACTCTTAAGCTCCATGGACCCCGGACGCATTGAGCATCATTTCACCCATTTCATTCATCGTCCGATATAACTAAATGTTGGAGGGCATAACAGTGGTAGAATTTATGATGCAGGATTTTTTGGATGAACAGAACATTTACAGTCAGGAGGATATGAAATAGTTAAAAGTAATACTAGAGATTTTGCAAGGGGTAATGATGATGGAGTAATAAATGAAGGAGTGCCGAAATTAATAAATTTGTATAAGAATAATAAATGGATGTTGGGGAGAAGATACACAAGGGAAATATGCACTAGAGAGAATGCTAATGGATAACGGACTCAAAATTACATTAATTTTGTGCTTCATTGTATCATAGTCCTTATTCATAGGAATAGTTGCCATTTTACACTTTCATTGCATAGCACTGCCATTGACATGCCTTTCCTTAGCCATTCAATGATTGAAGTTTTTACCTATTTAAAATGTAAAATCCTTTCATTGCAAATTGTTTTCTTTGTAACCACTATTTTATTAAACTTTGGTACAAAGGGAAGTTACTATATGTATAATGAATGCAGATTAAGCAAATGAGAGTGCTGCTATGTTACATAGCTTTGACACTTTCTGTTGCTGTAGGTAGAGATCAGTTGTGCACCAAATTCAAATGTAGAACATTTTTGTAATTTCATCAATCATTTCATGATTTTCATTGATTTGGTATTTTTAGTCAAATCAACTGAATTTTGCTCTTTGAGAAAAACATTGGTAAATAGCACTTCCACATTAATAGTTTCATCGGGTTTTCTTAATGATCTTAATATCCATATCTGCAGCATGTATGTAATGTACTAGTTTTCTGTTTGAAAAATAATAGGCAATATGTTATATGTGTTTGGAGGAATTTAGTAACAGTGACGTCAAAATTAATCTCAGAAACTATTTGTAGTTGGTTTATTAATACTCGTCACTTACTTGTTTATATTAATGAGAGACTAGTTTCAAAGGCATTCGCCTCCAAATAGTTTCTGAGGCAATATGTTTTATTCTTAATTCAGTGTTATGACATATTACATGCATTTACTCCGCTAAATATTTTACACATTCTAACATATATGTCATCATGTCATTGCTAGACTTAGGACTTCTAGGACTCGGCTTGTTGTGAGTATTGGAAGTGGGGCATAGTAAACAAGGCCGGCCGCCTTAGGGGTATACAAATGTTCTAACAACCTGTTTTAAAAAAAAAACTATATGTAAATTATTTCACCGTTTTCAGAATCATTCAGTAGAAATAGATGTTCCCGTAGGGGAGGGGATCTGTCCCCTTCAGCTGCCAAAGTGCGGGCGCTGCGGACCCTTAGCACTCGTGGTACCTCTGACGTTACTAGAGGAACCTCGGGCCGAACAGCCGAGCCCCTCCTTCGGGAGTTGTTCGGAATGGGTTGGTCTCGAGGGGGCGGTGGTTGCCGATACCCGTGGGAGATTGGGTACGTCTTCGGACGTGGTTGAGGGAAGCCATTAAGTTTCCGGGTACTAGCCTGCTCAGCTAGTAGAAGGTGTGCTAGATCACCAGGCGGCCCCACCGAGGTCATATCGGTAGTCTTCACCTTGAGTGTTGACGCGCGTAAGTGGCGTATCCACTTCCGTCCCATCTTGGTCTTCGGACCAGATGGGGGGGCTTGTTAGGAAACTAGGTCTTGCCCTAATGGAAAGCCCCACGGAGGATGCTCCTTTGGGATACTCCCTGGTTGTAAGAGACCCGGGTCTTGTTCCTACGGGGACAGGACTAATGGGAGTAGACTCTCTGCACTCAGTAGAAATAGATGTATAACAAAACACATTTTGAATAATAAAGTAAAATAAACTACTTTTGCAATACAAAATAAATGCCTATTTTTCAATTGTTCAACTTATTACAGTGTATAAAAACATACATTTTTAACTTTTTGAAGGTGAATCTCCTTCTGTCACTCAAGCAATATTTGTCAGATGATGGAACAGGTGCAAACATTATGTTGCCTTGTAAGCACTTGCAAATTGGTTTTAATCTTTACCATTTTAAAATAGCCTGGGTTTTTCTCAAGTACAGTTTTCATTTTCTTTATTTCATCCATGGCGGGTCCAGCAGCTGCTGAGTCTATCGGTTGAGCTAGTTCTTCTGTGAGCCCTGTGGCATGAAGCATTTTATTACATATAATTTAATAATTATTTCGCTTCACTGTGGTGTTCCAATAGTTACATTTTGATATATTTTATTACCTCTCTTTTCTAGCTGAACAATGGTTTTGGGCAGGTCTGAAAAACTGCAAATCTTCAGGTAACTTACTTGAAATGAGGGACTGAACGGCATGTACTGCAGAACTATGCTCGTTATCTAACACGCTAAGAATTTCAGTAACTATGTCGTAGGGGCATTTAGCCAGGTGCCCAGCGAGTTGTAACTTGCTAACGAGGTAAAGGGATGTTAAGCTACATTTCTTTAAATTAACACGGCTTGGAGCTTTCAAAACTGTCTACTTCACTGTAACTTCTGCGAATTTTCTTGGCTACACGATGGAGTCCATGCGCCAGATAGATCAAATACAGCATGTTAGGATACATGTTCTGAAGCTCCTTGCCTGCTTTATCATATAACTTGCAGTGTCTGTGATAAAAAGGAGTACATTATCTACATTTATTCCTTCCTTGGATATAACAGCATCATTTTTATTTTAAATATATCTGCAATTGTTACATGGTTCACCTTTGCACTAATTTCTGATGTTAATAAAAATGGTGCTCCTGGTTTGTCTGGCATTATCGTTCCCACGACAACATTTGTAACATGCCTGTCAACAGCATCGTCGGTTTCATCAATAGAAATCCGCATTTTATTTTCGCCTATTCTTTTTCGTGTTTGCGATATGACATCATTATAACATTGTGGTAATTCTCATTTAAGTAAAGCTGATTGAGAAGAAGGATCTCGTTTAGTATACTTTTATATGAAGTACTTAAAATGTGTATTTTCTACTGTGTGCATCTACTTGTGCATCTTACACAAGACCTAAAAAATTTGGACTGAGTCGCTGAAGTTACACTTGGCCCTGATTGTTCCTCGACCTCTATTCTTGCTAAAATCCTTGCTTGATGGTTCTTAATGTTGAGTGCTGTCTCAGTTATTTGGGTTTAGTGCCCTTAATTTCCACATAGCATATCTTACATTGGATATTTTCTCCCTTCTATGTCAAAATATTACCTCTTGCTAACTCCTCATCCATTGTGCGTTTATGTGCTTCTGACATTTATGTTCTTCGCTGTCAGTGAACAAATCACTGTCTGCAAACACTGTCACTGTCACTAACGGCAGTGTGTGCAGTGTTTGTACGGCCCTGAGTGTTTTGACGAACGACGTAGTAGGTTGTATTACATAGCATACCATTTAACTGTGTTCTCCCGCGGGGTCCTAAAAGTCATTACTCTGGTCATCGCAAATTATTATATTTTGTAGAAGGTGGTAAAGTTTTTCCACTTTAATTTGCAGGAAATTGGCAAGTATGAATGTGGTGTTATTTAGCCTTGCTGCTGGATTATATCCCTTAGTATCCCAGCTTGAAATATTGTCAGTTCAAATCCGTAAACAAGTTTGGAATTCATCCTTCAAGATGAGCTTCTCACTGCCTTTCCCCATTATAAATTTAGGAGTCTTTTATTTTGATTTTTTTAACTAAAAATAAAATAATCTAAAAATTAAAGATAAGATTCTAAGATATTTACAGCATTGTAAGCCACTGTTTATAGCAGCAAAAATTCCCACAGTAGTTAATTTATATATTTGTGATGTTCAGGTATATATTACAGAAAATACACAAAATTATAACTTAAGAAATGAAATACATGCATATAATACACTCAACATGAAAAAATTGGATATGTCCTTCCATAGGCTTAAGAAGACCTCTCGGTATTATTAAATAAGTGGCATAAAGCTCTTTAATGCACTTCCTGTAGGAATACACACATTAACTATTCAAATGTTTAAGAAGAGACTATACAAATAGTTAACTGTGAACTCTTTTTATAACCTACAAGAGTTTATAGAGAAAAAGCAAGCAAGACACTTAAAATGTGTGTATTTTGATTATGCGTGATTGGAGGAATTTTGTAACAGTGACAAAATTAATTGAACAAACTAATCAAACTAATCCCTCAATAATATAAAAATCTAAGTAATGAAGTGTCAAAAAATTCGAAATGAATTGTTTTTTCACACTAGCCGTGTGTAGAACGCATTATGAATGGGTAGAGCCAGACTGAAAAATTCAATGCCATAGCCAGGATTTGAACCACGAATCTTCTGGTCTCCGTCCAGCTGCTCTAAACCATTGAGCTACTATGGCCAATGTGCCAGCATGACATTAAATTCTCCAACTGACTCTTGTTTTTCCCGGTAAACCACTAGGAGTTCTCATAAACACATGAGACAACTACCTTAATGGTGATGTAAGTCTGGGTCCTCCAGTTTCCCCCACCAGCATTCCACCAATTGCTCCATGATCATCTTTCCTATCACCTCATCTTTCTCTAGTACTTTCACTTCCAGCATTGGACTGATAATTCATCCTGGAATCTCTCTGAAGAGGAAACCTCTGATCCTCAACTCATTGGCTACGGGCCTCGAGGTTGTGCAGTTCAGAAGGCCCTATGTTCCACTTCAGGAAGTTCAGGAATTCATTATTTATTTGTATTAGGGAAACAATTTGAGCTAAAAATGAGGTTTTCACGGTTACATTAGTATCATTACTCCATACCTTTCTTGTGAATCATTTTTGCAAAATTTGAATTTTTGTCTTTGTGCAAATAGTATTTATTATAGATGGATTTACTTGGCTCTTGTCACACCACAGTTACAGGGAATGCAATATCACAAGACGGCAGGACTCTGATTGGCTGCTGGCCTAGTAGCATTCAAGGACAATCATCATCTCATTTGAAAGCCACAGTAAACCTGGATTATTGCCATAGCGTTCTGCTGCATAACTGCAATGTGGGTCATTCTGTATCCAATCAGTTAATCCATTTTTCAGTTAACACTTCTTTCATAAACCATACCATGGAATCTGGCTACTGTGTATGGCTTTCTATAAATTATGTTTGTCATAAGTACAGAAATTATTATTTACTCTATCATTGGGTTAAAGACTTCTTATACCTAAGATAGAACTAACTACTTGCCTCTTATCCTGCTAGCCACACATTTGAGCACTTCTTTTCATGCTCTCAACTGCTCTATCTAATGGTTTTGCAAATTTTCTCACCTGTTAATGTAATGCATTTGTATTTCATTATATTCATTGTATTTCAAAATTGTTGTGATAATTTTTAATTATGTGAATGTAAGCGTCAAGCAATCGTATCAATGTCCAGTTGATATTGGAGCTAACTAGACTCCAAAACATGTATCAAGAAATTTAAGTGGGTAGTCTTTTTGTTATGGACTCATTTTTTTATTAACATAAGCCAAAGTTATTTACTTATATGAAACTTACAATTACGAACTTTGTATAACATTTTCACAGTTCAGTTTTAGTAGCACTAATACATAGTGCAGTACAACAAATCACAACAAAAATCATTTATTTCATCAAAAGTTGCCCTACTCTTGAATTTTCAAGATGTATATCAGTCACTACATCCAAATTTAGCAAAGTGATATTAAGATTAGATGTTAACTGGTTTAAATTTCTCTGAATAACATGTTATAGTTTCAGCTAGTCTTAAAAATATTGACATTTCACATTATGCATATCAATTGAAGTGTGTGATAGTGTTTGCATTCAGAAGGCATACATAGACATAAAACTATGATTGGGTACATATTTAACACCTCTATTTGTGTTATATATTTTTCCAAATTGTCAGAATATTGACATTCCTTTATGATCAATAAACATGTCAGTGAAATGTCATGCATGCACATCAAGTTGCTAAGAAAATGTATAAGTAATAGTATGAGCAGGAACTTATATTAAATAATCAGTATTCTACATTTCAATTTGTTTTAATGTTCATTAACTGAGATCAGAGACAAGCTATGTATTGTTATGATAAGAAATGAGACTTGCCGATGTGAGGCAAATTATATAACTGTTACAATTATGTCATATGGCATTGCAAGGATATGGAGGGTTTGCAGTTTCATATTCTCTGTTTTATAATACAGTAGCATTTGATATCACTTTGCAGGTGGATGCGGCTAAAGCTCCTGGGTATCGAGGCACAACAGTAGGCTCACCAGTTTCTTCCAAAGCCAGTAGCAGCAGTAGCAACAGCACTACTCCCCCAACATTGCCTTTAGCTCCAGGTTCATCATATCCTGGATCAGTAATATTCTCATCTGAGCAGTGCATTCCTCAATCCTCAGGATCAATAATTACAGCCAAACAACCACCTGGGCAGGCTACTATTAGCCGTGGCATCTCTGCAACAAATGCACCTGTAGGTCATCTTGACGTGGGGAATTCCATATCTCAGTCACCCTTTAGTGCACGGCCTGTGTTTCAATCAGGAGAACTTCCTCCTCGATCAGTGGCAAATCACTGTTCCCAACAGAACATTATGGTGTCATCTTCCCAAGAACATGCTACACACTATACGCCTGTATCTGGTCCTGGTTATGGACCGGAACACCAGGCGTTACTCAAGATTGTGCCTGGAAATTCAGAACAACAACAAGCTTCACAGCAGCCACCTCAGTTGCATCAGCTGGAGCAAAAACAAGAACTACAGCAGCAGCAGCAGCAGCAGCAGCAGCAGCAACAGCAACAGCAGCCTCCTCCACCACCACCACCTCAACAAGCATGTGGACCACAACAGCAGCAGCAGCAGCAGCAGCAGCAGCAGCAGCAGCAACAACAGCAACAACAACAGCAGCAGCAACAGCCACCACCTTCACAAACCCAGCAACAACCACATGGAATGTTAGGGTCATTTCATCATTCACATCCACTAAGCTACAACCAGCAACCAAAGCAAAGCATTGGTGTTTGTACTGCCTCTATGAATACTAACACAACTGTGAGCATGTCCCGCTTGAACCCAAGTGCACCAGACTTTTCTCTGCATCTTGCAAATAAACCACAGGCAGCACAACAGCAACAGCAGCCTACGCAGCACCAAGGAGTGCAATCATCGGTGCAGCAGCAGGGTTCACAACAGCAGTCACCTCAGCAATCAGGGGGTAATATTTTCAATACAAATGCAACATTCCACCAGAGAGGCAATGTTCTGCCTCCTTCATCTTTACAGACCTCCTCTACTGGGCTAGGTACAATGCTGCCAAATATGACATTCCCAATAGGAAAATCCTCACTTCCTCCTTACCATCAGGGAATTCCTGGTCCAGGACCTGCTAGTGCTCAAAGATGGCCATTATATCAGGCAGCGTTCCACCCAGCACATCATCCACATCCTCAGCCGGATGTAATGAATTTCTCTGCTGGAATGGGAAACATGTCTCATTTAGCAAACCTTGCAGCAAATTTATCACATCCAAATAATAATGGTGTTGCTGCTGATTTATTAGCTGGTTTGGAGAATGGTGGAAATTCCCCAGCAATCTCTCCTTCATCACCTGCCAGCAGTAATCCAAATCTTTCAAACGATTCTAATGTTCACAAGCTGGAAGAAAGGAAGCCTAGACCTATTGGTATTGAACGTGCTATTGGTATAGAGCGTTCTAGCTGGAAAAGTGGTTATGGTAACATGGCTGCTGTGGGAACTGGCATTGATATGGACCAAAATTGGATGCTAGCAGCAGCTGATCCAAAGATGTCAGCTACGTCATGGATGTCAGCTAATCTGGAACGACAGCAGATATACAGAGCAGCTACTTCACACTATGGGCGATTGCCTGCAGATGACATAGCTCATATGATTGATGCAACTTATCAGGTATGTTTCAGTATTCTTAGGAATTCAGTTTTCACATTAATTCTGAGTGGTAACATTGGTCTCTCAGAACATGGCACTTTATTTTTCTCCCTGCACTAGCTATCTTGAATGCTGAGCTCTGCATCACATGAACCTTTGCTTTTGATGTAAAATGTGGCTTTATAATTGTTGCTACCCATTTTCACAAATTTATCAGGAAGGCTTCATACACTGGTGTTACTGTTAGCATAAGTATATTTTGCGTACCTGTAGTCTCTTATTTTACAAAAACAAATCATCGTTTTATGGTATATTACAAGTAATTGTTCACTCTCTTAGTAAACAATCACCTTTAAGTGGCATCTAAGTTTTTATTTCAGTTTGAATGAAAAGTTTTGAGTTTCAAAGTATAAACTTGAAAGAAGCGTAGGGACAGTGAAGCACAAATTAGTACAAAATTGAATCGAGAATATATTGACACATTAAATTCACAGTGTGAGTGAAGCAATGTGTCAATATATTCTCGATTCAATTTTGTACCAGTTTTGAGTTTGATTAATGAGTCACTATGTTTACACTCAAACTTTGCTTACTTGTTGTTGTATAATTGAAACGTTTGCAAGATCATTCGATCTCATCCTCAGCTGTTGGTGACTAAATGAACATTCCTCCTCTTCCACTACGACAGAGCTCCGATCACTCTGCCATCTGGTGTTAGGGGCACTAAGTTTTAATACCTCATTTTATGCCGGGATTTCAAAATTTATAACTTTATCACGGTTTTTGGTTATGAATATTTTTTCCCAAATATCCAATTCTGTGGGTGTACTTAAAGATTTTAACAGTTTAATGTTGTGGCCAATGTTGTGGTTTTCTGTCCAAAAATGGTGTGACACTGCAGATTTTTCTGTTTGTTTCAACTTAATGTTCCTCTGGTGTTCTTTTTGCCTGGTTAACAAGTTTCTCTTAGTTTTTCCTATGGAGCTTTTTTCACAGATTTCCAATTTATCTGATAAATTCCCTAACACCAGATGGCAGTTTGATCGAAGCTCTGTAGTAGTGGAAGAAGAGGAATGTTCATTTAGTCACCAAACAGCTGAGGTTGAGATCGAATGATCTTGAAAACGTTTCAATTATACAACAAGTAAGTGAAGTTTGAGTGTAAACATAGTGACTCATTAATCAAACTCAAAACGAAGAATACTTCACTGTTAATAATGCTTCTGCTTTTAATATTTTTGAATGGAAATGTCGAAAGATAACCTGAATGTAAATGTTTAACATTGAAGTTGACTGATGGTTCAGTTAGCTTTACAATAAACAGATGTTTGTGTATTGTGTTACTTAATTATAATTTTGTTCTTTAAAAACTCTTCTAGTATATTAAAAACATGAAAGTTATATACCAGGAGAGTCAGCTGCCCCTATTTATTCGTATCTATGCAACCTGCAGTTTATAGTCTAATGTGAAAACATTGACTCTTTTAGCACAAAAGCCGTTATTGCAGCTCTGACCTAATTAGTATTATCATATCCAGCAGTAATACTTACAGCCATGAATGAGGGCCAAGAAGCTGCGAAAAGCTTAACTAAACAGTTTTTCATGCATAAAATACTAGCAAGGTGATAAACAAATGCTTTCCCAAAAAGCAAAATAGAATATGTGAATGTGACAGCTTGTCAAGTGGGTTAGCTGCTCGAGTATGGTAATGCAAGGGCTGGGTTCAAAACGACATTACATAGTTCTTCCCCCCCCCCTTTCTCCTAGTGCTTAATGTCTGTATTTTAATTTCTAATTTATTCATTTGAAAGGGTAGAACCAGACTGAAAAATTCAATGCCATAGCCGGGAATTGAACCACGGATCTTCTGGTCTCTGTCCAGCCGCTTTAAATCATTGAGCTACTACTATGGCCAACATGACATTAAATTCTCCAACTGACTCGTGTTTTTCCCGGTAAACCACTAGGAGTTCTCATTAACACATGAGACAACTACCTTAATTGCGACTTACTATGCTGTAAGTATTTTAAGGCCTGGGTATGACAATAAATTCTCCAAATGACTCGCGTTTTTCCCGGTAAACCACTAGGAGTTCTCATTAACACATGAGACAACTACCTTAATGGCGACTTACTATGCTGTAAGTATTTTAAGGCCTGGGTATGACATTAAATTCTCCAAATGACTCGTGTTTTTCCCGGTAAACCACTAGGAGTTCTCATAAACACATGAGACAGCTATCTTAATGACGACTTATTATGATGCAAGTACTTAAGGGCCCAGGCTTTATAGTTCGGACCACTATTAGGTACAATTAATGGAAATTAATTGTTCTTTCACAGTAGCCGTGTTTAGGACGCACTGTGAAAGAGTAGTAAAAATGTGCAAATAAAATCAAATAAAAATACAAGATCTGAGGACTGATGTTACCTCAATGTGACAAAATTTGTTTCCACTGGAGGGTTAAGCTTTCCTGTAACAGCAAAGTAAGGTGACATACTGACTGATATTTTAATTGATACTGCTTTTACAACTGTGGTATGTTCTTATTTATGTATACGTTGTTTAAACCTTTGGAATTTTTATGCCATTCTGAACATATCTTAAAGTGGCTCTACAGCACACAGTCTCCTAGGAATATGAATCTTATAGATATTTTCAGAATAACAGGAATTTTTTAGGAAGCTTCACATTTAAAATCATAGGGTTTATGAACACCATAACTTAACCAAACTGGGAGAGCCAGGAATAAAACCCAGAAATTCAATTAGCAATATGCATATTGATTGCTGATCTAGGAAGGCATTTCTTTTTATACCACTTAAACTTAAGATGAATCCAAGTGTATCTCTTATATGGAATGTTCATTCATTTGTAACAAAACCTTCACTTATCGTAAGAAAATGTCAGTTTTTCTTATTAATTGAGATCAATTTCACAAATTGCTTGCATCAGTCAATCCAGCAACACCCTTCATCAAGGATTCTGGTTACCATGTTATTATGTTTTTTCGGTATTACGAAAATCTGAAAACAAAAGAAACGTAAAAATAACAAAATAAAAAAGTTTTAACCCTTTTTCACACAAATTTGTTGTTTTTAATAGTTTGATTTATAGATTAATAAATATACCCCTGAATAAAGAAGAATTTAAAAAAGAATATAAATGTATTATTAATACTACTTTAATTAATGGTTTTAATAAAGACTTTATACAAAAGAGGATTGAAAGAAAATATAAATATAAAAAACTGATGATGTTTCTACCCTTAAGAAAATAAAACACGATTATAATTGTAAAAAATTTACTTACTGTCCTTGGGTTAATAAACATTTTCAAAAAAAATTTAAAGAATTTGGTATTACTTTAGTTCCTCAAAATAAATATAGTATTGTGACTTTGTGGGTTCATGAAATTAAAAGTCCAATTGCACCACTCAAAAATGTCCTTTATTTCCACCGAATTACAATCGGAACACTTGCCAATTACACAGAATTACGTAATGCACACAGTTACGATTCTCCAGTTCGTCTGTCACAGGTCCACTGCACGCAGTTACGTACATTCCTCCGATGCACGTACACAGTCCGTTCCCTCGCTGGGCGCTCCTTACGGCTGCTCGCCAAGAATTGAACTTTCCTTCAGCCCGACGCGTTGCTTATATAGGACCAACTGGCCAATCTAGAAGGTTCCGGATTAGATGAAATATCCTGTATGTTCGAGAACTCAGGGGAAGGGGAAAGAGATGGCACAGTGGCCCGCGATCCCTCTCCTAATCATCCCTTCAGTTAGTGACAGGAGACAAATGGGTAGGCGTGTCCAGAATGCTTCACGTCTGACCCTACTGCCGGCCAGTTCTATAGGGAGTTCCAACATTCGGGTGACAGTATTAAAAATTTACTACATTTCTCTAAAAAAGATGAAGTTTCTAATAATAAAAAATCTGGTATTTATCAATGTAATTGTTTTGATTGTGATAAGATTTATATTGGAAAGACGAAACTAATTTGGAAACCAAAACAAAAGAACATTTTCGTAATATTAAGTATAAACAAACTGATAAATCGGCCATAGCAAATCATTTTTGGTCATTTAACCATGAAATAAATTCAGAAGTTAAATTATTAAAACAATTAAATGGTCCAATAGATTTAATAGTTTGGGAAAAGATATTTATTTTAAAAAACAAACATTGCATAGTGAATTTTGAAATACTGGCAGTTGATTCTGTTTTTTGGTTTGTTTCGTTTTCAGATTTTGGTAGTACTGAAAAAACATACTAACATAGTAACTTCCTTGACGACGAAGTGTGTTGATGGACTGACAATGCAAGCAATTTGTTTGTGA
Source organism: Mantis religiosa (assembly GCA_030765055.1). Lineage (NCBI taxonomy): Eukaryota > Metazoa > Arthropoda > Insecta > Mantodea > Mantidae > Mantis > Mantis religiosa. Next base: position 1,538,112 of record CM060948.1, read on the forward strand.
AATTCACCTCAATTAATAAGAAAAATTGACATAATTCTCTGAAGATAAGTGAAGTTTTTGTTACAGATAGTTATATTTGTGTAATGTTTCCTTAATGTTCCATTTTCTACCTGCTCCATGTGTGCAGTCATTAGTAAAATTTGAAAAAAAAAAAAATATATATGTGTGGGTGTGTGTGTGGGTGTGGGTGTGTGTGTGTGTGTGTGCGCAACAAGAATTGTCACAAACTTCACTTATTTTTTTTAAGAAAATTGATGAAGTTAACGCAGAATTCAACGTACTACTTTTGCAAATAGATCATTTGCATTTTCAGTCACTGTTTTTCCCGTTGTCATTGTTGCTGCCACTAGGTGTCATATTATTTTTGTATTTATTACTAAGCTCTGAAAATTAAACAAACTTAAATACAGAATCAATTGGCGATATTTCAAAATTCATTATGCAATTTATAATCACAAAAACTATTTGTAGTTGGTTTATTGATACTGTCACTTTTTTTATATATATATTATTGAGAGATTAGTTTCAAAGGCAATCGCCTCCATTTTCAATCTCTTTCCAACTGGCATCTGTTGTCTGCTCTCCTCTCTCTCTGGTGGTGGAATTATGAACTTTTTTGTTCAAATTATCTACTGGTGGGATTTCAAAGTTCATTACGCGATCCTTATTTTTCCATATGAATATGTTCTCCCATGTTGTCAATTTATTTTGGTTTATCACTCCTTTTAATAATTTTGGATTTGGATCAATGTCATGATTAAAATGTTTTCTTTTGAATTAGGAAGATTCAGATCTGTTTTTAATTCCGTAACTTTATGTAGGAAACTTGTTTGTGTTTTCATCTTGATTGGTTGTAGTAATCTTTTCTCCCATTTTGCCAAAATCTGAAAATAAAACAAATTTAAAAACAGAATCGACTGCCGGTATGTCATAATTCACTATGCGATGTTTGTTTTTTAAAATAAATATCTTTTCCCAAACCATTAAATCTATCGGACCATTTAATTGTTTTAATAATTTAACTTCTGGATTTATTTCATGGTTAAATGACCAAAAATGATCTGCTACTGCCGATTTATCAGTCTGTTTATACTTAATGTTACGAAAATGTTCTTTTGTTCTGGTTTCCAAAGTACGTTTTGTCTTTCCAATATAAACCGAATCACAATCGAAACAATTAAATTGATAAATACCAGATTTTTTATTATTAGAAACTTTTAACTTTTTAGAGAAATGCAATAAATGTTTAATAGTATATTTATTTTGAGGAACTATACCAAACTCTTTAAAATTTTTTGAAAATGTTTATTAACCCAAGGATGGTAAGTAAATTTTTTAAAATCACAATCGTCTTATTTTTTAAGGGTAGAAATATCATTAACAGTTTTTTGATATTTAAATTTTTCAATTTTTTTATTTATAAAGTCTTTATTAAAACTATTAATTAAATCAGTATTAATATGTTTATATTCTTTGTTAAATTTTTCTTTATTCAGAGGTATATTTATTAATCTATAAATCAAACTATTGAAAACAGCAAATTTATGTGTAAAAGGGTTAAAACTTTTATTTTTATGTAATTATCAGTATGAGTAGACTTCCTATAAATACCAGAGTTTAATGTATTATTATATCTTATTATCTTCAGATCTAGAAAAGGAAGAAATCCATTAATTTCAGTCTCTAATGTAAACTTTTATAGCTTTATCTTGCAAATTTGGTAATTTTAAAGCATCATTTATGTATTTATCAGGAACATTAGCAAAAATATCAACATATCTATACTAATTATTTTAGTTAATTGATGGAAATTAATCATATCTCCACACTAGCCGTTTATAGGCCAAGATTTTTTATGGATAGAGTCAACATGAAAAATCCCGGCCATGGCATTGAATTTTTCATGTTGACTCTATCCATATCTATACCAATTATTTTAGTTAATTGATGGAAATTGATAATTTCTTCATACTAGCCGTATATAGGCTAAGGTCTTTGGTAGATAGAGTCAGCATGAAAAATTCAATGCCATGGCCGGGATTTGAATTTTTCATGTTGACTCTATCTATATCTATACCAAACTTTAAAAATTAAAGGAATGCTTTAGGACTTGCATTTTGAAAAAACTCATAAAAAGATCAGCAAAAAAAGGTGAAAGAGGATTACTCATTTCTAAGCCAGAAGTTTGTTGAAAAAATTCACAATTAAAAGTGAAAAAAAAAAATTGATCTAAACATCAAAAGTAACAAGTTTATCACTTTTAGATAAAATAACATTTTCAATCTTTTTAACTAATTCAAAAGAATTCTTAATACTTAAACTCTCAAACTTCTTTTAAAATTAACAAATTTTTTGTAACCATTTAACTAAATTGTAAGTTGGTGAATTTATACAATTTACAATAATAGGTCTCATTTTATTTCCAAGCTTATGAATTTTAGGAAGAACATACATTCTAGGTAAAATAGGGTTACTAACCTTTACTAAATGTTTTTCTTTATTTGATATAATTTTCACTTCATTAAGCATTTCAAATTTTAATAAAGAAACATTGGCGAGAGGTGTATTTGTGAAAAAGAGAGGCTGATTGAAGTTAGCAGTAGGCTAATGATTTAGTAACAGAGTATTTTGTATTGTTTGTCATAGTAATGTGGTTGTATTATTGGTATTGTTCATTTTACATTGCAAAGTGTACTTATCTATAGTCGTGCCGTCCTAAAGAAATTACTGCAAACAAAACTACTGTTGTGCATACAACTTGTTTGGATATAACGAAGGTGCGGAGTAATACAAAAAGACAGATGCTCTATATATGTCAAGCTGTTATCTTGTTTTCTGTTAGCTTCTTTTGAGCATTATATACACAAGTTGATGGTTTCCTTATGTGGTAGGACTGTATCTGATTCAATACTGGTTTACACAGGGTTTTATTTTATTTCATTGTCTTTGAGGTAGTTAGTGGCTATTTCTATATCCACAAGAAATCTAGCCCGCGTCGGTAGATGGTAGTGTATCTGCCTCACATTCAAGAGTTCGATTCTCAGTCAGGGTGAGTTACCTGGATAAGGTTTTTCCGGGGTTTTCCCTTATCTTGAAAGACGAATGTGGGGTAACTCTAAGCTCTGTGGTTCTTGGACTCATTTGAGCATCATTTCACCCATTCCATTCATCGTCCGATATGACTTAACGTTGGAGGACCTAATCTGCTGTATACTTCTAATCCTTTATTTGTGATTGAAGGTTTCCTGGGAGAAATGGACCATATGTTTTATATAGGAATGGGATTTTCTTTTAAGTTGCTGTTTTCTCCCCTGCCTAAAATCAAGTTTCCTCACTTATCGTTTTTGTCTGCTGTTTATTGATGACTCATACGTCAAGTTTTACATACCTTCTTAAGAAATGGCATGATGTTGTAGTATCCAAAGTTTGATGTATGTCTGCAGAAAGTGTTTTTCTGTTTTCTTAAGCTTTAAGTAGAGCCTCCATAGCTCTGGTAACAACTGAGTTGAAATTGTAATATTTTATGTTATTTTTGATGTAGTGAACCAGTTAGGAAGGACTGAGTTTAACATACTGAAGATAGTATGTAAATTACTGTTAGTGTCTCACTCTCTAGTTTCATTAGTTTTAATGTGTCATAGTTCTGAAAATCAATAACAGTATAACATTACGTAGAAAATAAAGCTAGCTGCAGTGAAGCAATAAGTATTATACAAATATAACTTTGTTACAAAGAAACTTCACTTATTTTAAGAAAAATTATGTTGATTTTTCTTATTAGTTGAAGTTCAGATCGATTTCACGAACTCTTGTCCGTGTCGTCAGTCAAAGAAAACCACAGGAGAAAACAAATTTGTCGTTAAGGAAGTTACTTGCTTAACAACAAATTTGTTTTCTCCTGTGGTTTTCTTCGACTGACAACGTGAAATCAATTTCAACTTCAACTAATAAGAAAAATCAACATCATTTTTCTTAAGATAAGTGAAGTTTTATGTTAGAAATAGCTATATTTGTGTAACAGTATAACATATTGATACGTGGTGATAGTTTGTTGGATACCAGATATACAAAGAATACAAGGTCATATTCTTTTCTGAAAATACCAACATTTATTTATACAGCTTTATATTTACAATATTTTTATCTACATTACATACATATTTTCTTAACCTAGTTGTATAAATTGCTTAGCTACATCATTCTGCTTGACTCCTGGGCCGTCCAGCATTGCTGAGTAGCTTAGTTACTCTAAAGTCCATTTGGGTTAAGTTGTCAGAAAGAGAGAGCAGTAGTGGAGGGATGACCTGAGCTACTTCCCATGTTTCTTCCCATGCAGTTTCCTGGAGTAAACCCCCTTCCACAAAATTGTGTGCAAGTGGCTTTCTCTTTCCAGAAATCCAAGACTTCTTATCCCACAATCTGTTTTCCCTTGTTTCCAATCTTAACTTTTCTCATCCATTTCTCTTTAGCTTCCCCAAAACAGGTTCCTCATATTTCTATTTCTATTTCTACTTTCATTTTTTTTATGGCTATCAACTCACTTTGCATCTTTTCTCAGTTCTTCTCCTAGCTCTTTGCACTCTGTCAGAATGTGAACTGTACTATCTGTTTTTCCACATAATACACATATTTCTATCCTGCTACTTCTTAGTCCTGTTTATTCCAAGCCATTCCTACCCTCTCCTGCCTGTTTCATTAGTTTACATATCTTTCTCTTCCCCATTCTCTCTTTATTAACCTATAAAACTTCAATAATTTTCTAAGTCCCCCATTATTTCTTCCAGATTTTTTTCTGCCTCTGACCATTCACTCCTCCTCCTTTTTATATTCATACATACCTTTAGAATTTCATCATCTTTTATCAAGCATTTATACTAAAATTTAAAAAAGCTTTCAATTATTATACCTTTTTTTTTCCCTAATTCTACTAAGGCTACTTCACCTGAAGCTGATCTACATGATCCCAACATCTCTTTAGCAAATTGTTTGTATAACAGGTCAATTTTATTATTTACTTTTGACAACCTCCATATTTGTGTAACATACAACATCTGTGACTGTACCAGTGTTTCATACATTCTCTCTGACCATTTGCTTGACATTTGCTTCCCATTCTATTCATCCTAACTCCAAAGTACTCAAATTCTTTTACAACTTCTAACTTTTCCCCTCTATAAACCATTGCTCCTCTTTCTTCAGTTTTGTTCCACTTTTGAAAACCATAACATTTATTGTTGTAGAAATTGTTAGTTGAAAATGCAGGTAGCATGTGACATCATGGAAACATCCAACAGTTGGGTTGCAAAGCATCAAGTGCTAATAGGTTTGCTGCTTACTATGCTTGATTTCAGCCAGAAAATCAGCATTCATTCCATAATGGTGGATCAGCAGCTCCGTTGTCTTTGATGCACCATGGCCTGCAGCTGATGCCACATTATAATGCTGCTGATATTAGTGGTGCTGAAGGAATAAAAATGGAAGGAGCAAGCTGGGAAGGAGGTCGTTTGGGTATAAATGACATACAAGAGAAACAAGTTAGTATTCAGAAATTGTGTCATCAGTATTAGATTCTCTTAATTAGACATTGTTTTGCTATCAATTGCACTCTTCAACCTTAGTTAGCTGATATGGTCATGCATTAAAATCATAAAACAGCATAAGAAAATGGGAGTGAGGCTATTCTGCAAGTATTACGTATAGCTGCTTAGTGATAAATGTGCCTCTGAAGAATGTTATTTGCACACTGTACAATAGTCTTGTGATTCTGCTTTCACATACGTGTATCATAATGCAAATAAAATGACAAGTTATTTGCTTCTGTAAAACAGAAATGGTGTTTTATTGGACTGCATAAAATGACAGATATAAGATAAAATTATTTTAATTTTGTCATATGTCACTGTTTTATTGGCAGTGGATATATGCACATCACATAGGTAAGGAGCATAAGTGTTAGTTGATTTATCCTGATAGTCTTTAGAATATCAATTAAGCAGTAAACAAAGGTGCGCATAGCAGGTATGATTGGTAAACCTATTCACCCATGAATTAAATGGACAGAGTTAAAATAAATAGATTGATAAATGTAAGCTAATAAAGAAAGTAATAAAAATAAGGGGACTGGTAATTAAGATGCCCATCAGTACTCCACAGTGAGAAATGTTTTAAAAGCATGAGTGAGTGAACATTAAACGGTCAGTATACATAATTTAATGTGAAGACAAATTCTTTACATGTGCATTAGACTTTAAACTTTTGGAATGCTTAATAATGACTTCACCCATGGAAATTCATCTTTAGGTTCTTTATGCCCAATGTTGAACACTTATTATTTAAATTGCAAGATTTCACAAGGTTAAGGTTAAGGAAAAGGAACAGGAACAAAGCAACTTGGACTGACAACACTCTGAGTGGCATTAGTACAGGTAAGCTATCTGCCTCCCTCCTCCCACTTAGTGGTAAAGCACTGTTGTCAGTTCTGTTTCTCAAATTCCTCCCACTTCATATTATCACTGAGCAAGATGATGAATTTTGTCGCATAAGGGAATAGCAAAACACTGTCGTTTGCAGATTTCATGATCATAATCAACATTCATAAGCATATAAAATTACTGATTAAATGTATGTGGGCTGTTCCATCTCAAATTGTACGAAACAGTGCAAAACGGACCTTGGATTTTTTAACAAAACAGAACTTTTTGTACTTGCAGACAAGCTGTTTGCATTATTTATATAAAGTCATAAAACTCAATAGTCATAGTCAAACATAAGCTGATGATGAGGACGTGTGTTCCTCGAAACATGTCCTAATTTTAAATGTAAGGGAGCTAAAGTGTTTTTATAGTTTGGCAAGTGGTTTAAAAAGGTTTTATCATAGTTTTTTTAATTAAAAGTGCTTAAATTGAAGGTGGTTTTATAAAATTTCCAGATTGAAGTTGTCATAGCTGCAGTACCTTAAAAACAAGCTTTGCTTTGAACCCTAAAACTTTCAATTTCATATCGATATGTAAACATTTCTTTTAATTTTATATATGTGTAGCAATTTTGATTGTTTTTGCAAATTCACGTGATTTTGGAGTTAAAATTTTTTTATCCAACATAAGATTCTGTAATTTAAATTCAAATAGATATTTTATTGTAGCTGTGTAGATACAGATTTCTAATAATAAAAGAAGTAGTTTGGTTTACACGTGGGTGGTAGCAAGTCACTCCTGCACATTGTCAAAGTCAAGCAATAAACATACAATTTGTGGTAGATTGTTCCTTGTATACAGCTAATATTGACAAGTATAATCTAGGGGATGTTTTATTCCGAGCTACTTTAAGTGAAAGTATTGTATGTAAATTAATGTGTTGACTTTCAACTAAACTAACTGTGCATTGGGAACTTACATCACAATTTCACAGTGACCTTGAGGGTCAGCCTAGTATTTAAATTTTCCTATCAGTTAGTTGGGTGCCATGTAAATATTATTGCCGTTTTTAACCATATAGTAATATATTTTAACATGTTTTGGAGTTGAAGTGGACGTAGGTAGCGTTACAAACCAACTGTTAGAGTTTGTCATGTTGTGGCTAACTTGAAGCTTTCATGGCAAGCATTATTAATCAAGGCTAAGCCCTCTCTGTTCCCTAGATATTAGTGTCAGCCTTCTATTTGTGCATAACCATAAAAAATAATTTTAGAACATCCCACTCACCATAGATGAACAGAACAGAGAAGTAAAGAAAAAATAATTGTTTCGCTTCACTGTGGTGTTCCAATACAGTAAAATGTTGATATAATGCAAGAAGAGTTTATGCATGTAAATGGAGGTGTCACCTGAAAATGCCATGAACTTATTTTAGTTTATCTTACTATTATTTACAAGTAAAGGGTGTTTTAAAATGGAAATTCCCCCTCCCATTGAAGTATGTGAAGAAACTTCCCCCGTCCCCAAAAAATAGTCACAACAATTAAGACTAAAAAATCGGTAACTTCTTTAAAAGGCACATCAATAAAAGAAAATTCAAAGAAGAAATTGATGGAAAGAGTGGTAGAAAACTGAGTAGACAGACTGGAAATTGCTAATTGTGGTCCAAACAGCTTGCAAAGAAGCATGTTCATTGAAATTTAAACATTCTAGTGACAGCAATAGATTCACTGATTTTTCGCCAGCTATAATTGTTTAGTGTGTGCCAAATGTAAATAGATAAATGGTGAAAGTTCTCTGCACGCATGGTTGTAATTTGAATGTTGTGCTGTAACACTGTTAGTTTAGTAATAAATGTTCCCAGTTTCAATACAGGTATCCACAGATTTGCCTTCTTATTTGATTCTCATTTACTCTTCATCTGTTTGCCCTTGTCCATATCCATAGCATCTTATTTTTGGGTAATGGACAGATGAAATACTTACTCTTATGAACATGTTAACTATCATTTTACATTATAGGTTAACTTTCATTTCTTCTCTTCTTTTTACTGTTCCTGGATAATATTTAAGAAAGAATTTTGTACTTCACCCACTGTTGCTTTTCTCTACAATTAATGAATCCCCGACTTCATTGCAGTCAATATGGATGTCATTATTCTGGATTACACTAGCAGTAAAGATAACCAGTTCAAATCAATCCATAGGAATGGTCAATAATTATAACAATAAATGTCTAAAACTCATATTTAAAATTGAGTTCTTCTGCTGACAAAACTTCACTTGGTTGGCTGACATTGCATTGATGTTTATTTTAATGTATGAAAAGCCTATTTAGCCCGCCTCAGTAGCGTAGATGGTAGCTTGCCTGCGTCACGTTCAAGAGGTCCCGAGTTTGAATCTTGGTCAGGGTGAGTTACCTGGATAAGGTTTTTTCCAGGGTTTTCCCTTATCCTTCAAGATGAATGTCAGGTAACTGCAAGCTCCATGGACCCTGGACTCATTTGAGCATCATTTCACCCAATTCATTCACCATCCACTATGACTTAACTTTGGAGGATATAAATTATCTAAAAAAAAAAAAAAGCCTAATTATTTATAACTAGCATTTCTACTCAGTTAAATGATCTGGTTTCTTCTTATGGTGCAATAAATTCATGTATTTATGCTGACTATACCATTTAATTTTGATCTTATGATCACAGCCTTCATATGTGTTTCTAATAGCGCAGCTTTACATGCAGACATTTTTTGTAGTCAAAGTTTTCCTTCACTAACTGGTCTCTGATCATTTCCCATCTCCCAAAAATGCATGAATTGCCTCTTATTCTTGAAACTGCCCTTCTCTAAATTTCCCGTAATCATTCTTTTCAAATCTAATCTAAGCCAGCCTGTCTTTCCACTTTGCTGCATTTTTCATTAACTTTTTCAATTTTCTTTTACTGGAAACATAAGCAAAGTTCTCAGTATTATGCAGTGTGACTCAATATAAAACATGAGTATTCAACCACACAAAGCAAAAGCTATGTTGTCATTGCCGCATTTCAACAATAGGTAGAATAAAATTGACCCTTTGGAGCCAAAATCTGATGTGCATTAATTACCAAGAGCTGTTTGAAGTTGGTTTTACATTCAAATAATTTACAATTCATACAACAAATGCAATATTGGTATCAACTTTAAAGGGAGTCAATTGACACTAAACAACACTTTTAAATTTACCGGAACATGTTTCAAAGATTATTGGCCTCCATTGTCAATCGGTTTAGTGTCATTAATCGTCTCCCTTTAAATTTAATTTATTACAACAGCACTGTTTTCAACACTTCCATGAAAAGAATTATATGAATATTCATAGCTTTATTATTATTATTATTATTATTATTATTATTATTATTATTATTATTATTATTATTATTATTATTATCATTATCATTATTATTATTATTTTTCTTTGTGAGATGGTTAAATGTTGGCATTGTAGCAAACTAAAAGTAATGGCATGTGGTGTTATTATTAAGAAGTGACGGAGTAGTTAGGTTCAGTCACAGGCAACCGCAAAGTGGACTGGCCGAGTGCTTCGGCTTCCCCTAACACCAGTATCAGTGATATAGGAAGGGGGAAAATGTCCTCTAATGTAAGTCAAATCGGACAATAAATGAAATGATGCTCAAATGAGCCTAGGGTCCACAGAGCTTAGAGTTACCCACTATTCATCTTTCAGAATAAAGGAAAACTTCATAAAAACATGTTTTTTTCTTTCTTTTTTAACTCACTGTGACTGAGATTCAAACTTGGGACCTTTTGAATGTGAGGCAGGCACTCTACCATTTTTTCAGGCTTGTTTCTTTGTTTGTTAACCATGATTTCTTGTGGTGTTTGTTTGCTGCACAACACACAATCATATACGGGAACAAGAAGTCAGTTGGTAGAGGAGGAACTTACGCAGCATTGCTGGAAAATGAAGCTACAGTGACATTACGTTTAGTAAGACAATAAGTGAAAATTCAAAATTGATATTTTAATTTTTTTAAATATAGAAAGACTCAGGTAATATCCTTAAAAGTCCATGAAAATGTAATACAATATATCAAGAGGCAGTGTAAAAGTCTCAACTGAGATTAGAAATCTTTTATGTAAAATCTGATATTCCATCTTATTTATAGATGCTAGTTTAAGCAGTAGCATAGCATTTTAGCTTGACAGCAAAAGGATTAATGAAATACATATAGAGGAATATTTTATTAGTTTGTTTGCTTTTTTATAACAGTATGAAAACAGAACATGCAACACATGTAGCAGTTATGTACATAGTTAAAATTTGGTTGAGATGAAATCATGGAAAGTAACAAATGCTGATGAATATGCATCAATCGTTCTATCACTTCTGTCACTATAATTTTGTTGTTCTAAATATTATGTGTAAGTTTATCTTTTGCTGGACAGGATTGGTTTGAGTGCAGAAAATGATCAGAACTTATATGAACAATGAAAATCCTAACAGAATTAAATTCTTCTGGTAGGTCTGTGTTACACCCATTCAAAAATTTCCAACCCACATATATAGCCCACATTTTTGGTAAGTATTATATGACATTACCTTGCCTAACTCTTATCAGCTGACCTTCATTGCTTCAGCAAGACTGGGTTTTAATGACCATTTTTAGTGTTCTCCAAAAATGTAAAATTAGCATGAACATACACATCACCCACTTACACTTTAATCTACTTTATTTCATTGCAAGTCATTTTCCAAGAAACTATTGACATATTCCATATATTTGATATTCTTACTGTAATATTGAACTACTTGTAATGAATAGGTGCATGAAGCTGGTGTAGACTTGGACACTTTTCTGTAGTAGAATTGTAGTATTTCATTTTAGAATTATGTCATTTGCTGATGTAGATTAAATAATTTACTTTTGGGAACTGATTTTCAATTTTTTCTGCTACTCGGTATGAGCATGTACTCTTTGCCAGTGCAAAGAAAGTCCCTGACAGGAATGTGCCACCCTTATACAGTGTGACAAGGACAGTGAATGTGTGACAGAAAAAACATGCTACACAAGGAGTAGAACCATTAAAAAAAAGGCATGTGCCCTATTCTCTCAGTATACTAAAGCCATGAAGATGTAGTCACAAAAGTAGAAAGCATCAATGTTTTCGAATAGGCTTTAACTAAACTGACACAATTGTCATAAACAACAACCAGGCAGGGTATCGGAACTGTCTCTTAACCTTCCCTGCGCCTTATTCCCCTGGGACTTTCTTTACTGTGGCAAACTAATAAATTCTGGAGAAGATTTTACTAGCTTATTAGCTGCTAACATATATTTTTCTATCTCTTCATTCAGTTACAAGCTCAAATGTAATATACTAGTAGTTTCATCTATTTATACCATATGCAGTAAAACATAACGCAAAATGTGTATAATTTGGAAATGTTTTAAAACACAATATTTTGGTCCCATGCACACAACACATTTTTGTGTCAATTTCTTTTTATAAAGTTAAACATGCTTAACATAAAAGTAATCACTTGCTGTCTCCTCAGTGTGTATGCTCACCTTCTGGGTATGACAAGGATGGAAGGCTCGTTTAAAATACACAAATGTTGTCACATAGCTCACCTATACATAGATAGATAGATAATTTATACATCTTGTAAATCATACATTGTACATGGAGTACTATGATATAAGACACGTCAAATTGTGAATTTACAGTGCAATTAACTATACTTGTAAATTAACAAGTCACATCCAATAAGGACAAGTCAGCGTTTGTACAAAATAATGTTTTATAAAGATATCTCAAGAAATTTTATAATATACACAATTAATTCAGAAATGTAACAATATTATAAACTTTCCATAAATTCACTAACAGAATAAAAACAGTGGTCTAGCAAGTATGCCAAAACTGACATTTTAAATGCTGAAAAATTGCAAGTGGTTTTATTGCCTATAGGCAGTTTATTAAAAAAAAGTGATTCCTAGGTTTATTACACTGTTTTGATGAGCTCTTGTGTTACTTCTATTCACATGAATATCCATTCTCTGCTTAGTATTATGATTATGAACTGTGTCATTAAAGGTACAGTGGCCATTTCCTTTCATTAAGTTTGTCTTTGTAAATTTTAAAATTTCAAAAATGAAAATACATGGGAGAGGTAAGATTTTAAATTTTTTAAATAATGGTCTGCACGTAGATGTTGTTACAAGTATTCTTAGAATCCGTTTTTGCATTATGAATAATGATTTACAATGTGGTGAGTTACCCCATAATGTTATGCCATATTTTAAAATGGAGTGAGTACACATAATAATACATAATACCAAATGTTGCAACAAACATTAGAACTAGCAGCGTGAGTGACTCATTTCCTAGTAAACAGATCCGCTACCCTCTAGTGCTAGTAGGGTGTGACTCAGTAGTGGAGTTGACCTGCTAGTATCATGTGCATTTTCCACCAAGCATCGGTTTCAGTTGACATGTGGAACTAGGGTATGTTTTTTCATATTGCTTGCAAGTAATTTAAATTATTGGTACCTGATTCCCTAAAGTCTTTAGACAATTTTGTTGTCAATTTGTTTCATGTTCTCGAGTGCTTTTGGATAGTTTGTAGAGATTTAAGGACTACTTGAAGACAACAGATGATCTGAATTTGAATTAATATTATAGATTAATATAGGCAAGCTGTTGAGCATTTGTTAGCATGGGTTCTAAAATAAAGTGTTTGTTTAGGTGCATTCAGAGGAATGTTTTAAAAATTGGGTACAGTTCAATGAAAGATTTCAGTTTTCTGCTTCATAGTATGGGAAGTACTGTCCCATAGATTTGGGGAACTTTTATAAATATGTAAAGAAATAGTAAAAATAATATAATTATATATTGCAAAAGTAAACAAAGTGTTGCTGTAGAATGTTCCTCACTGCAAGGTGAAATGGCATGACAAGAAGTGTACTTAAAGTTAATGGGTTGAAAAGTCTTGCAGCTCACAAATACCCTTTTACTGCTCTGATTTACATTTGCAGTTACACTAAAACTTCACTTTTATGTTTTACAAGTTCCCAGGGGACAAAAAATGTGTGTGCTTGCGTATGTTAGCAGAATTAGGGAGAAGAGACCATCCTTCCTTCCTCTTGCTGCTTGAATACCACATTGAAAGGGTGCTTTTGTATATTGTGTTATTGCTGGTGAAGTCTTTGTTGACCATTGCCAGCCTAACATGTTAGCGCATTCCCCTCAGCGACAAATTGAAGGAAATAGGTTTTCTAGTTAGATATTCCTAACAGATTACAAGCTCAGATGTATACTGATGTTGGAACACCATTTGCAGTATATGTTTTGTCACATATCAGTATTTTATAGAACAAACATTGCTCTTAAGTTACTTATTTTTGAAATATCAATTTATATTAAATTTAAAGGGAGTCGATTAATGACACTAAACAACACTTTCTTTAACAACACTGTTTTGAACACTTCCAAGAAAGGAATTATCCATTTCTATACTTTATCCTTTAATTTCATGCATCTTATTGAAAATCCTTTCATCACTCTGGGACTTCTACTGTTATGTCTAAGGAAAGTAAATCTCACCTCCATGATGGTTTGCATCATTGTATCTTGAGGAAATTCTGACTATGGTGCTGGTTTCTCTTTCTTTTCAATTACATGATGCCAGCTATTCAGAAGCACCATGCTTCAGTAACATATGGGTACATTGATCAAATGCTCCATTTTGAGAGGAACATGGCCTTTCTTTTTTGTCCCATTTTTAATAATTGCAAGTGTATTTACTTCAGATGCCAAGCTAGGTTAGTTCTTTGTGAAATGTTCAAATTGTATGTGTGTGTTAAATGCTGATCAATCGAAAATATATTGTTCAAAGTTCATGATTGGGTGTCATTACTAGATACAGTATATGTGGACCATGGTTTACTGGGCGTCTTCCTAGATGTTTCATCTGCGACTGTGGCAGTAGCTAAGTCGTTTCAACAGCAACTGTGAAAATATATTGTACATAACCAGTAACATTATGAGAATGACAGTAATCAATTAAAAATTGGCATTATTTTTTCAACAGTATCAATATCAAAGTGAGTGTAATAGGTTAACACTGCTGTGGCATGGCATCTAAATCATGAAAAGACTAGGTAGGCCCAACATTATTATTAATGTCCTCTCTTACTAAATGACATTAGTTAATGATTAATTAATATCCTGTAAACAGGTAGATTAATGAATGTTATAGTTATGTAATGCAATAATATATGCCATTACCACTAGTAAGTGGTGATTACTAGTGTATTATATTATTGTGGTAGCAACTTTTTTTTTCTCAAGAAATTGATCAAATTTGAAGGTACCATAAACTGTACTAAGAGATTACCAAGCAACGTATCAGTTAAGGCACCCACATATTTTTTCTCACATGCATGAAGTAAATTCAGGACACCTTTTTCTCGCCATTGGTTATTGCCACTAAACAAAATGCAGGGTAAGCAGAATAATCACAATGTTTGTAATATCAATTTCCTATAGAAATGAAGTTAGTTTGTAGCTGCTTTAGATCTACACTAGCTGGAAATGGGCCAGAGGAACTTACATCCACAGCAGTACATAGTGTGACCTTATGCATAAGTACACCACTAAAACTACAAATCTGTTAAATGTGCATTTCTGGTCAGCACACATTAAAATCTCAAAGAAGTGGAATAAAACTACTCATTTCCTGTTCCTCTCTTTGGTGTGCATCATTAAGCATTAATAACTGATGAAGAGTAAACTTCTTGAATGCACAGGACAATTTTAAAATTGTTAATATTTTATCATTTAAATTTGTACCCCTAAACATCTAATGTGCTAAGAAATCTGTAAAAGCCCTTAAATGTTACTAATTTTATTTTATGCTGTACAAAATCAAGGATCTTTGTTAAGATGTTAAATTGAAGGTGACTTTGCAGAAAGCGACTAAGCTAATTTCTTGTAGCATGAAAATGCATTAGTTTTGTGTCTGAGTTCATCACTTAAAGAGAGTTCTAGCCTAATACTGGTCTTTCACTCCAAGAAAAATGCACACTAGTTCTTAAAAAATACCATTTTCATTCTACATCTTTGAAATTTGTACAATGTGAAGATACATCCCTCAGGAACAACTTTTAATTTCTCCGCATAATCCCCATCCTTCTGTATACCCACAGAGTAAAAGTCTGGTCCAGCATGTTTGAGCCATTGATTGGCAACGTTCATGAGCAAGTCGTCATATTCCAACTTTGTTCCATGAAGAGACTCTTTCAGTTTCCTAAAGAGATGATAATCTCACAGAATGAGGTCAGGACTGTAAAACAGGTGTTTCAATGTTCATCCAATTTTTGTTATTGCTTCCATGGTGTTTTGACTGACATGCGGCCTGGGAACCCACCTGGCACAAATCTTTCTTAACCCCAACACTTTCAGGATTCTTTTTTATTTATTTATTTATTTATTTATTTATTTATTTGTCAATAGACTGCAAAGCAGTTTCTGACATTGCCAATTACAATCTAAAAGTTTACAATTATAGGATATAGAGCAAAATATAAACAGTATAAAAACATATTTACAGATCATCAACTTTGTACAAACATTTATCCATTAAAAAGTATTTTAATTTGTTTCTGCATGCACTATTCCAACATATTCACTGTGATGTGTCTGTCAGCAAAATCAGTTCATTAGCTTTGCACATTGCCAGGGAGTTTGAGCAGTGTGAGGAGAATCCCTCTTTCATCATGTAATCTGCTTGTCCATCAACTAACCGTACTGTGATCAACAGCATTTCTATATACCTTTTTCAACCTCTTATGGATGCTTCCAACTGTCTCTTTTTGCAGCACAGGAATTCTATGATAACATATTGCTTCTGATGGATGTAAAGTACAGCAGCAATCTTGAAGGCATACTGTGACAGCACCACTCATAGGAACAGGTTGAATAACTTGAACACAAGCAGGAAAAATGTATTTAAACACTAAAAATTTCAAAGATGTAGGACGAAAGCAGTATTTTTTTAAAAAATAACGTGCATTACTTTTGGAGTGATGCTCATACATTCTTTTGCAGGAAATTGTTAGTAGTTGGAGGATACCATTTTTAAATTTTGGTTGTCTTCACCAGAGATTAAGTGTGTACATTTGAAGCATGTGTTTGTCTATTTGAGAAGTATATGTTGACTACTGAAATATTGCAAACCTTGAAAATCGTATCAGCAATTTATAGTCCAAAAAACTTTATAACCACTGTGTCAAAGAATACACTGGCTGGGTAAATTCAGGAGATCCCAGGTCACATTTCATGAGGCATTAGAGAATTGATATTCAAGTGTATAAAGTATTGGAATGTAAGGAAGTACAGAGCAACTTGAACAGATAACTTGCTGCACACACCAAAATTGAAAGAAATATATGTAATTAATCAGTGCGTCCTTATTAAACCCGTAATTGTGAGCCATTTGGTTATCTATATATTGTCACCAGGCATGGTTGAGCTGCGGCCAGCGCATGCAAAAGAGAAGGATAGAGCTAGTCACTTGCCGAGGGAGAAAGAGACAGATAGGTCCATTGTTTTCTCGCTGCCCCTCGAAAGATCGTGTGGCTTTGGCAGCTTTCGAGAAACAGCAGCTCGGGTATAAATGCGGCTGTGTGAGCTTTTGCCAGCAATGTTAGGGAGTCGAGAGCTGATAATCGTGCGTGTGTAGTGATTTGAAAGTAAATTCTTTTGTTTGTGGTTGTGTGGCAGATGACCTTGACTGCATTTGTGTAATGTCATTCTGCTTCTCAGGGCTGTACAAAAGTGTGTTTCTACGGAAATAAAGAGCATTTTGAATTTCTGCAACCTTGACTTTTAATTTTATGAACCTACAAAGTCACAATATATACAACAAAACCATAATAAAAAATATTTCTGTTATTTATTTTGGTTGAATAAATGTTAACATTTGTAATGGTCTACCCTGAAGTTAAAACGCCTTATGTAAATGTTGTGCATGCACACATGCATGATGCATGTATCTTTATGTGCACTTTTTGTGTAACAACTGACTGTTGTGGAAGTTGGTATTTAACATGCCTTAGTGTCTCTTAGAAAATACATTATACAAGATCTTAATTACTTTCCCAAAAAGAGTGTTCCAGTGGGCCATGATATCAGAAAATAATCTCAATTTTTGTTGATATATATCTGAAAAATGACACTTTACAAAAAATTAATAAGCAAGTTGTGTTGTACATGAATATTTAAGAAGCTGCACAAACCTTTTGCTAACATTCTTGTTTGTGTGTGAACTAGTTATCATAGGAAAATTTTGTAGCTCCAGCCTTAAGTTTTAATTTGTAATAACATTTAGAAAAAGTAGTTTATTGCCTACTTTCAAAATACCACCTGAAGTATGTTATACAAGAAAAATAGGAAGGTGCAGAGAATGATGGTTTGCAGAGAGGGAGGAGGGAGAGAGTGGAGATAGTGAGTAAGAATGAGAAAGAAGAGAATGGAAGAGGTGGAGAAATAGAGAGGAAGAAGTAGGTGAAAGTGGAGTGACAGATGGAGATACAGAGAGGAAGAGCTAAATCTCTGTGATTAACTTTACAACACAAGTGGAGCTGCAGCTCCTGCTAATATGTATCAGACATAAGGATGCAGAATTTTCCTGAAAATAATAAAAGTAACCTTTGTTTAAATACTTTTTATTATTGTACAGTTGATTCTTTATCCTTCAGAAAGCACAGCACTTGAGATGCAGTTTACAGTGTTTGTTGCAAGTCTTAATTATGCAGTGGACTGTTACAAGGTTATGATAAGGTACTAAAAGACTGAAATTTTGCTAAAAGATATTCCTGATATAATTACATAGTCCCACGTTATGTCTACTGTAAAATATCACCTATATGAGTTCTCAGCTGAAAATGTACCCCCCCCCCCCCAGGGGCTACTTCGGTAGGTACGGGTTTGGCGCACCTGGGGTCCCGAGCCAAACAGTCTCCCTCGTGTGGGCTCCTCTTCATGGTTGAGGGAGACGATCAACAGGCCCACCCACTTGTAGGCCGTGCGTGGAGACCCATGTCGGTGGAAATGTTTGTCCTGGTGGTTGAGGGATGCGTATCTGAGCTCGTAACAGTGTTTTTCTGAATTCGGGGAGGGTGCGCATTTCTAATACACCACTTTGGCTTCTGCTTCGCCTAAACGGGAGGTTAGGGACTAATCCACCCCTAATCAATCGGCCAGGACTAGGTATTGTACCAACCTCCAGGGTGAGTGGGACGGCGAGCTCGCTATAACCCCTGTGTAGCCCTGTCATCTCAGTGGGATGAACCCTTGTTGGGCTCCATGGAGGGTGGGGAGCACTGGGGGATGAAATTTACGCCAACTCTTATGTTAAACCCTACACGTAAAACCAATTCCAAAAATTGTGGTAGTACTGGAAAAGAAGTAGTCGAGTCTTGTGGTCCTCGCTACTTGGTGGTTAGTCGTACAGAAGAAGGCCAGAAGGTTACGACAGTTAACCCTTTTACCATCCAGAGGGGATTAGACAAAATTGCTGGTCTGGTCAAATCTTGTATACGATCGCGAAATGGCACGCTCCTAGTTGAGGCGCATTCCAACGCCCACGCGGCATCGTTATTGAAGGCAAGCATGCTGGGGAGTTACCCTATATCCGTTACGGTACATAAGACCCTGAACTCCTCGCGTGGGGTGGTAACCACCCGTACGTTGGACGGTATGTCCAACGAGGAGATTCAGGAGAACCTGAAAGACCAGGGTGTTACTTGTGTGTACCGAGTGCAGCGCAGAGAACGTGGGGAATTGTTGCCTACTCGTACCCTGTTCCTTGCTTTTGATAGGGTAGATCTTCCTCAAAAGATTAAGGCAGGATACGAGAGTATTGAGGTTAGGCCGTATATACCGAACCCCCTGCGGTGCTACAAGTGTCAGCGTTATGGTCACACTAGTCAACTGTGTAACGGATCTCCAGAATGCGTCAACTGTGGTTTGGCTTTACACGAGGGTGAGTGCTCCTCGCCCATTAAATGTGTAAACTGTGCCGGGGAGCATCCATCTAGCTCCAAAGACTGCCCACGTTTTGTGGAAGAAAAGGCAATACAGGAGATCCGAGTTAAGGAGAAGGTTTCCTTCTCGGACGCCCGGAAGCTCCTGCGTACTCGCCTGCCCTCCGTCCCTAGGTCCGGTACTTATAGCTCTGTCTTGGCTACACCCGTTCCTAGGAAAGAAATGGCAACGCAAACCTGCGGTGCAGGGGAGCCTACCATCTCAGATAGAGTTCTTGTCCCGACACAGTTACGGAAATCCACAAATCCATCACCAGCGTCGGCAAATACATCGCCTAAACGGACGAAGGAATCTAAAACCTCAGCCCCGTCCCAAGCCAAACCATCGACTTCTACATCTAAATATCACAAGCCTGTAATATACGATCCACCGCCTAAAGTATTTAAGACCAGTTACCAGAGGAAAGATTTCCTTAAAGATTCGACCCGTATCCCCAAGAAGAAAACCTCTAGGACATCCCGAAGCTCTTCTTCTGAAGAGCTTTCTGGTGATGATTCGGATCGACGACTGTCATCTTCGTCGATCTCTGTGTCCAATAAATTTGAAGCCCTCGAACCTAAGTTCTCTTTAGGGAAAGGGGCTTCCTCCGCCGAAGAGATGGACCAAGAGGATACCGACCACAGAACGGCAACAAAAAAGTGCCAGGATAAACCGGACCAAAAAGGTGTTAGCCCTACACCGTCTGTAGCTGTAAGGATTAAGCTGCCATCAATCGAATTTTGCATTTGCAATGTATATGTCCCGCTATCAGATGACCTCTCGTTAATTGACCTTAAAGATCCGGTTTCCCAACTTTCAACGCCATTTCTAATAGTTGGAGACTTTAATGCCCATCACCCACTATGGGGCTCAACTCGGGCATGTTCGAGAGGCCACCTCATTGCAAAATTCTTGGAGAGCAATAACTTGGTTCTCCTGAATTCCGGAGAGCCAACGTTCCTTTCGGACGCCTATAACACCTATTCGCACATCGATTTGGCAGTATGTTCATCCCAGTTAGCAGTTTCATTACAGTGGAATGTCATCTCTGATTTACACTCCAGCGACCACTTCCCATGTCTTCTTAGTCCCTTAGCACACGATGTGTCTCCCTCACGTATCCCTAGGTGGCGCTTTGATCGTGCCAACTGGAACCTTTACACCCAGTTGGCTGTCTTTGATTACAACGAGCACGATTCTGTGAATGATCTAGTCTATCATCTCACAGAGAAAATTCTTTCCGCTGCAGAACAGTCTATTCCACGTTCGGCTACCCAACCCGGTCGATTTCCTGTCCCATGGTGGAACGACGACTGCCGGAATGCTATTCGTGCTCGTAGACGTGCTCTACGGGTATTCCAACGACACCCTACCCTAAGTAATCTTATTGAGTACAAGAAAGCGCGTGCACAGTCTAGGCAAATAATTAAGGATAGCAAAAAGATCTTATGGAACAAATTTGTCTCATCCTTTAACAGATGTACACCTTCATCTGTTGTATGGGATAGGTTAAGGCGCGTGGCCGGAAAATCAACCCACTTGCCGATTGCGGGTTTGCAAACTCCTGCAGGAGTCGCCGTGGATGCAGTTGCCATGGCTAACACCCTTGGCACTGCTTTCGCTTACGTGTCGAGCTCAGATAACTATACACCTGAGTTTCTCTCCATCAAGAATCAGGTGGAAACTCAAGGCTTCTGTTTCCTTTCACGAAACCTCGAAGCCTACAACTGCCTTTTCACCATGGCAGAGCTAGACCACGCACTCTCATCTTCGCGACTGTGCGCACCGGGACCAGATGGCATCCATTTGCAATTCTTACATCTCTCTCCCGAAGGGAAAGCATTCCTACTTGCGGTCTTTAATCGTGTCTGGGTCGACGGCAGTTTTCCTGCGAAGTGGCGGGAGGCCACCATCATTCCCATATTGAAACCTGGGAAGGACCGACACCTACCTTCCAGTTACCGTCCGATCTCTCTCACCAGTTGCGTATGCAAGGTGATGGAGCGCATGATAAATGGTCGCTTACGATGGTGGCTAGAGTCAGAGAACCTCCTGTGCAACATTCAGTGCGGATTTCGTCGCTACCGTTCCAGCTGCGATCTTTTGACTTCCCTCTCGACTCACATTATGAACGGCTTTCTGCGCCGTTGCCAAACCGTGGCCATCTTTTTTGACCTTGCCTGCCTCTACAAATGGACCCTCCACAACGGTTTCCATTTTTCTACTGAGAAGACCGTGTGCGTGAACTTTTGGCGCCGTAAGGCCTTTGATTCACCTTCCCTCCGCCTCGGTCACCATCCGCTTCCTTTCGCGGAGGAAGCTAAACTTTTAGGATTGGTATTCGATAGGAAGCTGAGCTGGGATGCTCATATATCCTACCTGAAAGGTCGCTGCGACCGAACCCTCAACATCATGCTTGTTTTATCCGGTACATCCTGGGGAGCTGATCGGACCGTGCTGTTGCAGCTCTGTCGGTCACTAGTGCGATCTAAGCTCGACTATGGGAGTGTGGTGTATTCGTCGGCACGACCTTCGATCTTGAACCGTCTGAACCCTATGCACAATCGAGGGCTCCGGCTAGCAACGGGTGCTTTTCCAACCAGCCCTGTCCCCAGTCTTTATGCTGAGGCTGCTGAACCTCCCCTGTGCTACAGACGTGATGTTCTTTTATGCACCTACGCATGCCGGCTATCCTCTCTACCCACACACCCAACGTACAAGCTTTTCTTTGACTCGTCTCTTGATCGCCAGTACGCTGTCAGCCCCATTGCATTACTTCCGCCCGGTGTTCGCTTTCGCCTGCTTCTTCGGGCTCTGGACGTGACACTACCGCCAGTATTACCTCGGAGGGAATCTACTTTTCCTCCTTGGTCACGGTGTGACACCCTATTCCACCTTGGGTTGACGTCCATGCCCAAGTCTGCGTTTCCGACTACTGGCATCCGTTCCTCCTTTTTAGATATCAAGCAGCATTTTAATAACCACAGTTTTATTTTAACGGACGGTTCTAAAACCGACCGTGGCGTCGGATGTGCTTTCGTGGCTGCTTCGCAAAGTTTTACGTTTCGTCTTACCCGACAGTGCTCGATTTTTACCGCCGAACTTTTTAGTATCTATCAGGCCCTTCTTTTTATCAGCCAGCAGCACTCTAACCAGTTTGCCATATGTAGCGATTCTCTGAGTGCTCTACAGAGCATTCGTTCGCTGTACCCCAGCCATCCCCTAGTACAGCGAATACAGGATCGGCTGCATTCGCTCGCTAATTCGGGGTTCCACGTGTCGTTCGTTTGGGTTCCCGTACACGTGGGCATTCTGGGCAACGAGGCTGCTGATGCAGCCGCGAAGTCTGCTATTTTATCCCACACTGTTTTTAGCAATTCTGTTCCTTTCGAGGATCTTAGTGCTTCCCTTCGCCGAGCCATCAGCACTCGCTGGCATGATGACTGGTCCGCGCTCGTTGGGAAGAAACTCCGGGAGGTTAAACCTCTTCCGATTGCCTAGGCCACATCTTCACGTTCTTCTCGCAGGGAAGAGATTATTTTAGCTAGACTTCGCATCGGGCACTGCCGTTTTAGCCATCGACACTTGTTACGCCAGGATTTAGCACCTCATTGTTCTCACTGCGGTGAGCTTTTGACGGTGCAACATCTTTTAGTGTAGTGCCGGTTTTACTCGACGTTGCGCTCGTCCTTGTGTTTGGCCCCTAACCTCAGCGCAATGCTGAGGGATGACATTGCTGTGGTGGAGGGCCTCTTCGCCTTCTTAAAGCGCAGCGTAATGATTCGTTTTATATGATTTTAACATCCCTCGCCGTGCCTCATTTTAGGTTCATCTCGGCACTCCTATTTTAGCTATTTTAACAGTTTGAGCATCTTTTATGTTTTTAGTGTTTTTGGACCCTTTAGTGGCTTTTAGTGGTTTTTATTGTTTTTAGCGTTTAAATTTCAGGTGGGCTTTTCCTAGTTTGAGCTCGGGCGCTAATGACCTCAGCTGTTGTGCGCCCCTAAGCCCCAATACTACTACTACTAATACTACTGAAAATGTACCTGTTTTTAATAGTTTACGTGAGTGAAGTTTTAGTAGAATGTGACTCAATTAGTCAGTCTTAATATAAGATTCATACATTAATGTAACGAAGCTGCGCCATGTTTCTCTGAGTAAAATGACTATAAATGAGAGCATAATGTCTAATAAACAAATTTTCTTAGCTATACCATGCTGTACAGATATGTTTAATAAGAGCATTTCTTTATTAAGGTTTAGTTTGCCATGAAATACTGCATAGTATGACTGAAAAACAAAAAAATTATTGATTGCTGAATATTAGCCCTTTCACCGATATGGACGTCATATGACGTCCAAGTTAAAAGGCCCCAAACCGATATGGACGTGTATAGACGTCCTGTGCATACATGCATTTAATGCGTATTTAATGATAATTCTTTTAAACCTTATGTTTTACAGTAAATTTAAATAAATTTTATAAGAAGTAAAAGCTTACCTTTAAAAGTTTTTTCTTGAATATTACACCTCAAAACAGGGATAAACACACTAGGGCACATCTCCACATTCACGGCAAATCGTACTAGTTTCCTTTCGGACACCTTTCTTGCGGCACACCAAACATTTTCTGAAGGGACGCAACTTTTTTGCTGTGGGTGGTACTCTTTTAGGAAAATGTTTTCCTTCAAGTCTGAGGGGTGCTGGGGTGGTGGATTTTTTACCCCCAGTATGGAGAGGTCTCTGAATTTTATACTGCTCAATTAGGCTGCGAGCTATTGATATGCGAAAGTCCAGGTACGTCATTGTCTTCCGTGGGTTTAGAGCTCTCCAAATTACTAAACAATTGTATATGGTTATATCCAGCTAGTGTAAAAATACTTTTTTATACCATTTGATTGTTTTTCGCAAAGAGGGATATGCGTGTAATACCTGATTTACTAGATCCACTCCACCCATATGCATACTATATTCCTGGATATCGGGCTTGAAAATTGACATTTTGTTACGAGCATCAATTTTCCCAGTGTCAATCATCAAAATCTTAGAGCTGCAATTGGATAATGCTGTAACAACCCTCCTGTCGTGCCAAGCAACATAGGTCAAGGGTGGGAGCTGATGCACCTGCATTTCTCCTCTTCTTAGAGCCTTCGTATTCACATCTTTTGGCAAACCAATACGATTTGAGCATATTGTTCCAATTGCATTTGTTTTTCTTTTGTGTAAGGCTATTAATAATTTAGGGGAACTGTACCAATTATCTAAATATACAGTCCTACCCTGATCAAGTACAGATTCCATCAGGTGCATTACTATGGAACCAGATAACCCCAAATCTTTGTCTCCGGTGTTATCAGTCCCTTGGCCAGTGTATATGCAGCTATTGTAAAGATATCCTGTTTTACTTTCACATACATCAAAACTCTTTATACCAAATCTGGCCCTCTTTGTTTTGATGTATTGTTTCCAACCTAAACGGCCCTTCCAAAGCATCAGGCTTTCATCAACAGTGATCTTTTCACCAGGCACATAATTTTCTTTGAATTTTGAAATAATGTAATCAAAAACTGGTCTGATTTTGGATAGTTTATCATTAACATTTTCTGTGCAGGTGAAATGAAGGAAGCGCAAAATGGAAGTAAACCTGTTATTTGACATGCATTTCCCAAAAAATGGGGTAGCTAGCATGTCATCTGTAGACCAGTACATGTCTAGCGTAGGTTTACGAATAACACCCATGAGCATAATTAGACCAAGTAGTCTGTAAATCTCATTCATTGTTATTTCTGTCCACTTCTGCAATCTACTCTTAGGTCCTAAATTGCCTTTAGCAATCAGATCTTCCTTCACCCTACTCGCATATACATTTGTTTCCGAAACAATGAGAGACAGTAAGTCAGTAGTAAAAAATTTTGTGAAAATGTCAATTGGTTGGCTGTCAGAAGTTAGCTGAGTATGAGGTTGTACACCAGAGGTTGTGCTCGTGAACGTATGTCTATTTGTGTTAGAGTTATTTTGACAGCTCCAGAATGTTGATTCTTCACGAACACCTGTCGGAAATGAGTCATTTTCCTCCTCACTGCTATCTATATCCTCAACACCCCCTCAAAATCTGAAAACTGGCCATCAATATCCAGATCACTTCAAACAGCAAAAAGTCTTCCACATTTTCTGATGTAATATCAGAAGCCCTCACTCGTCTACACAAGCTAATTGATTTGCTACATTACTAGTTGAAGCCATGATTAGCACTGAGGAAACTGTTTCAACTGTGTTTTAGCTAAAGAAATTGCTTGGAACTCTGACGCAGTCTAAATTACTATATGAACTGAGCGAAGAAAAAAGTTACGTCAGCTAACATAAACTTGTGTTGTGCAATTAGAGAGATGCTGACGGAGTTTTCTTTCCAGCGTGTATAATGCAATATAAACAGTTATTATTGCGTGTTAGCATGAACTGAAACCTATAAACCTTGAACCCAACACTTTGTTTATTCAGCTGATATACACATAGTTTGTAAAACAAAAGTACTCAGAATTAGGCTCGTTCAACGCAAAGAATGGCTTTCTTTACAGTGATACAAATTAATGAAATTTCATCGCTTTATTAATATAGTCTCTATTTTAATGATACCGCAGATGTATACAGCTTTTAATGGGCTTTAAACCAGTTTTTGTTTCCCTGAAATAACTTAGTAAATACGGAAGATACGAATATTTATTTATGAAGCATTTTTGCAGCATTTAACAATTTAAATTTCTTGTTCTGTTTATTGGGTATCCGTTCCCGGCTGTGCAGGGTTTAAATGGCCATCGGCGAAGCGGTTAGTGCCCAAAATTTGATGGTCTATAAATTGTCAAAAAAATACCTTCAAAATTTCTTTTAGAAATTTAAACCTTTAAAGTTCCCTAGAGTTTAAAGAAAAATGTAAAATGACCTAAAAATTACTGTGTATTTCATAATAATTGTCTATGACAGATAATGAAGATGTGTAACTTTCTTAATTTTAGGTCATCTTTATTTCTACGAAAATATTAATATTACTAAACATGCTTCAGTCAACGTTATAATACAGCAACATAGTCCTCTCTATTCTCCTACTCCACTTCTCTTTTATGTTCTTTTCTGCCTTTCCTGTTAGCATTCTCATGGCTACTATTTTTCTGTCCATTTTTTCCCATTTTGCTTCCATATCTTATTTCTGCTCGTGCTTTCTTCTCCCCCACATAGCTCACAACCCTCTTATCTTCCCCTCTAGTCCCCTCCTGTCCTCATCCATGCCAGCCCTTCTCTTTCCCCATTATTGCAATGATCTACTTGTTCCTCTCTTCCCCACTCCCTTTGTATTATTCTGTAGAATTTCAACAGTTTCTTACTTTCTAAGCTTCCCCATATATCTTGTCTTCCTATGTCCTCTATCCTATTTCTCGCCATCTTCCAAAATTCTTCTCCATTTTCCCCTCCCTTCCCCCAAATGTTCCGGAGTTGCTGCTGCCATTTGTTGATTTGGTGATGAACTTAAATGTGGGATTCTCTTCTGGCGGGATTTCGAAGTTCACTAAATCAACAGATGGCAGCAGCACCTCCGGAATTACCCGCACCACTGGATCAAGCTTTAGTTGCATAAGAGCCGAAGATGCAAACGATGATTTGCGAAACATGTCCTCAAAATAGGTACGTATTTTATTGCGGCCAATAGACTCTTACAAAAGCATCTGACACTGTCAATTATCTCTATACAGTCAAAATTAAAAATGATCAAAATACATAAGTTATTTACAAAATATAGAGTTTTTTACAAAAGTATATGAGTTATTTACAAAGATCAAAATGCCTAAATTACATACAAACCTTATTGTTTATATAGGTATACATATCTATTACAGCTCATTTATACTATATATATATTTACAGTTCATTTATACTATACATTTATACTATACAAACATTTTTCAATTAGGTATGATTTTAAGACCAGTTTAAATTTTTAGTCAGAAGTATTCTTAATTACAGACGGCAATTTATTGTACAATATGGCTCCTATTTTAAATGGATCTTTATTAGTTTTGAGTTTTATTCATGCTCACCCTATGGTAGTCAGCTGCTCTCCTCGTATCATATGTATGGCAATCTATATTGAGGATGTTATGTTGTTTTCAGTCTTTTACAAGTATAATTGTTTTGAATGCATAGAGTGACACTACTATTTAAAAACTCACTTACAGAATAAAATGAATGTTGCAGTAAAAAGAGTTTTACTCCCTTTTTAAAATGTATAAGGCTCTTCATTTGTTTAATATTTTCTGGTAGTCTGTTGTATAATCTTATACCTTTATTGATAGCACTAGACCTGAAGATTTCCGTTCTACAACTTTGAATGTGAAAGTCATCTTTCTGACGTGTATTGTATTTGTGAATATCGGTTAACATAAGAACTAATATGTTTCCATATACTTCTGAACCGCTCTGCTCATATTGATAAATTAATTGCACCAAAACAGAGTCAAACATTGATCATTTAGGCAGTAACTGGATAACGGGGAAGGCCTGAGTTAGTTGACTTTATATTACAACTGGAACAGGATTTTTGTCGTATCGTATAGATAGATGACGAATTATGCCCCTCATTGAGGTGACCATTTGGAACAGGGTTGGAATTGATGGTTCTTGAAGTCCCAGCTTACCTCGGCGTGGCTTCAGTCGGTTGAGCAAGATATCTTCTTTTACAGGAGTGGTACGGCGGAAGGAAATTTTACGTGAAATGAGTAATCATTTTCCTCTGTATTAAATAATGTAGAAACTTTTATTTCCTTACTTCAATTAACACCAGTTCGAACAAAATGTATGATACAACATTTATAACACTATTCTTACACAAGATTCACTTGATGTGACGCGTTTATCTGGATGCGTGCAAGAATCAAAAGTTTTATACGTTTGTTCACTACCGTGTATAATAATTAAATTGTGTGTCTTCTAGCGATGATATTTAATGTAAAGATTATCTAGTTATACTCGATAATTGTTACGAGAATAGACTTATATTCTCCCGCACACAACGGCGTTTAAGAAGAGAATTTTACATCCGTTCACGGCGACTGTTAGGAGAAGAATCCCCAGTTCCTCTTCTTCTACCCATTAGCCCTTCGCTAATCGTTCGACCCCCCTAGAGGAATATTGAATATCCTCCATGGCAACGTAAAATCTTTTATATCTGATTGGTCCACGTTTTACGATATACGCGTCACACCAATCACAAATAAGTTTGTTATTCAACACTTTTGTGACGTCATTTCCACTTACATAGCTTCTCTGTGCATGACTCACTCTACTTAACCTCACATAATACAATATTTGAAACTCTTTGGGGACAACATAAAATAACTGTTTCAGATGCCCCTCTTTAGAATATATGGAAAATTAACTTAAATCTTCCAAGAATATTGTTCCATATATTCTAAAGAATGCCCCAATAATTAGACATTATTACAACAATGAACAATTAATACAATTTAAAATAACAATATAAAATCAGAAATTATTCGAACACAATAATAAAAAACCGAACATTTTTCAGTAATTCACATATTATTATTATTATTATTATTTTTTTTTTTTTTTTTTTTTTTTTTTTTTTTTTTTTTTTTTATTCATTTGTTCTTGTGAGTGTCAAGGCTTTTGAATGGTTTTAAAAGTGTTTTGTGATATTTTCCTATCATTTTATTATCATCGTCTCTTAATTCGTACGTATGATCCCCAAATTTTCTTACTATTTTATATGGACCTTTATATAACAAATTCATTCTCCAATAGGATTTGATTTTAGAACTGGAGATATTAAATGTCTTTACGAGAACTTTATCATTTATTTCAGGATTCCATTTCGCTCCTTTTCTTTGTATCTTTGATAATCTTTTCTCTGCTTTTTCTTTTATTCTTCGAAATGCTTCAGCACACTTTTCTTCTTCATTCAATTCCATTTCATCTTCTTTTAAGGTTGTTGGTGCTTTTATTACTAGAGGTTCAGGTTGTAGTCCAGTCATTAATTCGATTGGTGAAAATTTGGTAGTAGAGTTTGGGGTATTGTTAATGATTTTCTCAATAATATGGCAGTATTTGTACCAGCCTCGGTGGTTAGAATGACACAGAATTCTGAAATACAAGCCTAAATCACGCATCACTCTCTCGCAAGGATTTCCTTGGGGAAAATATGCTGAAGAGTAATACATCTTAATATTATTGTTCTTCATCTCTGAAGTAAACAATTTACTCCGGTGAACCGTTGCGTTGTCTGATAGCGATAGGCACAGATCTACTTTTATGAGTATAAGGAGCAATGTCGTTCACCTTAAATGTATGTATGTACTTATTACACAATCCAGGTTTCGTACTAAAAACGTTCCTGTTCTTTAATATACATAACCTCAACTGTTCTCTTTGCGCGTGATTTAAATTGTATGTTTTCCCTAACTTTTCTTTCAAAGTTCTTTGGAATATCATTTCTTCCTCTTCTTGTTTTCGCTCGGTGTCAGTATTTAATGTGTTTATTTGGCAACAATGATCTCCAAGGTCAAACGTCTCATTTTCTTTATTATTTAAAAGTAAATTCTCCTTACCACTATCATCTTCTTCATTATTAATTATATCTTCTTCGTATAATATTATATTTTCTACAAAAAACCTATCATTATTTATACTATCCTTCTCATCCTCTTTTAATATAATTTCTTCTAACAAATTTATTTTTATTACTTCATTATCTCCTTTGACCTTCATTTCATGTTTTTCGAAATCTATCACACTTTGCCAACCATACAATACATCATTGCCAATAATAATATCACGAGCTAAGTTTGGTATTACCAATACGATAAAATTGAAATTCCTATCATCTATTCGCGCAGGAATTAACGCTTGATATTTAACTTTATCTTTCTTTTTCCCAATAGCTGTGCTACAGTATACATTACACACGTTTAAATATTCAATCCTAAACTTGGATAGTAATTCCTTGAATAAGTTCTCACTTATTACTGATGAACTAGCTCCTGTGTCTATCAATACTTTATATTCGCTATCGCCTATACGAAGGTTAATCTGAGGTGGATTTACTAATTCCCGATCTTTACTTCTGGAGAGAGTGAGCTTATCTTCTGGTAAATTTTGAATTTTGATTTTGCCCTGTGTCATTTCTACCGAACCACTTTCCAAGGCACAAAATGATTTGGTACTCAGTTTTCCGCATTAGTGCGGTCGGTAGTTACACTAGCAGTTGGGTTGGTACTACCGTTATTTATTTCTCCTTCTATTCCCTGAGTCGGTGTCCTTTCTAGGTTATTGTCTGCCCTTTCAAACCTAGGACCCCCAAAATCTCTTAATGAAGAGTCTTCGATGCTAGTTCCTCTTCCTCTACTTTGATAACCCGTTCTTAAGTTATTTCCCCTGTAAAACCTCAGTTGATTCACCTGATTACTCCTCACATTTCCCACAGGTTGGTCATTATTATAATTCCTCCTAGGAGTATTTGGAATTCTCCTTCCTATACCTGGCACTACCGATTCATATGTCTTTCTGGGGTTGTACTCTCTTCGTTCATAGTTGTCTCTTGAACGTGCCCCGCCCCAACTTTGGTTAAAACTATTTTGGTTTTGGTTAGTATGGTTGTGAAGGTTATGAGCCTCAAATTCTGATAATAACTCAATCATATCAGTAAAGTCGACGGGCTTAGCCACAATTAGGTGGTTTCTAATGTGTGGTGGATAATGTCGTATTAGCATATTCACGATCTCGGTTTCTGACATATCTGGATTCACAAGTTTACTTTTGTTAGCAAGTTTTAGGAAATATTCAGTCATGGACACACCCTTCTTGAACTCGAATTTACCAGTGGCCAGTTCGACTTTAATTCTTCTCTGTCTTTCTGGACCCCAGAACCTATTTATAAACACATTCCTAAACATACTATACGTTTCATGTGATGCTAGTGTTAACCTCAGCCATTCTAAAGCATTTTTCTTCAAACACCTTTTAACAATCATCATCCTAAATTCATTTGGAATCTTTTTAATTTTAAAATATTCTTCTAATTCCTTTAGAAATATTTTGGGATTGTCTCCCGATTCTTCTTCGAAAGTAGGTGGACTTATGTCATGCAACAAATAATTTGTACAATTTGTGTTACCTTGACTGTGTAACTGTGTATGTGTGTGCATGTTTTGTATTTGTCTATTACCATTTTCTTCACAATCAGGTGACAAAGATTCTGTATCGTCACTCTCCAAATAATTCTCTAAGTTTTGTACAATATTACCTGAATTACCAGGTAAGTCAATACATGTAATATTCTTAGATTTTATTACCCTCTGGTTCTCAGAAATTTTGCTTGCCTGTAATGCAATCACAACTTGATTCAGCTTGCTAATGTTTTCTTTATCTCTCTCAAAACTTTCCTGTGCCAAATCTATTCTTGTAATCATTTCACTATTCAACTTACTGACTTCATATTTAACTTTTAGTTCATCTTGTTGTGTTTGCACCTCAGTAGCCATTAGTTTAACATCATTTCTGATACTATTTACCTCTCTTACAAAATTATTCTGTATTTCAATATTTTCCTCATGGTATTTCCGTGAATTATCTAATAAGACTACATCTATTTCTTGTCTTATTCTATTCTCTAATTCCCCTATTTCTATTTTTTGTTTTTCTACAAATTCTACCTGTTGTTGCTTAAGGATTTCTGACTCCTTAGCCAATTCACTTCTTATATCTTTTACTACATTTTCCTGACTTATTTTCATTTCCTGAAACATCTCTTTTAACTTAGACATTTCTCCATCATGAGATTCTATTTTCTGTTTTAAAGATTTTATGCCTTCTCTACACTCTTCTCTTCCTTTCTCAATTTCATTTCTTAGGTTACCTAAACCTTGATCTATCCTAGTTTCTAACTTCTCTGAATTTTGATCTACCTTTTCTGAATTTTGATCTACCTTTTCTGAATTTTGATCTACCTTTTCTGAATTCTGTTTTATTTCCTGTCTTAAATTATCCATTTTAGCATCAAAATTACTCATCATTTTCTCTAACCTGTCTATTATCATTTCATTACCTTTACTCTGCATAATTTCTGTTCTACTTGTTCCTGCATCATCACTAATCATTCCTTCCACTACTTCCCTGACTTCTTGTATTTCTGCTCTCTTATCACTACCTAGTCTTTCCACTCCTTCCCCAACATTTTTATTCTTATTGTCTGTTAATTTTTTACCTTCCATTTTAGGTAATATTTTTCCCTTTCTTAATAACATAAAAAAATGAAAATTATAATTTTGTCACTTTTTCTATTAATTATCTATTAAGATTTTTCCGTACTCACTTTTCTTCTTTCTTCTTTCTTGAATCAAAGTTACCTGTCCATTACACTATTTATTCTCCTGTGGTGTAATCCTCCTTCTGCCTATTCGAGCCATACAGTTGGGCGCCATTTTGTTGCAGGGTTTACGTCGTATCGTATCAATGGATGTCGAATTATGCCCCTCATTGAGGTGACCATTTGGAACAGGGTTGGAATTGATGGTTCTTGAAGTCCCAGCTTACCTCGGCGTGGCTTCAGTCGGTTGAGCAAGATATCTTCTTTTACAGGAGTGGTACGGCGGAAGGAAATTTTACGTGAAATGAGTAATCATTTTCCTCTGTATTAAATAATGTAGAAACTTTTATTTCCTTACTTCAATTAACACCAGTTCGAACAAAATGTATGATACAACATTTATAACTATTCTTACACAAGATTCACTTGATGTGACGCGTTTATCTGGATGCGTGCAAGAATCAAAAGTTTTATACGTTTGTTCACTACCGTGTATAATAATTAAATTGTGTGTCTTCTAGCGATGATATTTAATGTAAAGATTATCTAGTTATACTCGATAATTGTTACGAGAATAGACTTATATTCTCCCGCACACAACGGCGTTTAAGAAGAGAATTTTACATCCGTTCACGGCGACTGTTAGGAGAAGAATCCCCAGTTCCTCTTCTTCTACCCATTAGCCCTTCGCTAATCGTTCGACCCCCCTAGAGGAATATTGAATATCCTCCATGGCAACGTAAAATCTTTTATATCTGATTGGTCCACGTTTTACGATATACGCGTCACACCAATCACAAATAAGTTTGTTATTCAACACTTTTGTGACGTCATTTCCACTTACATAGCTTCTCTGTGCATGACTCACTCTACTTAACCTCACATAATACAATATTTGAAACTCTTTGGGGACAACATAAAATAACTGTTTCACAACTAAGCATACTAAATGTACAGTGTTCTAGAGATATCCAAACAGAAGAGAATAATGAAAAATGCATCTTCTTACTTAACTTCTGACTTACATCAAGTATAGAACACGTCAAATTAGTTAAAATATTGAAATACAAAATACAATTATTAGAACTGAAATACAAAATAAAATTATTACAAATTATATGTCTGTGTAAACAAATTATACACCAAAAGTAAATCATAAACAATGTTCAGGCTACTATGAATATACTGATTTGACTAAATTGTCACCCGAACGTCGGAACTCCCTATAGAACCGGCAGCAGCAGCAGGAGAAGGTCGGCGTTCACCACGCCCACTCGTTTGTCTTATAGCGGTAACGAGGGGTGGCTGGAAAAAAACATCACTGCGCCGTCTCTTTCTGTTCCACCTGAGTTCTCGAACTTACGGGATATTTCATCTAATCCAGAACCTTCTAGATTGGCCAGCTGACCCTATATAAGCAACACGTCGGGCTGGAGGAAAGTCAGTCAGTTCTTGGCAAGCAGCGTAAGAGTGTAGTGCTAGTGTATGAACGAGAAGAGTGTGTACGTGCATCGGAGGATTGTACGTAATTGCGAGAGCAAAGTGGAATTGTAACAGACGAACTGGTGAATCGTAGTTGTGTGCATTCCGTAATTCTGTGTAATTGGCAAGTGTTTAACTGTAAGTCGGTGGAAATAAAGAATATTTTTGAGTGGTGTAATTGGACCTTTCATTTCACGAACCCACAAAGTCACAATATAGTTTCATTCTCCTTTACCAAAGTAATGCAGAAGTTATAATATTCTGCAAGTGAATAAATTTGCTTTTCTAGCAGAAATGTATGTAACTCTTTCTTTAATTTATTTCAGTTTGAAATATCTCTAGATGTTGAGGAACACAGTTATACAATTTTAATCCATTATGTTTGGGGCATTTTTCAAATACCATATTTTTAATACAACTGATGTGCAACTTGTTTCTTCCTCTTGTCTCATCAGGATGAATATCTGCATTAGTCATGGATTTATATAAAGTAGTTTTCATGTAAATTAAAATATGTTTTTTATATATTGTGACTTTGTGGATTCGTAGAATCAAAAGTCCAAATTGCCGAAATTCAAAACTTTATTTCCGTAGAAATACACATGGTACACTTGCCAATTACACAGAAATACGTAGCGCACACAATTACAATCCACCAGTTCGTCTGTCACAGGTCCACTCCACACTCACCACTTGACACCTTGCCTTAAATCACTGAAACGACTCAAAACTGACTCTCTTTTGCACCCACTCCTATTTATACGTCGGTCAGCTGTTACTGAAAGCTTCTGCACACCAGGCAAAGTCATCCCAGAGTTTCACAATCTTTCCAGGTGGGCGGAGAAGGGGAAAACAGTGACTTCTGGTTACTTCTCTCCCAACCCTATGTACTCGGCACGTCATTAGCACTACGCATTAGCGTAGGCGTGGCTTACCGCTATCCATCTCCCCCACTCCCCGTTTCTCTCTCTTGCCTCGTGACAATATACATATAAATGGGAGTGATAAAATATTCAAATTCTTTATTAGCAGCCTACAGTTTTCTCGTAGTGGGGCATTTGTCATGATTGTTACAGCTCTCTTTTGTAGTTTAAATATCTTTATACTCTTTGTGGAGTTCCCCATATTGTTAGGCCATATAGCTGATGACAATGAAAGTTTGCAAAAAGAACATGTTTTAAGCATTTCAAATGTCAGCCTAGCCTTTAGCTGATGAAGAGTGAAGCACATCTCACTCAGTCTCTGAGCTAATTTTTCAGTATTGTCACGCAGACGGCGAACTCGCGTTGCCGATCGATAATGCGGACTGGCGGTGGCGGGGGGGACGCAAGGGGTGGCACCTCCTCCTACCGCGCGAAGGTGCACGAAGGTTCCAGAATGATTTCCCCCTCCATAATGGAAGAATCGAGAGGCTTCGGGGCGATCGATACAAGCGAGGGGACAGTTGAGTGGAGTACGTCGCGGCGTGCGGACGTGTAGCTGAGTTGAGTGAGTGACCGTGAGCCGGGCGGACGTGTAGTTGAGTTGAGCGGACGTGTAAAGACGAACTGGCAAGGTTGAATGGTGTAAATTAAATTGTAATTGTGTACATTAAACTGTAATTGGAATAAGGTGGAAATAAAGAACATTTGGAGTGATGTAATTGAACTCTCTTTAATTTTACGAACCCACCAAAGTCACAGTATGAAAAAATTCCTTGAACCATCGAAGTGCTGTGGACTGTGGCAGAACATTATCACCATATGCCTCCTGCAACATTCTGGATTCCTGCAAACGAAAGCAAAAGTTTAATGGAGCATATTGTTCTTCACATAACACCTCCATTTCCTCCATAGGCAGCTCGTCCCTTGTGTACAGATGAATGCACAAGTTTTGTCCACATGTCAGAGCTAATCCATTGGCATCATAAAACATTTTTTCCACAGTGTGGCTTTGTTATGTGCAGTAAAAGAAGATTAACTTTATTTATATTGACTCGTCCTCATATTTTTTCCAGTATGTCTTGAAAATTAAAGTTTAGTATAGTAATTACGTAAAATATGAAGCTGTTTGTTCCCTTAGAAAAATAAAAGATGGTTATAATTTTAAAAAATTGTCTTGCCATCCTTGGGTTAATAAACATTTTCAAAAAATGTTTAAAGAGTTTGGTATAACTTTAGTTCCTTAAAATAAATGTAGTATTAGAAATTTATTTCATTTCTCTAAAAAAGATAAAACTCCTAATAATAAAAAATCTGGTATTTGTCAGTTTAATTGTTTCGATTGTGATAAAGTTTATATTGGAAAGACAAAACATAATCTAGAAATCAGAATGAAAGAACATTTTCGTAACATTAAGTATAAATAAACTGATAAATCGGCCATAGCAGATCATTTTTGATCATTTAACCATGAAATAAATACAGAAGTTAAATTATTAAAACAATTAAATGGTCCAATAGATTTAATGATTTGGGAAAAGATATTTATTTTAAAAACCAAACATCGCGTAATGAATTTTGAAATACTGGCAGTCGATTTCGTTTTTACATTTTTTTTTTTTTTTTTTTCAGATTTTTGTAGTACTGACAAGAACATATCAATATCTAGTGTTTGTAACGATGGTGACAGCTTTGTTGTTTCCAGCTGAAGATATGTAAAAGTTTTACATGAAATCGCGATCCTGGACAATTTATAGGAAAAATATTACCTTTTCTTATAAGATAAGTGAAGTTTTAAGGTACAAATTGTGATATTTGTAGATATTAGTATAGTAATAATTGAGATGCACATAAGTGCACTGAAATTGTTACTGAGAAATCCTAGTAAATTAGGGGGGGGGAGAGAAAAGCATTAAGAAAGTAATGCTTAGGTCAGAAAAGAACCTGTAGTGTTTGGAATGGAAGCTAGAAGTTTAGTAACTACATCATCTCGCTTCCACCAGTATTTTACTTAGCATTGTTCCTATCCGTGATGCATAATGGCCTGCTCCCCTATCTATCTATCTCTCTCTCTCTCTCTCTCTCTCTCTCTCTCTCTCTCTCTCTCTCTCTCTCTCTCTCTCTCTGTGGAAAAAAGAATTCACAATCTACCACCCACTTAAAATGCTCTATACAAGAATGTTTACGCTGACGCTCAAAGATCCTTCTATGTTTGAAAACTGTTTATTTCTTCTCTCACTTGTGTCTCTTGAATTTTGGATGGTGAAGATGAAAGAGTGTTAGATTATAATGCAAAGAGAAATTTTATGACCTTTCATAGGAAAAAAATTTCAAAGTTCCAGGGTAAAAGAGAAACATATAGAGCCTTTGTTTGGTTGTATTTCTTTGGCAGCAGAAGGCGCACTTTGCTTTGTTGTCCAATAACCCATTTATGCTGAGCTTATTTTTATTCTTTCAAAAAGGGGCAGAGAGAAAAAAAACACCAAACCTATGTAATGTATTAGCTGAGCATACTGTACATCAGCAACATATCTTATTTGCTTTTCTATTCACTCAGTGTCCCAAAATCATCCAGTCTGTAAATAGAATGCTGGGCATTAACGACATCAAAATATACGGTAATCATTAAGGAGTACATTTCCATCATTTTCATGTATTTCATATTTAAACTTTATTTCTTAAAGCAATTACAGACCATTTAAAACCAAAGCACATATTGACAAACATTTGGGGGGGACAAAGTGGTAAGTTTCAAAACATCTGTAACAGTGTGTTAC
Source organism: Mantis religiosa (assembly GCA_030765055.1). NCBI lineage: Eukaryota > Metazoa > Arthropoda > Insecta > Mantodea > Mantidae > Mantis > Mantis religiosa. The sequence continues at coordinate 1,576,167 of CM060948.1, forward strand.
ATCATACTTTTTTGCAGCATTATAGTTATCTGCTTTTACATCCTTCCATCTGACAATGCCTTTGTGAAGATCATTTGGCCATAGAGGATCCTTTTCCTCAAATCTCAGATCAAAAATACAAGAGGCTTTGAAGCTATCCACCATATTTTCTTCCTATTTGAGAACATTTTGAGCATTGTCTTAATTCAGGCAAGTCAAAGAAATTTTGTCCATGTATTACTCAGTTGCAAATCCATTTACATTTACTTGGTTGTTTGGTTGGCAAACTTTTCTTTTTTTGATTAATTTTTCAATTTTAGAGTAATTCATTACTTATATGTCATTCTTTTTAGAGGCAGTGAAATGTACGAGGGTCAGTCAATAACTAATGTCACCTATTTTTTTTTCCTCCTTAATTTAGTGATGTGAACAATTTGAATTTGGCACAATTCCTCAAACTTTCTTCTCCAATCCACTGTAATAGGAACTTCCTAAATCAACAGGTGGTCGCACTGCTGCACTTAGCAAAATGACTGACATTGACGTCCGTAGTGGACAGTGTTCTTTAATGGAATTCTTGAAAGTGGAAGGGGAAGTGCCTATTCACATTTATGAAAGGTTGAAAAATGTGTACGGTGATACAATGGATGCCAGCACTGTTAGAAGATGGGTTTGTTGCTGTAATGAAGTAGAAGGCTAAACACCATTGGTTGATGAAAAGCAGAGTGGTAGACTGTTGACCGCAGTAACTTCAATCAACATTGAGCAAATGGATGTGAGTATTCGTGCTGACCACTGGGTTACAACAGATGAACTTTTCCATAATGTCTCGGCAAAGGCGGTGCAATTAAGATTATTCAACAACTGGGGTACTCAAGTTTGTTCACAGTGGGTACCAAGAATATTATCTGACCAGAAGAAGGAGACAAGTAAAACCATAGCTGCTAAACTCTTGCATGCTTCAGTTTGTACGAAGAAGAGCTTCAGGAAAACATTATGACTGGAGATGAAACATGAGTTCATCTTTCTCAACCTAAATCAAAAAGACAGTCAGTGGAATGGCATCAGACAATCCCACCAAAGAAGAAAAAATTCAGAACTGCTATCAGCAGGGAAAAATGATGGCGACAGTATTCTGGGACACTCAGGGCTTGCTTCTGGTTGAGTTTTTGGAGCAGGGATGCACAGTAAATTTTGTCCAACACATTAGCACCCTCAAAATAACTTAAAGCATGTCTCCAGCGTGTTCGCCCAACAAAAACTGTTGGCAGATGTTCTTCTTTTGCATGACAGTGCAAAAGCACACACCAGTCATCACACCACTGAAGCAATTGTGAAAATTGGATGGGAAGTCTTGCCTCATCTCCCATACAGCCCTAACCTAGTGCCATCAGACTACCATCTGTTTGGGCCACTAAAGGAACCTCGCCATGGGATTCAGTTTGAAGATGCAGAGGCCGTGAAAACATGTGCATCATTGGCTTTGGAAGCAAGACCGTGTGCTTTACCACACTGGAATACATGACCTTGTTAAAAGGTGGATCAAAACTGTGGAAAAGGGCAGCGATAACATTGAGAAGTGACAATTTAATACTCAGATGTATGCTTTCATGCTGTGTGATTAAAGTTTAATTTTCTTACAAATTAAAAGAGGACAAAAAAAATAGGAGGCATTAGTTATTGACTGACCCGTGTGCTTGAACTGCCCAAAAACATCATTCATGTATTTTTGTTAATTGATGGAAATTAATCATTTCTTCACACTAGCCGTATGTAGGCTAAGGTTTTTGATGGATAGAGTGAACATGAAAAATTGAATGCCATGGCTGGGATTTGAACCACAGATCTCCTGGTTTCTGTCCAGTCGCTCTAACCCATTGAGCTACCATGGTCAACGTGCCGTCCTGGCATTAAATTCTCCATTTGACTCGTATATTTCCCTGGTAGACCACTAGGGGCTCTCGCATCTGAGATACACTGTTTGTGGCGACTTACTATCGTAAGCACTTGAGTCCCAGGCTTCATCATTTAACTCTTATTATTTTAGTTAATTGATGGTTCAAATCCCGGCCATGGCATTGTATTTTTCATGTTGACTGTATCCATCAGTCATGTATGCTGTACCTGTAGTATCACCAAGTGTAACTTTTTTAGACTGACTGGATCAGAAGAAGGAATCAAAACAACTATATCATATAGAATAAAAAGAAGTATTTCAGAAAGTGGAGTGCCATTGTTACTAAAATTAGGCAAGTGAGTCAACCTTGTATATACTTTTCTCCACTTACAAGTTTTTTATGAAAACTAGTTTCTGGGGACTTCTCCCCTATCGTCAGTTCTGTGGTTGACTGATGATGCATCCGGTGTCTGCATCTGGCTTGGTGTCGTGCTGCCATCTAATGTCCTGGTAAGTTTGATGACGTTATCTACCACGGGAATTTCAAAATTCATCAAAAGGTCCTGTTTCTTCGTAATAAATATGTTTTCCCAAATCTGTAGTTCCAGAGGTTTCTTTGCCTGTTTGATCAGTTCTATTTCTTGTTTTATGTTGTGATTCTCAGACCAAAAGTGATGTGCTACGGCCGACTTGTCCATTTGTTTGAATTTAATATTTCTGAAGTGTTCTTTTATTTTTGTTCCTAGATTCCTTTTGGTGTTACCAATGTATATCTTGTCACAGTCCTGGCAACTCATTTGGTAAATGCCTGATAATTGAGTTTTCGGTGTGCTATTTTTTAGAGGGTGGTTTAGTAAGTTGCGGATGTTGTGTTTGTTTTGAGGGGCTAATTTTATGTTGAAGCTCTTAAATATCTTTTCAAATTTTTTGAAGTATTTTGGATGAAATGTAAATTTTCCATATCTAGTGTTTGGGTTTTCTAGTTTTTTTAACGTAGTAATGTCCTTTAAGTATTTGTTTCTTTTGTGTCTGTAGATCAGTTTTTTGATGAAATTTGTGTTATAGTTGTTCAGTTCGGCAACCTGGTGTATGTGAGTGCACTCCTGTTCATATTCTGTTTTTGTTAGCGGAATGTTGATTAATCTGTGAACTAAACTATGGAATACTGCATATTGATGTTGTACTGGGTTGAATGGGTTGCATTTAATGTAATTGTCAACATGTGTTGCTTTTCTGTATATTACAAATTGTAATCCTGTTGGTGTTCTAATGATTTTCAAATCTAGAAAAGGTAGCCATTCATTCTGCTCTACTTCAATGGTGAACATCTATTACAAAATCCAGAATATACAACCCTAACCAAAAACCCATTACAGAAATACATAGAAACCACCAAAAAAGCAATTAAAGAAAATACCATAGTGCCACATAAGATGAAAAATAGCATAATTGTAAACAACCCTAATTTGCCAAAATTATACTGCCTACCTAAGGTTCACAAGACAGACAACAGCATGCGACCCATTATTAACAATATAGATGCCCCGACTTACAAACTGGCAAAATGGTTGTTGGAAGAATTTGACAAGTTTGAAAAGTTTGAATCTCTAAGCATAAAGAATTCATTTGATTTAGTAAAGAAAATTGAAAACACAATTATAAAAACTGAAGAGGTGATGGTGTCCTTTGATATCAGATCTCTATTCACGAGCATACCAGTAGAAAAAATTCCAAAATTGATGAAAGGCTGGTTATCCAAAAGCAACGTTGCGGATGATAAAATAGAGGAATACATCAAATTAACCACCCTATGTATTGAACAAAACAGCTTCACGTTCGCCAGCAAGATCTTCCAAACAAACAGCAGGTTTGGCCATGGGTAACCCTCTTTCACCATTACTAGCTAATCTGTTCATGAGTAATTTGGAAACACACATTACTAAAGCCTTTCCACATATTTTCAAATGTTGGCATAGATATGTCGACGATGTGTTTGCTATAGTCCCTAGAAGACTAACCGAGGATGCTATAAAGTTGCTAAACCTACAAGAAAAATCCATAGTTTTCACCATTGAAGTAGAGCAGGATGAATGGCTACCTTTTCTAGATTTGAAAATCATTAGAACACCAACAGGATTACAATTTGGTATATACCGAAAAGCAACACATGACAATTACATTAAATGCAACCCATTCAACCCAGTACAACATCAGTATGCAGTATTCCATAGTTTAGTTCACAGATTAATCAACATTCCGCTAACAAAAACAGAATATGAACAGGAGTACACTCACATACACCAGGTTGCCGAACTGAACAACTATAACACAAATTTCATCAAAAAACTGATCTACAGACACAAAAGAAACAAAAACTTAAGGGACATTACTACATTAAAAAAACTAGAAGACCCAAACACCAGATATGGAAAATTTACATTTCATCCAAAATACTTCAAAAAATTTGAAAAGATATTTAAGAGCTTCAACATAAAATTAGCCCCTCAAAACAAACACAACATCCGCAACTTACTAAACCACCCTCTAAAAAATAGCACACCGAAAACTCAATTATCAGGCATTTACCAAATGAGTTGCCAGGATTGTGACAAGATATACATTGGTAAGACCAAAAGGAATCTAGGAACAAAAGTAAAAGAACACTTCAGAAATATTAAATTCAAACACATGGACAAGTCGGCCGTAGCACATCACTTTTGGTCTGAGAATCACAACATAAAACAAGAAATAGAACTGATCAAACAGGCAAAGAAACATCTGGAACTACAGATTTGGGAAAACATATTTATTAGGAAGAAACAGGACCTCTTGATGAATTTTGAAATTCCCGCGGTAGATGACGTCATCAAACTTACCAGGACATTAGATGGCAGCACGACACCAAACCAGATGCAGACACCGGATGCATCATCAGTCAACCACAGAACTGACGATAGGGAAGAAGTCCCCAGAAACTAGTTTTCATCAAAAACTTGTAAGTGGAGAAAAGTATGTACAAGGTTGACTCACTTGCCTAATTTTAGTAACTATATCATAATCATCAAGAATTTTGTTTGCAAAGTTATCACGTACAATATGCAGCGCTTCTTGCAGTGTAATTCCTTTGAATAAGTGCCACAATTATTATGCACCATATCTCTGAATGTAACCTAAAAATAAAAAATAGAAAGAAGAAAAAAACTAACAGACTTGTGTATTATTTTTCGCTTAGGGCAGAACTGCAAAACTACCCCAAAAAATAAGTAGTAAGACATATGTACTTGTATGTTATCCTTGCTTCACAGAACACAATATGCAATATTGTTTAACATCAGTTCACTTTGTTTCAAACAAAACTGTAAAAATCAAATGACATATGGCAGGTGCTTGCTTGCTTGCTTACTTATTACAACACAAGGAATGTAAACTAAGCAGCGGTTTATTGGGCACTATTGGCTTTAAATCAGGTTCATAGATTTCTTGAGCAAATTAAAATTATGAGGGTCGTTTGATAAATTCTCGGAATGGAAAGAAAGTACTTACGACACTGGAACTTTTTTATTTTTCAATATAGTATTCTTTTAGATTAATGCACTTGGTGCAGCAAAATTCCAATGCCTTGATACCATCTTGAAAATGAGATTCCTCCAGACCTGTAAAATAGTTGTCAACATCAGCTAGCAATTCCTTATCTGAAGCAACTCTTTGTCCACCCAGGAAAATTTTCAGCTTCAGGAAGAGATGGAAGTCTGATGGATCATATGATGTGAATAAGACGGGTATGGCAACAATTCATATCTTAGTTTGTGTAATTTTGTCATGGTGACAGCACATGGGTGCAGGCGCACATTGTTTTGATAGAAGATTACTTTCTTCCTTGTTATACCTGGCATGTTTTTGCATGTATTTTGTTGTAATTGGTCCAAGAGGTTAGCATAGTCTCTCCTGTAGTGGTTTGTCCTCTGGAAAGAGAATCCCCTTTAGATCCCAGGAAACTGATGCCATGACCTTTCCGGCCGAAAGAACTGTTTTTGCTTTCTTTGGTGGCAGAGTGGGCCCAAGTTTCATCTGTGGTCACAAACTGGCACAAAAAAAATTTTGCTCATTGCCAAGCATTGTTCTGATACTTCTATTCTCATTCAATTTGATCCAGCATCAAGTCATGGCATGCATATTGCAGATAATTTTTTCATATCTAATTCTTCAGTCAAAATGTGATATATCCTTCAGATGACATCTAACAAGCTTGAGCAATTTCATGCACTTTCAATCGGCAATCCTTCATTACTGTTTTGTGCACTTTTGCAATGATTTCTGGGATAGTGACACATCTTGGCCAGACACAGCAAGGATCATTACCTAAGCTCTCCCAACCAAATTTAAATTTGTTTTTCACTTGGCAACAGTTGAATATGAAGGAGCAGAGTCCCCTAGTGTATTTAGAAAAGAAATCACTATGCAGGAACAGCAATAGTCTTCCAAGTACACTGCTGTGACACATGTATACAGGCAATAGTGCAATACAAAGTTACTCACAGCTGAATAAAGTAATTGTTAACATTCTCAAACACCCAATTTAACTCTGCTCACATTTTCATATGTTTGTAATTCCTGTACTAATTATCTTAGTGGGGTTTTAATTTTAAAGCTTTAGGGACTTTTTAAGCTGAGGTTTGCAAAGTTTCTGATTCCCATACAAGTTTTTTCTGAGATTTCTTTGGACTTTGTTTTAAGATTTCTCTGTGAAGTTGTAACTATATATAAATATGGCAATTTAACTATGGTTTCTTATCAAGAGTAGATACATTTTCCCTGTCAGATATGCAAATGGAAGGAAATCTGCCCTTAAATCACTCTCTTGCTATTCTGCAAGAATGTTTCACACTGAAGATTGTGTAGCTAAAGTATAGCATATAAGAATTACAACAACACCAAAAGAAGTGGTTTTGCAATACATGAACCGCAGTACAGCACAGATATCCACTGATTTGTCTGGCACACAGAGAAGAAGGAAATTGAGTGTGAACAGAATTGCATGACAAGCAATTCCTGGTAATATGACAGCATGTCAAAACGAAGGCTCTGTACAACCAAGAAAGTGAACTCTTAAGTACATAAATGAAATTCAATGTTCTGCTACAGAAGATAACAAAAATAAGTGCAAGAAAAAAGTAATATATATCAAAACTGCAAATGTGGTAATTTTCATTTTAAATGTATTGTGGATATTGTAATAAATAGTAGGATTTATATGTTTTATATATTTCTGATTAGCATGCTTAAGAGTATGTATGATAATTGTTCTAGTTGGAAAAATAGAATCAGAGTGAAAAATTCAGTGCCATAGCCAGAATTTGAACCACAGATCTTTGGTTTACCATGCTCATAAATATACTTTTAAGCATGCTACGTTATGGATGTGAAAATGAATGCATTTGATACTTAAATGAGAATTGAAAAGTTATTTTAAAACTACTGTCTAAAAACAATGTCTATATGGAAGATATGGTGCAGAGATAACCTCAGCCTTCTGAGCCACTGTTGTACCATCACAATTAAGATTTGTACAAAGTTGTGGCGAAAATAAAGGCTTAAGGAAGAAAGTGAAGATAACAAAAGAAGTGTTGAAAGCAGTGTAAATATCATACTTTAAACCAGAGTTTAGATCTTGATGAAAATATTAAAAAGGTATAGGAAAACCTTTATTCTATCTTTCATAAATATGTGAAATAACGCTTTGAAATGCAGAGACATTTGACAACATAATGCTTTCCCTTGCAGGTGGATGGGAAAATCACTCTTGACAGCTAAGGTCAGGCCTGCCGCAGAGTAGGATGGACACTCTGTCTGATGTCATTGCAAAAATTATTACTGCATTGCAGGAACAATATTAGCTTTGCAGTTCCTTCATGTAGTTTCAGCAAAATGTTTATGTAAGCAACTAAAACTGGAGTACAATTGTTTTAGTTTGAATGAAATTATTAAAAGAAAATAAATGTTTTATCTTGAACATTTACTTATTATGTACTTATGTAAAAACGAAATAGTATGAACCTTATAACTATTGAAGGCAGAAATGTTTAGGTGCTTATCAAAGCATTCAGTGAACATAGTTAAGTTAAATGGGTAGTTTTATTTAACAATTGGAGGGAATAAATATACCAAAGTAAATTATGTTTATTTACACCTTTAATAAATAAGAGTAAGAATTGCAAAACCTTATTGTCATTTAAAGATTTAATGAAATGAAATAAAAGTATTGTACAATATTTGTAATGATCTCCATACCAAAGAGGAGAAAGCTAGTGGGTCAATGACACTATACTTCTGTCAGCATTATTTATGATTTTTATAAACAAAAATGCTGAATTGTGGCAAAATGAGAAGTTTGAAAAGGAAAGTGCCAATAATCAAGGGCATACATTAGTTTCTCTTCTGTCATACATTTGAAAAACATATTTCAATATCTTTCATCAGTATACATTGAGTCACCCCTCTTGAAGAATGACATCCTTGTCCCTTTCACCTGTAATCAAAATCCAAGTCTCGAGTTATTGGGGTTAATAAGGAGGTCACATAGCCTTATGTGAGGCTCTGCTATGTATAGCTGCTTTCCATTTTATTCAAATCCATTTCAATTGAAAGTTTATCACAAGTATAACGTAATCTTCATTTTTACTTGCAAACATTTGTAGTATCTGGTACAAACAAATGCTTTGTCATTCCATTAACTTCAAGCCCAAATTGATGGAAATTAATAACCTAATAGTGGCAACTATAAAGCCTGGGACTTCAGTGCTTGCTGCAGAGTATGTTGCCACAAAAGATGCATATCTCATTGTATATGAGAACCCCTAGTGGCTTACCGGGAAAAATATGACTCACTTGAAGGATTTTGTCATGCTGGCATGTTAGTCATGGTAGCAACCAGACCGAGACTGGGAGATCTGTGGTTCAAATTCTGGCTGTGGCATTGAATTGTCTGACTATCTATTCAAGCTCTAAATTGATTTCATCAGACACATGATTCTAAGATCAGTAAAAGTAATTAGAAGCAAAATACAAAGACCTGTATAATGTGAGCCAAGTTATGTTCCCAGAGTGTGATATAAAGCTTCCACACTAAGCTTGATAATTATTTTTGTATTAATTTTATTTAACATATGGTGGTAACCTCAAGAGTAAGGTATCCTACTCTTTCAGAAATTAAAAGAAATGCATTTTCAATAAATGGAACATCATTTTAAAGCTTGCACATTCCTCTGTTGCTGAGATAAGTCATTTCACTCAACACATTTGTAGGTACTGTGGGGTTTTGTGGGCATTTACCTCATCTTTGCTGAAGCACACAAATAGGATGTATGAGTCCAGATTGTAGTAGGAGAGCAGCACAGCATGAATGTTCTTGCTCAACATTCTTTTTCTCAGATTCTGAATTTCCCATTTAACTTTTTGGAGTGTCTTACAGTACCTGTCAGTTTTCATTGTGGTCTATGAGATATGAAGGAGACCAAAATATAGTTTCTGTGGCTTTACTTTGTTTGAATTTTCATGGCTTGGGCAAAGAGGAATGCCACCACTCATGTAATTGTGTGACGTAGAGACCCATGACAATTGAGTGTATCAAATTGGTCCATTTTACCTGCATAACACCAAAGTAATTAGGAAGAGTCAACACACTACTATTTGTGGTCATATGCATATCTTCCTGTGTTCCAATTCTTAGTCTAAGACCTATAAATCTTGGAGCTATGATGAACTTTGTTGTTCCACAGCTGCTCTGGTAATCGCATAAGTCTCAGATGGGAAGTGATAATTTAGTTATAAATAAAATAAAATTGTAGTTCCTCCTTTGTTCTCTATAGATTGGCATTTTAATTAAAATGAAACTTTTCCAACAATTAGTTACACTTTCCAATGCAAGATATCGAAGCGCAAAAGTCCTGCTATTGTCATAATGACAACTAAACATCTTTCAACTTTTCTACATTACATCATTTTTTTAAATAAATTTTTCTTAACGTAATTTTAACATTTAAATAATAATTCCTTTACTAATTTTAATTAAAAAATAAACTTAAAATAACTACTTAAAGCATTTGAAGGGTAGAAATATAATTTACATTTTTATATACGTTTTTTTATCCTTTTGTGTATAACATCTTTAAAACATAAGTGAAGTTGGTTACCAAGTGTTTATTTATAATATTTGAAACACAGGTCAGCATTTATGCCACCGTGTAGAATTTAGTCTGAATTTATTGATTTTATAGACCAGTGGTGTTAAAGACACATCAACATTGTCCCAAGAGTAAAAAATTGTGTAAAAAATACGACTCATCTAAAATTTAATAATTGTCCCAAGAGTTTAACATAACACCCTTATATCATAATAAAGGATTATAGATTAACCAATGTCTAATTCTAGCTTTATAAGCTTCATTTGGTAATTCATTAAACAAAGAAATAGCTAAAGATTTGCTGTGAGTGACTACTTCACAGCTGCCACATCAGTGGTGGCCTGTGTTCTAAGCCATTTTAAGGGATTATACTTTTGACTGCAGATACAAAGTTACAAATACATTTATTGCATAAAGGATTATGTATTTTTAATCTTTACAATTGCATGACATAGGAGAATATTGTATACTGTTTCCATTTGCAAACATTTGTATAAACCTTAATCGTGTTTTAAGAATAAGGTAAACTAACAGGAAATAATAGATACAAATATAACAATTTGTAACTTAAAACTTCACTTATCTTTAAGAAATGATGATATTTTTCTTATAAATTGTCCGGGATCGCGATTTCATGTAAAACTTTCACACATCCTCAGCTGGAAACAACAAAGCTGTCGTCATCATTACAAACACTGAGGATGTGTAAAAGTTTTACATGAAATTGCGATCCCAGACAATTTATAAGAAAAGTATCATTTCTTATAAGTTCTAGTTACAAATTGTTATATTTGTACATATTTGTTTGCTTCACTGTTAATAGCTTCATATTTTACGTATTTATCAGGAAATAAATTGAAATTCCATAATTACATCACCAAATATGCATGTTCCACACACATATTGAAAAATAACAAAGGCATTAGCTGTTGCATGAATATTTCTCATAATTATGAACTGTCTTAACAAAGTTACATGAAACCCATTTGAAAAACAGTCAGTAGTCTTTATCCAGTAGTTTAGTCAGGAAGGCACAGATTCAATCTGGAAATAGTCTGTCTCATGTCATATGTTCACATTGGTTTCTGTAGTGTTTCTTTAACTGGGCTGTCACACCTACATTATCAATGACCAGACATTTTCTATAATATTTAGATCTATTTTGGGGGCCAGATCAGGGTATTCCACAAAGAATTCCTGTGTATACTGAGATGCATGCATGCCATTGTTACCCTGTGAATTTCATCCATGAGATACAGCAGCCTCACACTTGGTAAACACCACCTCATTATGTCCACGTACTCAGCCGAATTCACTCCAGGTCCAGCCCCACTGATGTGCCCCGATCAGTTTATGATCTGCTGGCATCTGGGATCCATTCTAAAACTGTTTGGCCTCCAACAGTCAATTGCTGCAAACCAGCTAATCAAACAATATAGTATTGTCCCACACATCCAGGGAGTTCTAAAGTAAATTCCACTCTTAACTCTGTGTAGTGAGGAAGTTGATGTTGCTTTACAGCCATACGGCAATTATGTATGCCTGCTGTTCTTAGACTTCAGAAAGTATTGTCACTAATGGGCAACTTCAATTGCCCAATCTTATCCTCTAGTGATTGAAAGTGATGGGCTTCCACCTCTGCTACAATACCAGCATCATCTTCGGGGCCTGCCTCAATAGCATAGAGAGTAGCATGTCTGCCCCATGTTCAAGAGGTCTCAAGTTCAAATCTCGGTCAGGGTGAGTTATCTGGAAAAGGTTTTTATAGGGTTTTCCCTTATCCTGAAAGATGAATTGTGGGAATCCCATGCTCTATGGACCTGGGCTCATATGAACATCATTTCCCCCATTTCATTTGTCTGATATGACTTAAATTTAAAAAAAAAAAAAAATCCTTCTTGGGCATGGTTTCCTTTGGCTGCTGTTTTGTCCTGGAATAATGCAGGACATGTGTCTTCCTGCCATGCTGCTATCCATTGTTGGACAGTATGTAGTGTGTAGGTATTGCTTTGATAGTATCACAAGGACCCATGTTCACCCTCCACCATCACACAAGCATGGCACGTATCACTTCTGATATATATGAATACATTGTATACTTACGATTGCAAAAATACAAATCTCAGGTGTCAAAGGACAACATTGCACAAACGACTGAGGAAATGACACAGTATTTGAATTATTTATTTATTTTATTTATTTATTTTCTGTCCTATAGTATACACAAAAACAGTATTACATAGACCACGTCAGTTTATAATACAACATGACACTATACACATATAGAAAATTGTTCTTAAGACCACATCAGTCTTGTGATAAAGAATACAAGTTTATAAAATTAACCTAAATATTGATAATGTAAATCTGTGTATACTAATATGTTAAAAACTCAACTATGCTTAAAATGTGATTAATTTCCATTATGGATAAGAAACTCACCTTCATTATAAAAACAATGGGTTAACAAATACATTTTGAGCTCGTTTTTTAAAAGTATTTCTGTCTATTGCTGACTTCAGTCTGTTTGGTAATATGTTGAAGTATTTTGATCCAGCATAAATAATATTTTTATTTCCAAACTGGTCCCCATATGATTAAAGAAAAAAGTCATTTTGTCTGCAAGTGGGTGTTTGTGTATATCTTTATTTAGGCAAGGGGATATTGTTGAGTGTTTTTTTTTTTTTTACATACAAAATAACATAATTTATGTATATTTAAAAGAGGGGTAAGATTTTGAATTTCTTAAAGTAGGGTCTGCATGACTCGGATTGTGGTAACTTGGCTAAAGCTCTAATGGCCCTCTTTTGAACTGAAAATAGGTGTGCAAGCAGAACCCCATATTCCAGATGTGAATGAAATAAAGAAAAATATACGTTATGAATTGCTTGAGGAGGTAAAATGTTAACTAGTTCAAAAACACAGTCCTGTTAAGTTTAGAGTAAACAGTCAAAATGTGTCGAGATTTAACTGTATTGGAACACCACAGTGAAGCGAAATAATTATTAATTTTTAGATGAGTCGTATTTATTACGTATTTATTATTATACGAAAGTGAAGCAGATGTGTAATAAATACGACTCATCTAAAAATTAATAGTCAAAATGTGATTTTGCCAGGAGAGATTATCATCAATGCTAATGCCTAAGAATTTTGTGTTTTGCACTCTAGATACATTTTCCTCTTTATATCTCAAATTCAGTCCATTATAGAAATAGCTCCTGCCCAGTGAAAATAGTAAGTAATTTGTTTTATTAATATTTGGAGTAAGATTGTGAGTATAAAAGTATTTTTCCAGACTTAGTAACACCTCCATACATTTACTATTTAACTGTTCATTTCCTTCTGAAACAAGTCAATTTTAGCAGCGTTTTAGTAAAGGAAGTTTTTTTTACTACTGTGATTCTTTAATAATGTACGTATATAAATGAAAATGTTCAATAGTATGAAGTGTGGCATCCTATGCACACATTTGAATGTAATGCAATACTTTTCATTTGTGTTGTATATTTCTAATTCTTCTTGCTGATAATGTTGCATTCATGTTCTTTTGAAGTGCAACTTGATAAACATGTCAAGAATGTATCTCTCTTGGAGTTCTGAATTTCATTTCCATTAATAAATAATGGCCTGTGGTATATCTCGGCAAGTTTTGTTTTAGCTTTGTAGTTCAGAACTCTTTAATTACTCTGATTTTTGCAGTTACACAAAATACAGTGCCGTAGGGAAACAAATGCTAAAGGTTTTGGAAAGAGGCAAGCTAAAGAGAAACAAGATCAGTTTAGTGACTTAACACAGAAGAGATCATTATTAATTTATGTTGAAATGTTCATGGAATAGAGAACAGTATATTGATAAAGTAAACAAGAGGGAAAAAGAGCAATAGTTCGGGCAAGAGCTCGAGTGTGTAAGTTAATGTCTAAGAGGAATGCCCATTATATGGAGGGGAGGAAAACCTAGCATTTACAGTTTGTTTTTAAAGGAACTAAAAGCTGGATGAAAGTACTAATTGATGCAATGTGGTTTGGAAAAGACAGAAGCTCAGCTTTAAACAGAGTTTTTGTTTATTAGTATTTATATACAGAGTGTAACAAAAAGGTATATCAGAACTTTGGGAAAGCAGTTTTTGCATACATAGGAGAAAAAAATGTTATATGAACATAGGTCTGGAAATTACTTCTATAACTCTATTTACACAGTGAGATATGTAATACGTAGCTGTTCTGTTTGTACAGTAGTAAACATAGCTCTGTGGTGAGTGCGCTTCACACAATCAGCTTGTATTGGCTGATAGGAATCAGCATGCAATGGTTCCACCAAACTGTCAACGTTGATTCTCTGTTAATACTTGGGAGAAAGTTATGGATGAAGGTACAGAATGACTTGCATGTCTTGTTGCAAGATGCTCCTCATTCCAGGCTTGCCATCCATTCATTTCTGAATAGCAAATTTCCTGGTAGATGGATAGGAAGAGCTGGACCAATTCAATGGCCTCCATGCTCGCCTAACTTAAACCCACTAGATTTTTATTTGTGTAGACATTTGTAATCTGTTTATGCAACTCCAGTTCGAGATGTAGACCCTTCGTGATGATATTGTGGAAGGCTCCATGCCTAACTCAGCGCATTAGGGAGCCAATGGCATTGTGCTATGATTTCCTGTTTTCCCACAGTTCTGTCATTGAGTGTTGTCAGCTGTAGAAAAAGTTCTCTAAAAGGGAAATAAACAATTTCTAGACCTATGTTCAAATAACATTTTTTTTTTTTTTATCCTCTATCCAAAGGAAATGTTCTCTAAACTTTGGACATCCCTCTTTGTTATACCCTATATAAAAAGAGTGGAAGTGGACTGTGGAAAGAGAATTCAACTGTGGGTTATAATATTTAGTTAATCAATTTGCAAGAATAGTTCCTTACTGAATGAGTGACCAGTACCAAATTTCAATTGACAAACCAGTTGTAATTTTTTCATAGCATTTTACCAAGTTAATTAAATATTTTTAAAAAATACAAAATAAAATTGCAGAAGTTCAAGTAACTCTACACCCGGTTAGTCAGTTAGAAAATTTGTATTCAGCTTTCATGTTTATCCCTTACTTTTCTTTTCTTTCCTAACCTTTTGCCATTAAAACTTCAAGAAAACATTTTAATTAAATGTTTTGAAAGAACTAGTTTAAAATATTGCATTATAATACTGGGCAGTTGAAAGTTACCCAAGCAGATGTCAACTTCTGTTTGCTCCAAATACAGAGGAAGTTCTGTTAGTCCTGGGCAGCTTTTCATCATTTTATCTAAGATGACACTAGTTTTAAATACTGTTTTCAGTAATAATTTGCAGCTTTTTATGGATTTGAATAATTTTAATGCTCTATGAATTTTGTGTTTATTTTGCCAAAAATATTGACTATTCTGAAGTTTATGTGGATGTATTAACTTACTACCATAGATGAACTTCTTTCATGCTGCAATTACTTTCAGAAACTAGGAAATATTTTGGGACTATTGTTCCCAAAATTATCTTTTGACCTTACAAGAATTTGGATACATGGAAGTTGTACATGATGTTGCCAAATTAACATAAGAACTTCAGCCACAAAAACAAGTATTCACTATGTTAGAGTAGAATTAGTTGTAACACAATCGAAATAACTAAAGGTTGATGTAGCATTGGTGAAGTTAAGAAACTAGAAATATTTCCCCAGTTCTAGTGTCCTCCAATGTAGGCAAATGAAATAGGTGAAACAATGGTCAGAGGAGCCCAGGGTCCACAAAACTCATCCTAGGCGATATTCAAAGTCACCCCCTACACCACAACTAAAGGAAAATAATGTCAAGTCTAGTACTAGCAGTGCTGTAAGATTCCACCTCAACCTGCTAATCATTGGGCATCAGTTGCTAGGCGTGTGGCTGTTCTGCAAAAGTTTCATGTATTGATTAGTATTACATTTCAGGTGTTGTAATTGGAACATGAGAGTTTGTGATGTTTGCAGTATTGTTAAATAAGATGCTTTCCCAAAGACACAGGATTACAAACCTGTAGAGAACAATTTCCTAACAGTAGCATCAGCATATTCAACAAAACTTGTGAGTTTAAAAATTGTGTGACTTGGTAAACAAGTCCAAAAATATGAAAAGATAGACTCAGACTGAAAAATTGAATGCCATAGCCAGGATTTGAACCACAGATCTTCCGGTCTTTGGCTGCTCTTAACCATTGAGCTACTACGGCCAACATGCCACCATGACATCAAATTCTCCAACTGACGTGTGTTTTTCCTGGTAAACTACTAGGAGTTTTCATAAATGCATGAGAATTTGGAGAATATTCCGTCTTACACACGGCTGATGTGAAATCACAATTTCCAAAATCCAAAAATTTTGTAAAATACGGAAGCTACTGTTGGTTATGTAATCCAAATGTTATGAATAAACTACTACCTTGGGTAACCAACTTCACTTATCTGTTTTAAAATTGTTGAATCCTCTACGACCGTTTTCGTGATGCTTCCATCACATCCTCAGCTGGTAGACTGATTAACCTTTTGGTCACTTCTAGTAGATGAGAGATAGTTCACTATTGTGCTGCCATCTACTGTAGACAAATAGTATTTTAAAATACTGCCAATAAATTTGGTCGATAAGTTTGTTTTGTCCCTAGTAGAGGACAGGATGAAAGTGAAATATTAGTATTTACTGGAAGTGACCAAAAGGTTAATCAGTCTACCTGCTGAGAATGTGATGGAAACATCACGAAACCGGTCGTAGAGGATTCAACAATTTTGAAACAGAAATGAAGTTGATTACCAAGTTTGTAGTTTATACATTTATTTATAAAATCAAAAAATTTTAGTCAGATAACAATCCCAGTATACTTACAGAAAAATTCCTGGATTATTAAAGAAATTACAGAAAGTGGCTACAGATAAGATGAAATAGAGAATGTGTCAAGCTGAAACACTTGCATATTCTTGCCAACTTCTATAGTTTGCCCATAAAATGTCCTGGAACAGATATAATTTTACAACTTAATGCAGTTGAGGCAATATTACAGCTTTGTTGGCAGGTTTAAGGCATTTCACATTTGTTGATCATAATCATGCAAGATTTCTAACTTAACAGTACAACCTAACTTTATACAGTGTCTTTGTTTCATCACCATCATAGTTGCTCTTCATTGGGCTGCATCTTAGTTTTGTGAGATTTAAACCTTGATTGGCACCACAGCAATAATTGATGAACATTCATTGATTGGATTATGTGAATTATAGGATCAACTCCATCATGTAAATTAATTTTATTTGCATTCTATTGCAATGCAGTATAAATTTCCGATTTGTTTATGGTAGTTTTTGTTTACAGAAATTGCATTTTGGTTACTTCATTAAAAATAGCAGATGTTAGGGTTACCGAAGTGCAAATCTCTAGAAGAAAGGAATGAAACAAGAAAGTGCAGTGGGCAGCACTGAGGATTACCTGTCATTTTCAGACACAACATCCTCAGATGCCCTTTTATGGCTCTTCCCTCCTGTCCAGAAGAACAAAATCCAGGTTTGTGTAGAAGCTTCTGTGAAGGGAAAGAAACATTTCTCTCCTTAAAGCACACATTCTAGATACCACTGACTATCTAGCTAAGCCCTGCAACCCCTGAAAGGAAAAGAAATGGGGGCAAAAAAAAAAAAATATATGGTAGTATAAAATCCACAATGTGTGAGAAAAGGCACATAGCCAAGGTAGCCAATCCGATGGAAATCAAATTTTAGCCTCAGATACTACCGACAAGATAGCCTGTGGTTCCTCACAGCAGTGTTGTATGAGAACACTCTTTGAGTTTGGCAAGAAAAATATAGAGTTAAGTATTTTAATAAGGCACTGTATAATCACCTCCAATATAAATGCAGCAATCAATTATCAATATGAGTAGACTTCCTTTAAATACCAATGATAATTACATAAAAAATAAAAGTTTTAACTCTTTTTCACATAAATTTGCTGTTTTCATTAGTTTGATTTATAGATTAATAAATATACCCCCGAATAAAGAGGAATTTAATAAAGAATATATCAATATTATTAATACTGCTTTAATTAATGGTTTTAATAAAGACTTTACAAATAAAAAATTGAAATATCAAAATAACTGTTAATGATATTTCTACCCTTAAAAAAATAAAAGGCGATTATAATTTTAAAAAATTTACTTACCATCCTTGTGTTAATAAACATTTTCAGAAAATTTTTAAAGAGTTTGGTATAACTTCAGTTCCTCAAAATAAATATAGTATTAAACATTTATTGCATTTCTCTAAAAAAGATAAAATTCCTAATAATAAAAAATCTAATATTTATCAATGTAATTGTTTCAATTGTGATAAGGTTTATATTGGAAAGACAAAACATAATTTAGAAATCAGAACAAAAGAACATTTTCGTAACATTAAGTATAAACAGACTGATAAATCGGCCATAGCAGAACATTTTTGGTTATTTAACCATAAAATAAATCCAGAAGTTAAATTATTAAAACAATTAAATGGTCTGATAGATTTAATGGTTTGGGAAAAGATATTTATTTTAAAAAACAAACATTGCATAATGAATTTTGGGAGAAACTTTCTTTTGTGTGGCGCGAGAATATTTTCTAAGTTCAAAGGTGCACTTATACGCATGCGCAAGCAGACGACCAGCCAGTTATCATGTTGCAACCAACATGAGAAAGATATGTAAAACTTGTAGCCAATCTATGCCCCAGACATAGGTGATGCAATCCGTGTGCAATGGAACATGGTTTGAGTAGGCTCATGCACTGCTTTGCACATAAACAATCCTACGACACGACGATAATGGAATGCTCCGTAGGAAATACATGTATGAGCTCACGGACTGTATCGGACTGGTTCGGCTACTGCCGCGAAGTGTGCATGACACCAAGTATACTGCAAGGTGGAAAATTGGCTGTCCCGGCCACGTCGTTCAAATCGACGATTGCAAAATAGGACGATGCAAATTTCATCATGGGCACGTCGTAGAGGGCAACTGGATCTTGGGAATGATCAACGTGGAAACGAATGAGGTGCGGATGACGATGTGCCCCAACAACGCTCTACAGTCTAATTGCAGCGCCCACAATGAAGCTTGTATCCTATTTTGCATTCGTCAATTTGTACGACGTGACCCCCTTGCAGTAATAGCTTTGAGGTCATGTTTTTTCTGTATTTATTAATGTTGAACCAGTTTAGCAATTCAGACATTGTCTGTTCTATCTTACATTTTAAGGACCTCAAGTTGTAACCCCAGTGTGTGTTGATATACGTCTGCATCTGTTGTTAATTGATCTTATTTGTTGTTCCAATTGGAGAGCGTGCTGTCTCCAGGAAATTTCAGCCTGTAGTATACTGTTTCAAAATAGGGGACATCATTTCAGGTATATATTTCCCATATGTGGACAATCAAAATATTTCATTACAACTTGTATCGGAAATCATTTCGAAGTTATGGCCTTTACAACATTGAAATTTGACAGAAAGTTATCTTTCCTGGTGTGAAAAGACATTAACAGGACACTCTGACAGTGCATTTTGAGGTGGTTATATTGAGTGTTGTATTTGGCATTAGAATGTGCTTCATGTACTCATATCAAGAGCTGGCAGACATCCACTTCATGTACAGTGAGGGGGACTGTAATGCTGCGCTGGCTCATCCTTTGTACCAAGAGAGATATCCGCAAAGACAGCGTCCGGATTGGAAGACATTTTTACGTATCCATCGCCATCTGTGCCAGCCTTTCCTAGTTTGGGGAAGGCACAACCAAGATCTACAACTCCAGCTGTAGAGGAGGAGATTCTGAATGCTGGGGACATGACTCCTATCAGCACACAAACGTTAATGTTGCAAGTGAATGTTCCTCTGGAGACTGTTGGAAGAATATCAATTGTCATCATTTACAGCATTTATTCCTGATTTGAGTAAATGACTCACAATCAAATGCCAAACACAGTACGGGAGCTAAAACCACACCCGGTACCCTGGTGTACTTCTTCGCGCGGTCTTCACCGCAAAGTAGTCGTTTTAGCCCGTCTCCGCATTGGACACTGCCTTTTTAGCCACCGGCATTTTTTATCCTCTGACCCTGCACCAATTTGTGCTCACTGTCGGGAGGCTTTGACTGTCCGACATATTTTAACAGAATGCCAGTTTTTAGCGCCCATGCGTAACTCCCTCCGTCTTCCGACTACGCTGAGTCAGGTGTTGGCGGACAACCTGAGTGCTGTGGAGTGAGTTTTAGCTTTTATACGCCTTAGCGGTATGGACAGCCGCATCTAGCTCCATGACGGCTTTTAGTGTTTTTATAGTATAGGTTTTAGCCTTTTATTGACCCATTTTTACACGCTTTTCCGGTTTTAATGTGTTGATTTTAACTGTGTAGACTTTTTACCTTTGTAAGGGCGCTGATAACCGCAGCAGTTGTGTGCCCTAAACCCAGTTCAATTCAAATCCAAACACAGTAGTACTAAATGCAACCTTTGCCTCAGAATTCACAATCAAAGTGTCCAGTTAATTTCTCCTTTCACAGCAGCAACTTGCAGAAAGAAAACTGTTCTAGTGTATTTCAGTGTTGTGAAGACCATAACTTGGAAATGAAGCACATGTTGTAACGGAACTATTTTGATTGTCTACATTTGCCCTCTATTTTTTAAACAACCTGTACATTTTACATGAGGTGAATTACATAGGCAGAGGTTCTGGTGGAATAAGACTCATCTTATCTGAATTATCAATGCATGTCTAAACTTGCATATATTCTTATCTTTAAGTGACTAACACTTGTAAAATGCAGTCTTAATGCATGAGAATACTTGCTAAATTCGTACACCAAAGGTTGGAAATGAACCAACTTTGAACATTTTTTGTAATAGCCAGGTCTTAAATCATAGTTGTGGCTTTTCTTTTTGCTGTTCTTGCCAAATCAACTACTATAACTGCTGTAACCTTATAGGTCCTAGCAACGTATAAAATCTAACAAGGAGACAGCTATGGTAGCTAGGAGCTATAGCATATATGCTAAAATATCTTGTGTATTAAATCCTGATTAGAGCACAAATTTTATTTTACCAGATTCATATTTTACAAAATAATTTTACAAAAGTAATTCTGAATTCTATACTCCTGGTATTTCAGTGTAAAAAATTGTTTACTACTATGCATGCTTCCAAGAAGTGGCTTTATGATAGAGTTCCCCATTCAATATCTTCTCACTGCAGTTTTTTAATATGCCATCTTTTTGAAAACTAGGAGAATTTCAGTGCAGAATGTGGTGGTTTGTATTTTTATTCAGTGTGATTGTTCTGAAATATTGATAAAAGATTTTACTATAAAATATGTCTTAACAGATAATGACAAAGTATCACTTATATTATAATGCTTAAAATATTAAGATAGCTACAAAATAGGAATGAACATAATCGCTACTAGCTAATGCATACTGGCTCGCTTTGCCGAAAAATATGACTAATTTATTTGTGCGCTCTAAAGATATTAATTACAGAATTATTTTTTCTCCATGTTACAGAGCTACTTTTTGTGAGGATTACTGTCCAAACCCCATGTATGTAGCACATCTGGTCGGAGATAGGGAAAGATAAGACGTCTGACTAAAAAGAAAATCAATATTTGTCGGCGAAGAAAAGTACACACGTGCTATGCTGCAGTTGCATTTTGTACCTTGCATTCAGTAAAGAGGTGATCTTTTAAGAGTGTACACGTGCTTTTCAAAGTTAGTAAATATACCGCTTAGCAAGCCTAGTACTGGTGCAAAACAACTCATAAGATTTTACATAAATAGGCTACAAATATTCTTGTTAATGTGTATTCCTTTTTCAAACAGATGACAACTGAAGACATTTTCAAAAGTACAAATTTTCCTCAGAGTTGAGAATTTGTTACAAGCTTGTCACGTGAGTACTAATTCTGTGACGAACTTCGTTAAAGAAAGCAAACAGTTTACCAAATTAGGAGAAGTTTTCATATTTAGATCTCCAGGGATACATTGGACAGCTAACAAACATGCTACCAACTTAGACAATCTTCAAAAGTGTGTTTTACTTAGAACAATTTATGATTTGTATGACAAGGGTGAATATCCAACTGCCAAAAGGCTGACAAATTTAATGAGGGAGAAAATAGAATATATGGATTCTGTATCTTCTATTCATAATATTCTGAAATCTCTTGGATTCAAATATAGGAGAACCAATGATGGTCGCAAATTTCTGCTTGAAGGAAGCAATATTGTTGCTACAAGACCAAAATTTCTGTGTACAATGCATAACATTAGTACATGAGAATTTATGATGTAAAAATGCTTCATAAATACACATTCATATCTTCCATATTTATTAAGTATTTTAATGAAACAAAAATTGGTTTAAAGAGCAGGTAGTATACAAATATACCATCATTAAAATAGAAAGTATATTCACAAATTGTTGAAATGTCACTACTTTGTTTCACTGTAGCAAACACCTTATTTGAATCATTTTGTTTTGTGTGCATATGAACGATAGCTATGTAAGCAAACTGTTCTCCAGTTCAAGGTTTTAAAGTTCAGATTATGCGATAATCATGGTGTATGTTCTCACACACATGCTGAAATATTAAGTGAACTTCTCTGTCAGCATCTGTATCACTATACATCTCAGCATCTATATGATACTTGCTAGGTTGAGACAAAGACAGATATATCTTCCATCTCTGTCACCTGCTTGCCGTGGAACTTACAACACCAAGACAGTGCAATAACCATATTGGTTCAACCCATGTTCATTTTTATTTTGTAGCTACCCTAACTATATTTTACTTTAAACAACAATGAGGATTTATTGCCAACCAAGTAATAGTATGTACCACTTATGGGCTTCAGGAGGTAGTTAATGATTTGATTTTCACTGATGAAAACAGAGAAATATAAATATAGTGTCACCCTGGTGGTAGGCTCGCGAAGCCGATGAAAAATAATGGCCGATCGTTACCGGAAGTGAGACAGTTGAACGTAGTTTTTAGAAAATAAACAGTTTGAGGTTAGCTAGAAAATTGTGATGGACGAATGTATTTGCTAGGAGAATAAAGTATAGTTTTTGTGTTTTATAACCTCGTTTTATCATTTCACGAACCCACAAAGTCACAACTGGTGTCAGGAAGCGGGATAACAACATCACGGAACATTATGGCCATGGAATCGGCATTGGAAATGCTTTTGCAGAAGATGAACGAATTAACAGCGAAGTCGGAAGCGGCAAATAACAACTTGGCCGCGAAGATGAACGAGTTAACAACAAAAACAGAAGCAGCAAGTAACAACCTGGCCGCAGAGTTGAAAGAAATAAAGACCGAATTGACCACAGAAATGAAGGCAGCGAACGACAGTCTGGCCACGGAAATGAAGGAGGCGAACGAGGTCCTCGTCGCCAAATTTGAGGAACAGTTGGCCGGCGTGAGGGATGACGTGACGGAGCTGGGCAAGCGGATGGGCCAAGTGGACGAGCGCGTCGAAGACCTCGCGAACCGCGTAAACAACCTGGAGGGAAAGGCCGACAGCAGCGTCAAGTCCCTGATCGCCATGGTGGAGGACGTCGTCGGCAGGAGACTGAAGGATTTGAAGGCTGACGCACCGGGACGCGACACAACATCGGCGCGCGTCAAACCTCCGAAATATGACGGCGCGTCAACATTCGAGGTCTTCCGCCGCCAGTTCGACACAGTGGCCAAGCACAACAGATGGTCACCGGAGGAGGAGGACACACAGTTAATAGCCAGCCTACAGGGACGGGCCGCGGAAGTCCTAAACGCGGTGCAGACGACGGCGGCGCCCAAGGACATCTGGGAGGCCCTGGAGAATCGCTTCGGGAACCACCGCTTAGCCGCAGCATACCGCAGCCAGCTAAAGGCAAGGTCACAGCAGCCGGGGGAGACGCTGCAGGAATTCGCCATAGCGATTGAGCAGCTAGCTAGCTAGCAAGGCCTTGGTTGACCTGCCACTGGAGTTCGTATCCCGGGAAGCCGCCTACAATTTTGTCGACGGGGTACGGGACACGGAGATTCGTCAGCGCCTAATGCTCGGCGAATATAAAACCATCCACGAGGCGCTGACAGCGGCATTAAGGATGGAGGCGGCCAAGGTAGCATCTATCCCGACGTCGAGAACGAGGAGTGTCCGCTACGCCGGAGACAGAAGACCAGCTGTGGGACGCCGGCGAACACCTAGTGGCCTGTGTTGGGGGTGTGGACAGCCCGGACACCTGCGGAGAGACTGCCCACACCAGGAAGAGCAGCCGGAAAACGAGTAAGGCCCGGCGTGGAGAGGGGTACGTCGGCGCCATTACCACCATCCCCTCGACTGAGAATCCGCGCCGTCAGCCGGCGGATGGATGACAACCTCATCGCGGACGGCTGGGTAAGAGGAAAGCCGTGCCGCGTGCTGGTGGACACCGGGGCGGCCGTGACCATCATCAGACCTGACGTGGCGAAGGGTTTGCCAACGAGGAAACCGAGCCGACCATACGAGCATGTGACGGCATCGGGCGACACCATGCCTGTGCAGAAGGAGGCCCTGCTGGAGCTGAACTTGGGACGGAGTGCCGTGCGTCTGTGGGTGTTCGTCGCGAAGGTGGCTGAGGAGGTGATTGTGGGACTGGATGCCCTCAGGAGCCACGAAGCGACGGTCGACGTCGGCAGGAAGGTCCTGAGGCTCAACAGAGAAGAGGTTATACTCCGTCAACCAGAAGGTGCCCGAAGGAAAGATGTTGGTGGTACACCTGGATCGTCTGGCCCGCTACGAAGGCGCTGTTCGGGACGACCAGCCTTGAGGAGGGAGCAGTGTCACCCTGGTGGTAGGCTCGCGAAGCTGATGAAAAATAATGGCCGATCGTTACCTGAAGTGATATAGTTGAACGTAGTTTTTAGAAAATAAACAGTTTGAGGTTAGCTAGAAAATTGTGATGGACGAATGTATTTGCTAGGAGAATAAAGTGTAGTTTTTGTGTTTTATAACCTCGTTTTATCATTTCACGAACCCACAAAGTCACAATATTAAAAGTAAGACCCTTTATCTAATGCAGAGTTCAATAAACTAACGCACTGCACATACCTTATGTTCTGCATTAGTCAGCCTCCTCCAGTTGTGGACTACTAGTATATTTGGTGAAACTCTTCTTGGTTGCATTTGAACAGAAAATCAAATGTAGTGTACACATTTCTTGTAAGTCTACTTCATATTATTCAAGACTCCAGCATGCTCTTTGATTTTGATTTAATTTGATTTTAATTTGACCTAGAAAATTGCATTGACCTCTGGAAGCTGTTGTGAGAGCTTCTGTTCATAAATGATACATTAATTTTGTATGTCAGATTGCATTTTAAACCCCACGGTGGCCAAGCAGTTAGACCACTTGATTCTCACAAAGGCAGCCCAGCTAACTACATGTGATATTTGTGCGGACAACACAGCACAGGGTCTCAAGTTTCCCCCACCATCATTTCACCAATTGCACTATTATCATCTTTTCTTTCATTTATTTCATCCTCATTCTGTCATCCACTTCACTCATTCTCACACCAGGCATTGAGCTGATCAGTTTCTGTTCAACCCAAGGCCTAAAGACATAAGGGGTAGAGGACCAAGAATCCTCTAACACCACAATAGTGCTAAAAGAGGAGGATTGCATTGTAGATTTGGCTTTTAACAGTATTGTGCTCTTACAAATTTCATAGAGTGTGTTGCTAGATCAAGGGGCTTTAACCATGTAGTTTCACCAAAGATTACTGTCTTTAGTGGTGCCAGGGGCTGTTGAAATTCATAAAGAACAGTATCACTTAACATGTATTATTTTGATGCATTTCTTTTTCCTGTAAGGTCATAAATATGAGAAAAACCTTTCAAAAGAAATACATTTTTGAAGATCAAACCTTAGCAATAAACACAACTACAAATTTAAATATAGAATAAAAAGAAGTATTTCAGAAAGTGGAGTGCCATTGTTACTAAAATTAGGCAAGTGAGTCAACCTTGTATATACTTTTCTCCACTTACAAGTTTTTTGATGAAGACTAGTTTCTGGGAACCTCTTCCCTATCGTCAGTTCTGTGGTTGACTGATCATGCATCCAGTGTCTGCATCTGGCTCAGTGTCGTGCTGCCATCTAATATCCTGGTAAGTTTGATGACGTCATCTACCGCGGGAATTTCAAAATTCATCAAGAGGTCCTGTTTCTTCATAATAAATATGTTTTCCCAATTCTGTAGAAAACTGATCTATAGACGCAAAAGAAACAAATACTTAAAGGACATTACTACGTTAAAAAAGCTAGAAAACCCAAACACCAGATATGGCAAATTTACATTTCATCCAAAATACTTCAAAAAATTTGAAAAGATATTTAAGAGCTTCAACATAAAATTAGCCCCTCAAAACAAACACAACATCCGCAACTTACTAAACCACCCTCTAAAAAATAGCACACCGAAAACTCAATTATCAGGCATTTACCAAATGAGCTGCCAGGATTGTGACAAGATATACACTGGTAAGACCAAAAGGAATCTAGGAACAAGAATGAAAGAACACTTCAGAAATATTAAATTCAAACAAATGGACAAGTCGGCCGTAGCACATCACTTTTGGTCTGAGAATCACAACATAAAACAAGAAATAGAACTGATCAAAAGGCAAAGAAACCTCTGGAACTACAGATTTGGGAAAACATATTTATTACGAAGAAACAGGAACTCTTGATGAATTTTGAAATTCCCGCGGTAGATGACGTCATCAAACTTACCAGGACATTAGATGGCAGCACGACACCAAACCAGATGCAGACACCGGATGCATCATCAGTCAACCACAGAACTGACGATAGGGAAGAGGTTCCCAGAAACTAGTCTTCATTAAAAAACTAGTAAGTGGAGAAAAGTATATACAAGGGTGACTCACTTGCCTAATTTTAGTAACAAATTTAAATACTTCATTTTCTTTAGAGGAGGCATTTATGACAAACTTTACCCCAATTTTGCAGTTATCTCATAGCTTAAAAATATTAGAGATGTTTTCAATGTAGGTTGCAAGATAGCCTGCTGACTTAAACTACATATTCCACTTTGATGTTACTGACATTGGATATATGACTTAATCTTCACATTAGTCCTTCAAAAATTGAAGAACTTGAATGTCCTTTTGTGAAGAAAAACATCCCTATCTGCCTAACAATTCCAGTGTTATGATGCCCATTTCTTTTTCAGGGACTGTGCTAATGCTTTCATCTTGATGTCCATAAGATTGAATATGACTTGCATTAACCACAGCAGAATGCTAAGGCTTTTGGTCGTTGGCATTGTTTAATCAATCATAACACTAGATTCGCTCTCATTTGATGTTCTCAAGAGAGGCATCTGTGCTGCATTAAGAATGACTGAAGTTGTGAGATATGTTTACTTCCAGGGTACTGAATACCTGGTAAAATTGTGAAAATCAGGTTTACGTTTTTATTATCTATTGCTAAAGAGGAATATTTGCTCTCATAAATATCACCCTTTATTTCTTCTATCTTCTACAATGAAGGGGGATATAATGCTGTCACAAGTACTTACAAATTTATCAGTGAATCATCATAAATTTGGCACTAACCAGATAATTTGCCCTTTTTCAAAACAAAAAAAAAAAAAAAGAATATATATATAATAAAGTTCAGTTTAAGAATAGCATCCATCATGTCGGAATAAATTCTTCTTTTACTGTACATATTAAAAATGGAATTCCTCTGCATTTAATGTAGTGTGTCTTCTTTGTGTTTCAACTGGGAACAGCTTCTGACCAAGCCAAATTTCCTGCTCTCTCTCTCACACCATGCTAGACCATACAGATGTCCTTGATGCTAAACTAAGGGTACCCGAACTGAATTTTCCAAACTTCTATGCTAATGCAGGTTTGAAATTCTAATGGAAATTTGCATATTATGCACATGCTTTAAATGCTATAATAGTAATTAAAGTTTGTGAATTAACTATGTTTCTAATTCAATGGAACTGCCAATATCTTATCCATGTAGCTGTGAATATCACTTAAGTCAAGAGAAAAATCGTCTTTGTCACTGTCTTCGTCATCTGAGTCTTACAAATTTATGATAGGCTCCAAAATCTTGTCACATGCTCTTTCTTTCCAAAAGTAGTCTTTTTGAGGTTTATCTGCTTGTCTGACGCAGTTTGCTCAGTCTTGTGCTACCTTGTCAATTTCTTCGTGAATAAGTCTTTCAACGTGTCAGTTTAAAAGTATTATTTCAGTTTGCAACATAATTTGAACCCATATTAACTCAGTTGGATTGTATTGGCCATGGAAAGATGGAAGGCGTATTACCTTGTGTCTCATTTTAGTTGCAAGTTGATCCAGCTGATACAGTTTTCCCTGGTTTTTAAACGGAAGAACTGAATAATACTGCTTTGAACTTTGTAGAGTAAATAGACAATATGAACCATTCATAAACAAACATATAATGTGACGACTCATGTTCTGCGGATATAGCATTCTGCAGGCTAGCAGGAAGTGTATTGTTTGCTCTCTCTGGGCTTGTTCAAAGTAATTCTTATCAAACATTTACATTTCACTTCTGAGTAATTACAAATATGCATACACACACATACATGCCAGCCATAATGTTCATTAGTGCCTACGTTGCAGTGTATTGTTATAATATATTGGTACTTTATTAGGAAAGCTATATGAGCTAAATATAGGTTTTTTACAGTTGTGTTAGACACGTTACTCTCTACCTTACTCATGGATCACATTTTGCAAAATCTACGTTTTTTTCATAGCGCAAACTGTATTTATTAGAGAAGGATTCAGTTGGCACTCATCACATACCACTTACAGGGAATGCAATATGATAACACCACAGGACTCGGATTCTTGCTGACCTAGTAGCGTTCAAGGACAAACATCATCCCATTTGAAGCACACAACAGTCTATCTACTCCAAATTGACTCACTCTACCCACCACAGTCTGATACTTGAAATGGTAATTTTTATCTATTGCATCTTTTTTACAATGTAAACAATATGTGACACATTAAAGCCTGCAGCTCTAGATAACACAATAGTGATACTGCTTCTACAAAAGACAAAGTTCACAAGGCACATGACATAGCACCTGAATTAATTTCAATGCTACTGGGTTTAAATTTAAAAAGATGTTGCAAACAAATGCATGAAATTTGACTTCTGTTTTTATTACTTCATTTAAGGATTCACCAACATTCATAGTCATCAGTTTGTTCCATTAGCATAGCAGTAAATATAGAGACTGTGATTTCCTGTCATCTTTGTAGTCATGTGTGTGTTTGTGAGTTAATAGTCACCACATGATAGGAGTGGGTCACAAGTTCTTACTGTCTAATTCTGCTGACTCCCAAGAGGAGCATTCAGTTTTTGTAACTCAGTAATACATATTCTTTATTCTCTTTTATATAAACACGATGAACATGTTCACAATAGCTTGAATGCATTCACTTTCAATCCAGGGAAACAGTAGGAGTATGCAGTGAATAAGAAGCTTCCTAAAACTGTCAGTTGTGTACAGTTAAGTTATTTACAGCATAAATGCTGCCTAATCATATTCAGTTGCCTGAATAATATGCACAAAAATGAACTGACACTAGCTCATACATGTACTAAAATTGAAACAACAGTTTTGTCATGTCTTAATGGTTTGTTTGAATATGATATGGCATCTGTGTATCTCCGATTACAACTTATGGGGGGCGATTCAAATATAAACATTAATTATTGCGTGTCACGGAGTAAGCAGTTCTGAGTGTGGCAGTGGGCGATCGAAGAGCAGTGTGTTAGGAAGGGGGAGCTAGCTCTGGCATCAGTACAGCCATGAATGAGCAGGAGGTTCCTTCATGTGTTGCACAATGCATTATAATAAAGTTTTTAACCAATGAAGGTGTTAAACCTTTGGAAATTTCAACTCATTTAAGGGCACAGTTTGGGGACACTACACTGTTCCAGAATCAAATGTTTACTTGGGCCAGACCATTGAAGGGTGGCCAAAGTTTTGTGGAAAATGAAAGTCATGCTCAATGCCCAAGGTCAAGTCTCACATGTGCGAACATCCATACCATTCGAGAGCTTATTGAAGACGACTGGTGCTCCACTGTTCAAAAAATCACATCAGAAGTGGGTTATTTACTTTACATCCTCCAACATTTAGTCATACGGACGATGAATGAAATGGGTGAAATGATGCTCAATGCATCCGCGGTCCATGGAGCTTAGAGTTACCCGACATTCATCTTTCAGGATAAGGGGAAACCCCGGAAAAAACCTTATCCAGGTGACTCACCCCGACCGAGATTCGAACTCGGGACCTTTTGAACATGAGGCAGACATGCTACCATCTACGCTACCGAGGCGGGCATCAGAAGTGGTTGTCAGCATTGGTAGTGCTAATACCATTATTAGGAAGCACCTAAGCTTTAGAACAATTAGTGCTCAATGGATTCCAAAGTTGTTAACCGAGTAGTAAACACAGGCCAGGTTTGATATCTGTGAGAGACTTCTGAATTGATTCCAGCAAGAAGGGGGGATTTTTTGAGGTGCATCGTTACTTGTGATGAGACATTTCTCATTATACTCCAGAATACAAAATGATGAGTAAAGAGTTGCAACAAAAGGATGAAGCTTGCCCAATGAAGGCCAAAAAAGCCACTCAACTGTAAAAGTCCTATACATTGTGCAACAGATGAACGAACCTCCTGCTCACCATGGTTGTACTGACGCCAGAATCGAGCAAAGTAGGTAACCAAGCTAGTTTCCCTGCAACCCCCCACTCCACTATCACGCTCGGAACTACTTAATCCATTATTGCAACAATCACCTTAAGGCAAGGAATGAACGTAATACAATAAACTTGGCTTGTAGGTACATATACTAGCTTAAAAGTGCATCTGGAATTGCTCTCTTACTATTCAGATGAATTTCTCTTTCCATTATTAATTCTCAGATATCCTTAATGTAGTATTACATATAAGGTAATACTTTTATTCACTTTTTATTTGTCTAGGATTGGTTTCAAAATAAGCAATACAGACTGGGTTACATACAAGATCCAAAAAGATCACTTATCTTTTTATTAGTTCTCACACCTAAGTTGCATAAATTCAGGTGAGATCCCTCAAATTTTCTTTCTTGGTGACAACTTTTGGACAACTAACCTTTGCTATTTCATTTTCTTTTCTTGGACATTTTGGATCTTGATTTCCCTTTGGCTGTAACAGCATACTTTGTTAGATATTTAATGTCATATTCAAAACTTATTTACTCATTTTGCTTCATTAAAAAAGTACTTCCATTTCCTAGCATTTCGTGGTGTTAGCTCTGAATAGCCAATCATTTTACCATGTAGTTATTTAACAAACTGCTCAGTTCATAGCTCACAGTAGATAACATAAATGTTAGTGTTATTTAGTAATATTGACAGCTATGAGGGCCAAATCAGTAAGCTTAGTAGGTGAGCTAAAGTCTGTTTAGTTAACGGGTGTGCGGGTTGGCTGCTGCCTTTGACGAACCCTTATAATCGTTTTCCAAGACAGACCCTCCTTCTCACAGTCCGTTCTGCAAGGTTGCCACCTTTCTCGATATGTCATGGGTATCGTACGAGGTTTCGTCAAAATAAATTATCTTATGTCCATTACTGCGAAACTTCCTTAGTTTTGACAAATATATAGTCAAGCTACAAATCTACTGGATTCCATAATAACCCTTAACTTATTCAAAGTGCGTTATTTGAAACCCAGCTCCTTTAAGAAGCCGCGCAAAGTGCAGTGCCCGTAAGGAAAATCACAAATTTCTTGCAAATGTGCAACCAATTCGATTAAGGTGGGCGCTCTCCCTTTTGCATAGAATCTATAAACTTCTCGACGAATTAAATCGCATGTGAAATTATCTACTTTAAAGAAGCGTTTCCTTTTGTTTTCACACTAGATCGGCATCTTTGGTATTCCTTTCGTCGCAATATTTCTTACTGTATTTCTGTGATTACCCAGAATTTATCATCAGGTTCATGGCATAACCCCTTACCAAGATTATTTTTCAGCACATATTTATGTGTTTAAAAACAAGCGCTTGAATTTTCTTAGGAACAGCTCCCATTATAACTTTGTTTTTGTGGTTTTTCCGGTAATATAACTCGGGCCAGTTATTCACACTATTGTCATCACTGATTATTTTCACGTTACTGAAAGTTCTACTACTTCATTTGCATTTACCACTGCGTTTCCCTCTCACGATCTCCACATCGTGACACACAACGAATTTCTGCACGTAATGAAACAGATCAACTGGAAGTTGGAACTTTGGCAACTGAGACTCCACGTGGAGTAGACATGCGGCTGTCGCGCATTGTCTTTCTAGCAGATGGAACGCAATGAATTATCAGATGAGCAGAACCAGTTGTCACATCATACACAAGGTGTACAGTCAACACACTATAAAAGTGGAGCAATGTAACAGTTTTGTTTTTTGTTGAAATGAATGAATCAAACTATGTAGTATACCATATTACGTATATATTGTACGTGCCTCTAATAATTTAACCGTGGTCTTAGTCTTCTTCGTGGACATTACAAAGAATGACCATGTATATTTTTTAATTGCTGAACTTGTATTTTCTGTAGGTGTCACTCTGAATGATTTTGTAACGTGAGAAACTTCTTTCAGTGTCACAGGATGTTACAGATGCATGAGAATAATACAAGCTGAAATTACTGTCTGACATTTCTTTATTTCTCACCATTTTTCAGTGTATTTCACGTAGCACTGATAAACCAGTAATTTTTCTGTAGAACATCACTAAGTTTGTCTTTAACTCGTCAGTAATAGGACTGCAAACTGCCTGAGTACTTGAGGTTGACACTTTATCAATAATGTTAATGCTTAAGACAGCTCTATACCAGACTTTTTAAGCTGTATTATGGCTTGAGGCAAATGTCCAAAACTGGTTTGAATGAATTAGAGGTCATGCAAAAGTTGTTCTGATATCTGGACAATGCTTCCTAACTATTAAATGTGTTAATTACACTTACAACTTTATCATAATATGTCGCATAGTAATGGATAGCCTCTAACCAAGAACCCCATCTAATTAGTATTGTTTGTGATGGGGGAACCCCATGTGCCATTTGATTGATTGTGCATTCTCTAGAAGAGGCCTTCGTAAATATTTTTATAGCATGACTTATGAAACTATCTAAATCTTTACATGAAGCATGAATAGTGTAACACACCCTATGAAGTCTGTGAGCAAGACATGTAACATGAATCATGTTTCTGTACTGTTTCTGTAGTACTTTGGCAGCCTTAATAACATTTGGAGCAGCGTCTGTTACAAACAGGAGAATGTTGTCATACTGAATGGTTTACCTCATTAAGGACTTCAGTAGTTGATAGAAATTGTTTACCTGCCTCGTTAGGAAGTAAAATTCCTAGAATTACATTAGCTACATGTCTACCAGTGATGTCCATTGTTTCATCTATCAATATCCATATTTTATTTCCTAATACACTGTTTCTATTTATATTTAAGTTTGATTTATGAGTCACTATGTTTACACTCAAACTTCACTTACTTGTATAATTGAAACGTTTTCAAGATCATTCGATCTCATCCTCAGCTGTTTGGTGACTAGATGAACCTTCCTCTTCTTCCACTACTACGGAGCTCTGATCACTCTGCCATCTGGTGTTAGGGGCACTAAGTTTTAATACTTCATTTAATGCCGGGATTTCAAAATTTATAACTTTATCACGGTTTTTGTTTATGAATATTTTTTCCCAAATATCCAATTCTATGGATGTACTTAAAGATTTTAACAGTTTAATGTTGTGGCCAATGTTGTGGTTTTTAGTTTTTAGTTAGAAAATTAACTAACAAATGATAGCTATAATCCAATTATACATAAACATGCAATAAACACACAGACTAGTCAACATACCCATGGATAAAGAAGAATATTTCAAAGAACAAAAAGCCATACTACACATAGCAGAAGAAAGTCTGGTGTTTAAAGAAATTAAAATAGCCCAGTTAAAGAAACCATTACGGAAGCAAGCATATTCACTTAGCAACAACTGCATATTCATTGGATTCATGTACCACCCAAAAATATTTTAACAAATTTTAAAAGATAATTAGAGAACAAAATATCATCTTGGCACTTGAAAATAGATACTGAGTATTAAAATTCTTAAACTCAAAAACAAAAGATGAAATCCTGCCAATTTATAAATCTGGAATGCACCAAATAAGTTGTAAGGATTGTGAATAATTCTACATAGAGCAAACTAAAAGAAACCTAAAAGCCAGAGTCAAAGAGCATTTTAGAAACTTCAGATTGAAACAGGAAGACAAGTCAGCCGTAGCATTTTATTTGTAGAACAAAAAGCATAACAAACTGACAATGTGGGAGAACATTTTAATATGGAAATTTAAAGACCAAGTAATAAATTTTGAGATTCCACCAGTTGATAATTTGATAAAGAAGTTTATAGTTCCACTACCAGAGAAAAAACTGCAGGTGGCAACAACAGACAACAGTTGGACCTTCAGTGTTGAAAATGGAAGCAACAGCTCTCAAAATAGTCCCTCAAAAAATCAAAATGTAAGTGATGTAGTGTGAAAAACCTACTACAAATACTTTTATCAGTTAATTTTTATACACACTTTCTCAGTAACATCTATTTTCTGCCCTATAACATTCTCATTGGAGAGAAAAAAAAAGTTTTCTGGACAAACACCTGTAAAGTCTTTTGGAAAAACTCTTTGTAGTCGATTTAGTAAGTGACATAGTGTCAATAAACCAACTACAAATAGTTTTTCCGAATAATTTTGAAGTCACTGTTACTAAGTTCCTCCAATCATGCATACCCATCAAGTCCTTTACCACACTAATAATGTCTTCAGCATAGAATCAATTCTAATTTGATTTAAGTTTAAACCAGCATATTATAATAATAATAATAATAATAATAATAATAATAATAATAATAATAATAATAATGGTTTATTCACTTATAGTACATGTTTCCAAGTTTAGTCCAAAAAATCCTTTCATGGAAGTGTTGAAAACAGTGTTGTCGTATAAATTAAATTAATTGGGAGTCGATTAATGACACGAAACAACACTTACTTTTAAATCGACTTGAAGTCGATGTCCGGCTGAAGATAGAGGGAAGGCCTCAGAAACCGGTTCCGGGAAAATTTAAAAGTAAGTATTGTTTTGTGTCATTAATCGACTCCCAATTAATTTAATTAGTCCAAAAAGTTTACATATTACAATATTGTAAATGATTAGTTAGTTACATACATCAAGATTTACAAATTTTACAGAGCATATACAGAGATTAATAAATAATGTAACCGTCTTCATGGTAAAAAAAAAACAATCTTCAGTTTTCCCTTTCTTTGAGGAGGGTCTCGTGGTTCTTCCTGTCCATTGATCATAAGGTGAAGATCTCAGTAATATGAAACAGAAGATGTAATAAACTGTATTAGTGTTTTCTTATTTGTTATATAATGAATGAACATAAATAATAATAATAGTAATAATAAGAATAATAATTCATAAACTATGTACTTATTTACTGATTTCAGAAATATATTTTAAAGATTATACTCACTTGTTGAAATTACTAGACAGATTGAGATAAATGTATTACACAGCATTTACAGTTTGATCTCTCATTTATACCCTCATTGAAATATTTACAAATTACATGTGTCAGGGGGGAAAAAAAAGCTTTTCAAATCACAATTGCAGATATTCATCTATGTCATAAAAGGCCCTCTCAATTAAGTAATTTTTTAAACATTTATTAAACTTGGAACCAGTTGATTGCTTATTCTATTAAGTTTTTCCAATTACAAATGGATTTTTATCAAAAAATTTCTTACTCTTCGCTTCTCTATACATATTCACTTTAGTTCTTGTGTCATATTTATGTATATTGCTATTACTCCTTATATTTGTAGTTCTCCTAACTAGTAAAATAACTCTGAATATATATAATGCAACCACTGTAAGAATTCTTTCTTTTTTAAAAATTTCTCTACATGAATTCCTTGATTTTAATGAACAAACAATCCTTACACACCTCTTCTGCAATACCAGTAATCATTTTAAATTCTCTTTAGACGTTGTACCCCATAATACAATACCATAATTCAAATGAGGATGAATTATTCCATAATAAATTTTAAATTAGGTTTATCCAAATAGTGTGCCACGTAATTTAATAGATAGATACCCTTACTATATA
This sequence comes from Mantis religiosa, assembly GCA_030765055.1. Lineage (NCBI taxonomy): Eukaryota > Metazoa > Arthropoda > Insecta > Mantodea > Mantidae > Mantis > Mantis religiosa. The sequence continues at coordinate 1,612,582 of CM060948.1, forward strand.
ATGTGCATGTTTTGTCCATGATAAGTTTTTGCCAATATTCAATCCTAGAAATAAGTGATCATCTGTTGTATCTATTTCTTCATTTCCAATTTTAATTTTCATATTGTTGTACATGCAATTACTAATTTTAAAATATATTATGCTTGTCTTGGTTAATTATTAACTAGGTTGTTATTAACAAGAAATTTAAGTATTACATCTGTACCTGAGTGTATATTATTAGTTAAGTTGTCTTGATCTTTTCCCCAACAAATTATAGATGTGTCATCAGCATATGATACAGTTTTAACATTATTAACCACAGGTAAATTGTTAGTGTATAATCTAAATAGTAAAGGCCCAAGCACGGATCCCTGTGGGAATCCATATTTAACGGTTGCTAATGAGGATCCATATTTTGTTTCTATTTGGTTTAGTTTACATATTATTTCTGTACTTTGTTCCCGGCCTTGTAAGTATGTGTTAATTAATTTACCTGCAGTCCCCCGTATACCATAATGTTCCAATTTTCGTAATAAGACTTGGTGATCAACACTATCGAAGGCCTTTGATAAATCAAGAAAAATCCCCATTACTTGATTGTCATTTTCCATTTTGTTAATTAATTTGTTTATAAATTCTACCGCAGCAGTAATTGTAGAATGAACTTTTCAGAAACCATGCTGGGAATTAGATAAAATGTTGTGTTTGTCCAAAAAACTTAAAATCCTCTTTAAAATAACTTTTTCCAGTAGTTTAGCAAAAGTAGATGTTAAAGTAATTGGTCTATAATTACTCACATTAGTAACATCACCCTTTTTGTGTAATGGTTTAACAACCCCCTTTTTTAAACAGTTCGGAAAAATTCCTTCCCCTATAGAGGCATTTATTAGATGTACTAGGATGTTAACTAATTCTTCCTTGCATTGTTTCAGAATTTTTGATGAAACTTCATCCCACCAGCTCAAGTTTTTAGATTTTAATTGAGTAATAATTTTGATTAATTCTGTCTCAGTAACAGGATCTAGGAACACTGTGCTACCAATATGCTTTATTCCCTCATTCATATCCAATTTAACCGTTTTATTTCCCTTAGGCACCGCTACATTTATAAAGTATTCATTAAATATATTACCGATGCTTACTGGATCATCAACCCTTTTGTTCTGATGATTAATTACAATGTTCTCTGAATTTTTACAGCTTTTCTTACTAGCATTTACTACATCCCATAAAGCCTTACTTGTATTTTTTGCAGTAGCTACCTTATATGTAATATTTTGCAACCTTAAACTTTTGAGAGCAGCTTCATACTCTTTTTTGTAATTTTGATATCTATCATAATACAATCTATTACCATACTGCTTATAAAATATATACATGTCCTTTATTGATTCCCTAATTTTAATTACACTGGGGGGAAGGATTAATTTATTACTTTCTTTTTTGCATTTATTCATAACCCTTTTTGGACATGAAGTATCGAAGTGTTTATTAAATATGAGATAAAACTTCTCCCATTTTTCATTGACACAGTCAGTATCATGTACTTCATCCCATGATTCATGTTTTAACAACTTTTTGAACACATTTATATTATATGAATTGGTTTTCCTTGTTCTTGCTGTTAAAATACTATCACTTCTAACAATTTTTTGAATTTTTATTATCTGTGCCTTATGATCAGAAATAAAACTGTCAAATACTTCTACTTTTATTCTTTTACTATCTATATTTGTGGCAATTTGATCTATAGCAGTAGCTGATGTCAAAGTAACCCTAGTCAGTATATTAATATGCATTTTAATATTAAACATATTTAATAACTCTGTAAGTTTTGTATACACATTATTTCCATTGATAGAGTTTATATTTATATCACCTATTATTACAATTTTGTTACTATATACTGAGTATTTTGTCAACACTGTTTCTAATGCTTTGAAAATATTTGAAATTTCACCAATTGGCGATCTGTATACTCAAAAAAGTAATATATTACCATCTTCAGTATTAATTTTAACCCCAGTAATTTCAAAATCCTTTTCTATGCAATATTTGAGTTGTATATTTGCACAATTTCTTTGTAGTTTTCATGAGCATATATTGCAATACCCCCACCTTTAAATTTAATTCTACTAAAATATTTTGTAAAACAAATTGTCTGATTTATGATGCTCAATTTGGTTTTCCTTTATATTTTAAATGAAACCAGAAATGTTATTTGCATAGCCGTTAGAAAACATAAACAGCGGCAGATTGTGTACTTTGCTAACAGGATATGAGACCAAGGTGCTCATGACTGTTTTGTGTGACTGCCAGAGAAACAGGATGTACTGAAGTGTAAACCTACCAGTGCAGTATAATGTATGCTCTTTGCTAATACGATATGAGACCAAGGTGCTTATGACTGTTTTGTGTGACTGCCAGAGAAACAGGATGTACTGAAGTGTAAACCTACCAGTGCAGTATAATGTATGCACTTTGCTAATACGATATGAGACCAAGGTGCTTATGACTGTTTTGTGTGACTGCCAGAGAAACAGGATGTACTGAAGTGTAAACCTACCAGTGCAGTATAATGTATGCTCTTTGCTAATACGATATGAGACCAAGGTGCTTATGACTGTTTTGTGTGACTGCCAGAGAAACAGGATGTACTGAAGTGTAAACCTACCAGTGCAGTATAATGTATGCACTTTGCTAATACGATATGAGACCAAGGTGCTTATGACTGTTTTGTGTGACTGCCAGAGAAACAGGATGTACTGAAGTGTAAACCTACCAGTGCAGTATAATGTATGCTCTTTGCTAATACGATATGAGACCAAGGTGCTCATGACTGTTTTGTGTGACTGCCAGAGAAACAGGTTGTACTGAAGTGTAAACCTACCAGTGCAGTATAATGTATGCTCTTTGCTAATACGATATGAGACCAAGGTGCTTATGACTGTTTTGTGTGACTGCCAGAGAAACAGGTTGTACTGAAGTGTAAACCTACCAGTGCAGTATAATGTATGCTCTTTGCTAATACGATATGAGACCAAGGTGCTCATGACTGTTTTGTGTGACTGCCAGAGAAACAGGATGTACTGAAGTGTAAACCTACCAGTGCAGTATAATGTATGCACTTTGCTAATACGATATGAGACCAAGGTGCTCATGACTGTTTTGTGTGACTGCCAGAGAAACAGGATGTACTGAAGTGTAGACCTACCAGTGCAGTATAATGTATGCTCTTTGCTAATACGATATGAGACCAAGGTGCTCATGACTGTTTTGTGTGACTGCCAGAGAAACAGGATGTACTGAAGTGTAAACCTACCAGTGCAGTATAATGTATGCTCTTTGCTAATACGATATGAGACCAAGGTGCTCATGACTGTTTTGTATGACTGCCAGAGAAACAGGTTGTACTGAAGTGTAAACCTACCAGTGCAGTATAATGTATGCAGTTTGCTAATACGATATGAGACCAAGGTGCTTATGACTGTTTTGTGTGACTGCCAGAGAAACAGGATGTACTGAAGTGTAGACCTACCAGTGCAGTATAATGTATGCACTTTGCTAATACGATATGAGACCAAGGTGCTTATGACTGTTTTGTGTGACTGCCAGAGAAACAGGATGTACTGAAGTGTAGACCTACCAGTGCAGTATAATGTATGCTCTTTGCTAATACGATATGAGACCAAGGTGCTTATGACTGTTTTGTGTGACTGCCAGAGAAACAGGATGTACTGAAGTGTAAACCTACCAGTGCAGTATAATGTATGCTCTTTGCTAATACGATATGAGACCAAGGTGCTTATGACTGTTTTGTGTGACTGCCAGAGAAACAGAATGTACTGAAGTGTAAACCTACCAGTGCAGTATAATGTATGCTCTTTGCTAATACGATATGAGACCAAGGTGCTTATGACTGTTTTGTGTGACTGCCAGAGAAACAGGATGTACTGAAGTGTAAACCTACCAGTGCAGTATAATGTATGCTCTTTGCTAATATGATATGAGACCAAGGTGCTTATGACTGTTTTGTGTGACTGCCAGAGAAACAGGATGTACTGAAGTGTAGACCTACCAGTGCAGTATAATGTATGCTCTTTGCTAATACGATATGAGACCAAGGTGCTTATGACTGTTTTGTGTGACTGCCAGAGAAACAGGTTGTACTGAAGTGTAGACCTACCAGTGCAGTATAATGTATGCTCTTTGCTAATACGATATGAGACCAAGGTGCTTATGACTGTTTTGTGTGACTGCCAGAGAAACAGGATGTACTGAAGTGTAAACCTACCAGTGCAGTATAATGTATGCTCTTTGCTAATACGATATGAGACCAAGGTGCTCATGACTGTTTTGTGTGACTGCCAGAGAAACAGGATGTACTGAAGTGTAGACCTACCAGTGCAGTATAATGTATGCACTTTGCTAATACGATATGAGACCAAGGTGCTTATGACTGTTTTGTGTGACTGCCAGAGAAACAGGATGTACTGAAGTGTAGACCTACCAGTGCAGTATAATGTATGCACTTTGCTAATACGATATGAGACCAAGGTGCTTATGACTGTTTTGTGTGACTGCCAGAGAAACAGGATGTACTGAAGTGTAGACCTACCAGTGCAGTATAATGTGTGCTCTTTGCTAATACGATATGAGACCAAGGTGCTTATGACTGTTTTGTGTGACTGCCAGAGAAACAGGATGTACTGAAGTGTAAACCTACCAGTGCAGTATAATGTATGCTCTTTGCTAATACGATATGAGACCAAGGTGCTTATGACTGTTTTGTGTGACTGCCAGAGAAACAGGATGTACTGAAGTGTAAACCTACCAGTGCAGTATAATGTATGCTCTTTGCTAATACGATATGAGACCAAGGTGCTTATGACTGTTTTGTGTGACTGCCAGAGAAACAGGTTGTACTGAAGTGTAGACCTACCAGTGCAGTATAATGTATGCACTTTGCTAATACGATATGAGACCAAGGTGCTTATGACTGTTTTGTGTGACTGCCAGAGAAACAGGATGTACTGAAGTGTAAACCTACCAGTGCAGTATAATGTATGCTCTTTGCTAATACGATATGAGACCAAGGTGCTTATGACTGTTTTGTGTGACTGCCAGAGAAACAGGATGTACTGAAGTGTAAACCTACCAGTGCAGTATAATGTATGCACTTTGCTAATACGATATGAGACCAAGGTGCTTATGACTGTTTTGTGTGACTGCCAGAGAAACAGGTTGTACTGAAGTGTAAACCTATCAGTGCAGTATAATGTATGCTCTTTGCTAATACGATATGAGACCAAGGTGCTCATGACTGTTTTGTGTGACTGCCAGAGAAACAGGATGTACTGAAGTGTAAACCTATCAGTGCAGTATAATGTATGCTCTTTGCTAATACCATATGAGACCAAGGTGCTTATGACTGTTTTGTGTGACTGCCAGAGAAACAGGATGTACTGAAGTGTAGACCTACCAGTGCAGTATAATGTATGCTCTTTGCTAATACGATATGAGACCAAGGTGCTTATGACTGTTTTGTGTGACTGCCAGAGAAACAGGATGTACTGAAGTAAAAACCTACCAGTGCAGTATAATGTATGCTCTTTGTTAATACGATATGAGACCAAGGTGCTTATGACTGTTTTGTGTGACTGCCAGAGAAACAGGATGTACTGAAGTGTAGACCTACCAGTGCAGTATAATGTATGCACTTTGCTAATACGATATGAGACCAAGGTGCTTATGACTGATTTGTGTGACTGCCAGAGAAACAGGATGTACTGAAGTAAAAACCTACCAGTGCAGTATAATGTATGCTCTTTGCTAATACGATATGAGACCAAGGTGCTTATGACTGTTTTGTGTGACTGCCAGAGAAACAGGATGTACTGAAGTAAAAACCTACCAGTGCAGTATAATGTATGCTCTTTGCTAATACGATATGAGACCAAGGTGCTTATGACTGTTTTGTGTGACTGCCAGAGAAACAGGATGTACTGAAGTGTAAACCTACCAGTGCAGTATAATGTATGCTCTTTGCTAATACGATATGAGACCGAGGTGCTTATGACTGTTTTGTGTGACTGCCAGAGAAACAGGATGTACTGAAGTGAAAACCTATCAGTGCAGTCATCACACTAAGGTACAAAGCATACACAGACAAATTAATACAAAAGTGAAAGTCCCTTGGTCTACACTTTGAGACTGTTTGGAGACATAATGAAAACTTGCCAAATTCTGGAAGAGGAGCTTTATAACAAGAGAACAAATACATTTTGTTGGCTACAGGCATATCAGCATGGAAATAGTACCGTAAATTCAAACTCAATTAAATCTAATATGCTTCAAACCTTCAGTTACGAAACTGCAATTTGGCTTTACTGAAGCACAACTTTATGGTAATGCTGTTGGCAAAAAATAAGGGGAAAAGGTGCCTTACAGCAAAATAACAAGCAAAGTCACATCTAAATGAATGACAAGGAGTTTTGCTTACTGATGAATTTCATTTTGAACTCTTTGGTCACAAATTTTGTCGTTTGCAAGGCTGTTGAAAGGAGATAGATTGCTGTTCCAATGTGTAATGCCAACTATCCAAAGGGAAAGTGTAATGATTTAAGTGTGTTTTGGCAATATTTCTTAGAACACTAATGAAGTACACCACAAAATTATGTGCAAATTTTCCATCCCCTGGAGAAATATATCAATATGCAAAGAATTTATGATAATGAAATGACCTAAAGACTCTTTAAGCTTTTTCATGCATATTTGACAACGTTGAAATCACAAACAGAACTAAAGAAAATGCTTTGGCCCCCATAGTCACATGATTATAATCCTAATGAATTAGTTGGGGATGATTAATGAAGGCTTCGCAGGTGATGAGCTGTATCGGTTTATGAAGGTCAAGCTTTCGGCCATTCTATACTCCAAGGCTTTCAGAATCTGAATGAAATGACTATACCCTTCTCTCTATATGTACTATAGTTTGGTAGGTGAGGCTTGCGCTGCCCTGGCCAATGAGTGGGTGATAGACAATCTGTGGTTTGGTTTGGCTGGTTAATGGTATGCTTGCCATCGGCTACAGTGTTTTCTTGAGGGTCCACGCTCTGTCTGGGGGTGACTGGAGTTGCTGTTGCTCCACCAGGTCTTAGTTGAAGTCCACAGTCTCTATTGTAGTTGTGTGGATGTAGTTTAATTTGAATTGCTTCCTTAATGAGTCTGTCCCAGTACTTGCCAGTGTTTTCTTGAACTTTGATGTCACAGCTGATCACCCACAAAGTCTTGATTAATAACAATCGCCATGTAAGCTTCAAGTCTCGCATTAGTTTGGGATGAGTTGGATCAAGCTAGGGCCAGAAAAGGGTGTGACTGCAAATGTTTCAAATGGTCACAGTCAAAATAAGTTATTCGTAAAAACTATTTGTAGTCGGTTTGACACTCGTCACTTTTTTTTTTTTATATTATTGAGGGACTAGTTTCAAAGGCCATTGCCTCCATTTTCAACCTCTCTCCAACTAGCATCTGTTGTTTTTTGCCCTCCTGTCTCTGGCGGTGGAACTATGAACTACTTTGACAAATTATCTACTGGTGGGATTTCAAAGTTAATTACACGGTCCTTATTTTTCCATATTGTCGTGAACACATTGTTGCGGCGATGTGGTGCAAGGGATGAGTTCAAAGAGACGGGCAGTACAGTGCACAGATAAAAGCTTACCGAAACGGTGGGGGGAAGGAGACGGACTTCTGGAGAGTTCGTCTTTCTTCAAGCGCCGTCTTGATTGTTTGAGAACATTCCACTAATTTCTGGAATAGTGAGTAGCTATAAAAGGAACCGCCGCCTGCCACAGTAAGTCAAAGTTGTTAATTGGACGCGTGCGCGTGAACAACTGTGTGAGCTGTGTTTGTGGTCGATGATCTTGCATTTTGTATTGTGTATGTGACGTAATTCTGGACTGTCAAATTGATTTCTACGGACTTTTAATTTCACGAACCCACATAGTCACAATTGATGTCAGGAGTAGGATATTACGACGAAGGAGCCTGCATTGGCACAGATTTAAGAGAAGTTGGAGATCACTGAGTTGAAAGAAATAAAGACCCACCCTTGCTGCGAAGACGGAGGTGACAAATCACAACCTGAGTGCAATAAAGGCCGAATTAACCACAGAAATGAAAGCGGCGAACGACATCCTGGCCACAGAAATAAAGGCTCTCGTCACCAAATTTGAGGAACAGTTGGCCGGCATGAAGGAGGACGTCACGGAATTGGGCGAGCGCATCGAACACCTGGCGAGCCGCGTTAACAACCTAGAGGGATAGGACGACAGCAACACTAAGTCCCTGAACGCCATGGTGGAGGACATCGGCAGAAGGTTGAAAGATTTAAAGACCGACACGTCGGGACACGACACAACATCTGCACGCGTCAAACCACCGAAGTACGACGGCACTTCCACGTTCGAAGTCTTCCGCTGCCAGTTCGACACGGTGGCCAAGCACAAATGGTCACCAGAGGAAGAGGCCGCACAGCTAATAGTCAGCCTCCAGGGACGGGCCGCAGAAGTCCTGAACGCGGTCCAGACAGCGGCGGCGCCCAAGGACATCTGGGATGTCCTGGAAAACCGCTTCAGGAACCATCGCTTGGCCGCAGCCTACCGTAGCCAGGAGAGACGCTGCAGGAGTTCGCCCTGGCAATTGAACAGCTGGCCAGCAAAGCTTTGGTCGACCTCCCACCTGAATTCGTATCCCGGGAAGCCGCCTACACCTTCGTTGACGGGGTACGAGACACGAAGATACGTCAGCGCCTAATGCTCGGCGACTACAAAACGATCCACGAGACGCTAACGGCAGCATTAAGGATGGAGGCCGTTTTTCGGCGTCGAGAACAACGGAGTGTCCGTTACACTGGAGACTGAGGGATGCCGGTGAAGACCAACTGGCATGTGTTGGGGTGTGGACAGCCGGGACACCTGGAGAGAGACTGTCCACACCAGGTAGAGCAGCCGGAATACGAGTAAAGGCCATCGTGACGAGGGGCACGTCGGCGCCATCACCACCATCCCCTTGAGTAACACTGAGCGCCGTCAGCCGGCATATGGTTGACAGCGATATCGCGGACGGTTGGGTGAGAGGGAAACCGTGCCGCGTGCTCGTAGACACCGGGGTAGCCGTGACCATCGTCAGACCTGACATGGCCAAGGGTTTGCCGTCGAGAAAACCAAGCCAACCATAACAGCTAGTTACGCCATCGGGTGACACCTTGCCCTTGAAGAGGGAGGCATTGCTGCAGTTGACCTTGGGGCGAAGTGCCGTACGTCTGTGGGTATTCGTTGTGAAGGTGGCTGAGGAGGTGATACTGGGACTGGATGCCCTCAGGAGCCACGATGCTCCTTATGAAAATCATTAAGGAAGCAACCACATTTACAAAAGAAAAAGAAAGCAACAGCATGTTCAGTTCATTCACATGCCACCCAAAAACATTTAATAAATTTAAAAAGATCTTCAAGGAACAAAATATAATCTTGGCACTTACTAATGGACATTCAATTTTAAAATTCAAAAACAAAAGATGAAATCCCATCAGTTAGCAGATCTGGAATATACCAAATAAGTTGTAAGAATTGTGGAAAATGCTACATAGGTCAAACTAAAAGAAATCTAAAAACTGGAGTCAAAGAGCATTTTAGAATCATCAACTTGAAACAAGAAGATAAGTCAGCAGTAGCATTTCATTTTTGGAATGAAAGTCATGACATTGATCCAAATCCAAAATATTAAAAGGAGTGATAAACCAAAATAAATTGACAACATGAGAGAACATATTCATGTGGAAAAATAAGGATCACGTAATGAACTTTGAAATCCCACCAGTAGATAATTTGACAAAGAAGTTCATAGTTCCACCACCAGAGAGAGAGCAGACAACAGCAGATGCTAGTTGGAGAGAGGTTGAAAATGGAGGCAAAGGCTTTCAAAACTACTCCCTCAATGTAAAAAAAGTAAGTGACAAGTGTCAATAAACCAACTACAAATAGTTTTTACGATTAATTTTGATGTCACAGTTACTAAATTCCTCCAAACACACAACAAAATCAGTTAAATGATTTCCAAGTGTGCACAAATGCTCTCTGCCCCCCCCCCCCCCATGTTGCTCAATTGTTTTCAAATTGCCTTGAGGTTCTTCAGTGAGGCTGCCAAAATTTAAACCATTTGAAAATTTTATCTACAAGCTCCTTAGTTATTTTATAGTTATATCTGTTTATCTCTTATGATTATTTGAATACCATTTCTATAACTATTATTATTTTGAATTCAAAATGTCTTCTTTTTTGGAGGGATGTGTGGTGTGTGTGACTAACTTCACCTATATGAAGGAAAAAAATCATCAAATAATTTGAATGTTATGTTTACCTGAATTAATTATCCTAAGTTATTAAACATTAAATATGCCAGTGTTAAAAAATAAAATGAGAAGTTGTAATAAAATTGTGCAATGTATATGAAGTGAAGATGAATTGCTACTGCTTGTATTTGATTTCATCCTCTCTCATGTAATGTATTTTAAACTTGAAAAACTGTATTTAGGACCATAACATTTGTCCTGTTAGTGAGTCACGCAGAAAAGCCAACTAATCTTATAGACTAGTAACATCATATGCAAACGGTATGAAACACTTTAAAATGTGGCAGATTTCCATTCATTAATACTAAGAATAAGGACTTAAAAATGAATGTACCCCATTTTAACTGTGATTAATTAGTTTTCCACATAAATACGTAGTGTATTGCAGTAGCTAACTTTTGGAAATTAATTATTCTTCACACTGGCCGTGTGTAGGCTAAATTGTGGAAACATAGAGTCAGACTGAAAAATTCAATGCCATAGCCGGGATTTGAACCACGGATCTTCTGGCTTCCGTCCAGCCGCATTACCATTATGCTACTATGGCCAACGTGCCGATATGATATTAAATTCTCCAACTGACTCGTATTTTCCCGGTAAACCACTTAGGAGTTCTCATAAACACATGAGACAACTACCTCAGTCTGACTCTACGTTTCCACAATTTAGCCTACACACAGCCAGTGTGAAAGAATAATTAATTTCCATTAATTAACCTAATAGTGGTTAACTATAAAGCCTGCGCCTTAAAAGTACTTACATGTAGTAAGTCGCCATTAAGGTAGCTGTCTCATGTGTTTATGAGAACTCCTAAGTGGTTTACCGGGAAAATACGAGTCAGTTGGAGAATTTAATATCATATCGGCACGTTGGCTATAGTAGCACAATGGTTGTGCGGCTGGACGGAAGCCAGAAGATCTGTGGTTCAAATCCCGGCTATGGCATTGAATTTTTCAGTCTGACTCTACGTAGCTAACTTTGTTTAAAAGTTAATTGGAATATTAATTAGAGCTTATTGGGTTATCAGCTGGTAACCCAATCGCCACCATGAAAGCTAATTGGAACTGTTTTGAGCTATACTAGAATCTCGTCCGCTGCGTATATAATACAAAGCAAATCAATAATTCTTGCTGAAACCCACACAATTTGACTGTTTTCATAAGCAAACTGATCTGTAGTGTACCATATGGGGCTTTCAAGGAACATGAAGTGATAATTTAGTACTGAATGGACCTAGGGATTCAGAAGGCTGAGTTACCCATTATTTACTTTATTAGTGTAAGGGAAACCTTATTGGGAGTACTTCAGTTAGGGTTTAACCCATCTTTCTTGGGAACCATTTTGGAGGATATCTACCTCCTGTTCATGATGTTGGGAGGAGATGATTTTTGCTTGGTGGCACATTTTACCCTTGTTAACTGAAGACCCTGCTCCAATTTGCTACTCTTTCGATCCATCATATGTTTTGTTTTTGCCTAGCACATGTTCAGAAGTCTCAAACTGTCGTTCAGCTTTGCAGAGATACTAATGGATGACAGCAAAGCGGTGGAGAAAGTTTTGAAATAGTTTTCAGAGTAAAATATAGAATGTAGAGAAGAAATTATTTTTTTCTTTGTTCATGCTTTATGTCCTTTTACTTGTATTTAAAACTTTTTATTTGGCATTTGCTTTAATGGAGTGATTTGATTGTGACATTTGCAAAGAGTGGTGATTACTGCTACACATATCTAATATGAACAAATGTGCAGTATAACTTTGTTATAAATTGAAATAGTTATATACAAAAGCATGGTTAAAAATATAGCTAATTTCATATTAAAACTTAAAAACTTCACTTTCATCAAAATTGTTGTGAGTAAAGTTTTAAGAAAGTATGACTCAATGGGAGACAAAGTGTGGCCATCCATGAGTAGATTTACTCGCTTTTATTACATATGAACACAAATTGGATGTTTGTAAAATTGAATTGAAATGACCAGCATTTTTCTGTATATTTTCACTAAATAAAATGTAATTAACATTTACTCAGCCATGTTGATATAATAAATTCACATCCTTTGTACAGTCTGTACAAAAGTAAAACTGTAACCCAATGTTGTTTTTGGACAAATAACTGGATAATATGTAAAATAGATAACACTGCAGCCAAAATTCAAATTTGTCTCTCTCTTTGCTGCTGATGGTTTAAGAATTAGCAAAGAGGATATAGACTGTATGGCATCTTAATTGCTTTCTCTAAAGGATCAGGGGTCAAAAATCAAAGTGTCTTATGCATTATTGGAGCAATTTAGTAACACTGACATAAAAATTAATTGAAAAAGCTACTTGTCATTTTTTAACATTCCATCATTTGCCTTTTTATATTATTGAGGGACTATTTTGTAGAGCATACAACAACAGACGATAATTGGACCTTGGAGGTTGAAAATGGAAACTAGTCCCTCAATAATATAAAAATGTAAATGACAAAGTGTTAGTAACAGACTTTCAATTTGACTTATTGTTGTGCATTTTGAAACACTTTATGAAATGTACCATTGGTGCTAATGTTTATAAAGGATGCAGCACAAAATACACAACTAGTGAGCACAAGTTGTGGTAGTGTTGACATTGAGTTAATTTTGGTGTTTATTGTCTGGAACACTATGTTAACATAAGCTGGTGATTGTGCAGATTATTTGAATGTGGTACCAAAACATGATGTAATAGCAGTCTAGATAGTTACATTATATGCATGTTAAACATTTAAATAATAATATAGGTAATTTTTTTATAGTTCTGTTAAATGTGTAAATTAAACTATCACTTTTATTCAATGATATTTCCTTTTTGTTGAAGAATGGAACTACACATTTTAATTTGTGTAAGTGTTTAGTGATCGATTGTTTCTTTTACTTTTGATGCATGTTAATAACTTTTTAGTTAAAACATATATCTTCTTCATTCAAAGTTAAAGATGGTATTACATCCAATGATTTGCATTCCTTGATTGATACTGTGTTACAACTTATTCTGGTGTACGTCTCAGGCTCTACAATGTATTAAAACTTCTGGATTTTCTTTTTCCTTTTGTACTGTGCACATGTCCATCAGGTTTAGCAGTTTCCTATCGCATTACCTTCGGTTTTGTTTCCGATCCTTCCAAGACACAAAGTGGATAACCAAGATCTCATCTTCGTAAACAAGACCTTTAATGTTGCAGTGGCTGTTTGTGCAATTTGACACATTCACCTTGGGGCAGTGTGGTTGTCACAATACTCGGCCTTAAGATGAATAATACTGTCACCCAATTATCGGAAGGCGCGACTAACTGGCGGCTGGGTGAGGGTCGGGAAGCATTTGGGCACGCCTACCCATTTGTCTTATAGCGCTAACGAAGGGATGGTTGGAAAAACATAACTGGCCGTCTCTTTCCCCTCCCCCTGCCGTCTAGAACCTTCAGGTGATTCACTGAAACGCGAGACTTCCAGAAACAGCTATATTCCTCTAAAAAGGGGCTGCAGATGGCGAGTCAGTTCAGTTCTTGGCGAGCAGCCGTGAGGAGCGCCCAGTGAGCGAACGGACTGGAAGACTGTGTACGTGCATCGGAGGAGTGTACGTAACTGCGAGTGCAGAGTGGAACTGCGACGGACGAACTGGTGAACTGTAATTGTGTGCGCTACCTAATTCTGTGTAATCGGCAAGTGTTCCATCTGTAATTCGGTGGAAATAAAGAACATTTTGAGTCTGTGCAATTGGACTTTTAATTTCACGAACCCACAAAGTTACAACTGGTGTCAGGAAGCGGGATGACAACATCACCGAACATTACAGCCATGGACGCAGCATTGGAAAAGATTTTGGAGGAGATGATGGAAATGAAGGCGGAACTGACAGAAATAAAGACGGCGAATGACAACTTCGCTGCAAAAACAGAAGCGGCAAATAACCTGGCCGCAGAGTTGAAACAAATGAAGACGGCCAACGAACAAATCACCGAGAAGATGGAAGAAATGAAGACCGAATTGACCACGGAAATTAAAGCGGCGAACGAAGCTCTCGCCGGCAAATTTGAGCGGATGGGCCAAGTGGACGAGCGCGTCGAGGACCTGGCGAACCGCTTCAATGACCTAGAGGAAAAGGCCGACAGTAACGCCAAGTCTCTGAACGTCATGGTGGAAGACGTCGAAGACCTTGCCAACCGCGTAAACAACCTGGAAGGAAAGGCCGACAGCAGCGTCAAGTCCCTGAACGCCATGGTGGAGGACGTCGTCGGCAGGAGGTTAAAGGATTTAAAAGTCGACGCGCCGGGACGCGACACAACAGCGTGCGTCAAACCTCCTAAATACGACGGCGCGACAACTTTCGAAGTCTTCCGCCGCCAATTCGACGCAGTGACCAAGCACAACAAATGGTCACCAGAGGAGGAGGCCACACAGTTAATAGCCAGCCTCCAGAGACGGGCCGCGGAAGTCCTGAACGCGGTGCAGACAACGGCGGCGCCCAAGGACATCTGGGAGGCCCTGGAGAATTGTTTTGGAAACCACCGCTTAGCCGCAGCGTACCGCACCCAGCTAAAGGCAAGGTCACCGCAGCCAGGGGAGACGCTGCAGGAGTTCGCCCTGGAAGTTGAACAACTGGCTAGCAAGGCCCTAGTCGGCCTCCCAGAGTTCGTCTCCCGGGAAGCTGTCTACTCATTCGTTGACGGGGTACGAGACACGGAGATTCGTCAGCGCCTAATGTTCGGCGATTAAAAAGCCATCCACGAAGTGCTTACGGCAGCATTAAGGATGGAGGTGGCCAAGGTAACAGCCATCCCGACGTCGAGAACGAGGAGTGTCCGCTACACCGGAGACAGACTAGCCGAGGGACGCCGGCGAAGACCTAGTGGCCTGTGTTGCGGTGTGGGCAGTCCGGACACCTGGAGAGAGACGTATGGATGACAGCCTCATCGCGGACAGTTGGGTGAGAGGTAAGCCGTGCCGCATGCTGGTGGACACCGGGGCAGCCGTGACCATCATCAGACCTGACGTGGCGAAGGGTCTGGCGACAAGGAAGCCGAGCCGACCATACCAGCTTGTCACGGCATCGGGTGACACCTTGCCTGTAGAGGAGGCCCTCGTGGAGCTGACCTTGGGAAGTAGTGCCGTCCGTCTGTTGGTGTTCGTCGCGAAGGTGGCTGTGGAGGTGATACTGGGATAGGATGCCCTCAGGAGCCACGAGGCGAGGGTCGACGTCGGCAGGAAGGTCCTGTGGCTCAATGGAGAAGAGGTGATACTCCGGCAACTCGAGGAGCGCCTTGGAATCTGCAGGGTCATCTTGAAGGATGACGTGGTGGTACCCACGAGAAGTGAGGTGGTGGTGACGACGCGACTGGAAGGCCAGCGGACGAAGAACATGATGCTGGACCAAATGACGCCTGTGCACGCACTCTGTGTAGCCAGGAAGTTACTGCCGTGTCAAGAGGAGGTGCAAGTGAGGCTGCTCAACCTGGCAGACACCGACCACAACGTCCATGCTGGAACGGAGCTGGGGATGTGCCAGCCCGTGGTCAGCATGACAGCTATCGACAAGAAACAGGAGCCGGTGCCGACGCAACACCTGGGGCCCCGGCTGGAAGGCTTACTAGAGAGGGCGGCCGACCACCTGACCGCAGAACAGTTGGAAAAAGTTCCGACAACTGCTGAGACGATACCAGCGCGTCTTCAGCCAAGGTGATAGTGACTACGGCCGCACGGACAAAGTACTTCACCGCATCGACATCGGGGACGCCCGGCCTATTCGGCAACCATCTAGGACTGTTTCCCCTTACCCCGGATTGACGACACCCTGGACACGCTAGCTGGTGCACAGTGGTTCTCGACCCTGGACCTGAGGTCGGACTACTGGCAGGTAGCTCTAGACCCGAGAGGCAAGGAGAAGACCGTATTTTCGACAGGCCAAGGCCAGAGGCTTTGGCAGTTCACACTTATGCCCTTTGGCCTCTGCAATGCACCAGCTAACTTCCAACGCCTCATGGAGTCAGTGATGAGAGGACTGACTTACGATGTCTGCCTGCTATACCTGGACGACATCATCGTCGCTAAAACTTTTGAAGACCATCTAAAGAATCTGAGTAAAGTGCTACAGAGACTGCAGGTGACCGACTTGAAGTTGAATGCGAGGAAGTGCCAGCTCTTCCGCAAGGAAGTCAACTACTTGGGCCACATAGTCTCAGCAGCCGGAGTGGCCACAGACCCGGAGAAGACGCAGGCTGTGAGAGATTGGCCTCGCCCAAAGGATAAGAAAGAGTTGCGCAGTTTGCTGGGGCTGTGCAGTTATTACCGACGCTTCATAAAGGGGTTCTCTAATATCGCCAAACCCTTCACCCGCCTGACAGAGGAACACCGGCCTTATGTGTGGACAGAGGACGCCGAAGACGGTTTCCAGCGCCTGAAGAAGACCCTGTGCAGTGCTCCAATTTTTGGTTTCCCACAACCGGGTGGCGCCTTCATTGTGGAAACCGACGCCAGGTACCATTGCATTGGAGGTGTCCTATCGTAGATACAGGACGGCAATGAGCGGGTGATGGCCTACTACAGCAAGACGCTATCCAAGGTAGAGAACTACATCGTCACCCGAAGAGAGTTACTGGCGGTAGTAAAGACCTTGGAGCACTTCCACAAGTACCTGTACGGTCAGCCATTCCACCTGAACACTGACCATTCCGCCCTAACCTGGCTATGGAGCTTTAAGAACCTGGGAGGCCAGACAGCACGTTGGGTTTAGAGGCTGCAGGAGTACGACTTAACCTCGGAACATCGCAGAGGGAAGACCCACAGTAACGCAGACGCTATGTCCCGAAGACCCTGTCCAGAAGAGTGCGGCCAGTGCACAAGAGTGGAAGAGAAGGAGCGTGCTGCAGCAGTCCGAGTAGTCAGTGCCTGCGGATGGCTGGGATAGCTCAGGCCTGAGGAGGGAGCAGCTGGCGGACGCAGACTTGGGGCCACTCTTGAGGGAAGTGGAGGCAGGGATGAGACCAACCTGGGAGGACATCGCAGCGAGGAGCGCCACCTACAAGTCGTACTGGGCCCAATGGGACTCGTTGAAGACCAGAGGGGCCGTGCTGTTCCGGGTTTAGCCCAGAGGCTCTACTCCCATTAGTCCTGAACCCGTAGGAACTGGACCCGGGCCTCCTTCAACCAGGGAGTATCCGAGCTGTCCCAATGGGCGCTCGGCGTCCTCCGTGGGGCTACCCATAGGGCAAGACCTAGAGACTAACAAGCCCCCCATCTGGTCCTATGGACTCAAGACGGGATGGAAGTGGATACGCCACTTAGGCGCGTCAACACTCAAGGTGAAGACTACCGAAAAACCTCGGTGGGGCCGCCTGGTGATCTAGCACACCTTCTACTAGCTTTGCAGGCTAGTACCCCTGAGAATTAATGGCTTCCCTCAGCCCCGTCCGAAGACGTACCCGATTCCCACGGGTATGCTGTTCCGGGTTTAGCCCAGAGGTTCTACTCCCATTAGTCCTGAACCCGTAGGAACTGTACCCTGGCCTCCTTCGACCAGGGAGTTATCCGAGCTGTCCCAAAGGGCGCTCGGCGTCCTCCGTTGGGGCTTTCCATGAGACAAGACCTAGAGACTAACAACCCCCCCCCATCTGATCCTATGGACTCAAGACGGGTTGGAAGTGGATACGCCACTTACGCGCGTCAACACTCAAGGTGAAGACTACCGAAAAACCTCGGTGGGGCCGCCTGGTGATCTAGCACACCTACTAGCTTTGCAAGCTAGTACCCGGGAGAATTAATGGCTTTCCTCAACCCCGTCCGAAGACGTACCCGATTCCCACGGGTTTCGGGAACACAGTGCCCCCTCGAGTACATCCCAATCCGAACAACTCCCGAAGGAGGGGCTCGGCTGTTCGGCGCGAGGTTCCTCTAGTAACGGCAGAGGTACCACGAGTGCTAAGGGTCCGCAGCGCCCGCACTTTGGCAGCTGAAAGGGACGGATCCCTTCCCCTACGGGAGCTGTTCCGGGTATGGGAATCACCCGATGGGAAGAAGCAGAGAGGACAATTAGTACTTCCTCGGAGTAAGGTCCCGGAATTCTTGGAGTAAGTGCACGCCGGTACTTCAGGAGGACACCTGGGAGCGAACCGAACGATTGACAAACTACGGCAGCGCTACTACTGGCTGAGACTCCGAGCAAACGCTAAGAGATTGTGCCGTCAGTGTCACGTGTGCGCGGCGAGTCCCGGCCCCCAGATTGGGAGCCGGGGTCGCATGCAGCAGTACAGCGTCGGAGCGCCATTCGAACGGATCGCCGTTGACATTGCTGGACCGTTCCCAAAATCCGACCGAGGCAGCAAGTACATGATGGTGGTCGTGGACTACTTCACTAAGTGTCCGGAGTTGTATGCCATCCCGAACCAAGAGGCAAAGACAATCACAGACTGCCTTGTGAAGCAAGTGTTCTGCCGATTTGGGGTGCCGTTGGAGCTCCACAGGGACCAGGGTACCAATTTTGAGTCCAATCTGATGAAGGAGGCACTAGAGAGACTTGGGGTTAACAAGACCCGCACAACACCTCTACATCCCCAGTCGTATGACATGGTCGAAAGGTACATCAAGACCTTAGAGGAACACCTCAGGAAGGTCGTGGCCAGCCATCAGCGAGACTGGGACGTCAAGGTGCCACTGTTCTTGCTGGCCTACCACTCGTCTACACAAGACACAACTGGGATGACGCCAGCCAGCTTAATGTTTGGCCGAGAGTTACGCTTCCCTTGTGACCTGGCTTTTGGAAGTCCTCTGGAGGCGAAACAGCCAGCGATCGAGTATGTGGAGAACCTGGTGGATCACCTCCACGACATGCACGAGATGGCCCGCCAGAGCATCCAGAAGGCGAGCGACCGCATGAAAACCCGATACGACAGGCAAGCCAACAGCCAAGGGTTCCAGCAAGGTGACCTGGTCTGGTTGTAGCGCCCGACCCGGACCAAGGGACGCTGCCCGAAGCTTCAGCAGCCATGGCAAGGACCGTACCTGGTGATGAAGAGGATTAGCGACGTGGTCTACCGCATCCAGAAGGTGCCCCGAGGAAAGATGGTGGTACACCTGGATTGCTTGCCCGCTACGATGGTGCTGTTCGGGACGACCAGCTTTGAGGAGGGAGCAGTGTCACCCAGTTATCGGAAGGTGCGACCAACTGGCGGTTGGGTGAGGGCCGGGAGGCATTCGGCTATGCCTACCCATTTATCTTATAGCGCTAACGAAGGAATGGTTGGAAAAACATAACTGGCCGTCTCTTTCCCCTCCCCTTGCCGTCTAGAACCTTCGGGGTGATTCACTGAAACGCGAGACTTCCAGAAACAGCGATATTCCTATAAAAGGGTCTGTAGTTGGCGAGTCAGTTCAGTTCTTGGCGAGCAGCCGTGAGGAGCGCCCAGTGAGCGAACGGACTTGAAGACTGTGTGCGTGCATCGGAGGAGTGTACGTAACTGCGAGTGCAGAGTGGAACTGTGACGGACGAACTGGTGGATCTCAATTGTGTGCGCTACGTAATTCTGTGTAATTGGCAAGTGTTCCAACTGTAATTCGGTGGAAATAAAGAACATTTTCAGTTTGTGCAATTGGACTTTTAATTTCACGAACCCACAAAGTTACAATATCCTAAAATTCCTGCCTCTGTAGCTTAGGTCGTAGCGTGTATGCCTCGCGTTCAAAAGGTCCCAAGTTCGAATCTCGATCAACATTAGTTATCTGGATAAGATTTTTCCGGAGTTTTTCCTTATCCTGGATTAATATCGGCTCACTCCGAGCTCTATGGATCCTGGACTCATTTGAGCATCGTTTCACGCATTTCTTTCGTCGTCCCATATGACAATGTAGGACGTAAATAATTCGGTGAACCATAAAAATTGCTCTGATTTACGATGCTCATATGGATAATGGTTTTGGACTAATTCGATCTATTCAAAACCATGTTGCTGAAGTAGACACCACTTGGCTCTCACCAAGGCGGCCCGGGTTCGATCCCAGGCGACCGCAAAGTGAGATTTGTGGTGGGCAACACGGCGCTGGGGCGGGTTTTCTCCGGGACCTCCGGTTTCCCCCGCCATCTCATTCCACCGGTGCTCCATCTTCATCTCATGTATCATCAGTGTCACCGCCTGCGGTGCCGTATGTAGTAAAAGCGGGCGTTAAACACTACACATTTCTATCAACGCTGCCGTCTTATTTCGGAGTCGGGTGTTTCTTCATTGTTTGTCAATGATTTCTCCTAGAATGGCCTGCTGTACACTTGGAATATTGAAAATTACTTGAGGGGAAGTTGCTATGGCAAGAGCAGGTCTAAACGTACTTGTTTGTCTATAGTTTAACTTAGAAAAATGCCGGTTTCGTCGTTAGTTATTTAGTCATTTCATTAGTGTATTAATATTTCGTAGGTCATCGGTGCGTAAAGGTTGAATGCCTCAAACTACGAGCACCAAGGCGAAGAATCACCCCCCCCCCCCAAGAAAAAATATCCAAAAGTAGGACAGGGAACTGCTTTGTGTCCTGCGTGAATATTTTGAAAAAGGAAGAGAACATGGAGGCCCAGTCAATAAAATGTTCGAAAGAACATCAATATCAACAATTTATTTTAAGTAGTTTTAGCGTTTTCTTCTGTCTAAACATCACGCGCGCCAAGGCAAACTCCACCGAAATAATGGTCTTGGTTTCCCTTCTCTTTATGTAGGTCCACATCTTCTCTTGGAGAGAAAGAGAGACACAGACGGACAGACAGAAAACATGCGTACTTATGATAAAGTGAACAAATTGTGCCTAATATAATGAAAGGCTATGCTAAACATCGGCCGCATCCGTATACTTAACATGGTCTAACTCCGACCTGGAGCGACAGAGCAAACACAATAAAAACATTTGTTTATGAATAGTTTTGAAAGCATTTTGGAGGTTATTAAATGATTTTCTAGAATAATAGAACTAACTTTTAGCAGTTCACCTAAAATTCCTCTACATTAATTTACGTTTTCTGGATTTTTTTATTTCGAAACTTCGATATTTTTACTTAGCTTTAATATAATTTGTTGAGTGTTTTATAGCTTTTACATTCTTGCACCGTTACGAACCTTCCCTTTAACTGCACTGACGAAGATAGAGGTTTGCGTCTTCATTAAAACGGAAAGAACGGGCGAATAAAATGATTTGAAGAACATATATTTTGAACATTGTTAAGTACAAGGATATGATAATAGTACTATAACTCTTGCAAAACTGAAAACGTGCAAACTCCTACGGTTATTTTTCAAAGTGGTCACGTTTTATTAATCCATTTGCAGTTTGAGACCTAGCAGTAATACCCATTAGAATGTATTATAACACGCTTAGCATGTCAACAGTACTTAGGAGTATGAGGTAAAATCTCTTTCGAAGTTTGGAACGCGTAGAGAAGTTAAAATGTTAGTTTTTAGTTACATGCATGAAAGCAGTTACTGGAACAACGTATACCTCTGTATCGCGTTTGACGTTTCTTCTATTTTAAAGGACTGAAGATTGTTCATGGATGGATGGATAACTGGGTTTTAGGGCGGTCATCAGCGCCCTTGAAATCCAACATGATCAAAAACTGTCAGTTAAATAAAAACAAGATAAAAACCTGTACATCGGTACCACAAAGACTTAAAAAAAGGCTTAAAACCATAAAAAGAGTAAAAATCCAAAGTAAAGCGTCCTATATCTAAAATGTAGATTTAAAATGAAATCTAAAACCTTGGTGAAGATTGTTCAGCTTGCACATTTCTCTGCCTATAACAAACCCACATTTAGCCAGTATACATAAAAGAATTAATGCTTTTACAAATCTATATTGTTTTGTCAATAATGAGTTTAGGAATGATATAAAAATTCAGGAATTTGGACGTGATGCAATTTACGGAAGAAAATGTTGATCCATTTATCGGTGCCATCTGACACAAAAGCTTCTGCCTTTTCTTGCTACAGCATGCTTGGTGTCTTGGCGTTGTTTCTTTTATCTAACATCTCGGTGTTGCATTTTCTCAGATCTGCCACAGGTAAGTGGTAAATAAAGCGAAAGAAAGAGTAACATTCACAATATCCGTCCCAGCTTCAACTCCATGATGTTTCCTCCGTGTCTTCAAATCGGTCACGTAAACAACATTAATATTGTCACTTTGTGGGTTCGTAGATTTAAAAGTCCAATTTGCAGAAATTCTAAATGTTCTTTATTTCCGTCGAAATACACTTTGGTCAACCCTTACAGTAGCATGTGGATGATATATATATAAGGGCGCTCAACTACGCCGGTCATCAGCGCCCTTTAAAAAACTAGTCATGGCAAAAGCCAGATATAAGACTTTCTAAAAACTATACAAGTGTAACAAAACCTATTAAAAATACACGTACATAAAAACATCAATCAGAACCTACTAAAAACTTCGTTCACTAAATCCTAAACTCTAAACTAGACAAGAATCTAAAAACCTTCTCCACGGGTCTCCACGCACGGCCTACACGTGGGTGGGCCTGTTGACCGTCTCCCTCAATCACGAAGAGGACCCCACACAAGGGAGATTGTTGGCTCGGGACCCCGGGTGCGCCAAACCCGTACCTACCGAAGTAGGCCCCTGGGGGGCTTACAGTAGCAGAATTACGTCACATACACAATTGCAGTCTTCCAGTTCGTCTGCCACATCCAGAAACAAAGAGCTCACTTTGAAAATACAGCTGCACGATTATCTAGTTCCATTTCGACTGCCGTTACGACTCTCCCCGCTGGCGTGTCCCACTTTCTTATATATATATATATATATATATATATATATATATATATATATATATGTGTGTGTGTGTGTGTGTGTGTGTGTGTGTGTGTGTGTGTGTGTGTGTGTAATTTAGTATTTCTAGAATGAACAAGGCGGCACTAGAATCTTCGAGTTATCTAACTTAATCTGTTTCGGGAAGACTTTTATCACTACGCTATCTTTATCTGTCCCTTATCTCCGAGCTTTTTGTCTCTTTGTGTGCGCACGCCGCCGGCAAAAGTGTAATTACTGGTTCTGTACACACTGGTGGAAACCTAAGCCTTAAGTGCGTCCCCATGCTCTCGGGTGCACTTCTCATTCAAGACCATCCCTTTTGTACCGGTTAAGCATATTATATTGAATATGCTTGATTTTTCTTTGTCTATTAGTACCGTATGCATGCTGCTTTCAGCTCCTGGCAGCTTTCATGTCAAGTATTTTGTTGCCATTAGTTGATGTGCAACATCCGTTTTAGGAGTTTACTTTGGGTTTCACCAGGGAGGTGACGCCTATTGGATTTCTTTACGCTGCATCACTTTCCTAGTTTATACACCGGTGAATCCACTTTTCTTTCAATGTATGTGTCACTTGATTTACCCGTTTGCTCTGCACAGCTTACACACGGTTTCAGGGATGTTATCCAACCATCACTCTCTTGCTTTATCAGTTTGCTTCATCACCATGCTTTCCATAACATCTGGCAAATGAGCAAGACGAACTGGGATTTTTATTTTAGCCTATACTTTTTCGAATGTGTCCTTTACTATGGTGTTGGCAGATAGTAGAACGTTTTATCCCCCGGGCGTCTTCCGACACAAGACATGCCATCCCCTGGTTTACGCCAGCCTGTTTTCGTACTGCGCTTACCCAATTTCGGCATAACCCACATTTGAAAATCTGGTCTCTTAGAAACAAAAGAGCAACAGTGCTCGTCTCAAGAAGGCATTGTTGAGGCTGTTTCTTTGTATTTAAGTCGTCTCACACCATCTACGGTATGGGAAAACTTGATTATGTGCCTGGCCTTAACATAACACCATTGCTGAAGTCCGAATTCTTCGGTCTGTTACAACCCTTCTTTGTCATGGTGGGTCTGCGCCAAACCATATAATCTAGGCACACGCTTAATGGGACATATGTCCATATCTAAGGCTAAAACACCTCTCTTGCGACATTAAAATCTACCTTGCAGGTTTATAGTGATTCCTGGAGGAGCTCTTAACTTTTCTGCAACTTGGCGCTAGATCAGTGTTGCCCTAAGTTTCATGTGCCTTTTCAATTACCTGCCGATATTCCTCACTAGTTGTATTAGCAAAATCGTGGAGCACATCAGTGTGCCGTGCACATGGTGTCTGGAGTCTCAGAAGCAAATATTGGCTGTTATAAGTCAGCCTTGCTCTTCCTCATTCGCCAAACTGCGCAATGGTATCCGTCAGACTTTTTCGGGGAGTTCTCTTAGAAGCCTCCAATTGTGTTTTGACTGTCTCTCTACTTGGAGTTTCGAAAACGTTTTAAGTTCTCCATCAAGAAAACCATCTGTGTTATCATCTGGTGCCAGAAGTGTTTCTTCCGCACTGTACATCTCGCCCCACCCCAGATGTTCTTCCTTTCGCAGACGAGAGAAACGTTTTTGTTTTCCATTTATGCCCCGTCTTTAACTGCAGTGGTCATATCGGCGGCCGTTCTAATTTGTTAACTCATGATCGTTGGGTTGTATCATTAGTATCATTGTATCATTTCATACCTCCAGACTCTGGGGAAAATGGGAAATCATCTTGATTGGAGAAAAATGTCCATCCCAACCAGGAGTCGAACCCGGGAACCCAAGCACGGCAGGCAGGTGCTTTACCGACTGAGCTACGGGGCCAGCCACGAGAGAAGCTTGTGGGATTGCTCTTTGACAAAATCAAATTATAAAGACAAACGAACGAACTAACTTGCTCTTTATGACTGCATGGAAAGGGTATTTTTAGGCCAGCATAGTGTCTATTGCTTAAACATGCGATTATTACTATTTCCTATTAATATTGCCTTTGCATTTATAAAGAACATATTTATTGGAACCCGCCTTCAGATCAATCTAGATCGCCTCTTCACTAGGAGAGTCGAAAATGGCTTTAAGTTCTTCGCCGGGAAAACTGCGTTAAGTTCTGGCGCCAGAAGGCGTTTCTTTCGCCTTCTCTACACCTCGGCCCACATGCTCTTCCTTCCGCAAGCGAGACAAAATTTTTAGAAGTGATGTTTGACTGGAAAGGCAGTTGGTCTTCTCATATATCGTATTTAAAGGCAAAATGTGACCGTTTTCTGAATATTTTATGCGTTTTAAGTGGTACATCCTGGGGCGCAGATCGGACTGTAATTCTATGTGTAAGACTATCGCTGCCTGTTCCGATCGAAAATCGGATATCGGTATTCTGCGGCTTGTCCGTCGATTTTAAATCGCCTGAATTGTTCATCACCGAGGAATGAGGTTGACTACTGGCGCTTATTCACATAACCCGGTTGTAAGCATGACTCCGAAAGCTGCCGAGCCCCCATTTTTCTTATTGACGCGATGATCTTTTGTGCAGTTATGCCTGGAAACTCTCCAGTCGGGGACGACACCTTCGAGTATTCGTTCTTTTTAGAGTATAAAGCTCAGTTTGTAAACAGAAATGTTATATTCACGAATGGCTCGAAGGACCCACGAGGAGTGCTTTTATACATGGTGCCCCCCCCCAGGGGCTCACGTTCTATGAGTACGGATGTGGCGACCCCGGGGTACCCCAGCCAATCATCATCCCCATCGTCACCCTCTCACCCCATTTTTGGATGTGCCACGATAGTCACCCCTAGTCTTAAGTTTCTTCCTCTTCTAGGATTATTGCTCCCTTATAGATTTAAGTGTTTAGGTTTATCAACTCCTGCCTCACCAGCAGGGATCTTTCCTCTCTCCGTGGTCTCAGGCGCGAAGGTTGAGTGGACCCTCCTCACTACCCCTTTTGTGCGACACTAGGTGCGGAGCCGTTCCATTGTCATGTACACCCACGTAGCTCCGCTGGGGCCGGGTCTCCTCGGACATCTCGGCGGACGCGTATCGCTGGGGTGGACGGGGAGACCCGACGTGTTACCGCTGTCTGGGGCCCGATGTAACCAACCACAAGTCCCCTGAATCCACGCTGACTCCGTTGAGGCAGCGTGGCCTAAAGTGGGGAGCCATTGGCGGTTATTCAAATGGTAGGGGCATAAAGTCGGGCCTGCCTATGGTGAACGTGTCGCATACCGGTAAGTAGTGATAGGCGGAGGGTAACTCCTCTGAAGTACTCCGTGAGATCGGGCCTGACGCGGGTGCCCAGGCCGGCACAGACCGGAAGATATAGGTGTCTTTTTTCTTTAATCCCACTTATGGCAGGCTGACGCCGACGATTCCGGAGGGGGGACTTTCATCATGGCTCCCATGCGCTCAAATCCTCACACTCCACGATTTTTAGTGATGGCTTTGACAGGTGAAACAAAGACAATGGAGGACCTAAGCCCCTTTTATATACAACGGGAAGTCGACCGAATCTGTGGCCCTGTTAAAAACGCAACGCGCTGTAGAGATGGTACATTGTTAATCGAGGTCGCCAAGGATACGCAAGGCAACCAGCTGTTACAGGCCAGTCTTCTTGGTTCGTATCCCATAACTGTTTTCAAGCACCGGAGTTTGAATTTTGTCCGCGGTGTGGTTACTACTTCTTTAGATGGGCTTTCGAATGAAGATATCGTTGCATCGTTATCCGATCAGGGTGTTATAGCGGCATTCCGCCTCATTGGTAAGAGGGACGATAAACCGTTTCCGCTTCGCACAGTCTTCTTGACTTTTGAAGGGACCGTGCTACCGCCGCACATCTTTTGCGGTTATGAGCGAGCGGCTATCCGTCCGTACATTCCGAATCCCCTCTGGTGCTTTCGTTGCCAGAAATATGGACACACCCAGCAGCGTTGTCAGGCCCCTGCCGTCTGTCCTCATGGCTGCCCTGCGCATGACGAGTATGTGTACACAGGACCCCCATTGTGTCAACTGTGAGGGTGCACACCCATCTGGTCCTAGGAAATGCCCACGATATCTGGCAGAACAGGCAATTCAAGAGCTCCGCGTCTTAGAGAAGTTAACGTTCCCGGAGGCCAGAAAACGTTATGAAGCCCTTCACCCAACCACTTCCTTGGATTACTCCGCCGCTCTCCGAAAGCCTACACCCAAATGCGATGTAGAAGTGCAAACTCCCCACTGCACTCTCTCGCGTCTCTATCGCCACTCAAACTGACTCGTTCGACCACCCTACTCAACTGGATACTGCTCCGTTATCCCGCAGCGTCTCCACCTCCACCTTGGTCTCAGCTGCGCGAACTAACACCGACCGTTTAAGTAGGACATCACCAACACGACGTCCCAAGGATCGTTCTCGCTCACGGACCCACACCACCTGTTCCGAGTCCGCTAGTAGCGATGGGGCTGCGGATGCGGTTGTGGTGGCGGGCCACCCTCGGCCCACCCGGAGTCCGACGCGTAAGAAGAAACTTAAGCTGAACCGAGAGAAACCGCCTAGATAGTAATTGCTATGCTCCTAGTTATGGCTCACTGCGCTCCCCGAAGTACTCCTAACTCTCCACATGGCACTCCTACATTGGAACATACGTGGACTCCGGGCACATCGCCCAGAGCTTGATTTGCTTCTTAATAAGCACGATCCCCTAGTAGTTTGCTTGCAGGAGACTAAACTGCGTCCTCAGGACTCCTTTGCACTAAGGCGGTATACTCCCTTCCGGCGTGATCTTGCCCCGGAAGAGGGTATTCCGGCACACGCAGGGACGATGGTTCTGGCTAGACATGACGTCTATGTGGACGTAACACCTTTACGCACTAACATCCAGTCCGTTGCTGCCGACGATAGAGCTGGTTATCTGCAACAAATATATTCCACCATCAGATGACCTATCACTCACCATGCTCCAAGATCTGGTTGTTCAGTTACCTACCCCATTTCTGTTGGTGGGGGACTTCAATGCCCATCACCCTCTTTGGGGCTCAACTCGAACTTGTGCCAGGGGTCGAGTTCTCTCCGATTTCCTGGACAATAACAACCTGGTTCTCCTGAACACCGGAGAACCTACTTTTCTTTCCGATGCCTTCAACACCTTTTCGCATCTGGATTTGGCAGTATGCTCACCGCAGTTAGCAGTGTCCCTCCAATGGAACGTCATCTCTGACCTCTACTCCAGTGACCACTTCCCGTTTCTCATTAGTCTCCTAGCACAAAACGTGTGTTCCACCCGATTGCCTACCTGGCGTTTCAATAAAGCCAACTGGGCCCTTTACACCCAGTTGGCGGTTTTTAGTTATGAGGAGCACGCCTCTTAACGAGCTCGTAGAACATCTTAGCGAGCGAATATTTGCCGCCGCAGAACGGTCTATTCCGCGTTTGTCTCCCAATCCCCATCGCCGTCCTGCGCCATGGTGGACGGATGACTGCCGGAATGCAATCCGAGCTCGTAGGCGTGCCCTTAGGGTTTTCCAACGCCACCCCACAATGGAGAACCTTATTCAGTACAAGAGGATGCGTGCCAAGTCTCGGCAAGTACTTAAGGACTGCAAAAAGAAATCATGGACTGCTTTTGTTGGGTCTTTTAATCGCCATACACCTTCTGTAGTGTGGGATAGGTTAAGGCGCGTGGCCGGAAAATCGACCCACATTCCGATTGCTGGTTTGAAAACTCCTTCAGGCGTCGTTGTGGATCCATTAGACGTGGTTAACACCCTCGGGCATGCCTTTGCTCGGGTATCTAGCTCAGATCACTATGCACCTGAGTTCCTCTCAATTAAGCATCAGGTGGAATCTCAAGGTTTCTGCTTTCTATCTAGAAACCTTGAAGACTACAATCGCCTGTTCACCATGGCAGAGCTAGAACATGCACTCTCATCTTCCCGAGCGTCTGCACCAGGACCAGACGGTATCCACGTGCGCCTTCTACAACATCTCTCTCCCGAAGGGAAGGCTTTCCTACTCGAGGTCTATAACCGTATCTGGGTTGACGGCAGTTTTCCTGACACGTGGCGGGAGGCCACCATCATTCCAATTCTGAAACCAGGGAAGGACCGACATCTGCCTTCCAGCTACCGTCCCATTTCCCTCACCAGTTGCGTCTGCAAGGTGATGGAACGCATGATCCATGGGCGGTTGGTGTGGTGGCTGGAAACTCACAACTTATTGACGAACATCCAGTGTGGTTTCCGACGTCGCCGTTCGACAATCGACCACCTCGTGTCGATGTCGACACAGATCATGAACGGTTTTTTGCAGAACTATCAGACCGTCGGCATATATTTTGACCTCGAGAAGGCCTATGACACGTGTTGGCGTGCAGGTCTGTTACGCACCCTGCACAGCTGGGATATTCGGGGACGCCTACCCGTGTTTGTTCGGGAGTTCATGAACAATCGTGTGTTCCGAGTTAGGGTCGGCTCAGTTTTATCAAACCTTTTTATCCAAGAGAACGGGGCCCCACAAGGATCGGTACTAAGTGTTACACTGTTTGCTATTGCGATTAATTCCATCTCAAACTGTGTTCCTCGAGAGGTTTCATCGTGCTTATTCGTGGACGATTTCGCCGTCTACTGTACTTCTCAACGTACTCCGTTCCTGGAGCGTCGTCTACAGCAATGCCTAGACAACCTTCAGAACTGGAGCTCTAAGAACGGATTTAGGTTTTCCACTGAGAAGACAGTCTGCGTTAACTTCTGGCGCCGCAAGAGTCGGTTGCCACCCTTCCTCCGACTAAGTCGCCATGTTTTACCATTTGCCGATGAAACGAGGTTCCTCGGACTTGTTTTCGATAGAAAGCTTAGCTGGTCGTCGCATATAGCGCAGTTGAAGGCACGATGTGAGCGTTCTTTTAATATTTTGCGGATACTTAGTGGGAAATCGTGGGGAGCGGATCGTGCAGTGCTGCTTCGCCTGTATCGCACACTGATTCGCTCCAAGCTGGACTATGGGTGCATCGTTTATGCTTCAGCTCGCCCATCTGTTCTGAAGAAACTAGACACGGTCCTTAACTCCGGCCTACGTCTAGCTACGGGGGCGTTCCCAACTAGCCCAGTTGTTAGCCTGTACGCCGAAACGGCAGTACCACCTCTGTATTGTCGGCGGGCATTTTTGCTGGGGAATTATGGCTGTGGGTTGAATAGTATGCCTTTGCATCCGACTTTTGCACCCTTTTTCAACACCGCCTTCGACGTCCAGTATGCGAACACTTGTGTAAAGCCTAAGCCTCCGGGTTTTCGCTTCCGGGAGCTCCTTGCGAAACATGGACTCGTGCTGCCTAGGATGCTCCGTGGAGGCGAGAGGGTGTATCCCCCTTTGTTGCGTGCAGCAGATCACGTGGATCTTGGCATGACGCTGCACAGCAAATCGACGACGCCTATGATCAGTATCCGCAGATTATTTTTACAATTTTTATCAGTCTATCAGGATTTTAACCTTATTTTTACTGACGGGTCAAAATGCTCTAGCGGTGTGGGATGCGCGTTTGTCCATGGGGCCGAACCCTTTACATTCGGTCTCCATGGCAGCACTTCCACTGCAGAGCTGATTGCAATATATCGAGCCATTTTATATGTTCGCCGCCGAATGTTGGGTGACTGCCTTATTTTAAGTGATTACCTCAGCGCACTCCAGGGCCTGCGTGAGCTGTACAACCACCATCCTCTCGTACAGCGTATCCAGAATGCCCTCCACGTCCTATACGCCTCGGGCGTTAGCGTGGTTTGTGCATGGGTTCCTGGTCACGTAGGCTTGCAGGGGAATGAAATGGCGGATTCGGCAGCCAGGGTGGCAACCATAGACCCCAGTGTAACAATTTCATCTGTGACCGCGGAAGACTTTCGGCTTGTTGTGCGTAGGGCGGCGCTCTCGTGCTGGCACGATGAGTGGTCTGCTCTCCGTGACAACAAGCTCCGAACAGTAAAGGAGCTTCCGAAGCACTGGGTGACTTCCTGTCGCCAATCGCGGCGGGAAGAAGTTATTTTGGCTCGGTTGCGTCTTGGCCATTGTCATTTTAGCCACAGTTTTTTATTAAACCGGACAGCGGCTCCAGTTTGCCCGCTCTGCGGTGCCGAACTGTCTGTGCGTCATTTATTTTTAGATTTTTGTTGACTAGCCCATCTCCGCAGGTCTCTCCAGCTGCCGGCCAGCTTGGCAGAGATATTCGCGGATAACGAGACGGCGGTGGGCAAAGTTTTAGCGTTCATTTTATCAGCAAATTTTAGGATTTAGCCCTAAAATTTTCGGTATTTTAATCATTTTATCTCCTTTATGCTTTTAATTGTCTTAGATTCCATTTTAGTCTTTGCCACATTGTTGAGCATGAGTGGTATCTTTGCTTTTATTTGATTTATTGCATTTGTCTTTCAGTCTTTCTCGTTTTAATTAGATCTTAAACCCATTGGTTTTTTAAAGGGCGCTGATGACCCAGTAGTTGAGCGCCCCTAAACACCATCATCATCATCATACATGATGGCCGGAGCTTTATATTTTGCCTTTTACCGCTGAACTGTTTGCTATTCACCAAGCTCATATTCAAGCTTCGCTTCGGTGGGTGTTTTGTTTGGATTCAGTAGGTGCCCTCCAAAGCCTCAGGTCACTATGCGCCTACCATCTTCTACAGCGTGTCCAGGATCGCCTTCGCTCGCTCGCTGATGCTAGTATTAGCGTGTCTTTTATGTGTATTCCTGGACATATCGGTCTGCCAGGTAATGAAGCTACTGATACTGCTGCGTAGGCTGCTCTTCCCCCCAGGGGCGTACTTCGGTAGGTACTGGTTTTGTGTACCCAGGGTCCCGAGTCAACAATCTCCCTCATGTGGGCTCCTCCTCTGGTTAAGGGAGACAGTCAACATGCCCACCCACGTGTACGCCTTGCATGGAGACCCGTGTCGGTAGAAAGGTTTTGTCCTGGTTAAGGGGTGCGCATCTGAGCTCGTTCCAGTCTTCTCAATTCGGGGAGGGTACGCATTACGCTTCTGCTTCACCTAAACGGGAGGTTAGGGACTAACCCACCCCTAATCAATCGGCCAGGACTAGGTATTGTACCGAACTCCAGGGTGAGTGGGACGGCGAGCCTGCTATATCCCCTGTGTAGCCCTGTCATCCCA
This sequence comes from Mantis religiosa, assembly GCA_030765055.1. Lineage (NCBI taxonomy): Eukaryota > Metazoa > Arthropoda > Insecta > Mantodea > Mantidae > Mantis > Mantis religiosa. Next base: position 1,644,933 of record CM060948.1, read on the forward strand.
GTGGGATAACCCCTTGTGCTCCGTGGTGGGTGGGAAGCACTGGAGTATGAACTTTATTACTGTGTTTTATGGCTACAAACACACCAAAACGTCCCAAATAAGTTGCGGAAGAAAAAGAGGTACACGTGTCTTCGTCAGCGCGTTATCTAGTCATCCATCGTACGGAAGAGGGTCAATCTTCCCCTTTCAGCATTCTATCGGGTCTAGATAAAATCGCTGGTCCCGTTAAGTCCTCTACTCGTTTACGATCCGGTTCCCTCTTGGTTGATGAGAGCTACACTGCCACAGATTGACAAGTTGATGAAAGTGAAACTCCTATACGGATATCTCATTCGTGTAGAGAAACCGCAGCTTCAACTCCTCCAGGGGCGTCATTACCAGTCCCCTGTTAGACGGCATGCCGGAGGAGAAGATACAAGGTTATCTGTCGGACCAGGGTGTCACGGAAGTTTACCGTGTGTGAATCAAGCGTGATGGCGTGCTGGTGCCTAGCCGCGCGCTGTTCGTTACTTTTGATCGGTTCGACCTGCCACAGAAGATCAAGGCAGGCTATGAAGTTATCCCTGTTCGACTGTATATTCAGCGGCCTACAGCGGTTGTTACCAGTGTCAACGCTATGGCCATACTAATACCTCTTGTAAGGCTACTGTCGCGGTGTGTGTCAACTGTGGTAAGGACGGTCATGACGAAGCTTGTCCATTTGCTTCAAGCCGCGTGAACTGCCAAGGTCAACATCTGACCTCCCGCGATTGTCCGCGATGCCAGGATGAGAAGGCCATACAGGAGCTGCGGGTGAAAGAGCGTCTATCCTTTGACGCGCGCAAACGCCATCAAGCTCGACAGCGTTCTCTCCTGAAGTTTGGTACTTTTAGTTCTGTTGTTTCCACACCAGTACCAAAGCGTGACATGGGCACTCAAACTTGCCCTGTGCTTTCCGAAACCCGGAAATTTAAAGGCACGCCAAAGCGATCGGACTTCCTTAAAGAACCTCCGGCATCTACCAGTGGAAAGTGTGCCGGCCCGGCCAGTTCCCCTTCACCTCCTCGTCGATTTCCCTCCCAAGATACCAGGGGGCGCAGTCGCGTAAATGGGCATTCCCCTCCACCCTTGAGTAGTGGTAACAGTTTTCTACCCAGTGACTGACCCTCTTCCACCTCAGGAGCCTATGGAGCACGAAGTGAGTGCTCCAAAAAGTCCGAGTCCCACGTTCAATCAGGAGGGCAAATTAAAGCGACAGCCGCCAGCCAAGTGAACTACTGTCCTACACACCTGACAAAGTCTCCGATGCCTGACACGCAGGGGAGTTGGCGAAGGTTCCCACACCCTGGACAGGTTGGACACCCCATGTCAGCACAGTTACAGACCATTCTAAAATATTCTGACGGCTTCTACTTTTATGAATGAATCCTCTCGGTTTTAGTGTACACAGTAAATAGGGCGCATGCATTTTAGCGGTTCTGCTCCTTGTGTAGCAGGCGTTCTCTGCCACACATTCGCTGTGCTTGTTCCACTGTGTGAGGCAGCACATACCTTTCAGGGACCTTCTTTGCGTTGCTGGACAGTAAGTGACCAGCTTTTTCCAAATGCCCCAGGATGTCCAATCTACAGTGGAATACACGTGGCGTGCGTAGGCGTAAATCTGAACTACAACTGTTGGGTAATTTGCTGACCCCCAGTATTTTCTACCTGCAGGAGACGAAACTTCACCATCAGGATACTTTCATCTTTCTTGGTTTTACTCCGGTGCTATTTGATTTTCCACCGGAGCCCGGTTCTCCTGCACATGGGGTGTTATGCTTTTAACCCGGGGTGACGTTTATTTACCAACCTCTTCTGCTCATTATACATTGCAAGCCGTAGCCGTTACTCTTAGATTCCCTGGCCTTTCTTTTACTTAATGTTCCGTTTATCTACCGCCCTTTTCTCCCTTCGCCATTGCGGTCCTCTCAGATCCCTTCTTGTTGGCAGACTTCAACGCCCATCACCCTCTTTGGGGATCACCTAGGGCTTGCATACGGGGGAAGCAACTCGCTAAATTGTTTGTTCAGAATCACCTCTCTGTTCTCAACACTGGCGAACCTACATTTATTTCTGATTCAACCGGCTCTCTCTCACTTGGACTTATCTGTTTGCTCGGCACAGCTTGCTCATCGTTTTGAGTGGAACGTCGTCTTGGACACCTCCAGCGATCACTTTCCCTGCCTGATTAGCCTGCTGTCCAACTACACACCATCGTCCCGTGTATCTACCTGGCAGCTACACAAAGCCAACTGGCCTCTTTTTTGCAGCTTGGCTGTCTTCGACGACCGTGTGTTCAAAGACATTGACGAGATGTTACATGTTACATGTAACGACATGTTACATCCGTGATCACATCTGCCACCGAACGTGCTATACCTCGATCGTCAGCGCAACCTGGCGTTTACCCGCTCCGTGTTGGACCGACGAATGTCGGGCGGCGGTTCGTGCGCGCCGGGCTGCACTGAGGACATTTCAGCGCCATGCTACTCTGGATAATTTGGTCAAGTTTAAGCGCTTACGCGCCAATGGCCGTCGCGTAATACAGGCCTGCAAGAGGACATCCTGGCAGCGCTTTGTGGAGACCTTTAACCGCTTCACACCATCCTCTGTGGTTTGGAACAAGCTGCGACGCATGGCCGGCAAAGTTTCTCGTGTTCCCGTGCCGATGCCCTGGGAGGTGCCTTTGCTAATGTCTCTAGTTCCTCCCATTATTACCCGGACTTTTTACCCAAGCACCGGGCTGAGATGCAGGAACTATCCTTCCACTCCTTGAACCGTGAGTGTTATAACGCCTTCTTCATCATGAAAGAGCTGGAGCGGGCCCTGGTCTCTTCGAGGCCCTCCGCACCGGGGCCGGATGGAGTCCACATCCTAATGCTGCAGCACCTGTCCTCGGCTGGTAAATTCGTTCTCCTGCAAGTGTATAACCGTATCTGGTGCACAGCAACATTTCCGTCCGCTTGGCGCGAGGTCACCATTGCCCCAATCTTAAAACCTGGAAAGGATTGCCTTCTCCCTTCCAGTTATCGTCCGATGTCCCTCACCCTTTGCAAGGTGATGGAACGCATGATAAACGGGCGATTGACATGGTGCCTAGAATCCCAAAATCTGCTAACGTTCAGTGCGGTTTTCGTCGCTACCGTTTAACGGTCGAACACTCAGTCTCGTTGTCCACGCACATCATGGATGGCTTTCTACGCAAGAGTCAAACGGTAGCTGTGTTTTTTTGACTTGGAGAAGGCATATGACACTTGCTGGAGGTATGAAATTCTCCGTACCCTCCATAAATGGGGCATTCGTGCAAGACTAACCCTTTTTATTCGAGAGTTTATGCGGGATAGGGTGTTTCTGGTGCGGGTGGGTGCGGTTTTATCCCGTGTTTTTGGCCAAGAGAACGGGTACCGCAGGGCTCGGTACTCACTGTCACGCTATTTGCTATTGCCATCAATCCCATTAAAGAGTGCGTCCCGTCGGACATTTCTTCTTTATTCGTGGACGACTTCGCCATTTACTGTAGTTCTCGGCGGACTTCTCTCCTACAACGCCGCCTCCAACTGTGCCTTGATCGCCTCTTCACCTGGAGTGTGGAAAACGGCTTCAAGTTCTCCGCCGAAAAGACCGTCTGCGTCAACTTCTGCCGTCGGATGAGTATTTCCGCCGCCTTCCGTGCCTGTCGGAGCAGGTGCCCTTCCTTACGCAGACGAGACAAAATTCTTGGGATTGGTCTTCGATAGGAAGCTTAGTTGGTCTTCTCATATCTCGCATTTAAAGGCCAGGTGTGAACGTTCTCCTAATGTTGTACGTGTTTTATGTGGTACATCCTGGGAAGCAGATCGGACGGTTCCTTTAAGACCTTATCGCTCTGCTGTCCGATCTATACTTGACTGAGCCTGTATTGTGTATTCGTCGGCTCGACCGTCGATTTTAAACGACTTGACACTTCATCACCGTGGTATCCGTTTGAGTATTGGCGCCTTTCCAACAAGTCTGGTCATCAGCCTATGTGCGGAAGCTGCTGAACCTCCGCTTCGCTATCGGCGTGATGTCCTCCTTTGTAATTACGCTTGCCGGCTTTTTAGTTTTCCGGAACATCCGTCGTTTCGTTCGTTCTTTGATTCGCTGGACCGGCAATGCTCAGCGCGCTCCCTGGCCCTACTCCCTCCTGGCGTTAGGTTTCTGCTTCGACTGCTGAACGTCGATTTACCTGCAACACTTCGCAAAGGAAAACACTATTTCCCCTATGGCAAATCTGGGTCTGTTGTCGATGCCAGATTCAGTTCTTAGTTCGGGTTTTTTAGATGTTCAGGCGCAGTTCGGATCCTGTAGTTTTATATATACTGGTATTTCGAAGGACAACAGGCTAGTGGGATGTGCTTTTATTCACGGTCGGCAGAGTTTTAGCTTTCGTCTTTTACCGCAGTGCTCGGCTTTTACGTCAGAGCTGTTTGGTATTTACCAAGCCCTTTTATATGTTCGTCGGCAAGCCTTGCCGTCTTGGGTTATCTGCTCAGATTCTTCGAGTGCCCTCCAGAGCCTACGGATGCTGTGGAACTACCATCTACTCGTACAGCGGATCCAGGGCTGCCTTCACACTATCGCCAGTGCAGGCACTTGCGTCTCCTTTGTGTGGGTGCCTGGACAAGTAGGCATATCTGGAAACGAGGCTGCCGCGAAGGCAGCTGTTTTAGTTCTTGCGTTCCCTCCGACGATTTTAGCGCAGTTTTACGTCGCGTCATCCTCTCAAGGTGGAGCGATGATTGGATTGCCCGTCAGAGGAGCAAACTTAGGAAGGTGAAGTACCTCCCAGTCTGGAGCACTTCGTGCGCCTTTCGTCGCGAGGAAGTGAATTTAGCAAGATTGCGTATCGGGCACTGCCGTTTTAGCCATGGTCACCTTTTATCTTCTGACGCTCCAACGCTCTGTTCTCATTGTCATGAGGCTATGACGGTGCAGCATGTTTTAATTCAGTGCCAGGTTTTAACTCAGCTTCGTGTGTCACTGGACCTGCTGCCGACCCTGTCTGAGGTGTTGACAGACACTTCATGTGCAATGGATCATGTTTTACGTTTTATTCATCGTAGCAGAGTGGGCACCCGTGTATGACTCGCGTATTTTATCCATTATCCTACTTTTAGCCTTTTGTGCGAGTTATTTTAGCAGCCTCATTAGCATAAGGCGTTTTGTTTTTGTTCTTCTAGCACAGTTGCTGGCACTGTACTGGTGACGTTTTTACTGTTTTAAAGTTTGTCTTTGAGCTGAAGGCTCAGGTCCAACATTTTTAGCGTCATTGTTTTATTGGCCGCTAATGACCGTAGCAGATGTGCGCTCTAATGCCCCACTACTACTACTACTACTACTACTACTACTACTACTACTACTACTACTACTACTGCTACTACTACTACTACTACTACCACTACCACTACTACTACTACCACTACCACTACCACTACTACTACTACTACTACCACTACCACTACTACTACTAGGCTGCTCTTTCATCTGCTCCTGTGTTCCTTCTCATAATTTTAGCGCGGTTATACTCGGTCTTAATAAGACCTCTCGCTGGAGGGCTTCTTGGAACGCTCTTAAGGATACACTTTGAGTACTTTTTGGTGTTGTTGAGGTTAAACTTCGAGAGCTTTTTGGAGTGTTGTTGAGGTTAAACTTCGAGAACTTTTTAGAGTGTTGTTAAGGGTAAACTTCGAGAGCTTTTTGGAGTGTTGTTGAGGGTAAACTTCGAGAGCTTTTTGGAGTGTTGTTGAGGGTAAACATCGAGAACTTTTTGGAGTGTTGTTGAGCTTAAACTTCGAGAACTTTTTAGAGTGTTGTTGAGGGTAAACTTCGAGAGCTTTTTGGAGTGTTGTTGAGCTTAAACTTCGAGAGCTTTTTAGAGTGTTGTTGAGGGTAAACTTCGAGAGCTTTTTGGAGTGTTGTTAAGGGTAAACATCGAGAACTTTTTAGAGTGTTGTTGAGGGTAAACTTCGAGAGCTTTTTGGAGTGTTGTTGAGCTTAAACTTCGAGAGCTTTTTAGAGTGTTGTTGAGGGTAAACATCGAGAACTTTTTGGAGTGTTGTTGAGCTTAAACTTCGAGAACTTTTTAGAGTGTTGTTGAGGGTAAACTTCGAGAACTTTTTGGAGTGTTGTTGAGCTTAAACTTCGAGAACTTTTTGGAGTGTTGTTGAGGGTAAACATCGAGAACTTTTTGGAGTGTTGTTGAGCTTAAACTTCGAGAACTTTTTAGAGTGTTGTTGAGGGTAAACTTCGAGAGCTTTTTGGAGTGTTGTTGAGGGTAAACTTCGAGAGCTTTTTGGAGTGTTGTTAAGGGTAAACATCGAGAACTTTTTAGAGTGTTGTTGAGGGTAAACTTCGAGAGCTTTTTGGAGTGTTGTTGAGCTTAAACTTCGAGAGCTTTTTAGAGTGTTGTTGAGGGTAAACTTCGAGAACTTTTTGGAGTGTTGTTGAGGATAAACATCGAGAACTTTTTGGAGTGTTGTTGAGCTTAAACTTCGAGAACTTTTTAGAGTGTTGTTGAGGGTAAACTTCGAGAGCTTTTTGGAGTGTTGTTGAGGGTAAACTTCGAGAGCTTCCCCCCAGGGGCCTACTTCGGTAGGTACGGGTTTGGCGAACCCGGGGTCCCGAGCCAACAGTCTCCCTCGTGTGGGCTCCTCTTCGTGGTTGAGGGAGACGGTCAACAGGCCCACCCACGTGTAGGCCGTGCGTGGAGACCCGTGTCGGTGGAAAGGTTCGTCCTGGTGGTTGAGGGATGCGTATCTGAGCTCGTAACAGTATTTTTCTGAATTCGGGGAGGGTACGCATTACTGATACACTACTTTGGCTTCTGCTTCGCCTAAACGGGAGGTTAGGGACTAACCCACCCCTAATCAATCGGCCAGGACTAGGTATTGTACCGACCTCCAGGGTGAGTGGGACGGCGAGCTCGCTATATCCCCTGTGTAGCCCTGTCATCCCAGTGGGATGACCCCTTGTTGGGCTCCGTGGTGGGTGGGGAGCACTGGGGGATGAATCTTACGCCAACATTCATGGTACACCTTAAAAACAATAATAACAATAATACATCATTTAACCAAGCTGGAAAGGAAGTAGTCGAGTCTTTTGGTCCTCGCTACTTAGTTGTAACAAGAAAGGAGGAAGGTAAGAACTTTTTGACAGTGAACCCTTTTATCATCCAGAAGGGATTAGATAAGATTGCCGGTCCAGTCAAGTCCTGTACGCGCTCCAGAAACGGCACGCTTCTTGTGGAAGCACACACGACTTCCCAGGCGGCAACATTAATAAAATCCACGTTATTGGGCAGCTATCCCGTCACAATTGCGGTGCACAAGACGCTAAACTCCTCCCGCGGGGTCGTCACCACTCGTGCGTTGGACGGGATGTCAAATGAGGAAATAAAGGAGAACCTACAAGACCAGGGTGTCATTTCAGTATACCGGGTGCAACGTAGAGAGCAAGGGGAATTGGTGCCTACCCGTACCTTGTTCCTGACCTTTGATCGGGTAGATCTCCCTCAAAGGCTTAGGGCAGGGTATGAGTCCATAGAGGTTAGGCCATATATACCAAACCCACTCAGGTGCTTTAAATGTCAACGCTTCGGTCATACGAGTGATTTTTGTAGCGGTGTGCCAACATGCGTGCAGTGTGGTCTGCCTAAGCACGAGGATGACTGCACATCCCCGGCAAAATGTGTCAACTGTGCTGGTGAACATCCATCCAGCCACAGAGATTGCCCACGTTTCGTAGAGGAAAAGGCGATACAGGAGATCCGAGTAAGGGAGAAGTTATCCTTCTCGGATGCCCGTAAAGTCTTACGCACTCGTCTACCCTCGGTGCCAAAGTCCGGTACCTACAGCTCCGTAGCTGCTAAGGTGGCACCGAGGAGAGAGATCGCAACTCAGACCAGCGATTGTGAGGCTAGTATAACAGACAAGGTCCTTACCGCCACACCTGTACAAAAGCCAACCAAGACATCCAAGCCGGCTCCTCTCTCACCTCAATCGCCGAGGGAGAAGTCCACACCGTCCTCTCCCAAGCCGTCAACCTCATCGACTGTCAAGCCCGTTATAGTGTACGATGCACCGCCCAAAAAGTTTAAGACCGCTTACACAAAAGCAGACTTCCTCAAAGTTACTAACAAAGGGACCGGCAAGGAAAAAAGTTCTAGGGCATCTAGAAGTTCATCTTCTGAGGGGTCTTCTGGTGAAGACACGGATCGACAACTATCATCGTCGATCTCTGTGTCCAACCGGTTTGAGGTCCTCGAACCTAAGTTTTCTATAGGAAAAGGGGCCTCATCCGTGGAAGAAATGGACCAGGAAGACACGGACCACACCTCAAGAACGGCAATGAAAAAGCGACAGGACAAACCCGATGAAAAGGAAACAGGTGTTAGCCCTACACCAAAGAAAAAGGGTAAGCTGATTCGGCCACCGTTAAAGTCGTCTTGATGTACACCAACTTTTACAACCTATCTCCATAGTTCCAATGACTATCCTCCAATGGAACTTGCGGGGTTTAAGAGCACATCGACCAGAATTGGAGCTTTTGCTCAGTAAGCATAACCCCTTAGTGGTATGCTTACAAGAGACTAAGCTACGACCGCAAGACAAGTTTAACATCCGACGCTACACACCACTGCGGTGTGATATTGACACAGAAGAGGGCATTCCTGCTCACGGGGGCACTATGATGCTCCTCAGGGATGACATATTTGTAGACCCGGTACAGCTGCAATCTGATATACAATCTGTAGCTGTAAGGATTAAGCTGCCAACCATCGAATTTTGCATTTGCAATGTATATCTCCCGCCATCAGATGACCTCTCGTTAATTGACCTCGAAGATCTGGTTTCCCAACTTTCAACACCATTTCTAATAGTTGGAGACCTTAATGCCCATCACCCACTGTAGGGTTCAACTCGGGCATGTTCGAGAGGCCACCTCATTGCAACATTCCTTGAGAGCAATAACTTGGTTCTCCTGAATTCCGGAGAGCCAACGTTCCTTTCAGACGCGTATAACACCTATTCGCACATCGATTTGGCAGTATGTTCATCCCAGTTAGCAGTTTCATTGCAGTGGAATGTCATCTCTGATCTACATTCCAGCGACCACTTCCCATGTCTTCTTAGTCTCTTAGCACACGATGTGTCTCCCTCACGTAACCCTAGATGGCGATTTGATCGTGCCAACTGGAACCTTTACACCCAGTTGGCTGTCTTTGATTACAATGAGCACGATTCTGTGAATGATCTAGTCGATCATCTCACAGAGACAATTCTTTCCGCTGCAGAAGAGTCGATTCCACGTTCGGCCACCCAACCTGGTCGACTTCCTGTCCCGTGGTGGAACAACGACTGCCGGAATGCTGTTCGTGCTCGTAGACGTGCTCTACGGGTATTTCAACGACACCCTACCCAAAGTAATCTAATTGAGTACAAGAAAGCGCGTGCACAGTCTAGGCAAATAATAAAGGATAGCAAAAAGATCTCATGGAAAAACTTTGTCTCATCTTTTAACAGATGGACACCATCATCTGTTGTATGGGATAGGTTAAGGCGCGTGGCCGGAAAATCAACCCACTTGCCAATCGCTGGTCTGAAAACACCTGCAGGAGTTGTTGTTGATCCGTTTGTCGTGGCTAACACCTTCGGCTGTGCTTTCGCTCAGGTGTCTAGCTCAAGTAATTATGCTCCTGAGTTTATCTCAATTAAGACTCAGGTAGAATCTCAAGGTTTCGTGTTTAGTTCCAGAAACCTTGAAGATTATAACCGCCTCTTCACCTTGGCGGAGTTAGAACACGCTCTTTCATCATCGCGACTGACAGCACCAGGACCGGACGGAATCCACGTTCAAATGTTACAACATCTCTCACCTGAAGGTAAGGCATACCTGCTCGAGGTCTATAACCGTGTTTGGGTTGATGCCACGTTTCCGGACAAATGGTGAGAAGCCACCATTATACCTATTTTGAAAGCTGGCAAGGACCGTCACCTCCCTTCTAGCTACCGTCCTATTTCCCTCACCAGTTGCGTCTGCAAGGTGATGGAACGCATGATAAATGGGCGGTTGGTATGGTGGCTGGAAACGCACAACCTACTGAATAACATCCAGTGCGGTTTTCGACGACGCCGTTCAACAGTGGATCATCTTGTGTCCGTGTCGACACAGATTATGAACGGTTTTCTTAAAAACTGTCAAACAGTTGGAATATTTTTTGACCTCGAAAAGGCTTATGATACGTGTTGGCGTGCAGGGTTGCTACGTACCTTGCACACCTATAATATACGTGGACGCCTACCACTCTTCCTTCAGGAATTCTTGAAAGACCGCGTATTCCGAGTAAGGGTTGGCTCGGTTCTTTCGAACCTTTTCGTTCAAGAGAACGGTGTACCACAGGGATCGGTGCTAAGTGTTACATTGTTTGCTATTGCGATTAATTCTATCTCGAAATGTGTACTTCCGGGGGTCTCGTCATGCCTATTCGTAGATGACTTTGCCGTCTACTGTACATCTCAGCGCACTTCGTTTATAGAGCGCCGTCTTCAAACCACCCTGGACAACCTTAAGGTTTGGAGTTTAGAGAACGGCTTCCGATTTTCTGCTGAGAAAACCATCTGTGTGAACTTCTGGCGTCAGCAGAGTCGACTACCTCCAAGGCTCCGGCTAGGCGCTGATCTACTACCGTTTGCAGATGAGACGAGGTTCCTTGGATTGATATTTGACAGAAAACTTAGTTGGTCGTCGCATATAGCACAACTGAAAGCACGATGTGACCGATCTTTAAATATCTTGCGGGTACTAAGTGGAAAATCGTGGGGAGCGGATCGTACAGTGTTATTGCGACTGTATCGCACACTCATCCGTTCCAAATTAGATTATGGTAGTATCGTTTATGGCTCAGCACGACCATCTGTGCTGAAGAGATTAGACACAGTCCATAATTGTGGCATACGTATAGCAGTTGGGGCATTTCCAACGAGCCGAGTTATTAGTCTGTATGCTGAGTCTGCAGAACCTCCTCTGCAGTACTGGCGCAACATGCTATTAGCAAATTATGGCTGTGGACTTAATTGCATGCCCACACATCCAACGTTTACGCCGTTCTTTAACACCTTCATGGACGTGCGTTATAGGAACACTTCTATTAAACCAAAGCCACCTGGTTTTCGTTTCCGGGAGCTCCTTAGACATCTTAATACTGAAATGCCCAAGATGTATCCTAGGGGAGAGAGGACATACCCTCCTTGGTTGTGCAGAGCGCCCCACGTTGATCTGGGCATGACCACACATGATAAATCTACCATGTCTATGTCTAGTATCCGCACATGCTTTTATGAATTTTTATCGCGATATCAGGACCATGTAAAAATTTACACCGATGGGTCCAAGAATTCAGATGGCGTTGGTTGTGCTTACGTGTGTGGAACCGAACCCTATACATTCGGATTCCACACTAGCACTTCCATTTTTACCGCAGAGCTCTATGCAATATACCGGGCCATTTTACACGTACGTCGACGAAAGTTGGGGAACTGCTTAATCCTGAGTGATTCCCTCAGTGCACTTCAAAGCCTACGGCAGCTGTACAACTACCACCCTATTGTGCAGCGGATACAGGATGCCCTCCACGTTTTACACGCTTCTGGCGTGAGCGTGGTGTGTGCATGGATTCCTGGTCACGTAGGCTTGCGGGGGAATGAAATGGCGGATTCGGCAGCCAAGACAGCTACCATGAAGCCCAGGGTTCGACTACCATGTGTGACATCGGAAGATTTTAGGGCGGTATTACGGAGAGCTGTTCTAACCTGCTGGCAGGAAGAGTGGTCCGCTCTCCGCAATAATAAACTGAGATGTATTAAGGAACTTCCGATTCCCTGGGTTACCTCCTGTCGGTCATCTCGTCGCGAGGAGGTGACTTTGGCTCGGTTGCGCATTGGGCATTGTTATTTTAGCCACAGCTTTTTATTGAATAAAACCCCGGTTCCCGTTTGCCCACTGTGCAGTGCGGACCTGACTGTCCGTCACTTGCTTTTAGATTGTTATAGCTTGGCACGTCTCCGCAGGTCTCTCCAGCTGCCGGCCAGCTTGGCGGAGATCCTCGCGGATGACGAAACGGCGGTGGGCAAAGTTTTAGCATTTGTTTCAGCTGTGGATTTTAGAATTTAATCTCAAGTATCTTTTTTCTTTCCCTTTTTTAGTATATATGTGTGTGCAGTTTTAATAGATTTATATATAATATATTTTTTGAAATTTTTATATCTGGCTTTTGCCATGACTTGTTGACTTGTTTTTTAAAGGGCGCTGATGACCGCTGTAGTTGAGCGCCCGTATACACATCATCATCATCATCATCATTCGAGAGCTTTTTGGAGTGTTGTTGAGGGTAAACTTCGAAGCTTTTTGGAGTGTTGTTGAGCTTAAACTTCGAGAACTTTTTAGAGTGTTGTTGAGGGTAAACTTCGAGAGCTTTTTAGAGTGTTGTTAAGGGTAAACTTCGAGAGCTTTTTGGAGTGTTGTTGAGGGTAAACTTCGAGAGCTTTTTGGAGTGTTGTTGAGGGTAAACTTCGAGAGCTTTTTGGAGTGTTGTTGAGGGTAAACATCGAGAACTTTTTGGAGTGTTGTTGAGCTTAAACTTCGAGAGCTTTTTAGAGTGTTGTTGAGGGTAAACTTCGAGAGCTTTTTGGAGTGTTGTTGAGGGTAAACTTCGAGAGCTTTTTGGAGTGTTGTTGAGGGTAAACTTCGAAGCTTTCTGGAGTGTTGTTAAGGGTAAACTTCGACATCTTTTTGGAGTGTTGTTGAGGATAAACGTCGAGAGCTTTTTGGAGTGTTGTTGAGGGTAAACTTCGAGAGCTTTTTGGAGTGTTGTTGAGGGTAAACATCGAGAACTTTTTGGAGTGTTGTTGAGCTTAAACTTCGAGAGCTTTTTAGAGTGTTGTTGAGGGTAAACTTCGAGAGCTTTTTGGAGTGTTGTTGAGGGTAAACTTCGAGAGCTTTTTGGAGTGTTGTTGAGGGTAAACTTCGAAGCTTTCTGGAGTGTTGTTAAGGGTAAACTTCGACATCTTTTTGGAGTGTTGTTGAGGATAAACGTCGAGAGCTTTTTGGAGTGTTGTTGAGGGTAAACTTCGAGAGCTTTTTGGAGTGTTGTTGAGGGTAAACTTCGAGAGCTTTTTGGAGTGTTGTTGAGGGTAAACTTCGAGAGCTTTTTGGAGTGTTGTTGAGGGTAAACTTCGAAGCTTTCTGGAGTGTTGTTAAGGGTAAACTTCGACATCTTTTTGGAGTGTTGTTGAGGATAAACGTCGAGAGCGTTTTGGAGTGTTGTTGAGGGTAAACTTTGAGAGCTTTTGGGTGTGCTGTTCAGGATTTACTTTGAGAGCTTTTTGGAGCTCTGTTTATGGTAAACTTTGACAGCTTTTTGGAGTGTTGTTCAGCATATATTTTGAGAGCTTTTTGGAGCGTTGTTTAAGGTAAACTTTGAGAGCGTTTTGGAGTGCTGTTCAGGATAAACTTTGAGAGCGGTTTGGAACGCTCTTCAGGGTAATATAGCTTGTTGGAACGCTGTTCACGATAAATTTCCAGAGCTTTTTCGAGTGCTGTCCAGGGTAACAAACTTCAAGTTGTGAAGTGGCGTGTCGTCCGAGGAAGTCTTTTTAGCTAGATGGCGCATCGGGCACTGCCGTTTTAGTCATGGTCATTTTTTTGTTCCGTGTCCGCACCGGTTTGTCCTCACTGTCTTGAGCCTCTGACGTTGCTGCTTGTTGGCAACCAAGTGCAAATTTTGATTCCGTTACGTGTATGGGTGGGCTTGCCAGCAAACCTGGCCGAGGTTCTGGCAGACAGATCAAGTGCTATGGTGTGAGTTTTAATCTCGACTCGCACTAAGGCGGCCCGGGTTTGATCCCAGCGCCCGCAAAGTGAGATTTGTGAAGGACAACACGGCGCTGGGGCGGTTTTTCTCTGGAATCACCAGTTTCCCCGGTTATAGTTAAACTACTTCCATCATCACCTTATTCATCTTGCCCTCATACCATCATCCATTTCTCTCATTCTCACAGCAGGCATTGCAGTGATCACCCATCCTGTTCCCCTATCAGATCCAAAGCTCCGGTTCATCAGACCCGACCTTAAGGGATAGAGAAACAAGAGTCCCCCAACACTGCAATAAGTGGTATACTAGGGATAAGGTAAAGAAGAGGAAAAAGGAAGAGTGATGTTTGGGTGTGAATGACCCTATCAGTTGTGCACCTTAAAGCCCTACAATTATTACTACTCCTTGACTTAAGTCCTGTAGAGCAAGATGTAATATATTTGGAATTATATACATACATATATGGAATCTGGCACAAATGCATAGAATAGTAACATAATAGTGTTGAAACAGAGAAATGAGTGAGTTCCTTCAGCTTCTGTGTGTGTGGTTTTATGCTGATAGGCAAGACATTTAAATATGTATTGAACAATAGTAAGCATGACCACATTAGGAGTATGCAAATAATTTAAAATCATATTTCTGTCCCTTTTTAAGGCAGTTCCATGGCACGGAGGTACAATTCCTATAGCTGCCCTATCTTGCATTTAGCCATTACTGTTAACATGTATTTTCCTCCCTTTCTTACCTCATATAGTACAAAAGTGGAAGTTGGGATTTATGTAAAACAAAAACAAAAATAAGTTCATAGCCAGTATATGTGTCACAAATGTTTAATTTACTTGCTCAGTTATCTAGAGTGAGAGATCTTTTTTAAGAGCAGAATATTTAGTTACTTATCTATTTAATCAAATTATGTTAATATAGAAGAAGTTAAATTTTAAAACACGTTGTTGATTATTTTCTTGTTTATTTGAAGGTGTTCTGTTTACATAGCAATTCTTTATTTCATTTGCTAACATTGAGACTGAAGTATTTGCTCATGTTGATGATGCATGTTTAAATGAAACAAAGAGATTGCTGCAACTGTAGCTGCATATATAATTACTCTTAATTAATATGCTTTCCCTTTATTTTCCAGGGCTGGAACTCAAAATGGAGCCACTAAATTGCAGAGGACAATGTGAATATTAGTGAAAACATAAGGACATCTATCTTACACCTTTTTATTTTGTATTATTATTATTATTATTATTATTATTATTATTATTATTATTATTATTATTATTATTATTATTATTATTATTATTATTATTATTATTATTATTATTATTATTATAGATATGTCCAGTTGTAGCTAAGAAAATGCTTTGGCCTTTATAATAGTATTCGGGGTAAAATAAGGAAGCATTTGGTAGAACTGTTAGATCAGTCTGATAAATTCTCTGTGGGATAGAAGTTATTGCATTGTGTATGACTCTTTCTTTTTTTCTTTCTTTCTTCCCTTTCTGTTTTATATCCACCACGCTTCATTCTAAATTTGTTTCAGTGTTGTTGGCGGCTTTCTTCTATGCCAGACTTGCTTCTTCATTTGTTCTGCTTCTCATGTAATATAAAAAGCTGGTACATCAATAAATCCTCTCCCTTATATAGGTTTGATAATCTGAATGCTGTTAGCACTTAAATTAATTCTGACTGGTATAATGAGAGAGGCCAAAGGTCTCCAAAGGGGAGGATAATGAAACTGTAGCATTACTGAAAGAATAGTTATTTAATAACAATAAGGACAATGACTTTGTGTAAATAAGTATTTTAAATTAAAACAGAGAACTTTAATTGTGAAAGAAAGTTTAAAAAAATTAAATTTTCAGAGGTATATATAATTCTCCCTCTCCCTCCCTCTCTCTCTTTCTTTCTTTCTCTATCTATCTCTATCTGGTTATCCGTGGTATCTTTCATGTTTGCTTGTGGCTTTCATATTGGAAAGAAAGGGGGGAAGAGAATAGATTGTAATAAAGATAAACTGATAATTATTACTGTAGCATTTTATAATTTATGCCTTATGTTTCTGTTTAAGTGAAGTTTATTAGAAACAGTTTTTTAATTCAGATTAAAATAATTTGAAAAATTAAAACATTGTTATCTTTGTACATTGGTAGTTTGAGTATAGTTCTCTTGAACCGAGTTCAGGACTGCTCACAACCGCAATGAAGAACATATACTGAGATGTATTCCTAAACTAAGGAATTTAATGGAGAAGACGTCAATGTAAAGAGTGAACTGTTATCTTATTAATAATAAGAGGAGAGGAGTGCAGTGACATCTTGCCTTTGTGTTTTTGTTATCTGACATTGATGAGGTACAGATTACCTCATTTCCTGGTAGCAACTGTCTACGTTTGCTGGAAAGAATATCTTTTATGATTTGAAAGGCATACTATGGTCCTTCAAAGTTATTGCCTTATCTGCACAAGTAGAACTTGGAGGGTTATTAGTATTCAGTCCCAGAGTTGTAGGACTTCAGCAAAGGACTCTGTAATTATTGCTTGTACATGAAGACTTAAAAATATATCTTTATGCACTGTGAAATGTATTTATTCATATATATCCATTAAAGATGTGTGCATGCACACACAGAGACACAGGCGTTGCATTTGTGTGGTGTAGCACTGATTCTGCCATATTACACATTTTTGGAACCCAAATGAAACATGTAAGGAAACACTACATAAATCTATAAAATCTGTACAAAATGTCTGTATGGGTCCAAAAGTGAAAAACATGTAAGCACACTACCCTTAAATTACACCTGCACACACATCACATTGTTAAACTGTATTTCTTTCTTGTGTTTGACTAAAAGTTACTTGGTCCATGCAGCATGTCTTGCCAAATTAGCAGTGAACATGCTCACCCCACCCCACCCCACCATCCACCCTCCAAAGAAAAAGCACTACTCGCACTTCTACAGCTGAAGTGTGGCAGTTAAATCCTGAAACATTTAATTCCTGTTTAATAGGGATTCTTGATGAAAAATTTCTTTGATATCAACGTCTGATACTACATGTATAATTCTTGCATAACGACTTGTTTTCACATTTTTTTTTAAAGATTACCTTTGCATGTGGTCTCTATCATATCTAACATATCAGTACATTATTAATTTTTAGATGAGTCGTATTTCTTGCAGATGTGTAAAAAATACGACTCATCTAAAAATTAATAATTTTTCGCTTCACTGTGGTGTTCCAATACAGTTAAATCTCGATATATCAGTACAATATTCATATACTGTAAGGTGTACATAATGAATACACTTTATCAGTTTGCTAAGTGGATATTTAATAGACATTCTTTTGTTTGTATTGCAATTAACAAATGTCATTTCCATGTACTGCTATAGTGAAAATGGAGCAATAGGCAAAGAAGCACAGTGTCAAGATTTTGAAACTGTATTTTAAGAAGGTTAATAGGTTTTAGAAATTGTTACGAGACTTGTGTAACTTTTGAAAAAGTGTGCCTAAAGTATTAACACTCCTGAAAATGGTAAGGAATATTGAAGATGCAGAATTGACAGAGGACATAAAATCACCTGGATATCCTCGTTCCATATTGACCTTTAGTCACACAAACCCAGTGAAACAGATTTGCCCTATTAACCATTCCTAGAAGCATTTTAACAGAAGATGTGCATATGCATTGTTTTAAGATTCAACTAACACAAAAGCTGAAACAGCCCAACCAGACCAGACTTAGAGACTGGAGACCGTCATCCTGCCATGCACTTCAGAGGCTTCTACCCTGAAAGAGAGATGACATGAAATAGTAATGGACATGAAATGGAGGGACAGGAAATTTGGGGGATGTAATTAACCTACCCAGCATTCACTTGGTGACTTGGTAAGAAAAACCGAGAAAAAACATGTGTGTCAGGTAGGTCAGCTACAGGAATCAAACCTGGGCGTCCCAAATGCAGGCCTGAGCCATCCCGCTAGGTAGACCAATTGTATAACAGGAAAACAGTTGAATAGTGAAGAAAATCTTCAATTAGTTATACTTGTATGGTTAGTGCTCCTGTTACTGCATGGAGAATCATTGTGTAATTTGTGAAAGGTCACTGTAACCTGAACTCAGCACTGATTAATTAGTTGATTAAGAAACTCTGTCAAGTCTATTTAGCTAACGCGTGTGCACGTCGGCTTCTGCCTTTGACGAACCCTTATAATCGTTTTACAACCCCCGACCCTCCTTCTCCCAGACCGTTCTGCAAGGTTGCCACTTTTCTCGATACGTCATGGGTATCGTACGAGGTTTCGCCTAAATCAATTATCTTATGTCCATTACTGCAAAACTTCCTTAGTTTTGACAATATATATATATATATATATATATATATATATATATATTGCCAAGCTACAAGTCTACTGGATTCCATAATAGCCCTTATCTTATTCAAAGTGCAGTATTTGAAACCCAGCTCCTTTAGGAGACCGCGCAAAGTGAAGCGCCCATAAGGAAAATCACAAATTTCTTGCAAATGTGCAACCAATCAACCAATTTGTCTAAGGTGGGTGCTCTCCTTTTTGCATAGAATCTATAAATTTCTTGACGAATTAAATCGCACGTGAAATTATCTACTATAGAGAAACGTTTCCTCTTGTTTTCACACTTGATTGGCGTCTTTGGTATTCCTTTTGTCACAATATTTCTCACTGTATTTCTGTGAATACCCAGAATTTATCGTCAGGTTCATTGCACGACCCCTTACCAAGATTATTTTTCAGCACATATTTATAGGTGTTCAAAACAAGCGCTTGAATTTGCTTAGAAACTGTTCCCGTTATAACTTTGTTACTTTTTTAGGCTTTTCCAGTAATATAATTCGGCCCAGTTATTCACACTGTCTTCACTTTGATTATTTTCATGTGACTGAAAGTTATCTCTACTTCATTTGCATTTACCACTGCATTTCCCTCCTACGGTCTCCACATCGTGACACACAACGAATTTCTTCACGTAATGAAACAGATCAACTAGAAGTTGGAACTTTGGCAACTGAGACTCCACGTGGAGTAGACATGCGTCTGTCACTTCGAGAAAATCAAGGTTGCTATTGGTCCTCAACGACAGTGTTGCATTTCTGAAGTGTGGAAATAGATTTATGACTGTCATTAGTGGGCCGGCGGCTCAGGTTCCTTTGACTCGGAACTACACATGCATTAACTAAACAGACTTTACTTCTTTGAGCATGTTTAGCCTCCACTTGAAATTGTCAACTGGCTAGCACTTTGATGTTTCAATTGATCATGGTTCTTATCTTTTAAATTATCATCATTCTTTGTTAAAAATTGTAGGGCTGGTGAATAAGACTGGAAAAGCAGTTGCAAGAACTGATTGGGTGAAAGATATCTAAACAACCTGATAAGATTCCCTGCCCAAAATGTTTAATGCCACTTTTACTACATTTGGCACCACAGGCAGTGACACTGACGATACATGAGATCCCGGAGAAAACCCACAAATCTCACTTTGCTAACATGGGCTGCCTTGGTGACAGCTGAACGGTCTAACCACTCACATCATCTGATCATCAATGTTACATTTATGAGGATAATTATTGAATCATTCCTCAACCCAAGACAGAAATTATTCATGTCATGTGTGAAATTTAGTGGATACTTTCCTTGTCAATAGAGCAAAGGTATGCCAATGTAGCAGCGGAAAACATTTAACTAATTTTTGTTTCGTGTTTAACAGAAGTTAATATTAGGGCTTTTCAAATAAATGATGTTTTATTATTAGAATAACAATTTCATTCACTATGGGACACCTTATAGTTTGCACAGTCCAACCATATTCTTTCTTGACAATAAACAAACTCACCTGTTGTCAGGTTTGAAAGAAGTAACAGCCCACATTTATCTAGAGTAAAAGTCACCACATTTAATATGCACGATCATACATATGTACATAATTTGCAAAATGAGTAATGTTTTAAAAGTATTGTGAGAATATAGTTTGACTGTACTGAGTGGTCATTGTGGTTAAGTGTTTCACCTTGACAATTCTTCCGCTTATGCTTTCAAAAGGCTCGCAGTCTTGCTTTGAATTTTATGCAGTATGTAGCAATTGTAGTACAGGCACAAAATTGCAAAGCATAAATGTTTCTCTATAAGTGAGAAATTACAATTTCTGCAGAAGTATAACACAAATCAAAAGGATTTTCTAAATGTGTAGTCTATGAACTGGACGTTAACACTTTCTAGTGTATCAGCAACTCAGTAATAAATTGAAATCATTTAGTTAGTGATATGACTGAAAGGGCAATAATTCATATTAAGAGTGTACAGAAATCAGAATTGAATTTTTCAATGAGTAACACTTTCTTACGCATGATTGGAGGAATTTAGTAACACTGATGTCAAAATTAATTGAAAAAACTGTTTATAGTCAGTTTTTAAAACTTTGTCAATTACAGTTTTATATTATTCAGCGACTAGCTACAGAAGCCATTGCATCCAGTATCAACCTCCAATGTCCTACTATTGTCTGTTGTATTCTGCTCTCTTCTCTCTGGTGGTGGAACTATGAACTACTGGTGGAATTTCAAAGTTGTTTACTCTGTCATTTTTCCATATTGATATGTTCTCCCATGTCAGTTTGTTTTGGTTCATCACCCCTTTTAGTAATTTTGGATTTGGATCAATGTCATGTTTTTTATTTCATTTTTAGAACCAAAACAAACTGACATGGGAGAACATATTAATTTGGAAAAATGACAGAGTAATGAACATTGAAATCTAATCAGTAGATAATTTGACAAAGTAGTTCATAGTTCCACCACCAGAGAGAAGAGAGCGGAATACAACAGATGATACGCAGACCTTCAAGGTTGTTAATGGATACAACAGCTTCTGAAGCTAGTCCCTCAATAATATAATAATGAAAATGATCAAGTGTTAAAAATCATCTACAAAATGGTTTTTCAAACAATTTCTTGTTCATTTTCAAGTGTACTGCACCCAAATCTTAAAAAGTAAAATTGATTATACTGCATTTCCTACTATATTGTGTCAAAATTGCATTTTCATAACAAATTACTCATCATGTGTAACACTATCATTTGGGCCACAGTCCCTTGAAGTGTATAATTACAGGGTTTTACTGTACTTACTGCGGAAAGTTTTTCATGTCATAGTAGATGGTATTTTTCCAGTAGCTAATAGAAGCCGTTCCTTTTTTTGTTTCCCCAGGATGGAAAAATCAGTAGATTGTTCAAAGAGATAAGACCAGAACAAAGGAAAATTAATATAGGCTGTCCCCATTACATGAGATATTTTAAAATCAACTAATAAATTACTGTGCTGAGGCTTAAATGGCTGGCATCGTCAACTACGTTGTATACATCTTCTGGGCTTATAGGCCGTAATCCAGTTGGTTTAACTTCCAAAAACTGCATCCAGCATTCTCAGGGTTACCAAAATTGTGAGCTCCTGAGTCCAAAGATCTTTAGATGCCGGATGCAGTTTTCGGCGAAACATCGGAAGTTAAACCAACTGGATCACGGCTTACAATCCTGGAAGATGCATACAATGTAATAAATTACTGGTTTACATTAAGTATTTTTTGAAAACTGAGGACAAATACTGAGTAACTACTGAACCTTAAATAAGAAGAGCAGTTTGGTGTAATACCTAACTTAAGATTAAAGGACTAACTAAACAAATATAGCAGTATGATAGAGTCAACATGAAAAATTCAATGCCATGGCCGGGATTTGAACCACGGATCTCCTGGTTTCCGTCCAGTCGCTCTTAACCTTTGAGCTACCATGGCCAACATGCCTTCCTGACATTAAATTCTCCAGTTGACTCGTATATTTCCCTGGTAGACCACTAGGGGCTCTCGCATCCGAGATACACAGTTTGTGGCAACTTACTATTGTAAGTACTTAAGTCCCAGGCTTCATCATTTAACTCTTATTATTTTAGTTAATTGATGGAAATTAATCATTTCTCCACACTAGCCGTCTATAGGCTAAGGTATTTGAATGATAGAGTCAACATGAAAAATTCAATGCCATGGCCGGGATTTGAACCACGGATCTCCTGGTTTCCGTCCAGTCGCTCTTAACCTTTGAGCTACCATGGCCAACGTGCCTTCCTGACATTAAATTCTCCAGTTGACTCGTATATTTCCCCGGTAGACCACTAGGGGATCTCGCATCCGAGATACACAGTTTGTGGCGACTTACTATTGTAAGTACTTAAGTCCCAGGCTTCATCATTTAACTCTTATTATTTTAGTTAATTGATGGAAATTAGCGAGAGCCCCTAGTGGTCTACCGGGGAAATATACGAGTCAACTGGAGAATTTAATGTCAGGAAGGCACGTTGGCCATGGTAGCTCAAAGGTTAAGAGCGACTGGACGGAAACCAGGAGATCCGTGGTTCAAATACCTTAGCCTATAGACGGCTAGTGTGGAGAAATGATTAATTTCCATCAATTAACTAAAATATAGCAGTGCTTGCATATGAAGTAACTATGGTGACAAACAACTTGTCCAAGGTGTCATTAGCTAAATAGCTAGGTAAGGATAACATTTATCAGCATATCGTATACATCATGAAAGTAAACGTAGGCTGCATGCATATTGATATAATTAATTCCTTGCTTTGTTTTAATTTTTCAGTTCATTTATTAATTTTGTTTCATCCTTTTTCTTCTTCCTCTTAACTTTATTCTCAAAAACTAAAATTAAATTAGAACAAATAACGTACAGTATTAGTGATGTAACAACATAATTAAGCTATAATTGTCATTAAAATAAGAGAGAATAATGACTCAAAGAACTAAGGCTACTCTTTAGTACTCTTTCTATTGTACAGTCACACATAGGTCCAGTAGCGAGGCGTGACTTTCAAAGCAAGGGAAGCTCCAAATAATAATTGCCATTAAAATAAGAGAGAATAATGATTCAAAGAACTAAGGCTACCCTTTAGTACTCTTTCTATTGTATAGTCACACGTAGGTCCAGTAGCGAGGCGTGACTTTCAAAGTGAGGGAAGCTCCAAATAATAATTGTCATTAAAATAAGAGAGAATAGTGTCTCAAAGAACTTAAGGTTACTCCTTAGTACTCTGGACCCAAATGATCTCGTTATCGACGGGCTGTAAAACACCACTAATCAATCAATCAATCCTTAGTACTCTTTCTATTGTATAGTCACACATTAGGTCCAGTAGAGAGGCATGACTTTCAAAACGACAGAAGCTCCAAATAGTAATTTTCATTAAAATAAGAGGGAATAATGACCCAAAGAATTAAGGCTACTCTTTAGTACTCTTTCTATTGTACAGTTACACGTAGGTCCAGTAGCGAGGCATGACTTTCAGAGCGAAGGAAGCTCCAAATAATAATGTTTATTAAAATGAGAGGGAATAATGACTCAAAGAACTAAGGCTACTCTTTAGTACTCTTTCTGTTGTACAGTCACACATAGGTCTTTCTTGCATTGCAAGAGTGGTTACACAACAAGCAGACATATTGTATTCCTGCTTCCCTTCTCCACTCAGATGTTCCAATTTTTCTTAGAGGTGGCTCTCAGTGCGTAAACTAAATGGAGAAAGTATGCAATTAACATGCTTTTGCTACTAACATAAAACTTCACAAGAATTTTCTATTTGTCACCACTAAAATACCAATCTACGTAAAATAATATGGCTAATGCTATTGAAATATACTTAAAGTTGTATTCAAACGCACAACATAAAACAAAAATTAAACTTTTTTTCACATGCTACAGAGATTTCATGTGATGAAATCTGTCAGTGCTTTCTATCTGTTCGTGTCGTGATTAATTTAATTCGGAGGACCACTTGATTTTAGCAGAAATCAAGGAAACTGATTTTGTGGACTGTACTGGATAAATTTATTGCACACGCTACATTTCTTATATGAAAAATCATAAAGAAGAAAATACATTTAACATTTAGATAAACTAAAAACCGTCTTTGCATTGCAACAACGTTGCACTCATCCACGCACGAAACACATCACATCAATGTTCTTGTCTCAAACATGTCAGACTAACTAACAGGAAAAAAAACTACTTTCTTGCACGCTGGCGAGTCACATGACCAGTTTGCCGCATAACCGGCGCCAAGTAAAATATTCATGCGCCCGACAAACAAATGAATATCATGGTGCAAACATACTGGGGCCCAAAAAACTGAACAGTTTTTTAATTTAACATAGGCACACTTTGAAAAATATCACTGTTGTTCTTGAACTGGCAGAGGACACAGTTTCACAATGGGACGCCTATATTCACCCTTAGAAGTTCGCACTGTAGCTACCCGCACTAAACTATCACCACCAGGATGAGTCTCAGTGATGATTCCAAGTTTCCAATGCAGAGGAGATGAATTGTCTTCCATTAGCAGGACCATGGTGTCTGCCTTAAGATTTTCACTGGAACTGGACCACTTTTGCCTCTGCTGGAGTGAATGTAGATAGTCGGTTGACCACCGTTGCCACAGATGTTGTAGACGATCTTGGAGCTGTTGCCATTTCTGTAACTGATTCAGATTGTCAGAACAAGGTGATGGTATGGAAGTTAATGGTTCTCCAATGAGGAAATGACCTGGAGAAAGGTAGGAAGTATCAAAAGGATCATCAGTAAGGCGTAGCAATGGACGGGAGTTCAAGCAAGCCTCAATTTGAATTAGTAATGTGGTTAATTGTTCATAGGTCAGTACTTGTGTACCCATTACTCTACGAAGATGATATTTCATAGATTTCACTGCAGCCTCATGTAATCCTCCAAAGTGGGGTGAGCTGGGTGGTATAAAATGCCATGTGCATTCATTAGATGAAGCGTAGTCTTGTACAATTTCTTGGTGCTTGCGAGATTGCAAAAGTAGTCTAAGTTCTCTAAGTTTGTTGTTAGCACCTACAAAATTTGTGCCATTGTTACTTAGGATCTCTTTACACAATCCTCGTCTAGCTGTAAACCTTCGTAAGGCAGCAACAAAAGCATCAGAAGTCATGTCTGAAACCAACTCAATGTGAATTGCCTTTGTGGATAAACAGACAAAGATAGCTATGTAGGCCTTCACCTGACTCTTGCTGCGAGGCGAGCCATAACGTAGGAAGAATGGACCAGCGTAATCAACTGCAACTCGTAGGAAGGGTCTCGCTGGAGTCACTCTGTAGGTAGGTAGATTGCCCATTAATTGTTGAGCTCCCTTGGCCTTGAGTTTGAAGCATGACAGGCACTTGTGTAGGACTGACTTAAGAGTTTCCCTTATTCTCGGTATCCAATACCGTTGTCGAAGAGAAGAGGTAAGTAGCTGATTAGAAGCATGCAAAAGTTTAACATGTTCACTTTCAATAATTAGTTTGGTAAGATGATGCTTAGGAGGTAAGATGAGCTGATGTCTTGACTGGAAGGGAATTTCAGCCTTGTCAGTTCTTCCTCCTACTCGGAGTAAACCTCCATTGTCGACAAATGGATGCAAAGATTTCAATGAGCTTTTTGTAGGAACGTGTCCTTTATCATTAAGTTCTGTTAACTCTGTGATATAAGCTGATTGTTGAGCAAGTTTAATGCAGCAGTGCAATGACTGTTGAAGCTCAAGTGCTGAGAGAGGACCTTGCCGTCTCGTGTTGCTGTTTCTACAGTTGAATGCAAATTTCAGCATGTATGCTGTCACTCTCTGCAGGCGTAACAATTTTGAAAAATGAGAAATGATATCATCACTTTCTGTAGTGACCATGAAGCATGCAGTAGTGCGTTGCTCAGTGGCATCTTGAATATCTAATCGTTTGGGTTGTTCTGGCCAAGATGCAAAGGGTTGTGAGATCCAATCAGGACCTTTCCACCACAAGTCATTTGAGGCAAGAGGTTCAGTTGAAACTCCTCTTGAAATGAGATCTGCTGGATTATTTTGAGTAGCTACATATCGCCAAGCAGCAGTTTCTGATAACTCTTGTATTTGTGAAACTCTGTTGGCTACAAAAGTCTTCCATTTGTGTGGGTTGGATTTAATCCATGCTAGAACAATCATAGAGTCCATCCATAGATAGTTCTGTGAAGTCTGCAGCTTAAGGTTAGCTACAACCTTGTAAAGTTTAGTGAGTAGTAAAGCACCACAAAGTTCGAGCCGAGGAATGGTTTGTTTCTTTAATGGTGCAACCTTGGATTTGGAGCAAAGAAGTCTGGTCTTCACCTCATTGCAGCTGTTCATAGAACGAAGATAAATACAGGCACCATAAGCCTTTTCTGAGGCATCGCAAAACCCATGTATTTTTATGTCCCTTAATGTACCTGTGATTAGGACGTGTCTTGGAATATGTATAGCATGAATGATGGACAATGTCTCGCAGAAATTTAGCCATTGTTGGATGAGGTGAGATGGTATCAATTCATCCCAACCGAGTTTTTCCAACCAAAGAGATTGTAGAAACATCTTGGCATTTATGACAATAGGACTCACTAGGCCTAAAGGATCAAAAATAGATGATATGACAGAAGGTATGCTTCGTTTGGTGTAGCTAGAATTTAGATTATCCTGAAGAGATGGATTGTCTTGTATCTGGAATTGATCTGTTCCAGGATGCCAGAGGAGACCAAGAGCATGCACATTTTCACTGCTATCCAATGAAAGTGGAAGTTGTGTCTCTCTGTGTTCCGGTGAAATGGATTTTAAAATATCTTCATGATTAGAACACCATTTCCTAAGTGGGAATCCACCACTGTCTAACATATGAAGTAGCTGCCTCTGAATATGTAAAGCTTGCTGTAGATCATTATGACCACATAAGCAATCATCTACGTAGAAGGATTCACGGATAGCTTGAGAAGCTAGTGGATATTTAGCCTCTTCCTCTGAAGCTAGTTGATGCAAAGTCCTTATGGCCAAAAAGGATGCAGGTTTGGTACCATATGTGACTCTAGTAAGAGCGTAGTCCTTGATAGGTTCATCTTTGTTTTCTCGCCATACTATTCTTTGAAGATCTTGATCATCAGGATGCATTTTCACTCACCTGTACATCTTAGAAATGTCAGCTGAGAATGCATAGCGATAAGTTCTGAATCGTAAAATTATGGAGATAAGGTCATCCTGAATAATAGGACCTAACTTCAGCACATCATTCAAGGATAGTCCTGAAGATGACTGCTCAGATGCATCAATTACAACTCTGGTGCGAGTAGTAGTAGACAAAGGTTTGAAAACTGCATGATGCGGAAGATAGTAACAAGGTTCGCCTTCCTTTGGTGGTGACACTTGCTTCATGTGCCCCATGGATTCATATTCAGAGAGAAATTGAGTGTAATCTTCTTTAAGTGTGATGTCGTTTTGAAGACGTCGTTCTAGGTGCATAAAGCGATTGATGGCTTGCTGTCTAGATTCACCTAAGCAATTTTTGTCCTCCTTGACGGGTAGACGAACTGTAAAGCTACCATCGACATTATGAGTGGTTGTTTTTACATAGTATTCTTCACACTGCTTTTCCTCCTTAGTAAGAACATGCTGAGGAAATTCTTCCAAATCCCAGAAACGTCTTAACTGTGTGTCAAGGTTATCAGTGCTGATGAAGAAATTATGCTGAGGCAAAGACTTAGCCTTGTACTTGTATGATGACCTTGGAATAGGGCCTGATATTATCCAACCGAGGGCTGTGCTGGCTAGTATAGGATGTCCTTGTCTCTTTAAGGTTTTCCCATGCAATAACTCGAAGAATAAAGAACTTCCGATTAGGATTTCAACTTCATCAGGAATGGTGAACCTAGGATCTGCTAATGGAATGCTAGAAGGAATATTGCAGTTGCACAAATTGATATGTTTGGAAGGTAGTTTTCCTGTTATACGAGGAAGTACTAGACATTCTATTTTAGTTTTAAAATCATGTACCATAGATTTCAGATTGACCTGAACATGGTGAGTGGCCGTAGAAATGGTGCCATTTATACCATTGATAGGCGTTTCAGCTGTCACCTTGTTAAGCTGTAAGCGCTTCGCAAGATCTGCAGTTATGAAATTGGATTGACTGGCAGAGTCGAGGAGTGCTCTACATTGTATGAGATTGCCATATCTGTCTTCCACTTGCACTAGCGCAGTGGCAAGCAAAACCTGCTGTGTGAGTTTTGATTTAAAAGAACAGTAGCTAGATGGCGCGTCAATTGTTCTAGTAGAATCATTTACAGGACTAGATGAAGTTGCACGTGAAGCATTTTTTTCTGTTACTATCATGAAGCAACTTGCTGTGAGTGGATGAGCCACAATTGCAGTATGAGGCACGATTACATCTACTTGATATGTGATTAGGAGCAAAGCAATTGGCACAAAGGCGCTTGGATTTAATGAAAGTCCAACGCTTATGCACATTAAGATTTTTTGAAGTCATCACAATTATGTACCCCCCAGGGGCCTACTTCGGTAGGTACGGGTTTGGCGTACCCGGGGTCCCGAGCCAACAGTCTCCCTCGTGTGGGCTCCTCCTCGTGGTTGAGGGAGACGGTCAACAGGCCCACCCACGTGTAGGCCGTGCGTGGAGACCCGTGTCGGTGGAAAGGTTTGTCCTGGTGGTTGAGGGATGCGTATCTGAGCTCGTAACAGTACTTTTCTGAATTCGGGAAGGGTGCGCATTACCAATATACCACTTTGGCTACTGCTTCACCTAAACGGGAGGTTAGGGACTAACCCACCCCTAATCAATCGGCCAGGACAAGGTGTGACACTGAACTCCAGGGTGAGTGGGACGGCGCGCCCGCTATATCCCCTATGTAGCCCTGTCATCCCAGTGGGATGACCCCGTGTTGGGCTCCGTGGTGGGTGGGGAGCATTGGGGGATGAAAGCAACACCATACTTTTCATGGCAAACCTTACACCGAAACGAAAACGACAAGTGAATGATGAAATAGAGGCACCCGTAGCTTCAAGCGCTCGGTACCTAGTAATAAGTCGACTTGAAGAGACTCAGACCTTTTTAACAGTGAATCCTTTCGCTATACAAACGGGACTTGACAAAATCGCTGGCCCGGTGAAATCCTGCACTCGTCTTAGAACTGGTTCTTTGTTGGTTGAGACGCATACTGCCATACAGTTCGATCGATTATTAAAAGCCAAATTACTCCACGGATATCCCATCCGCGTCGAAAAACACAGAAGCCTCAACTCAAGCAAGGGCGTCATTACTTCCTCCCTCCTGGACGGCATGCCAGAAGCAGAAATCCAGGGTTACTTATCAGACCAAGGCGTAATCTCTGTGTACCGCGTCAAAACCATGCGTGACGGTGTTCCGGCACCGACTCGCACACTTTTCTTCACCTTTGACCGTCTAGAGCTGCCATCTAAAATTAAGGCTGGATATGAAGTGATAAACGTTCGACCCTATATTCCACGGCCTATGCGTTGCTTCCGGTGTCAACGATACGGTCACACGAAGTTAACCTGCAAAGCAACCACGCCTATTTGCACCAGTTGTGGCGACGAGGCCCATGAGGGTGTTTGTCCGACTCCTCCCTGCTGCGTAAATTGTCGAGGTTCTCATGCAGCTAATTCAGGCGACTGCCCACGGTTTCTAGACGAGAAGGCCATCCAAGAGCTGCGGGTGAAAGAACGTATTTCTTTCACAGAGGCCCGCAAACCCCACCTCGCTCGGCAGCCTTCTCTCTTAAAATTTGGTACGTTTAGTTCGGTGGTTTCCACCCCAGTATCTAAGCGGGATTTCGGTACCCAAACGGGCCCGGATTCTTCTCTTGCCGCTCCGGCCAAAGCGAATGGACGCCCTTCTGGGTCGCGCAGTCCGAAGAAAATAGTTGTTAGTACTCAACCTCGACAATTCAAGACCCAGCCCAAACGTTCCGACTTCTTAAAAGACCCTCCAGCTTCTGCTAGTAAACCGCTCGCATCGAAAGCCTCATCTCCCTCACCACCTCGGAGATCACGGTCCCAAGATAGTAGAGGCCGTAGCCGGGCTTCGCGCAGTTCTGCGATCCCCACGACCACCGGTAACCGCTTTGAAGTCCTGTGTTCGGTTTCCGGTGAATCCGTCCCTCTCCCTCCAACCGAGCCTATGGAGGAGGATCCCACGACTCCTAAGAGTCCCAGTCCCACACGCACGAATAAGGGTAAATTAAAGCGTCAACCTGTGGCCAAGTGAAAAAGCTTGACCATCTATTTTTTTATTTGCCTCCCAATGTCTATTATACAGTGGAACACCCGTGGCATTCGTACACGCAGAACTGAATTACAAATGCTCACATCTTCGCTGTCACCCAGTATTTGGTGTCTGCAGGAGACAAAGCTTCACAGCCAGGATGCTTTCACCTTTCCTGGCTACACATCGGTGCGCTTTGATCTCCCACCGACTCCTGGTTCTCCTGCCCATGGCGGTGTTATGTTACTTATCAGTGACAACGTTTATTATCAACCTCATAGGCTTACCACCCACCTGCAAGCTGTTGCAGTCAGGTTACGTTTCCCTGGTTTTTCATTTACGCTGTGTACTGTTTATTTTCCACCTTCATCTCCTCTCCCTATTGCTGATCTTGCAGCCTTAGTGGCGCAGCTCCCTACGCCTTATCTTCTGTTGGGAGACTTCAATGCCCACCACCTCTATGGGGATCACCACGGGCTTGTGCAAGGGGGAACGACCTCTTTGACTTTTTTGCTCAGTATAATCTCTCTGTTCTAAACACCGGCGAACCTACCTTTCTGTCCGACTCCAGTGGCAATTTTTCTCACCTCGACTTGGCAGTTTGCTCCCATCAGCTTACACCCCGCTTGCAGTGGAACGTCTGCTCTGACAGCTTTGGCAGCGATCATTTTCCGTGTGTCATACGCTTGCTTTCCCACACTGCTCCATCGTCGCGTGTACCCCACTGGCAACTCCACAGAGCGCAGTGGCCCCTTTACTCTGGCTTGGCGGTCTTCGTGAACCGCCTCTTCAGCGATGTTGACGAGATGGTGAATCACCTAACCTCCGTTATTACATCCGCGGCCGAACAAGCCATCCCCCGGTCCTCCTCCCACCCGAAACGCTTGCCAGTCCCTTGGTGGACTGATGAATGCAGGGCGGCGATCCAAGCACGGAGAAAGGCACTTAAGGTATTTCGGCGCCACCCTGCTCTTGACAATCTGGTCACGTACAAACAACTTCGTGCCAGAGCTCGGCGCATTATTACAAACAGTAAACGGGCCTCCTGGAACCGCTTTGTCGAGTCGTTTAATCCCTCAACACCGACTTCTCTTGTATGGGACCGGCTTCGCCGCGTTGCTGGCAAAGCTTCCAGGCTCATGATTCCTGGCCTTCGACTGAATAATGACACCATCGTTATACCCGGAGCCGTTGCTGACGCCTTGGGTAGTGCTTTCGCTGATGTTTCCAGCTCCTACCACTATCCTGCAGCATTCCTATCCCAGAAAGACCGCGTGGAATCCCATGAGCTCTCTTTTTCCTCCTCCAATACCGAATATTACAACACGGATTTCACCGAGGCCGAACTAGAGAGGGCGCTGGCCTCCTCCCGACCCTCCGCACCTGGTCCAGATGGTATACACCTTCTTATGTTGCAACATCTTACCTCCCTTGGAAAAAGGTTTCTTCTAAGTGTATACAACCGCATATGGCGTACCGCTACATTTCCATCCGCCTGGCGCGAGGCCACCATCGTCCCAATTTTAAAGCCTGGTAAGGACCCCCATCTACCTTCCAGCTATCGCCCTATCTCCCTCACCAGCGTCATCTGCAAGGTGATGGAGCGCATGATACACGGGCGGTTAACATGGTGGCTGGAATCCCAACATCTGTTGTCCAATGTCCAATGTGGCTCCAGACGCTTCCGTTCCACAACCGATCACCTTGTATCCCTATCCACACACATTATGGACAATTTTTTGTGCAGGAATCAAACGGTTGCCGTCTTTTTTGATCTGGCCAAGGCGTACGACACCTGTTGGAGGTACGGTATTCTGCGTACACTACATAATTGGGGTATCCGTGGCCGTCTACCCCTTTTTATTCGAGGGTTCATGAGGGATAGAGTCTTTCGCGTGCGCGTGGGTTCAGTTTTATCCCGTATTTTTATCCAAGAGAACGGAGTACCGCAGGGCTCGGTGCTCAGCGTCACACTGTTTGCCATTGCGATCAATCCTATTGTAGCGTGTGTACCTCCGGGTATTTCCGCCTCCTTGTTCGTCGACGACTTTGCCATCTATTGCAGCTCTCGGCGGACGTGTCTGCTCGAACGCCGCCTCCAAGGTTGTCTAGATCGACTCTACACTTGGAGTATCCAAAACGGCTTTAGGTTTTCCGCCGAGAAGACCGTCTGCGTTAACTTCTGGCGCCAGAAGGCATTTCTATCGCCTTCTCTACACCTCGGCCTAGCTGTCCTTCCATTCGCAGACGAGGCAAAATTTTTAGGATTGATCTTTGACAGAAAGCTGAGCTGGTCCTCTCATATTACGTATTTAAGAGCAAGGTGTGACCGTTCTCTCAATCCTATACGCGTATTAAGTGGCACATCCTGGGGCGCAAATCGGACAATACTTTTACGACTCTACCGTTGCCTAGTCCGATCCAAACTCGATTACGGTTGCCTCGTGTACTCCTCGGCTCGTCCGTCGATTTTAAGTCGCCTAGATCCAATCCATCACCGTGGAATCAGGTTGAGTACTGGTGCCTTTCCCACTAGCCCAACAGTGAGTCTGTGTGCGGAAGCCGCCGAACCACCGCTTTCATATCGGCGCGATGTCCTTTTGTGCATTTACGCCTGCAAACTCTTAAGTATGCCAGGACATCCCTCTTTTAAACCGTTTTTTAACGACTCTTTGGATCGCCAGTACTCGACGCGCCCCCTAGCATTGCTCCCTCCTGGCGTTCGGTTTCGCTTACTTTTGCGACTCTTAGACATCACCTTGCCATCTGTGTTCCACAGGAGAGAATGCCGTTTTCCCCCCTGGCTCCGCTCGGAAATCCCCGTTGATCTGAGGCTAACGGCTATGCCGAAATCCACCACCCCTCCTCCGAGCATTCGCACGTCGTATTTCGAACTTAAGGCTCATTATGGCCCCTGTAATTTTATATACACAGATGGCTCGAAAGACGACCAAGGAGTCGGATGTGCTTTTATTCACCGTGACCAGAGTTTTAAATTTCGCCTCTTACCGCAGTGCTCGATTTTTACCGCCGAGCTGTTTGCTATTTATCAAGCTATTTTATATATTCATAGGCAAGGTTCGCAGCGCTGGGTGATTTGCTCAGATTCTTTAAGCGCCCTCCAAAGCCTCAGGTCGCTGTACGCCTACAACCCTCTAGTGCAGCGTGTCCAGGATCGCCTTCACTTGCTCGCTGACGATCGCATCAGCGTGTCTTTCGTGTGGGTCCCTGGACATGTAGGCCTGCCAGGTAACGAGGACGCTGATGTCGCCGCGAAAGCTGCCCTTTCATGTGCCAGGTATTCTAGCTCTCCGGTACCCTCTGTTGATTTTAGCGCTGTTTTACGGGGACTTCACGCTTCTCGCTGGAAAAATTCTTGGAGCGCTGTCAAGCGGAACAAACTTCGGGAGGTAAAACCCCTCCCTGTCCCATGGCACACTTCCTCCCGTGGTTGCCGGCGCGAAGAAGTAATTTTAGCCAGACTACGTATCGGGCACTGCCGGTTTAGTCATAGCCATCTCTTATGTTCAGATCCTGCACCAGTTTGCCCTCGCTGCGGTGATCCACTAACGGTGCGACATATTTTAACACGGTGCCAGTTTTTAGCTCCCTTACGTGTATCTTTAGGTCTGCCAACAACTATGGCAGAGATGCTAGCAGACACATCAAGCGCTGTAGAGCAAGTTTTAAGCTTTATTCACCTAAGTGGTTTGGATCGTCGTATATAACAATTCTCTTTCCACCTTTTCTGCTCTTCGGCCCTTCAGTCAAACTGGCTCTTATTGTTTTACCACTACTGGCATTGTTTTAGTGATGTTTTAACCTTTTACCCATCCGACCTGAAGGCTTCATGCCTGTCGTTTTCCTGTTAATCTTTTAGCGTTGTTAGGGCGCTAATAACCAAAGTAGTTGTGCGCCCCCCAAAACTGTAATACTACTACTACTACAATTATGTAGCATGTGATTGCACTGACAAAATGGACATAAACGATCACTCGTGGATAAGTAAGAGTGTTTACTGTCTCTGCTGTTGGGCTTAGCAAAGTGCAAGTCAGTCTTAGGCTTAACTACCGTCTTGTTACATGCAGTGTTCGCAAGCAATTCAAAAGAGTGTGCTCTTGCTTCTAAAAATTGCATAAGATCCTTCAAAGAAGGGAAGTTTTGAGAATCTATTTTACTCCCATTCTCTGCGTGTGGTGTCAGACAAATGTTCTAGGAGAAGTTGCATTAAAATGATTTCATGCAAAGGCACTTCAAGTTTTAATGCTTCAATGGCATTCAAGTTATTTTGAAAATGGTTGAGCAAGGTACGTTGTTCTTTACTGTTTCCTTATGCATTACTGGTAGTGCTAATAAATTTTTTATATGCGCTGTAGCTATTAATCTTGTATTGTTATAGCGTGAGCATATGAGCTCCCATGCTACATCAAAATTTTCACTAGTGACAGGTATGTTCTGTATTAGTGAATGAGCTTGTCCCTTGAGAGAGGAAAGTAAGTAGTGATATTTCTGAATAGCATCTAAAGCTTGGTTGTTTACCACTAAGCTTGTAAATGTGTCATAGAAATGTTTGAAATGAGTGACATCACCCTCAAATTTAGGTAATTGTATCACAGGCAGTTTGATAGCTTTAGCTGCTTGTGACGATTGCGACTGCACTGTGTGCTGCGAATGCCCAGAACCATTTTCTTGCTGTTCATGATCCTGTATTAATTCAGCTAACCTAGCTTTCAATTCGAGGTAACTGTTTCTTCCTTTCTTGGAAGTGTTGAAAACAGTGTTGTTATGATAAATTAACTTTAAAGAGAGTCGATTAAAGACACTAGACAACACTTACTTTTAAATTTTTCCGGAACATGTTTCTGAGGCTTTGCCTCTATCATCGGCCGGCTCTCGACTGGTTCTCGTTGGTGTAGCTGACAATATTTTGTCACAGGACAAAAACAAAAAATCTGGTATATATCAAATTGAATGCAATGACTGTAGTCATATTTATATTGGAAAAACAAAAAGAAATTTAGAAACAAGAGCAAAGGAACACTTTAGAAACATAAAATATAAACAATTAGAAAAATCAGCAGTTGCCGCACATTTTTGGGAAAAAAACCACAACATAAATCCAGAACCAAAACTACTAAAACATACATCAGGAAAACAAGAACTATCCACATGGGAACAAATCTTCATTTCAAAAAATAGGAACAAAGTAATTCAATTTCGACATCCCCCAGAAAGATTTGTTCAGCAAGTTCCTTGAACCGCCACCAGAGGAGACCTGTGACAAAATATTGTCAGCTACACCAACGAGAACCAGTCGAGAGCCGGCCGATGATAGAGGCAAAGCCTCAGAAACATGTTCCGGAAAAATTTAAAAGTAAGTGTTGTCTAGTGTCTTTAATCGACTCTCTTTAAAGTTAATTTAACTGTTTCTTGTTTCCTCCTCGTGTTCTGCATGCATATCTAATTCAGTTTCCGCTTCCACAAGAGATTCAATTTGGGTCTGAATAGCTTCATATTTGTCCCAAATTTCACTTAAGTTATCGAAATTAGCTCTCAATATGAAAATGTTGACCTGTTCTGGTAATTCATCAAGAAATTTTCGAACAAAGGTAAATTTTCTTTTAATTATACCCCTTCTTTTGACAAGAGCTTTCAAATCCTGCTCCATATTGAATGTTTATGAGACTTGCTTAAAGGAGAGAAAGAAAGAAAAGGAATGTTCTGACCTGAAATGTGTTGCGATGCAGGCTACTGCGTCATTGCAAATGAAATACTGATAATCTGCTGTGTAGATCCCGATGCCTGGCGTCCTGGGGCCCACTGAATCCATGCAGAAGAAACTGTTGCGATGCACAATAATATCCGCCAGTGAAGGACCAATTTTCGTGTCGTGATTAATTTAATTCGGAGGACCACTTGATTTTAGCAGAAATCAAGGAAACTGATTTTGTGGACTGTACTCGATAGAGCTGTATTCATATCTCTGGATAAATTTATTGCACACGCTACATTTCTTATATGAAAAATCATAAAGAAGACAATACATTTAACATTTAGATAAACTAAAAACCGTCTTTGCATTGCAACAACGTTGCACTCAGCCACGCAACGAAACATATCACATCAATGTTCTTGTCTCAAACATGTCTGACTAACTAACCGGAAAAAAAGCTACTTTCTTGCACGCTGGCGAGTCACATGATCAGTTTGCCGCATAACCGGCGCCAAGTAAAATATTCATGTGCCCGACAAACAAATGAATATCATGGCGCAAACACTATCGAAAAGTTATAATCGCTTGCGGAAACCTATGAAGCATGTTAAAGGTTACGAATGCAAGAATACAGAAATATTCAGTATTGAATGAGCTTGTGGAACTTGTTAGCTGAGTCAGAGAAGCTCTAAATTGTCTGGAGCACTGTGGATGTTCCCAAATGAATTTTGAAAATGTATCCATAGTAAATAGAATATTGTTTGCCATGAATTTTCTTGTTTTTCTTCTTTTGCTTCTAAAATGATGCGGGAAGCGGCACTTCCAGCACTTCACTGGTTGAGTTGCACAAATTGCATGTATTGAAAGTCAAGATCATAAGACTTGGCTAGCTAATAGCAAACAGCACAGTGCATGTATTTATTTAAATGATTGTAGGTATTTCAGTTATGCGTAAAACAAACAGACTTCTTTTCAGTTGGTTTCACAACTGTTTAGAATAAATAGTTTTAACATAATTTTGTGCTTCATTGTGTCCATATTCATTAAGTGTAAATATTTTTGTTGAATGCAATGACAGTAGATGTCCGAGAGGGAGAGATTTGGACTTATTTTGATGATTGTATAAGAGGAAGAGCATGATAGAAAGCTGACAATTTAAATATCAAAAGTTCATATATTCATTCAAGCATAACATATACCACAGATAAATTTTGATGACTGGTTAAGCAATGTTCCATGTGATAATATTGCTAAATGATGTACCCAACACAGCTTCTAAGGGACTAATTGCAATAAGCAAAATGAATATTGCATGATCTCTTAATATCAGAAAAATAACCTTTATTAGAAAGACCTTGATTTTCATGACCTAAAAGTATCTAAGCATTACTTTAAAAATATCAAAATTATTTTAAAAGTTATTTAAAAAATATTAAGTAAAGCCTCATGGATGATCAGCCATGTCAAAACTAAATTCGAGCTGGCTGACTGTCCCCATTGTACCAGGTCAAACAGCTGCCCCTATTTATTCTTATCTATGCAACCCACAGTTTATATTCTAATGGGAAAACATTGACCCTTTCAGTACAAAAGCCGTTATTTCAGTTCTGACCTAACTAGTATTATCGCACCCAGCATTAATACTGTCACCCAAACGTCGGAACTCCCTATAGAACTGGCCAGCAGCAGGGTCTGACGTGAAGTATTCAGGCCACACCCACCCATTAGTCTCAGTCACTAACTGAGGGGATGATTAGGGAAGTGTCACTTGTCGCTGGCCGCCTCATTCTTGCTCCGGCTACCGAGCGGGACGGATGTGTTCGGGAGCAGCAGCCAGGAACCAGGTTAGTGAATAGTGCTGAGAGTGATTTTGGGATTAGTTCGAAGAAGTAGTGTCCAGAAATAGTTCTAAATTGTTAAAAATATTTAAAAAAATAAGGTTCCAGAAGTTTTCTGGTGGATATTTTTGGAAATTTGGCCAAAAACGGCAATTTTATTTGAGCTGGTATTAGGGTATTAGGATATCCGAGGAGGTGGCAGTATTTGGAGAATAGTAGTAAGGACCCCGCTGATAATTTGAAAAGTAGTATAGATTTGCGGATTGTGGTCCTATTTTCAACATTTGTACTTAATTATCTGAAATTGTTGTAAAGATTTGTTATTTATTGGATAAAATAAAGTGGCGCAAGCCAATACGTCTCGGAGAGATCATGTTGGCAAAGAAAATGAAAGTGAGGTTTTTACACCATCAAGAAGTTTAAGGAGGTCTCCTGTTCTTGAAAGAAAAAGCTATAAATCGCAAGAAATGATGGAGAGCGATAAAGAGAAATCTGGATCATGTTTTCATGCTCATCTTTCTGATATAAGTACTATAATAGCCTCTGAAAAGATAACAGTGGATAAGAAGAAAGCCATTTTTGCTTTATTAGGTAATTTTCAGAAGGAATTTGATTCTCTGAAATTGGAAAAGGAGAAAGCTATTACAGAAGCTAAATTGTATAAGGATTTATATGAAAAATCTTCGTCTGAGAAGTCAGCGCCCTTGTCCTATGCTCATGTTGTTGCTCAATCTATGCCATCGACCAAAACCATCGAATTTCAGAAAACAGTGAGTATGAAGAAACATACTGTTTTTGTATCTTCAACCACCAATAAAGATGCCAAGGATATACAGAAACCTATAACTACGAAATTCAATCCCGCACAAGAGAAGATTAAAATTCGCATGCTACGGCCTGCGGGAAGGAATACCGTTATTATTGAGACCGAGACAGAGGAAGATACAAGGAAGATCATTGAAAGTGACAATTTGAAAGGTCAGGATATCAAGATAGAAAAGCCCAGAAAACGGAACCCGTTAATGATTATGTATGATGTTTTGTCAAGCACCAAAGAAGAGGATTTAAAATACGAGGTTTATACGCAGAATTTTGAAGATTTGTTAAATAAGAAAGATTTTGAAGATGGTTTTAATTTTAAATTTAAAACAGGAAAAAGGGATAGAGCAACGGTAAATCACGTTGTAGAGGTTTCGCCCCGAATCAGGAAGCTTTTGATACAGAAAGGACGAATATATATTGGTTTTCAGTCAGTGAATATCAAGGATTTTATATCTGTAGCGAAGTGTGCAAAATGTCAAGATTTTGGACATGTTGCCAAATATTGCACTAAACAACAGGTTTGTGGTCATTGTGGAGAATCAGATCATGATAGAAAGGATTGTTCAAAAATTAAACAAGCTGAAATTTGTGTTCCATGTAGTTTAAGGAAGAAACAGTGTGGAGGAAGAAACGAATGTCCTACTTATAAACTATTCTGGGAGAGGACAATTAATAGAACTAATTACGATTAATGGACCAAGTATTTAATATGAATGCTAAAAAGATGCCTAAGAGGAATACTCCCAGTAGAATTAGAAGAAATCTAAAACGAGTTATTGAACATAAACTCAAGTTATCGCAACTAAATAGAGGTAATATGGATGATAAGGGAGTCCAAACGGACATTCCTTTTATTAAAAGTTATGATCAAATGGATATCAATACATCTTCCGACCATCAAGATAATTCTCGTGATCTTCCATTCAAGCCACAGTTACCACCTAAATGTAAAATAAATAAAAAATTTTGTAATGAAGAGATGGACAAAGCGATATCAAAAACTGTATCCTTTGTAGATGAAGTTATTCCAAAACCAAAATTAATCTTTAATAAATGTGATATATTAGCATCGGAATTAAGTAATCCAATCAAGATACCCGTTGATTACGAAGCTATAATGGATATAGAAGAAAGCGAACATGACGTTGGTATAAAATTAGACACATCATCAAAATTCCCCATAAATTTTTATAATGGCATTGAAAATGCAATGCAACTTAGTAGATTGGAGGAAACAAAAATATTATTAGCAGCATTACGACATGTGATAAGGAAACTACATGAGAAAGGGGATTCAATTGTTTTTCCATTACCTGATGCCATTGACAGAATGGAGTTAAGGGTTCATAATATCAACAGATCCGGAGGAATTATTAAATCTGTTACATATAGTCTTCAGTAGAAGGAATGAAGTCTTTGATCTCGAAGAAATTTATAGCCATTTTGTTAAATGTTATGGTAAAATAATAATTGATCATAGTCAGCCTTGGCCATATTGCTATGCTCACATTAGACATGATGGTTCCACTTATTCTAAAATTATTCAATCCAGGGCTCCTAAATCCATCACTCCTATTATCCCGAAAGTATCAAATCCATGTACCAGCACTCCATTCAAAAGCAAACAATTCTCCCTTAAAACAAATTCCTCTAAATCCCAACCCTCTAAGAATGGTATCAATGTTTTCAAAACCCTTGTTAAAGGTGCTACCTATGAATCCCATAATAAAAATAAATCTACATCCAGAACAGTCAGCACTAAAAAGCAAAGTAAATCTTTGAAAACATCAGCACAGTCTGGAAGTTCGAATAGTCTACATCAGAGTTCATCCTCTAGCAGATTAGTGGGACAAAATATGACAAATATGATTAAGGAATATTATCAATCAGCAGAAGGGCAGTATGCAGCACATAGTAAATATGATCAATTTAAATAAATCTGTTCATTGCCATGAATCCTGATTGTTATAATTATTGTAAAAATTTAAGAATTGCTCAAATTAATGCCCAAAGAAGCAAATTGGTGATGGCAGAGATAAGAAAGTTGATTAAGGAATTAAATCTCGATATTATTTGCATTCAAGAACCCTATACAGCAAATGGAACATTAGTTTATTTGCCTGCAATGGCTAGGGTAATAATTGGAGATATTAAACCCATGGCTGCAATTGTTATTGTTAATTCCAATCTCCAAGTCGTGAACATTACACAATTTTCCGATTCGCATACCAACTGTGTGGAAATCTCACATGAGAATGGTAAATTTATTTTAGCCAATTATTATTTTCAATGGAGTGAAGAAATAGAGCCATATATAAATAGAGTTAGGAGTATACAACATTATTTTCGGCATCATGAAATAATTCATACTATGGATTCTAATGCGAAATCATTATGGTGGTATAA
This sequence comes from Mantis religiosa, assembly GCA_030765055.1. Taxonomy (NCBI): domain Eukaryota; kingdom Metazoa; phylum Arthropoda; class Insecta; order Mantodea; family Mantidae; genus Mantis; species Mantis religiosa. The sequence goes on from CM060948.1 coordinate 1,685,784, forward strand.
TGAATATAGGGATGCAAGGGGTGAGAAGATGGAAGATGTTATTTCAGAATTAAATTTGCATGTAGTAAATCAAGGTAATAATCCACCAACATTTGAAAATCGTCAAGGGGCTTCATCTAACATCGATTTGACACTCTGCAGTAGTAAAAGTTTAAAAAATATTTATGGATGGAAAGTAGGACAGGATATGACTTCCAGCGATCATAGAATGATCTATTTTTACTATACCATAAGTACTAATTCACAATTTGCCTGTCAAGATAAAAGTGGAAGAAGAAATTTTTCCCAAGCTAATTGGAACCAAGTGAAGGAGATTTTTAATTCTTCAAATAGATGTTTTGGTGTTTTTGAATTAAATAATCTGATTTATAATATTGACTATGCTATTAAGCAATCAGTACCTTATTCGAGAGTAAAGAAGTTCTCAGACAATATTTGGAATGATGCCTTGGAAACTTCAAGGAGAAAAATGAGGAAACTTAGCAAAATTTATCAAAGATCCGTGATTGAATCAGATAGACAAGCAAACCTAAATCGCTATAGAAATGCCAAATTTAAATTTAAACAACTATTGTTAGACACTCGACAAAAATCCTGGATCATATTTGTGGAAACCCATTTAGATAATAACACTTGGGGAATTCCTTATAAAATCATTATGGACAAGATTAAGAAACCTGAAATTTTGAGTACTTTAGAAAAACATGACGGTAGTATGACCTCAAATTGGGAGGAAACCACGAAATTACTTTTGGATACTCTATTGCCCGATGACGATATATCCTCGGATAATATCCAAAACACATTATGTCGACTTAATATGAAATTTGATTATAATAATTTCAATTTAACATATCCTTTTGATATATCAGAAGTAAAAGTAATCTTCAAAAAGTTAAAGAAGAAGAAGTCCTGTGGTCCGGACAATATACCGAATGAAGTCTTAATGACCCTCCATGATACGTTAATACCACAACTTACCAGCATTTTTAACGATTGTCTGTGGAGAGGATATTTTCCAGATTGTTGGAAAGAGGCTAGGGTTATTGTCCTAAAGAAAGGTTCTGATAAAGATCCGATGAAACCAAAGTCATATAGACCAATCTGCCTGTTAAACTCAATGGGCAAGATTTTTGAACATCTAATTAATAAGAGGATAATAGAATATAGGACTATGATAGGAATGAATAATAGGCAGTATGGCTTTAGAAAAGGAAGATCTACCGAGGACGCTATCATTGATATCATGGACTCCGTGACTCGTTGTACAAATAAGTATATAATTGAATTATCAGTTGATATTTCAGGAGCCTTTGACAATCTATGGTGGCCTTTCTTCTTTGAAAGGCTAAGAAAGCTTAATTATCCATATCCCATATATAGATTACTCTTGAGTTATTGTGATAACAGGAAAGTATATATTCAAGGCATCAACCAGAAGATCTATAAAAGTATCAGTAAAGGTTGTCCACAAGGATCTGTTCTGGGCCCCACGTTTTGGGACATTGTGATGGAAACCTTGTTAGAAAATTTTGAAAATGATGAAAATGTAGTTAATATAATAGCATATGCGGACGATGTAATTTTTCTGATAGCAGGCGACTCAAGATTACAACTAGAAACTAAGGCAAATTTTATATCATCAAAATTAGCCAACTGGTGTAATGAGACTAAACTGCAAATTGCTCCCCAAAAGTCATCATATATTTTATTTAAAGGAGAATTAAAACGAGATCCGATTATTAAGTATAATAATGAAAAAATTAAACGTTGTAGAGAAATAAAATACCTAGGTGTTATGCTGGATGAAAAATTTAATTTTATAAATCATGTAGAGTATGTTAGAATGAAGGCTGAAAATGTTATGAATAAATTAGCCACAATTGTCAATATAAAATATAAAATATCCTTAAATAACATTATCACCTATCATTATACTATTTTTGGATCAATTGTTACATATGCCGCAGCAACCTGGGCTCAAAAATTGTATAATTTGAATATTAGAAACAAATTAAGAAGTACACAGAGGAAGATCCTGCTTCGCCATACGGGTGCTGTTTGCACGACATCTACAGTAGCACTCCTTGTAACGACAGGAATATGGCCCATCGATCTTCTAATTAGATTGAGAGGTGCAATGTTCTGGTTTAAGAAAAATAATTTTGATAAAGTAAATAGTATAGTTGCAAAGGTGTGTAATACCAGACAAGATATCAAGAAACATTTGTTGAAGGATTGGCAGAATGAATGGGATAGTATAAATGAAGGTAGAAGAACTCATGAATTCTTTCCATTTATAATCGAACGCTTGAAATTGAAACATGTAAAACCCACAAAAGGTCTAATTCATTTTTTGACTGGACATGGACCTTATGGTACATATTGGTATAAAGTGAAGAAGTTAAATAGTTCCATTTGTAATATATGTAGTAAAGTAGATAATCCAGAACATGTTTTATTTGAATGCGTTAAGTATGACCATCTAATTACTGAAGAACGAAATAAATTAAGAGGATTTAATTTATGGAACATAATAAGAATCCCAGAATTATATAATATCTTGGCCAAATTAGCAAATACCATCAGCGAATTAGCATGGAAATCAATTCTACCCAAATGTACACCTGTTCAAGAAATTCAACCACCAATTGAATTAAGAAGATCCCAAAGACGTATTAATCCACGTAATGAAGAAAATATTATTATTTAAGAAGGTATGGATATTAATGATTAGCAAAATATAAATAGTAGAAGAAGAGGATATTGTGTTTCCCTTGGTCGACGAGATTGGGGCAACAGAAGAACTAGAGCCGTAGCAGAATCCGAAGATGATGCAGAGAGGATGAGGGTGGCGCAATTCCCCTTCCATGTCTACCAGTTCTGAGGAGGACACATAGAGTTCCTGTCGGCGAATCAGGTACCCGCTTCAAGGTTGTTGGTGCAACTGATCCAGTAATGTCCAACAATCTGTATAATGAGGAGGTGATCGCAGAAATGAAAGTTTTTTTAGTGTTTCAGTGTAATATAGTATCCTGTGAAATCTTTAGGGGAGGGACCCCCTCCCCTCAAATTAAATATAATTATGAGTAGTGTTAATAGTATATATTTTTGGGGGAGGGGCTTTGCCCCTCCCCGTGGTGTTTAAAGTGAATGATGAAGTTTATTTGTGGTTTAGTTTAGGGAGGGATTTTCCTTCCCCGGTGTAAGATGATGAGAGAAGTGTTGTAAGTAATAATGTGGTGTAGTAATGGATGAGTAAAGTTTTTGTTATGGATGGTTGTTTTGTTGTGAAGGATATTGGTGAATTGAGTTATGGATTATTATTATGGATAATTTGAGTGAAAGATGAAGGAGGATTTGAATGAATTATTTTAATAAGTGGATATTTGGAAAATGGATTTCAGGAGTTGATTTGATAAGTTATGGAGATGTTATTTTATTTAAATTTGGTGTAAAATGAGGATTGTTAAATTTTGAGAAAGTGTGTTTTGAGAAATTATAGAATAGGAATTTATATATATATATATATATATATATATATATATATATATATAATTATGTTGAAGATTTAGGAGATTTAATAGTTGAAGTGTGTTTTGGTATAATGTTAATTTGATATTTTTGTCTTAATAAGGTAAAAAAATTAAATTATAAATATGTGAAATAAAAAAATTAAATTGAATTGTTTGGTTTGGTTGTTTGAAGGTTATTGTAATGGTTTAATTTTGAAATATATGAAAGTTATTGAATGTATAATTATTGTTTGTTTAATATGTTTGAATTGTATTGTTATTTTTTTTTAATTTGAAATTTATATTTTATTTGATATAAAGTAGATTTGAAAAAAAAATATTGATTGTTGTAGAATTAAAAATAATAATTGAATTTGTTTGTTTGTATAAATTGATATAATGTATTTTAATTTGTTTAAAGAATTTGGATTCAAAAATTTGTAAATTTTGTGATTGTTGTAATGTAAATTTTATGAATTATTTTTATATAAGTTTTTGGTTAAATGTTTTGTAAGTTTTTAAGAAGGTTTTTTATCAGTTATAAGTTTTAAATGTACTGGTTACCAGTACATTAAGTATCGGTTTCCGGTATTGTAGTTTTATTTTGTAATTGTAGCTGGTTGCCAGTTATTTGTATACTGGATTCCAGTAAATTTTTATTAGTTAAATTGTAAATTTTTAAATTGGTAGTTTTTGTATTTGTTTATAATTTTTTCTTTTTTTCTTTTAATTTTTTTATTTTATTATCTGAAAAATGATTGTTTAAATTGTATTTTTGTATTTATGTGGTAGTTAATAAATTAGAATTTGGAAATCATGTCCCGGTATAAGAAATTAGGTACCGGGATTAGCTTTTCAGATTTTATTTATTTATTTATTTATTTATTTATTTATTTATTTATTTATTTATTTATTTATTTATTTATTTATTTATTTATTTATTTATTTATTTATTTATTTATTTATTTATTTATTTATTTATTTATTTGTCGCTGGCCGCCTCTTCCCCCACTCCCCTGTCGTCTGGAACCTTCGCGGTGATTCACTGAAACTAGAGGCTTCGAGAAAACGGCGATATTCCTATAAAAAGGGCTGCAGTGAGTGCATGGAGTCAGTGCTTGGCAAGCAGCGAAGAAGTGCCGTGTTAGTGAACGGACGAGAAGACTGTACGTGCAACGGAAGAGTGTGCGTAACTGTGAGCGTGCAGTGGAACTGTAACGGACGAACTGGTGAATCGTAATTGTGCGCATTACGTAATTCTGTGTAATTGGCAACTGTTCAGCTGTAAGTCGGTGGAAATAAAGAACATTTTTGAGTGCTGCAATCGGACTTTTAATTTCACGAACCCACAAAGTCACACTGGTGTCAGGAAGCGGGACGATAACATCACCGAACATTACAACCATGGACGTGGCATTGGAAGAGATTTTGGAGAAGATGATGGAAATAAAAGCCGAATAAACAGAGAAGACGGAAGCGGCAAATAACAGCCTGGCCGCGCAGCTGGAGACTACAAATAACAACCTGGCCGCGGAACTGAAACAAATGAAGACGGCCAACGACAACCTCACCGCCGAGTTGAAACAAATGAAGACGGCCAACGACAACATCACCGAGATGATGGAGGAAATGAAGGTCGAATTAACAGCGAAGACGGAAATGGCAAACAACTTGGCCACGACAATGACCGCTAAGATGGCCGAACTGACCACGGAAATGAAGGTGGCGAACGAGGCTCTCGCCGCCAAATTTGAAGAACAGTTGGCCGGCGTGAGGGATGACGTGACGGAGTTGGGCAAGCGGATGAGCCAAGTGGACGAGCGCGTCAAGGACCTGGCGAGCCACGTTAACGACCTGGAAGGGAAGGCCGACAGAAGCGTCAAGTCCCTGAACGCCATGGTGGAGGACGTCGTCGTGAGGTTGAAGGATTTGAAGGCCGACGCACCGAGACGCGACACAACATCGGCGCGCGTCAAACCTCCGAAATATGACGGCACGTCAACATTTGAGGTCTTCCGCCGCCAGTTCGACACAGTGGCCAAGCACAACAGCTGGTCACCGGAGGAGGAGGCCACACAGTTAATAGCCAGCCTCCAGGGACGGGCCGCGGAAGTCCTGAACGCGGTACAGACAACGGCGGCGCCAAAGGACATCTGGGAGGCCCTGGAGAATCGTTTTGGGAACCACCGCTTAGCCGCAGCGTACCGCAGCCAGCTGAAGGCAAGGTCACAGCAGCCAGGGGAGACGCTGCAGGAGTTCGCCCTGCCAGTTGAACAACTGGCTAGCAAGGCCCTAGTCGACCTCCCACCAGAGTTCGTATCCTGGGAAGCTGCCTACACATTCGTGGACGGGGTACGAGACACGGAGATTCGTCAGCGCCTAATGCTCGGCGATTATTAAACCATCCACGAGGCGCTGACGGCTGCACTAAGGATGGAGGCGGCCAAAGTAACAGTTATCCCGACGTCGAGAACGAGGAGTGTCCGCTACACCGGAGACAGAAGACCAGCCGAGGGACGCCGACGAAGACCTAGTGGCCTGTGTTGGGGGTGTGGACGGCCCGAACACCTGCAGAGAAACGTCTCACACCAGGAAGAGCAGCCGGAAAACGAGCAAGGGCCGTCGTGGAGAGGGGCACGTCGGCGCCATCACCATCCCCTCGAGTGACACTGCGCGCCGTCAGCCGGCGTATGGATGACAGCCTCATCGCGGACGGTTGGGTGAGAGGGAAGCCGTGCCGCGTACTGGTGGACACCGGGGCAGCCGTGACCATCAGACCTGACGTGGCGAATGGTTTGCCGACAAGGAAGCCGAGTCCACCATACCAGCTTGTCACGGCATCGGGCGACACCTTGCCTGTGGAGAAGGTGGCCCTGCTGAAGCTGACCTTGGGAAGGAGTACCGTACGTCTGTGGGAGTTCGTCGCGAAAGTGGCTGAGGAGGTGATACTGGGATTGGATGCCCTCAGGAGCCATAAGGCGACGGTCGACGTCGGCAGGAAGGTCCTGCGGCTCAACGGAGAAGAGGTTATACTCCGTCAACCAAAGGATCACCTTGGGATTTGCAGGGTCGTCTTGAATGAAGACGTTGTCCCCGCGAGGAGCGAAGTGGTGGTGACGGCGCGACTTGAAGGCCAGAGAACCAGGTACATGATGCTGGACCAGAAGACGCCTGTACACGGACTGTGTGTAGCCAGGGCATTGCTACCGTGCCGAGAGGAGGTGCCAGTGAGACTGCTAAATCCAACGGACACCGATCACGACGTCCAGCTCGGGACGGAGTTGGGAACGTGCGAGCTCGTGGTGAGCGTAACAGCAATCGACAAGACACAGGAGCCGGTGCCGACGCAACACCTGGGCCACCGGCTAGAAGGCCTACTGGAGAGGGAGGCTGACCACCTGACCGCAGAACAGCTGGAGAAATTTCGACAACTGCTGAGGCGATACCAGAGCGTCTTCAGCCAAGGCGACAGTTACTACGGCCACACAGACAAAGTGCTTCACCGCATCGACACCGGGGACGCCTGGCCTATTCGGCAACAACATAAACGCGTTCCGCGTTCCGAAGCAAGGGGCGGTACGAGACATGCTGGAGGACATGAGATCCAGGGGAGTGATTCAAGAGTCGGACAGCCCTTGGTGTTCCCCTGTAGTCTTGGTGACGAAGAAGAACGGCGAGCTGCGCTTCTGCATAGACTACAGAAAGCTGAACGCTGTCACCCGGAAGGGATGTTTTCCCTTACCCCGGATTGACGACACCCTGGACACGCCAGCTGGTGCACAGTGGTTCTCGACCCTGGACCTGAAGTTGGGCTACTGGCAGGTAGCTCTAGACCCGAGTGACAAAGAGAAGACAGCATTCTCGACGGGCCAAGGGATCTGGCAGTTCACGGTTATGCCCTTTGGCCTCTGCAATGCACCAGCTACCTTCCAATGCCTCATGGAGTCAGTGTGAGAGGGCTGACTTACGATGCCTGCCTGCTATACCTGGACGACATCATCATCGTCGGGAAGACTTTTGAAGATCACCTCGAGAATCTGAGTAAGGTGCTACAGAGACTGCAGGCGACCAACTTGAAGCTGAACGCGAAGAAGTGCCAGCTCTTCCGCAAGGAAGTGAACTACTTGGGCCACATAGTCTCAGCAACCGGAGTGGCCACAGACCCGGAGAAGACAGGCTTTGAGACATTGGCCTCGCCCAAAGGATAAGAAAAAGTTGCGCAGTTTCCTGGGGCTGTGCAGTTATTACCGACGCTTCATAAAGGGGTTCTCCAACATCGCAAAACCCCTCACCTGCCTGACTGGAACACCGGCCTTATATGTGGACGGAGGACGCCGAAAACCCTTTCCAGCACCTAAAGGAGACCCTGTGCAGTGCACCAATTTTGGGTTTCCCACAACCGGCTGGCGCCTTCATTGTGGACACCGACGCTAGCGACCATTGCATTGGAGGTGTCCTATCGCAGATCCATTACGGCCATGAGCGGGTGATAGCCTACTACAGCAAGACGCTATCCAAGGCAGAGAAGAACTACTGCGTCACCCGACGAGAATTATTGGCGTTAGTAAAGACCTTGGAGCACTTCCACATGTACCTGTACTGTCAGCCATTCCACCTGAGGACTCACCATTCCGCCCTAACCTGGCTATTGAGCTTTAAGAACCCTATTATAATAAGGGCTGCAGTGAGTGAATGGAGTCAGTGCTTGGCAAGCAGCGAAGGAGTGCCGTGTTAGTGAACGGACGAGAAGACTGTACGTGCAACGGAAGAGTGTGCGTAACTGTGAGCGTGCAGTGGAACTGTAACGGACGAACTGGTGAATCGTAATTGTGTGCATTACCTAATTCTGTGTAATTGGCCAGTGTTCAACTGTAAGTCGGTGGAAATAAAGAACATTTTTGAGTGGTGCATTCAGACTTTTAATTTCACGAACCCACAAAGTCACAATACCTACAGCCCTAAATGAGAACCAAGAAACTGTGAAAAGCTTAAACGATGGTTTTTCAGGCATATAATACTGGTAAGGTGTTGATGTTTGTTTCCCAAATACGTGGCAATTGGCCAAGATGGTTAGCTTGCTGGAATATGCTGATACAAAGGCTAGGTTCAAAACGTCACACTTTTTTTTCCTTCCTCCAACTCTTTATTGTCAGTATTGTGACTTTGTGGGTTCGTGAAATGAAAAAACGAGGTTAAAAAACACAAAAACTACACTTTATTCTCCTCGAAATACACTGTTCACATTACAAAATTGCTAGAACCTCAAAACTGTTTATTTTCTCTAACTCTACATTCAACTGTCTGTCGCTAACGGTCTTCATTTTTCATCGGCTTCGCGATTCTACCGCCAGGGTGACATTGCTCCCTCCTCAAGGCTGGTAGTCCCGAACAGCGCCTTCGTAGCGGGCCAGGTGATCCAGGTGTACCACCAACATCCTTCCTCGGGGCACCTTCTGGATGCGGTAGACCACGTCGTTAATTCTTCACCACACGGTATGGTCCTTGCCATGACTGCTGAAGCTTCGGGCAGCGTCCCTTGGTCCGGGTCGGGTGGTACAACCAGACCAGGTCACGTTGCTGGAACCCTTGGTTGTTGGCTTGTCTGTCGTATCGGGTTTTCATGCGGTCGCTCGCCTTCTGGATGTTCTGGCGAGCCATCTCGTGCATGTCGTGGAGGTGGTCCACCAGGTTCTCTACATCCCTCAAGAGTGGCCCCAAGTCTGCGTCCGCCAGCTGCTCCCTCCTCAGGACTGCGCTATCCCAGCCATCCGCAGCCACTGCCGTGACTACTCGAACTGCTGCGGCACGCTCCTTCCCCTCCACTCTTGTGCATTGGCCGCACTCTTCTGGACAGGGTCTTCGGGACATAGCGTCCGCGTTACCGTGACTCTTCCCTCTGCGATGTTCCGAGGTGAAGCCGTACTCCTGTTGCCTCTGAACCCCACCTGCTGTCTGGCCTTCCGGTCGCGCCGTCACTATCACTTCGCTCCTCGCGGGGACAACCACGTCTTCGCCCAAGACGACCCTGCAAATTTCAAGGCACTCTTCTGGTTGACGGAGTATAACCTCTTCTCCGTTGAGCCTCAGGACTTTCCTGCCGACGTCGACCGTCGCCTCGTGGCTCCTGAGGGCATCCAGTCCCAGAATCACCTCCTCAGCCACCTTCGCGACGAACACCCACAGACGCACGGCACTCAGTCCCAAGTTCAGCTCCAGCAGGGCCTGCTTCTCCACAGGCATGGTGTCGCCCGATGCCGTCACAAGCTGGTATGGTCGGCTCGGCTTCCTCGTCGGCAAACCATTTGCCACGTCAGGTCTGATGATGGTCACGGCTGCTCCAGTGTCCACTAGCACGCGGCACGGCTTTCCTCCTACCCAGCCGTCCGCGATGAGGCTGTCATCCATACGCCGGCTGACGGCGCGCAGTGTCACTCGAGGGGATGGTGGTGATGGCGCCGACGTGCCCCTCTCCACGCCGGGCCTTACTCGTTTTCCGGCTGCTGTTCCTGGTGTGGGCAGCCTCTCCGCAGGTGTCCCGGCTGTCCACACCCCCAACACAGGCCACTAGGTATTCGCCGGCGTCCCTCAGCTGGTCTTTTTGTCTCCGGCGTAGCGGACACTCCTCGTTCTCGACGTCGGGATAGATGCTACCTTGGCCGCCTCCATCCTTAATGCCGCTGTCAGCGCCTCGTGGATGGTTTTATATTCGCCGAGCATTAGGCGCTGACGAATCTCCGTGTCCCGTACCCCGTCGACAAAATTGTAGGCGGCTTCCCGGGAAACGAACTCCAGTGGCAGGTCAATCAAGGCCTTGCTAGCCAGCTGCTCGATCGCTATGGCGAACTCCTGCAGCGTCTCCACCGGCTGCTGCGACCTTGCCTTTAGCTGGCTGCGGTATGCTGCGGCTAAGCGGTGGTTCCCGAAGCGATTCTCCAGGGCCTCCCAGATGTCCTTGGGCGCCGCCGTTGTCTGCACCGCGTTTAGGATTTCCGCGGCCCGTCCCTGGAGGCTGGCTATTAGCTGTGTGGCCTCCTCCTCCGGTGACCATCTGTTGTGCTTGGCCACTGTGTCGAACTGGCGGCGGAAGACCTCGAATGTTGACGCGCCGTCATATTTCGGAGGTTTGACGCGCGCCGATGTTGTGTCGCGTCCCGGTGCGTCAGCCTTCAAATCCTTCAGTCTCCTGCCGACGACGTCCTCCACCATGGCGTTCAGGGACTTGACGCTGCTGTCGGCCTTTCCCTCCAGGTTGTTTACGCGGTTCGCGAGGTCTTCGACGTCTTCAACCATGGCGTTCAGGGACTTCGCGTTATTGTCGGCCTTTTCCTCTAGGTCATTGAAGCGGTTCGCCAAGTCCTCGACGTGCTCGTCCACTTGGCCCATCCGCTTGCCCAGCTCCGTCACGTCATCCCTCACGCCGGCCAGCTGTTGCTCAAATTTGGCGGCGAGGACCTCATTCGGCTCCTTCATTTCCGTGGCCAGACTGTCGTTCGCTGCCTTCATTTCTGTGGTCAATTCGGTCTTTATTTCTTTCAACTCTGCGGCCAGGTTGTTATTTGCCGCTTCTGTTTTTGTTGTTAACTCGTTCATCTTCGCGGCCAAGTTGTTATTTGCCGCTTCCGACTTCGCTGTTAATTCGTTCATCTTCTGCAAAAGCATTTCCAATGCCGATTCCATGGCCATAATGTTCCGTGATGTTATCCCGCTTCCTGACACCAGTTGTGACTTTGTGGGTTCGTGAAATGATAAAACGAGGTTACGAAACACAAAAACTACACTTTATTCTCCTCGAAATACACTGTTCACATTACAAAATTGCTAGAACCTCAAAACTGTTTATTTAAAAAAAAAACTACGTTCAACTGTCTGTCGCTACCGGTAACGATTGGTTCCGAAGTTTTCCGAATCTCCACCGGCCATCATTTTTCATCGGCTTCGCGAGTCTACCGCCAGGGCGACAATAACTTTGGGATTTTATAATTCACTGAATTATATGGATAATACATTGTCCACCTCCCGTCTTGAAACGTTCAAGTCACTTGCACTTCTTCGCACCTCGTTTTAAATTTACGTAATAATGAGTTAAAACATGCATCGAAAGGAATATGCCGATCTCGCCTTTGCTTCAAGTGTTAATAACTTTGCGATTTTATAATTGACTGAATTATGTGGATAATACATTGTCCACCTCCCGTCTTGAAACGTTTAAGGCACTTGTTTTTCACACCTCGTTTTAAATTTACGTTATACTGACAAGTTGTTTGGTGCTTGTAGTAGTGACACATGCATTTGAATTAAATTCGTTTCCAATATTTTCCTCGTTACATCTTTCTCTTTTACATTCACCACATCCGTCCTCTTATTTTCCACCATATCCTTACACTTCGTCACCATTTCAATTAACAATTCTTTCTCCGTCGATGAGAAATTTGTCTCACGACTTCATTTATGATTTTGTTCATCCGCCATTTGTGCAGACGAAAATGAAAACAAACGCATCGGAGTACGTTCAGAAAATCATCCATAGCCTTCTATAGCTGTGATACTTACAAGTTCCTTGGCATTAACACAGGTTTGTTAACAGTTTAAGAAGACAGGGTGGTGAAATGCAAGAAATTTAACATTAGTTTTAGCGCTGTGACAATTGTTACGTTACATTTGTTAACGTCGATTTTAACATCTGTTGGTGATATCGGGCATTAGACCATTTCACAAATAGGAGAAACAATGCTTTGTCAGAAAAACTTAAACGTTAAATCCAAAATCTCTTTAGGCAAATACTTTAGATAGACAAAATGTAGGTTTAGCAGACTGTGTATAGACTACTATGTTTCCGGAAATTATTGGGAAGTGGTGGGACAAAGTAAATTCGAATAATATGTTTAAAGATGTGCATAAGTTAAACAAATGGATAGATTCCATTAATGCAATAGAGGATTCCAGATTACAATTTATAACGAGAATCTTGGAGTGGATTAAGGTTTAGAAAATTATGAACAGCACAGGTAAAGTAGGACTTGCTGAAAGAGCTACGTTTGTGTTATTATAGTTAGTACAGTTTACATTGTAGAAGTTTCAAATGAAGTATGTGATATAGGGAAAATTTCAAACCAGCAGTATTGAAAGTAAGTTTGGAAATTGCTGCAGACTTTTAGAGTGCAATTACAATATGTCATGTTGGCAAGCATTAGAATGCGGTAAGAAAAGAGCTTGAAGTAACAGAATACCAGAGTCTATTAAGAAGTTATGGCAACTATTTTTTAATTCCCAAACAGGCGTCAACGTGGAATATTTAGTGTATATGGTTAAAGGTTAGTTGCATGACATGAATGTTGTCACCGGATGGGGTATGCATGCAGGAATAACTAGAAAAGTAATTGGCCAAGCATAACATGTTGACATCATTGTTCTACTATCGTAAAACCCGTTTAACATCATTACAAACTGTCCAGCTTCAATATAGTGTCCTGCATTGTCCACAGTTCGTTGCCAGCGATTGGGGACGGTAAACAATACCATCGGCTGCAGGAGTCTCGTTAATATGCGCAATTCCGTGCCTAACAGCAATTTGACTGTCGTGTGTGTTGGTAAGGCGTTTGCTACGCTTTGGCTACTTCAGTTTAGGTCTCTCGTACTGCACGACCAAGATGATACTTCAGAAATCTCAGGTGATACTATGAACTTACAATTCGGTCCTAAGTAACTGGTTGATACACTAACGCATCTTGAATGTCATAAGCCAGTATGATCATCAGCCTTCTGGGTGATGGATTTCATCGTACCTTAGGTCTCCTTGGAGATTCAGGATGGTAACATTCATTGGATTGTCGCTTCATTTCGGGTTCGTATGCTATTGCTTATGTTTCGTCAGTTGCAATGTTGGGGTTCAGCATACCGTTTCCTTCACGGTGAAATCTTTCCAGAATGATGCGACACATCTGATATCGCGTCCACTTTTGTACCTCAGTTAAGTAATGTAATACCCGCGTTGCAGCTATCTTCCGCATATTTAAGCCCTGCCGTAAGTTTTGGTGCACTGTGGAAGCAGGAATAACTGTATGCTGGGATAATTCCAGCACACTCCAGCGCCTGTCGTCTTTGTGGTACTATTCGATAACAGCCACAGATAGAGCCTTTTGGGTTGACACAAAACGTGGCTATCTTTATGTACGAACGATATTCAACCTTGGTTATCTCCATTACGCACCGCTATCAGCAGACGACTGGCGTAAAGCAGCTGCTCGTGCCCAAGCCAATGCACGCATGCCTCATCTAGTGCCAATATTCGAAGGCTTCATGTAACACTTTCTGACGTATATACTGAAATGTTCTACATCGGCACCTGTTTGGGAAGTAAACAATAGTTGCCATGACTTCTTAATGGACCCTCGTATTAAAATTAATGTGCAAAAATCAAGCAGATTTGTAAGATTTGAGTAATTGCAGTGAGGAGGTCTCTGTTGAGTGTTACTGTAAGGATTATTCTGTTGGACATATATGCATTACAGCAGTTTATGTTAGATATTGATGTATGAGATCATAAATTTATAAAATGCATTAACCAGAAAAAAATTGTTGAGGGAATTGTTTATGATCAACTTGGGGAGCAATATTTTTGTAATATATGTATCAAAATATGTATATGGAAATGGTATGAAACAAACGTTTTGTTGAAACAAAAATGAGGAATGATCACGGCACTGAAGTAAAGAAAAGAAAGCTACAAATATTCTCAGGCTAAATTTGTAAGTAAAGGTGCATTTTGTTTCCAATATATTTTTATTTGGTTAGAGTAGCTTCTTAAAATCTCTTAATTTATGTTCCCTACTCACCCAAAACAGGTAGTTTACTTTCCACTGAGCTTTAAAAGTGAACAAGTTTTTGAATGTTTATCCGTTTTTCCCAGGTGTGGTTCAGTCAGAATTGCTTATTGTTTATATGAGTGGTTTTACTTGAAAGCTGAGGCAGCGATATTATTTCTCATTTTATTAGGGTTATAGTGAGGTTAACTACAGTTTAGTGTATCTGCTCATACTTCCTTTTTACAGCATAGCGGGTTCAACCGATAAAAAAACATTTCTTTTTAACTTAAAATCACTACACCATTTCAGTTTTTCTATTTGGAAGGAAAAGTTCTCTTGCGTGCGAGACCAAGTTCATCCACGCTTCGCTTCATGGAAATCTTTGTTGGGGGCGATTATCCAGCTTAAAGATTCAGCTAGTACTCACTTGTTAAGTGGTCGCCATAATAATATACATGCATCGAGCTAATAATTATAGAGCTGGTGTTCTGTAATATTGAGATGGTAGCATGGTAGTTCATTTACTGTTACTTTCAAATGGGAGCATATTCTGTTCTTGAGCGCTAGCAGGCCAGCAACCAATCGGACTCTTGCAGTTTTGTCATATTACATTATCCTAAAGTAGGATGTGACAAGTTTCAAGTGATAAGTACTATTAGGCTTTGATAAAAATTTAACTTCTGCAAAAATGGATCTACAATAATGTTTCTTACATAGCGTAAAAACCTTATATTTTTAGCTCAAATAGTTTTCATAATACAAATAAATATAAAACCAATATATTACATCGACATAAGCTGGTTGTTATGTAAGTATATTCATATAATTACAATTACTTAGAACTCAACTATAAACTATTCTAATGCTGTGTTAAAAGAATTACTTCGAATAAGCCGAGCTATTTGTTAAATTCGGGAGAGAGAGAGAGAGAGAGAGAGAGAGAGAGAGAGAGAGAGAGAGAGAGAGAGAGAGAGAGAGAGAGAGCAAACATTTCATTTCCTGTTAGCCTGTAGAATGCTGTATCTGCAGAACGTGTGCATCCACGTGATATGTGATTACTTTGTAATTGAGGACACTGTTTATTTTCCCACACACTTCAAATCAGCATTATTCATTTTTCTTCCGCTTAAAACCAGGACATGATTTAGAGTTAGCGTGAACTCAAATTAAACGGGGTTGCAAACAGAAATAAGCTATTAAGATGACGGACGTTGAACAACTTATTCACGAAGAAATTGTCATGGTGACACAATGCTGAAAAAACTGCGAGAAACATGCAAAAAAATTACAAGATGATTTTTCGAAATAAATGGCACTTGACGAAGTTTTGGAGTCTATCCTCATATATTTATAAGACTCATTCGATGAAGACAGTGACGAATTGTCTCTTGACGTAGGTAACATTGACAGTTATACAGAACCACTGGCAGTTGAAAAATATGTGACAATATGTAAATATGCTTGTTCCAATTCCGATTATAACAACTGCATTAGCATAAAAGTTTGGAAAAGTCATTTTGGATCCCTTAGATCTAACACGGAGATTTCCATACTCTAGGATAGTATGTGAGAGAAGGAAGCAAGGAAAGAGTGGGGGCGAGCAGAGTTCGTTCATATAGCACGCGAACGCATCCAATTCTCCGCAGAGCAAAGAACTCATCCCATTTGAAAAAACCTAATAGAGTGATAATAGGTATATCACGCAGTCGTCATAATTATAGCTTTTACTGTTCACGCAAATTTAACTCAAATACTTCTTGAATTGAATAATTATTAATTTCAAACACGACTCTTTAGCATATTTAACGCAATTATATAACAAATATATTGATTAAATATGGTTGGCGATTAATCCCAACAACCATTGACTGGCAATTTTACTAAAGGCAAATGAAAGCCTTCTCAATCGCTTATCTATTGTGAATTACCTTTTTCCCGGAAATATCATTTTCGTAAGAAAATGCCAAATATACGTTGAAAGGGCTTGCTTTGTGAATGTTACTCCAAATATTCGTTCTAATTGCAGTTAGAAGGCAAATAGTATACGGATTGATCTCAGCTGTCACATAACATATTAGTAAGGTTAGTTGCATTTTATATCAATAATATCAAGTCCGTTTTATTTTTGATTTTGTTTCTATTACATTGCACAAAGATAACGTAGCAAATCACATGAGGAATTTGAACATCTGTTAATGTCAAAGCGTCCAACGCTGCTTAAGTCAGGCAGGCAACCTATGAAGAACAAATGGAGCGGAATTGCGAATAGAATTTTTTGTAGGAAACGCTTTTGTACGTATAGGTAACATGGATCCACAGATTAATGCCTGGATCATAGGGGCTTAGCTTTACAGAACGTACGCATACGCTGTGTTATATATTTGTATGTAGTTGCGTAGGGCCTTAACTGCCTCACTCCTCTATTTAAAAAAAAACCTCGGCTTCGTTTGGATGGTTAATGCCCTCAACCATGGGCTTTGACTGTGACTTTTATTCGTATTTGTCGGGGTCCTCATGGTATTCGCTGATTCCATTGTGTGCAATTGACATGATTTAGCGAGATTGCTCAGCTCTTGGACACTTTGGCAGCAACATTAGTTATCCAATTTCCTCACTGACAAAGTTTACGGGAATTTTTACAATACTTTGGTCACGGATTAAAACGGTGACGTAAATGAAATATATTGTTCGATTAATGTAGTATGTGTTCCGTATGTGTCATGTCATCATTGTGGAAGTTTCGTAAGCTGTAATGACATGGAAGTGATATTTTAAAACTGTCAAGACTGTAAGGTCCAATGGGATGAGGTACCATCCAGTTCAGAAATAATTGTGGGCTGCATAGCTGCTGTCTGTAGCATGGCAAAGTTTTCCAACATATCCAAATAATTGTTTCCACCAACAGTTTTCTCTTCTTGAAAGAAAAATGCTCAAACATTTTATTTTCCAGATCACACCAAACTTGCTTTTGGAACGCCATGCACATGAGGATGACACTGGTGGATTTCTCTGACATGTGAAACTTAGCCTCATCTGAATACATCACATGCGATACAGGAATTTTATTCATAGCAATGTGATATAATGTTTGTTACAAATAACCTTGTCCCGCCGACATGTATCCCTCTGTGTACCATTGCTTTCCCCTATCTCCTAATTGGGAAATCTTTCGGCACCGCAGTTGGTGCTTTCATGCCACATGGAAACCTGCAGTAAACATCATAATAATTCCCAGGAAGGTACATAAAATCATGCAAATAAAGATGTGGAGGCGTACAAAAATACAAGTTTATATTACAAGTTCACATGTTGAGCAGCAATGTATGACAAATCCAGTTCAAAGCAAGATCAGTGATAAAAGTAATAAGAACAACTACATCACGACTACCAATAAGTGCACGGGCTATTGTTGGTCATCCTGAGAGGCAGGTTTGAAGCAAAGGATCATCCTTTTTATTTTGTGTTGAGAACTAACATGCATTGTCAATAAATTAATGCAGTTATGAAAATATAAATTTGACAGTTCTCTTCGAACATATTAAGATATGTCATCATGTTAAATAACAAACTCATTTTTACCTCCCAACAGTCCATAAAACGATAGCAGCCAATGAGTGTTAAGGGCAAGCTTATTGAAAACAAGAATTAGCAAAGTGATTGCAAATGCTTCTAACTTAGGTTGGTATTCAAGCTTGTGTACAAGTACAGTCAACACTGAACCATTTCATACCAAGTTCTCTTGCTGTTTTTCTTACTGATTTTCAATGATCTCCATATACTTTCTGTTTTCTGGATTTATGACCAGCCACAATTGTGTCATTCTGAAACATTGCCATTCCCCAAAACCACATTGCACTACTCCTTGAATGTTGTAAGTTGTTTACTGTACACATGACAAAAGTTTTGTTGCATTTGAATAATTGGTTTTGTTTTTGCATACCTCTTCATGCTTGTTTGGAATTCTTATTTTTGAAACAATTTATTGTTGCAGTGCTACTATGGCTGTTACATGTTCTAAAGCATTACTCTATAATCCTTTTGTGTTTGGGCATGTGCTCCTTTCAGCATTTCAGCTGTACATTCTAAAATGAATAAGATACAGGTTTTCAAAATGTTGGTAACTCACTGTAGACACATTGTAGTTTAATCTTAAATTTACCATCCCTACAGCAGATGATGCTACAGATACCAAAGAAAGATGAAGATTAAGGAATCCCTATTTTGTCAGCCAGCAGCTGGGAATAACACATTATGTCCTCAGTATGTCATATTGTGCCAGTGGTGTTGTAAATGGACCAATTTGAGGGCTTAATCTGCAATTATTTACCATAATCCATTTCCTTCAGTTTGCACCTGTTTCAGTGTTTCTAAATTGAGATAAAGGTTGATTTACAGCTAGGCAAACCAAACTCAATAATTTAGTCAAATTAAATAGGGAAACTTGAAACAACATTATCTTGGTGTATATACAGGGTGTTAGTGGTACGAGTGCACAGATTTTGTGAGTGGCAGATCCGATTATGACAAATCAAATCCTATAATGTTTTGATCTACCTTGAAAGATAAAGGAGGTAATTGAGCATTACTGAATACATTATTTGCACAGTCTGGCAACAGAGTAGAATTTCAGAATGAAATGTCTTGTTTGTAGTCAGGTACATACCTGTAGTAGATGAGAGTCTAAACAAGGACAGTTTGTCAAATGTCAGTATGTTTATCTACCACTGCTAGTAACAAGGAATTTGCTACTTTAGTTTTAAGTTGTTGAATCATATTTACAAGACTTATACTAAATGTTGTCTTGTTTGTATTCAGGTACATACCTGTAGTAGATGAGAGTCTAAACAAGGACAGTTTGTCAAATGTCAGTATGTTTATCTACTACTGCTAGTAACAAGGATTGTGCTATACGTGTTTGGAGGAATTTAGTAACAGTGACGTCAAATTAATCCCAGAAACTATTTGTAGTTGGTTTATTAATACTCGTCACTTACTTGTTTCAAAGACATTCGCCTCCATTTTCAATCTCTTTCCAACTGGCATCTGTTGTTGTCTGCTCTCTCTCTGGTGGTGGAACTATGAACTTCTTAGTCAAATTATCTACTGGTGGGATTTCAAAGTTCATTACGCGATCCTTATTTTTCCATATGAATATGTTCTCCCATGTTGTCAATTTATTTTGGTTTATCACTCCTTTTAATAATTTTGGATTTGGATCAATGTCATGGTTTTCATTCCAAAAGTGAAATGCTACTGCTGACTTATCTTCTTGTTTCAATCTGATGTTTCTAAAGTGCTCTTTGACTCTGGTTTTTAGATTTCTTTTAGTTTGACCTATGTAGCAATTTGCACAATTCTTACAACTTATCTAATATATTCCGGATCTGTTAACTGATGGGATTTCATCGTTTGTTTTTGAATTAAGCAATTTTAAAATTGAGTGTCTATTGGTAGGTGCCAAGGTGATACTTTGTTCCTTGAAGATCTTTTTAAGTTTATTAAATGTTTTTGGGTGATATGTGAATGAACTGAATATGCTGTTGCTTTCTTTTTCTTTTGTAAATGTGGCTGCTTCCTTAATGGTTTTCTTTAGTTTAGCTTTTCTAATTTTCTTCAACATCAAACTTTTGTTGTATCCATTTTCCTCTGCTATGTGTAGTATTGTTTTTTGTTCTTTGAAATATTCTTGTTTTTCCATGGGTATGTTGACTAGTCTGTGTGTAAGGCTGTTTATTATTGCATGTTTATGTGTAATTGGGTTGTGGCTATTATTTTTTATGTAATTTGCTGAATGTGTTGGTTTCCTGTATATTCCAAATTTTATTTTTGTGTCAGGGTTATCAGTGGGCAATCCACTTTCACCTTTTTTGGCTAACTTATTTATGAGTGCATTTGAAACACAAATAAAAAAGTCCTTCCCATTGATCTTCAAAGTTTGGTATAGATATGTTGACGACATCTTTGTAATTGTACCGAATAAACATTTAGAAGATGCATTAAAATTACTCAATCTGCAAGAAAGGACTATAAAATTCACTATAGAAAAGGAAACCAATGGACAACTCTCTTTCTTGGATCTAAATATCATCAGGAATGACACAAAAATAAAAATTGGAATATACAGGAAACCAACACATTCAGAAAATTACATAAAAAATAATAGCCACAACCCAATTACACATAAACATGCAATAATAAACAGCCTTACACACAGACTAGTCAACATACCGATGGAAAAACAAGAATATTTCAAAGAACAAAAAACAATACTACACATAGCAGAGGAAAATGGATACAACAAAAATTTGGTGTTGAAGAAAATTAGAAAAGCTAAACTAAAGAAAACCATTAAGGAAGCAACCACATTTACAAAAGAAAAAGAAAGCAACAGCATATTCAGTTCATTCACATATCACCCAAAAACATTTAATGAATTTAAAAAGATCTTCAAGGAACAAAATATCACCTTGGCACCTACGAATAGATACTCAATTTTAAAATTGCTAAATTCAAAAACAAAAGATGAAATCCCATCAGTTAACAGATCCGGAATATATTAGATAAGTTGTAAGAATTGTGCAAATTGCTACATAGGTCAAACTAAAAGAAATCTAAAAACCAGAGTCAAAGAGCACTTTAGAAACATCAGATTGAAACAAGAAGATAAGTCAGCAGTAGCATTTCATTTTTGGAATGAAAACCATGACATTGATCCAAATCCAAAATTATTAAAAGGAGTGATAAACCAAAATAAATTGACAACATGGGAGAACATATTCATATGGAAAAATAAGGATCGCGTAATGAACTTAGAAATCCCACCAGTAGATAATTTGACTAAGAAGTTCATAGTTCCACCACCAGAGAGAGGAGAGCAGACAACAACAGATGCCAGTTGGAAAGAGATTGAAAATGGAGGCGAATGTCTTTGAAACTAGTCTCTCATAAATATAAACAAGTAAGTGACGAGCATTAATAAACCAACTACAAATAGTTTCTGAGAAGGATTGTGCTACTTTAGTTTTAAGTTGTTGAATCATATTTACAAGACTTATACTAAATGTTGTCTTGTTTGTAGTCAGGTACACATTCACACATTAGCGACATATGGTAGAGACCAAATAATTCATCCTTTCTTGCTCTTCCTTATTATTCTAATTGCAAAAGGAAATTTTAAAGATGCTATGACATATTCACAATCAAAACTTTGATAAATTTTATATTTTATTGATGCAACTTTAGAGAAAAATGACACAAGAACATATGTTTGAGCTAAACATGAGGAAGTTGCTGTTGAAAGTCTGCACATTCATGTTCCTAACACCTTAGATATATTTAATGTGTACATTGAATAATAAATATTTTCCTACTATAGGAATGTTTTGAAAATTTGAATGTTAATGGTTTCTGTTTTATTTCAGTTATTGGAAATGGATAATTTGCTGCTTCAAGAGAATCTGGTGAGCCTGCGTGAAAAGCTCGAAGAAAGTACAAAGCATATTAATGAATTATATGGGGAACTGACCAAACTGAAACTCAGTGGTGAAGAAAAAGATGGTAATGTTTATTTGCTGTAACTGTTACACACTGCAGGGGAATTTGTATACTTAACATTTTAGGAGCTTAAAATATGCAAGCATAACAAATTCCTTGCCTTTAAACACAACATTTAAGAATCTGTGCATGTTTTCATGAAATATATATGACCATGCATCTCTAGTAATCTTTTTGAATTGTGGCAAACACTTGTGTTCAGCATTGTTTTTATTCAAAGTATAAACTTGAAAGAAGCGTAGGGACAGTGAAGCACAAATTAGTACAAAAGTTAATCGAGAATATATTGACACATTGCTTCACTCACACTGTTTATTCACAGGACATGTTTCAAGAGCTCTTGCTCCTATCCTCAGCTGATACTCCAAAGTATCCTCAGCTGAGGATAGGAGCAAGAGCTCTTGAAACATGTCCTGTGAATAAACAGTGTGAGTGAAGCAATGTGTCAATATATTCTGGATTCACTTTTGTACTATTGTTTTTATTGTTTGCTAACTTGGGCAGAGATTATGAAAGCATACTCTTAATCAAAAAGTACTTAGTTTGAAACCCATTGGTACTCTCTCTCTTTCTCTGACAAATTTTTTCCAAATTTTCCTTGATTGCAATGAATACAAAATGCTGGGAAGGTATCGTAAACTAGGCTGAGATTTTCCTTACCAAATTAATATTCAATTACAGTACAGGGTCATCAGAAAAGGTTGCAGCAATTTCAAAATATTATAGCTCATGAAATATTTTAGATATTAAATCCATAGGCTAGTGAACATCCCATTGACTACAGAAGAATATACCAAAAAGTAGATCACATTAATTATGTTGCAATTGTGAATGGCTTTGATCCAAGATTTATTAAAAAAATGATAAACAAGCATAAAAGACGGAAAACCATCAAGGACGTTAGCACTTTAAAAGCTGACGACCCAAAGAAAGTATATTGCAAATTTATGTATCACCCTAAGGCATTTAATAAATTCAAAAACATTTTCCATCAATTTCAGATACAACTAGTACCACATAACAAATATAACATGAGAAACATGCTGAATCACCTGCTAAAAAACACAAGTCCAACCAACAAACTATCCGGAATTTATAGCGTAAGATGTGAGGATTGCCACGACATTTATATCAGAAAAACAAAGAGAAACCTAGAAACAAGGATGAAAGAACACAGGCGATGTATTAAATACAAACAGGCAGATAAATCGGCCATAGCCCATCACTTCTGGTCAAAAAATCATAATATTTCCAAAGACATAAAACTTTTGGTACCGGCAAAAAAGTATTGCGAATTAACAGTTTGGAAAAATATACACATTTTGAAGAACAAAAAGAGAGCAATGAACTTCGAAATTCCAATAGTAAATGACGTCATTCAACTCATTGAACAGCGCCAGGAGAGGGAGGCAGTCACCTGAAGAACCAGTAGAACATCAGCTGAGGATGGGGACGCGGTGTCCTTGAAACATGTCCAAATTTCAAAAGTTAGTGGAGCTTAAGTGTTTTTACAGTTCAAGAATTGGTTTAAAAAGTGTTTTTGATTAACACAAGTGTTTTTTTTTTTTTTGTTCAATTCACCAACTCAGAATGTTTTTTTCTTATCTTAGAATGTTTCTATGTGTGTTTTGTTGGTTGCTATGCAAACCTCAAACCGATAAATTCAGTGCCATAGCCGGGATTTGAATTGGCAATTTGAAATGGCATTGAATTTTTCAGTGTGATTCTACTCATTCAAACCTTAGCCTACACACTGCTAGTGTGAGAGAAATGATTATTTCCATCAAACCGATAGTTGATTTCGGCCCAGAGTGTATGTTTCTAGTGTTCCGCCCCATAGAGAGTTGCAGGTTTGAGTCCTACCTTGCGCATGGGTGTTTATGTGTAAAACCACAGAAAACAAAGCAGTATGGACACAGAAAGAATAAAAATGGAGAAGACCAGGAAAAGAAAGGGGGAAAAAAAACAGTAACAGTCCTATAAGAGCCATAATTCAGTTTTACTTTTAAAATGTAAAGTATAAGTAATTTATAAATGACAATGTCCTGATCTGCTCTGGTTCTTCTAGGGCAGCAAGCCATGTGAAAAGACGATTAGAAATCGACATTTCAGGAGTGTATATCACTCCCATCATCAGGATATTTATTAAATGTTATAACCACTAATGAAACACTGGATATAACACAAATGTAAACAAAGACAAAACACTATCAAAATTTGCATTACTGAACAAAAGACTGTTTTCAGTAAATTAAATGCCAGGTCAGGAGATGGTGTGAGGATAGAGAATTATTTGGGTCAAAGAACCGTAACTACTTGATTGTCAAGCTGTATTGATCTGTGCTTCTTAAATTGACAGATTTCCGTTTTTAAGTCTGGTTTCCAAGAGGAGCTGAACTGAAATCCAGCATCACGATTAAGCGTGCGCCTTTCAGAGGAAATTGCCAAAACCTCCTTAATTCTCCGTTCCCAGTAACTGTTGCATTTTGCCAAGATGCCCGCCTCGGTAGCATAGATGGTAGCATGTCTGCCTCACGTTCAAGTGGTCCTGAGTTCGAATCTCGGTCAGGGTGAGCTACCTGGATAAGGTTTTTTCCAGGGTTTTCCCTTATCCTTACAGATGAATGTCGGGTAGCTCTAAGCTCCATGGACCCTGGACACATTTGAGCATCATTTCATCCATTTCATTCCCCATCCGATATGACTTAACATTTGAGGATGTAAAATTACAAAAAAAAAAAAAAAAAAAACCCAGCCAAGATGGTCGTCTCTCAAAGATTGGCTCTATGGTCGTTATCAAAACAATGTTCTACCATCCCAGACTTCTCAGGTTGCATTAAACGAATGCTCTGTTCATGTTCGTTTATTCTGGTAGCGATGGTCCTTCTGGTTTGTCCTATATACGGTGTCCCACATTCACAGGGAATGTGGTACACTCCCGGAACTTGGAAGTCCAGTTTGTCTTCAACTGGTCTCAACAGATGTTTAATCTTCAGAGGTGGCTTGTGTATTGTTCTGAGAATTCTGCTGATTCTGCTGGATAGGTTGCCAGTAAACGGGATGCAGGCTGTAGCAGTAGGCTTATGTGACGCTGTATTACAGGTTTCTCTTTCATAGCTTTGGTGATCAAAGCTTCAGTGTCATATTCGGAGTAGCCATTTTGATGGAAAGTGAGTCTCAGGTGGTGTAATTCCTGTTTAAAGTGGCTGGGATCAGATATAGACAAAGCTCTGTGGGCCAGTGTATTGAGAACTCCCATTCGTTGAGACTTATGATGGAAATTATGAGTGTTCAGATAGAGATCGGTGTGTGTAGGCTTGCAGTATATAGCATGCTCCAGTGCACCATTGCTGTTTTTTGAAACAAGAATGTCCAGGAATGGAAGAATTCCATCCTTCTCTATTTCTATGGTAAACTGTATTTGAGGTTGAAGGCTGTTGAGATGCACAAGAAAGCTAGGCAAAGTGTCTGATCCATGTGTCCAAATTACAAGTGTCGTCCACCTATCTATAGAAATGAGATGGTTTAAGTGGAGCTGTGGCAAGTATTTCATGTTCTAGGTGTTCCATATAGAAATTAGCTATAGCTGCTGACAAAGGGGAGCCCATTGCTACTCCGTCTACTTGTTCATAGAAAGTACTGTCACCCAATTATCGGAAGGCACGACCAACTGATGGCTGAGTGAGGGCCGGGAAGCATTCGGCCACGCCTACCCATTTATCTTGTAGCGCTAACGAGGGGATGGTTGGAAAAACATCACTAGCCATCTCTTTCCCTTTGAGGTGATTCACTGAAACGTGAGACTTCCAAAAACAGCAATCTTCCTATAAAAAGGGGCTGCAGTTGGCGAGAGAGTTCAGTTCTTGGCGAGCAGCCGGAGGAGCGCCGTGCTAGTGAATGGACTGGAAGACTGTGTATGTTCATCTGATGAGTTGTACGTAATTGCAAGTGTAGAGTGGACCTGTGACAGACGAACTGGTGAATTGTAATTGTGTATGCTATGTAATTCTATGTAATCGGCACTGGAACACTGTGTACGTTCATCTGATGAGTTGTACGTAATTGCAAGTGTAGAGTGGACCTGTGACAGACGAACTGGTGAATTGTAATTGTGTATGCTATGTAATTCTATGTAATCGGCAAGTGTTCCAACTGTAATTCGGTGGAAATAAAGAACATTTTCAGTTTGTGCAATTGGACTTTTAATTTTATGAACCCACAAAGTCACAGTACCAACAAACAAGAAGAAAGTGGACATCAGGGCATGTTGGAAGAGCTCTGTGGCATCAGCCGAAAAATGTTCCTTCAGAAGTTGGATGACTTCCTGAAGTGGTACTCTTGTAAATAGAGAAACCACATTGAAGTTGACAAGAAGATCAGAAGGGCCAATGGTAATGTTCCTAAGTGTGTGTACAAACTGTGTGGAGTTACTCACATGATGTGGGCAGTCCCCTACCAGACGGAACAGATCAGCCAGGTGACGTGCCAGCCGATATGTAGGGCTGCTCCTGGCAAGATCAATCTACAAGATCCTCAGCCACGCCAGTTCTGCGCTGGTCAGAGAACGTATTAAATACACTAGGTACTCTCTTGACTGTATTGATTGATGGCTGTTGCATTCCTTCTGGCAGCTTTCCTCTAAACTCTCTCCAATACATTGGGATAGAGTGGACACCTTCTTAATTTCCATCAATGGAACAAGTTTTTTAACAGAAGTAGCTGTTCTTACTAATCAACTAAAAGTTTTCCCTGGTCCAAATAGAAAAGATGATAATTGTATTGAATTTTCATATATTATGTAAATTATACAGGACGTAACAAAAAGGTATGTCAAAAATTTGAGAAAACACTTATTGCAGATAGAGTATAACAAAATTTTATATGAACATAGGTCCAGAAATTGTTTATTTCCTTTTGAGAGCACTTTTTCTACAACTGAACCCCATACAACAACACTCATTAACAGAGCAGTAAAACTGGAATTCACAACACATGTTCAAAATGGCCTCCATTAGCTCCACCGTCACATGGGCTCCTTAATGTGCTGAGTTAGCTCTGGCAGCCTTCCATAATATGAGCATAAAGAGTCTCTACATCTGCAACTGGAGTTGCATAAATAAGAGATTTCAAATGTCCCCACAAATAAAAATCTACTGGGTTTAACTCAGGTGAACATGTAGGCCATGGAATTGGTCCACCTCTTTCTATCCATCTAGCAGGAAACATGCTATTCAGAAAGTCTGAAATGAGGAGGAACTCCATCGTACATGAACTGAGTACCAGTGTAGCAATGCATCACCAGATGTAAAAGTGAATGTTTACCATTGTTGTGGGGTAATGACCACATATCTCACCATGTAAGGAGCTCTACCATGAAAATAAACAATTTATAAATCTATTATTAATTAATTAGGAGTCGATTAATGACATTAATCGACTCCTAATTAATTTATACAGCAACACTGTTTTCAACACTTCCATGAAAGGATTTATAAATCTATGTTCATATAACATCTTTTATCCTCTATATCTAAGAATTGTTTTCCCAAAGTTTTGACATTTTGTTACAGCCTGTATATTACTACAGCATTAACAGGGCACTAGTGAGGATATAAAACCAATTGTTTCAAATTTCTTTTCTAATGTAGTATTTGTGCATATTCATCATATCTAATGTTGTGGTCAGTAATAATAAAGATAGCTGAAAAGAAAGCAGAGGAAGGCTTGAGGAAAGAACCTCCAATGCATGAATTTTGAAAATTATTAATTTGTACTATTTATTTTCTGTTACTCCAGCAAGAATATCCCACCTAGAGGGTGAAAATGAAGCACTGAGATCACAGATTAAAGAATTAGTAAAGCAGAACAAAGAACGAGAAACTGAACTTTCTGACTTCAGTGAGAAATTAGAGCAACATATAAAAGAATGGATGGTAAGTTGCTTTCATAAAATTGCACTTTTTTATTTAAAAATTTGTATTGACCATAATTGTATGTTTATTATGATGTATAATTTTGTTTATTCTGTTAATTGCCACAGATGAAAAAAAATAATATTTTGTTAGTTAAACAAATCTAGAAATATCGAAATTTAACTGTATTGGAACACCACAGTGAAGCAAAATAATTATTACGTTATAGATAAGTTGTATTTGTTACACTTAGGTAAGTGAAGCCGATGTGTAATAAATACGACTCATCTATAATTTAATAAATATAGAAATATTTTCGTTTTTGTTCTGTCTTTTCCTCTCAGTTTTGTTGTCTGACGACATACTGAAAACTTAAGGAGTATGTCATGATTTCATTGAATTGCTGCTACAAAATCTGTTGTGTGAGAAACATAGATTTTGATTATCCTCATGTCTTTCAGGTATTATTATTGAATATTACATAAAACCAGTTTTGTAGTACATTGACAACAGAAGTTAAAGTTGGAAATTTATTGTTGCACTGTCTGTTACCAAATGGATGACCAAGGTTGTTAGGGTGCAGACTCAAATCCCACCAAGGCTATTCTTCTCAGCTGAAATATTTTCTGGGTTCTTTGCTGTTCTCGTAACTAGTAAATGCCAAGGAGGTGCCCTACCGTACTTCTAAATAAGAGTTCATTTAAGATAAAATTGTATGTGATATTTACATTACATTTTTAGTTCTCAATACATATTGTCACATCTGCGGCAAGCCATTCCACCTCCTTTGTTGTTGCCGACTGAGTGGAGCAAAAAAGTGAACATTCAAGGACAGCTGTTGATGTAGCTCCTTTGTTGTGCAGAACTCTACAAGATTTAACTTCGACAATGTTCCATTCAGTTATGTAAAAAACTGAAGCTGCTGACAGTGAGGCAAACCAAGTTCACTATTACTTATCTATATTTAATATCCTTTGGGACCGATTTCAAAACACATCCTTTTCATTTTCAACCTGCTCACTGGCTAAACCCTTGGCCACTTCTGGAAGTTGAGGAATAGCACACTATCTAACTGCCATCTCCTGGGGACAACACAAAATTATTCATGACCTCTCCTGGTGGGATATCAGAATTCATCACGCAATCTTTATTTTTCAAAATAAATATTTTCTTCCAAACCATTAAGTGTATTGGTTCATTTAATGGTTTCAATAATTTTACTTCTGGGTTTAGTTCATGTTTAGATGACCAAAAATGATCAGCCACTGCTGACCCAACTGTCTGTTTATATTTAATATTTCTGAAATGTTCCTTTACTCTGGTTTCTAAGTTATGTTTGTTCCCACCAGTGTAAATCTTATTGCATTTTAAACAGTTAATTAGATAAATACCATATTTTTTGGTTATTAATGTTCCATTCCTTCGATTCAAGAAATTTTGGTTTCCAGAACATTCCTTTTGTGATTGGCAATGCGAAGCCAACTTCAGTTCAAAGTGCAGTACAGTTGAGTTGTAAGTGTGCTAGCTAGCCATCAGTTTGTTGAAAGTTGTTATGAGTCGGCAGATAAAATTTGGCGAATGCAACAGAGACATTTGTAAAAAGAGAAAGTGAGTTTTAGTTAGCATTCTAGTGACAAAGTGGTTTGGTGCAACTATGTGTCGTTATTTTAATGGCATCAAATGCTAAATGAAATACATGTACTTCAATCTTGTGAAATGATTTCATCACTAAATTTCTTGAGTATTTCTGCTCACCGATACTTATTAGGAAGTGTTGAATTCTCTTTACTCTGTGGATAGCGTAATAGTTGCTATTTATGGGCGTTCAGTTTTGTCATCATATATTTTTGCAGAAGAGAGACCCACAGTTGACTTTTCCAGCATGAAAATGTAGTCACTTGGTGACTAACTCCACTGTACTCCACTCTGTAAATCACATAAGTGTTGTTGGATTGCTTCACTGTCAGTAGCTTCAGTTTTTTATAAAATACATGAAATATGACTTTGTTATATCTTGCCAAAATTGCTTTTATTTTTTGCCAAGAAGAAACTCCTCTGGAATATCTAGTCCACAAAGCATTTTCTTTCCTTCCCGTCATTCCATCTCATCAAGATCTGTTTTGGGATGAAGATCAAATTAATTTCATGAAATTGGATTCTGATAAGTGGTGATGCAAAATGCCTTTCTTGTGTTGTCTTTTGCATATCCAAGAATGCTTTAATGACTCTTGTCTCACAGTATTGGCTTATTGAGATGTTTCTTACTCATCTAGCTTGATAACCCAGTCACATAGATTAAAATTATATAAAAGAAAAATTGATTATATTGGCAGTAAATTATTCAATAAACTCCTTTCTTGGAAGTGTTGAAATTATTAACAAATTTTAGAAATAGTACTCCGTTATCTAAGTTTAAATATGTATTAACTAATTTTCTTAAATCAAAAGCTTACTATGACATGGAAGAATTTCTGAATGATAATGATATTCTAATTGACCTCCAGTAACTTTTTATCAATATATTTGTATTACAATCATTTTTATGTATTATTTTAGCACTTTAATTGTTATTATTTTGTAATTATATTGGTTATCTTTATTTTATTTATCTTTAACAACTGGACTATGATGTTAAACAAGTTTTCAAGTGTATATACTATTGAACTTGTTATAAAGAATGAAGCAATTATATTGGCGAGCAAATAGTTCCACTTTAACGGGACAGTTTGAAACAAATAGTGTTTAGCTCAGGGTAAAGCAATGAGGTATGCGTGGATATGTATGAGAAGGATAGTTTTAATGACACTGGAATGCCCGTTTCAAACTGGTTTAATGACTGCTTCTTTTATCAGAACATCAAACTTGAAGTTGCCGTGGCTCAGTGGTTAGACCGCTTGGCTCTCACCAAGGCAACCCGGGTTCAATCCCAGGCAACCGCAAAGTAAGATTTGTGGTGGACAACACGGCGCTGGGGCAGGTTTTCTCCAGGATCTCCGGTTTCCCCCGCCACCTCATTCCACCGGTGCTTATTTTGATTTTTTTTTCTTTTACTCATACAACATTTCTGAATAATTCTCGAGGACTCTATATAAATATTATTTTCAAAAGTCTTTCAGTGTTCTAATTTTCACTTTTTTTCTTTTCACTTGTTTAGCTTTTAAATTTCACTTCACTGTCACTACACTGTTTATACTTAACCTATTAATTTTACACTACATGTTTTTATACTTAACATATACATTTTACCAATTTTGTGTTTCTGCTCATTTTACAATCTTTTATGGTAATTTTAAATACTTTAGCCTAAGTTCCCACCATTTTTAAGGCAATTCATCATCCCACAACGTACTTACAAAATACAAACGAATTTGGCGGACTTTTCCATGTTCGAAGGACTTATTTATTCTATATTTCCATGATTTTTGCATACCTAGCTTAGGTATTGGACATCGATATCTTTTCCTATCCTCCTTACACATATTCTGATGGAACCGTGCCCCTTGCCCAAAATATTTTAATATTTCTCTTTTGTTTCTCCTTCGATTTTGACTGTTTTTCAATGTTTCCTTTGTCACCGTGATCTCTTAAATTAATTAACTTTAAAGAGAGTCGATTAGACTTTAATTGTCTTTAATCGACTCTCTTTAAAGTTAATTTATCATAACAACACTGTTTTCAACACTTCCAAGAAAGGAACCGTGATCTCTATTGCTACCTCGTTCATTTGATTTTTGGTTTCCTCCAAATACCTCGTCTGTATTCTATTTTCTCACTCTGATACTTACATGGACTTTTCAATGTTCGAAGGACTTATTTATTCTACATTCCTATGATTTTTGCATACCCAGCTTAGGTATTGGACATCGATATCTTTTCCTATCTTCCTTACACATATTCTGATGGAACCGTGCCCCTTGCCCGAAATATTTTAATATTTCTCTTTCGTTTCTCCCTCAATTTTGGCTGTTTTTCAATGTTTCCTTTGTCACCGTGATCTCTATTGCTACCTCGTTCATTTGATTTTTGGTTTCCTCTAAATACCTCGTCTGTATTCTATTTTCCCACTCTGATACTTCTAGTCTACTACTAGTTTCTTCTAAATCTTTTCTAGCCATTTCTCTTTCTTTGTCTAATTTCCGTACTATTTCTTCCCTCAGTTTTCTGTTTTCATTATCTGACCTTTCATTAATTAGATTGATAACTTCATTTTCTTTTGTCACCATGATCTCTATTGCTACCTCATTACTTTGATTGGTGGTTTCTTCCACATTCCTCGTCTGCTTTCTATTTTCCCATTCTGATACTTCCAATCTACTTCTAGTTTCTTCTAATTATTTTCTAGCTATTTCTCTCTCTTTGTCTAATTTCTGTGCTATTTCCTCCCCAAGTTTTCTGTTTTCTTTATCTGATTTTTCCTTAACTAGTTTGACAATTTTATTTTCAGAATTCTCTATCTCCTGACTAACTTCCTTCCTCACATTATCTTTTATCTGACCCGCTTCTTTCCTTACATTCTCTATTTCCTGACTAACTTGTTGTCTGACATTTTCTAACGCTTGTTGTTGATTCTCTAACTCCTTTCCTAGTTGTATTTGTCCTACCTCTAACTTCTGAACACTATTTTCTAACTTTTCTTCTATCTTTTTTAAACTTTGATTGTAATCCGTCATCTCTTTTCTTAAACTTTCTTTGTCTTTTCTTAAACTTTGATTATTATCATCTATCTTTTTACTTAAACTTTCATTGTCTTTTCTTAAACCTACGATCATTTCCCTGAGTTACGCTAACATACTTCCTTGCATTTCTACATTATTTGGTACAGTTACACTACACTCTGCTACTTCGACTTCCTGCCTACTGCTATTATCATCAACCTCCTGAACTTCCATATTTTCTACAGAATTTTGACTCAGCATTTTTCCACTCCTCAAGTACATTCACATTAGTCTAGTAGATAGTGTAACACCCTGTACCTCTGAGTTTTTTACTGGTTCCTCATGTCGCCGATGATGCTTGCCTCCTTTCTTCCTTCCAGTAGGACTGCAGTAGAGCTACTTGTCGAACGTCCTCGTGTCAAACCTCCTTCTCCTGTTGAACCTCGTTGTCGGGTTGAACTTCCTTCTAGGGTTGAACCTCCTCGTGACGAACCTCCTTGGGGTGAACCTCTTTCTCGGGTTGAATCTGCTTCTCGTGTCAAACCTCCTTCTGGTATCGAGTCCCGCGTTGTCGCACCAGTTTGAAACAAAAATATTGGCAAGCAAATAGTTCCACTTTAACGGGACAGTTTGAAGCAAATAGTGTTTAGCTCAGGGTAAAGCAATGAGGTATGCGTGGATATGTATGAGAAGGATAGTTTTAATGACACTGGAATGCCCGTTTCAAACTGGTTTAATGACTGCTTCTTTTATCAGAACATCAAACTTGAAGTTGCCGACCAAGGGTTACCAATATATCACTGTAGGCGGAATGCTTATTACTCGATAATACTTAATTAGTTACGTATAAACTGACAAATATCTTCCCTCATCACTTCTGGTCTCCTTTGACCAAGACAGAAGAACAGGACTG
This sequence comes from Mantis religiosa, assembly GCA_030765055.1. Lineage (NCBI taxonomy): Eukaryota > Metazoa > Arthropoda > Insecta > Mantodea > Mantidae > Mantis > Mantis religiosa. The sequence continues at coordinate 1,719,135 of CM060948.1, forward strand.
CCCTAATCGGCTGCACGCCTTGGACTGTCCTCCACATCTGCGCGTGGGTGTATAGCTTTCACTTTCTGGAAGCCCATTATTCAACCAAAGATTCCCTTTGTGGCTATTTTGTCATGCCATTATGAATGGTCCGAAGAATACCCTATTCAAAGTCAAGTGCTACCCTTTAGAAATCTGTTAAGGACACTGTTTCTTACGTTTCTTTTGTTAAAACAACTTAATCACCCAAACTGCTATTCCACTCAAATGCACCTGCATGTGTTGTAACAAAGAACCAACATTCCTTTGAAATCCATCATGATTCTTTACTTATTTCAATCCTTTAATTTCGGTATCAAGAACAATAAAATGAATTGAATTGAATTAGATAATAATGCATTTATTGTCAATTTGATTTGATTTGATTTGATTTATTGATTCATCCATTAAAACATGTACATGTTATAGGACACGTCAAATTAAAAACTAAGTACAATATTTATAATTAAGGTAGCTAACTAAATATTTACAAATTTAAAAATTCATCCACGCTGTAGAAGCTATTGGCTCTAAGGAAGTTTAATAACAATTTCTTAAATTGATGTTGTGATAAATATTAAAAGCAGAAGCATTATTAACAGTGAAGTATTCTTCATATTTAAGTTTGAATTTATGAGTCACTATGTTTACACTCAGTCTTCACTTACTTGTTGTTGTATAATTGAAACGTTTTCAAGATCATTCGATCTCATCCTCAGCTGTTTGGTGACTAAATGAACCTCCCTCTTCTTCCACTACTACGGAGCTCCGATCACTCTGCCATCTGGTGTTAGGGGCACTAAGTTTTAATACTTCATTTAATGCCGGGATTTCAAAATTTATAACTTTATCACGGTTTTTGTTTATGAATATTTTTTCCCAAATATCCAATTCTATGGGTGTACTTAAAGATTTTAACAGTTTAATGTTGTGGCCAATGTTGTGGTTTTCTGTCCAAAAATGGTGTGAAACTGCAGATTTGTCTGTTTGCTTCAACTTAATGTTCCTCTGGTGTTCTTTTTGCCTGGTTAACAAGTTTCTCTTAGTTTTTCCTATGTAGCTTTTTTCACAGGTTTCACAATTAATCTTATAAATTCCTGATTTCAACTTGTTGGGGATTGTATTTTTCAGTGGTTTATTTAGCCGGTTCCTCAGACTGAATTTGTTTTGGGGTGCTAGTTTTAAGTTTAGTCTTTTGAAGATTCGTTCAAATTTTCTAAAAGCTCATGGATGGTAGGTGAATTTTCTATATTGCCAATTTGTGTTATTAAGTGGTGTGAGAGTGGTATTTTTTGATCTTATCTTCAGTTTTTCTTTCCTCTTCATCATGTTCCTTATGATGGCTGGGTTGAATCCATTTAATACCGCTATGTCTTTTATGTGTTGTTGTTCTTTCAAAAATTCATCCTTACTCAGTGGGACGTTGTATAGCCGGTGAATTAGACTTCTAAAGGCAGCTAGTTGATGTGAAACTGGGTTGTATTCATTTTTCTTTATGTAATTATCTATGTGTGTGGGTTTCCTGTATATTCCAAAATCTACACAATGACGATTTCTAGTTATCTTGAGGTCCAAAAAGGGTAGGGTGTTGTCTCTTTCTACTTCCATAGTAAATTGGATGTGATTATCTTGCAGGTTTAGTAATTTTAGAGAATCTTCTCTAAGTTTTTCCGGAATGATAGCAAAAACATCATCAACATATCTCTGCCAAAATTTATAAATCTGTGGGAAGGCCTTTACTATGTGTGTTTCAATATAGCTCATGTATAGGTCTGCTAAAATAGGCGAAAGTGGGCTCCCCATTGCTAATCCTTTTGATTGTCTGTAGAATTTTTGGTTAAACATGAAGTAATTATTCCTTATGCATAAATCTGTAAGATTGATAATGTCATCTATTTCTCTGGGGTCCGTTGTAGTCTGGGTTAGCAATTTTTTGAGGAATGTAGGTATTTTTTCTACTGGAATGCTTGTAAAAAGTGCCTTAACGTCAAAAGAAACTAGTATGTGATTTTCCGGGATGTTGTATTTCTGTAGGTGATTTATCAATTCCAAGGAGTTTTTTATTCCCAAACTTTGAAATTTGTCATATGTTTTTAATTTTCTTACTAACCATTTTGCAATGTGGTATGTAGGTGAATTGATGCCATTGATGATGGGTCTCATGCTGTTGTCTTGTTTGTGGATTTTTGGCAGACAGTACAACCTTGGTAGTGTGGGGTTGGAAGATTTTAAGTTGTGTTTTTCAGATGTACTTAATGTTTTTGTAATTGATAAAGCTTTATTAACAGAAGTGATACTTTTGGATAATGGATTTTTTGGAATTTTTTCATATTGTCACGCGGGCGTTGGAACACCCTATGAAAGCAGCTGAGAGCGGGAGACAAGGGAGGTCCGTGTTAGCCACGCCCTCCCCTCGTTTGTCTTATAGTGGTGACAGGCAATGGCTGGGAGAAAAAACATCAGTGTGCCGTCTGTTTCTGTCCACCTGGTTCTCGAAATTACGGGATCTTTCATCATCTGGAAACGTCGCCTGGGAACTAGAAAAGCCGAGAAGACGGCGAGATGCCTATAAAAAGGGCTGCAGCTAGTCAGTCAGTCAGTTAGTTGGTTAGTGAGTGTGAGGAGACAGTCGCAGTTCTTGGTGTAAGAGTTAGTCAGTGACGTGTTAATGAACGAAAAGATTGTGCAACGGAAGACTGTACGAACTGTGTATGTGTATCGGAGTATTGTCCGTAATTACTAGTGCAAGTGAAATTGTAACGGACGAACTGGTGAATCGTAATTGTGTGCATTACGTAATTTTGTGTAATTGGCAAGTATTTAACTGTAAGTCGGTGGAAATAAAGAACATTTTTGAGTGGTGAAACTGGACTTTTCATTTCACGAACCCACAAAGTCACAACTGGTGTCAGGAAGCGGGAAGACAACAGCACCGAACATTACAGCCATGGACGCGGCATTGGAAAAGATTTTGGAGAAGATGATGGAAATGAAGGCGGAACTGACAGAAATGAAGACGGCCAACGGCAACATCACCGAGAAGATGGAAGAAATGAAGGCCGAATTAACAACAAAAACGGAAGCGGCAAATAACAACCTGGCCGCAAAGCTGGAAGAAATGAAGACGGCTAACGATAACCTCACGGAGAAGATGGAAGAAATGAAGGCCGAATTAACAACAAAAATAGAAGCGGCAAATAACAACCTGGCCGCAAAGCTGGAAGAAATGATGACGGCTAACGGTAACCTCACGGAGAAGATGGAAGAAATGAAGGCGGCGAACGAGGCCCTCGCCGCAAGGTTTGAGGAACGGTTGGCCGGCGTGAGGGATGACGTCACGAACCTGGGCAAGCGGAAGGGTCAAGTAGACGACCGCCTTAATGATTTAGAGGAAAAGGCCGACAACATCGCAAAACCACTCACCCGCCTGACGGAGGAAAACTGGCCTTATGTGTGGACGGAGGATGCCGAAGACGCTTTCCAGCATCCGAAGGGGACCCTGTGCAGTGCTCCAATTTTGGGTTTCCCACAACCGGGTGGCGCCTTCATTGTGGACACCGACGCTAGCGACCATTACATTGGAGGTGTCCTATCGCAGATCCAGGACGGCCATGAGCGCACAAGAGTGGAAGAGAAGGAGCGTGCCGCAGCAGTCCGAGTAGTTGTGGCAGTGCCTGCTGAAGGCTGGGATAGCGCAGGCCTGAGGAGGGAGCAGCTGGCGGACGCAGACTTGGGGCCACTCTTGAGGGAAGTGGACGCAGGGACGAGACCAACCTGGGAGGACGTCGCACCGAGGAGCGCCACCTACAAGTCGTACTGGGCCCAATGGGACTCGTTGAAGACCAGAGAGGGCGTGCTGTTCCGGGTATGGGAGTCACCCGATGGGAAGGCGCAGAGAGAACAGTTGGTACTCCCCCGGAGTAAGGTCCCGGAAGTCTTGGAGGAAGTGCACGCCGGTACTTCAGGAGGACACCTGGGAGCGAACCGTATGATTCACAAACTACGGCAGCGCTACTTCTGGCTCAGACTCCGGGCAGATGCTGGTGGTACTCCTGGACCGCCTGGCACGCTACGATGGTGCTGTTCGGGGCGAACAGCTTTAAGGAGGGAGCAGTGTCACGCGGGCGTTGGAACACCCTATGAAAGCAGCTGAGAGCGGGAGACAAGGGAGGTCCGTGTTAGCCACGCCCTCCCCTCGTTTGTCTTATAGTGGTGACAGGCAATGGCTGGGAGAAAAAACACCAGTGTGCCGTCTGTTTCTGTCCACCTGGTTCTCGAAATTACGGGATCTTTCATCATCTGGATACGTCGCCTGGGAACTAGAAAAGCCGAGAAGACGGCGAGATGCCTATAAAAAGGGCTGCAGCTAGTCAGTCAGTCAGTCAGTTAGTTGGTTAGTGAGTGTGAGTGAGGAGACAGTCGCAGTTCTTGGTGTAAGAGTTAGTCAGTGACGTGTTAATGAACGAAAAGATTGTGCAACGGAAGACTGTACGAACTGTGTATGTGTATCGGAGTATTGTCCGTAATTACTAGTGCAAGTGAAATTGTAACGGACGAACTGGTGAATCGTAATTGTGTGCATTACGTAATTTTGTGTAATTGGCAAGTATTTAACTGTAAGTCGGTGGAAATAAAGAACATTTTTGAGTGGTGAAACTGGACTTTTCATTTCACGAACCCACAAAGTCACAATATTCTGGACTGTCTAACATAAGGTTTACTCTCTGAATATAGTCTTCTGTCTCCATAATTACTAGAGAATTACCTTTGTCGGCTTTTAGGTATACCACAGGCTTCTTATTTAAATTTCTTATTGTTTTGTTGTAAGTTTTATTGTATATTGGGGATAACTGCTTTATTATATCCAGACATTCAATTTTGGCTTTGGTTAAGTTTTCATTTTTTAGGTTATGTGTGGCTATTTCTACGTCGGCGATAAAATCATCTTTATTATTTGAGACGTTAAACTTAAATTTGATGTTGTGATTCAATCTTTTTTATAGATTCAGGTAGCTTATTGTAAAGATGTAAGCCAGCATATGTGAAACTATTTTCATTCATCTTAGTTTTGTGTGACTTCACAAATAAATTATTCTTTGTTCTAGTGTTGTGTATATGAATTTCAGAATTTGTTTTGAATAAACTTAGGCTTGCTTTCATATGTACAAGAGTTTCATATATGTATATACTTGGCAGTGGTAAGATACCTAATTTACTGAAGTATGGCTTACAACTAGTTGTGCTTGAGACATCTGCTATGATTCTAATTATTTTCTTTTGGTATCTGAATACTTTTATACTGTCTTTAGAATTTCCCCAAAAAATTATACCATATGCCAACAAACTGTGTATATATGAAAAGTACACTATTCTCCGAACTTTCAAGCTCGACATGCCTGTAATTGCCCTCATTAAGAAACACATTTTACTAAGTTTTTTCGTCAATGCCTCTATGTGAGTTTCCCAACTTAAATTTTCATCTAGTATTAGTCCCAGAAATTTGATAGTTTGTACGTAATGTATTTGGTCTTGTCCCAGCATTAATTTTGGATACAATTGACTTCCACTCATTTTATTATAGAAGCTTAGGGCTGCTGTTTTCTCCTTACTCAATATTAACATATTGGCACTAAACCATTTTTGAATATATTTTAGACTATTTTCAATATGTACATCTGCCCCTTCCTTATTCACACCTTTGATAAAAATATTTGTATCATCTGCAAAAAGTGTAACATTTATATCGCTTCTGTTTTCTACATTATCTGCCAAATCATTAATGTACACTATAAATAAAAGAGGTCCAAGCACCGAACCTTGAGGGACCCCATATTTCATTATAGCGCTACTTGAAATCTGAGTTTTAACTTCACTCGTTTCGCTATCAAAATACTCTTATTTCCACCGATTGCTCTCTATTCTCCAGATAAGATCTGAACCAATCTAAAGCTAACCCCCTTATGCCATACGAGGATAATTTAATAGACTGCAAAGCAGTTTCTGACATTGTCAGTTACAATTACAATGTTTATATATATATATATATATATATATATATATATATATATATATATATATATAACTTTTTACAGAATTTGGCAGTTTATTGTATAAAATTAGTGCCATTACGTTTGGATCTTTAATACTACTATTTATACGAAAACCCTCTCTAAAAAAATCATTGTTGTGTCGTGTATTATAATTATGCATATCCCTATTTCTCAAGTTATCCTTTCCCAATCCATAAATTATTACCCTATATACATATAATGAAAATATTGTAAAAATTTGTTTTTCCCTGAAGTACTGCCTACAAGAATCCCTGTAGTTTAGATGATACATTATTCTAACTGCTTTCTTTTGTAATCTTAGTAATCTTTCCGTATTTGATTTTGCACTACACCCCCAAATTTCAATTCTGTATACTAGCTGAGGAAATATGACACCATAGTAGATAATTTTTAATTCTTTTTCTTCCAGTAGATTAGGAAAGTGCCTAAACAAGTACAATGACTTACTGATTTTCCCACAGATGTACTGAATATGTTCCGACCATGTAAGATTTTGATCTATTATAATGCTTAGAAATTTATGTTTATTTGTAACGTGTGTTGTAATCTGATAATATTATAGAGTCCTGTTCATTATTTAAATTCCTCAAATTAAACAGTATTAACTTTGTTTTGGACATGTTACATTCCAAATTATTCTCCCAACTCTAATTAACCCTTTCACCGATATGGACGTCATATGACGGCAAAGTTAAAATGCCCCAAACTGATATGGACGTGTATAGACGTCCTGCGCATACATGCATTTAATGCTCATTTAACGCCAATTATTTTAATCTTCCTATTTTACAATAAATTTAAATTAGTTCTATAAGGGATGTAACGTACCCTTAAAGGCTTCTGTTTGAATTGTATACCTCCAAACCTGGATAAACACCCAAGGGCACATCTGCAGATTCACACCAAATAATATTGGTTTCCTTGCGAACTTCTTTTTTGCAACACACTAGACATTTTCGAAATGGTTATGACTTTTTTGGTTGTGGGTGTTACCCTTTTAGGAAAGTGTTTCCTCAAGTATGACGGATAATGTCGTGGTGAATTACTTACCCCCCAGTATAAAGAGACGTCTGAGTATTATAGTACTCAATTAGGTAACGAGCTATTTATACGCGCAAGTACAGGTAGGTGAATGTCTTGCATGAATTTACAGCTCTGAAAATTACTAAACAATTGTGCATGGTTACATCCAGTGGTATAAAAATACTTTTTTTACCATTTAACTGTTTTTCGTAAAGAGGAATAGCTGATCCGCATCACCCATATTTGACCCGCCATGTCCCCAAACAATCGAGTAGCTAACATGTCATCTGTAGACCAGTACACGTCACTGCTACCTATATCCTAAACATCTCCTTCATAATCGCACAACAAATCTTCCAAATTTTCTACAGTAATATCAGAAGCCTGTATACATCATATGCAAGCTAATTTATTTGCTACATTACGGGGATAAACCATGGTTAACATTGAAATTTAACAATTTCAAATGTGCCATTCATTTAGCTCTTGATAGCTATAAGAAATCTCTCTGAATATAGAGAGAGTATAAATAGCTAAAATACTGAGCGAAAACAGCTGCATAAGGCTACCAGAAACCTTGGTTGAGAAACACTGTAATAACAGGTGCTGACAGAGAGTTTTCTTTCCAGTGTATGAGTGTAACGCAACATATTGTGACTTTGTGGGTTCGTGGAATAAAAAGTCCAATTTCACCACTCCAAAATGTTCTTTATTTCCACCGACTTACAGTTTAACACTTGCCAATTACACAGAATTACGTGCTGCAACAATTACAATTCACCAGTTCGTCCGTTACAATTTCACTTGTACTCGCGATTACATAAACTCCGATGCACATACCAGTTACGTACAGTCTTCCGTTGCACAACCCTTTCGTTCATTTACACGTCACTGACTAACACTGCCTTCTTACACCAAGAACTGTCCTCATTCACACACTAACCAACTGACTGACTGACCAAACCAACAACTGACTAACTCCGTCTGTCTGTAACCCTCTTTATATCGGAATATCGCCGGTTTCTCGTGTTTACAGGATTGTTCTAGTAACAGAAAGATCGAGAAACAGGTGTAGAGAAAACAGGCGACACAGTCATGTTTTTTCCCTGACCACAGTCTGTCACCACCACAAGACAAACGAGGAGGAGGTGTGGCTAACCGAACCTCCCCTACCTTCCGCTGCCAGCTGCTTTCACAGGGTGTTCTAGCGCTCCCGTTACACTGCTCCCTCCTCAAAGCTGTTCGCCTCGAACAGCCCCATCGTAGCGTGCGAGGCGGTCCAGGTGTACCACCAGCATCTGCTCGGAGTCTCAGCCAGAAGTAGCGCTGCCGTAGTTTGTGAATCATTCGGTTCGCTCCCAGGTGTCCTCCTGAAGTACCGGCGTGCACTTCCTCCAAGACTTCCGGGACCTTGCTCTGGGGAAGTACCAACTGTTCTCTCTGCGCCTTCCCATCGGGTGACTCCCATACCCGGAACAGCACGCCCTCTCTGGTCTTCAACGAGTCCCATTGGGCCCAGTGCGACTTGTAGGTGGCGCTCCTCGGTGCGATTTCCTCCCAGGTCGGTCTCGTCCCTGCGTCCACTTCCCTCAAGAGTGGCCCCAAGTCTGCGTCCGCCAGCTGCTCCCTCCTCAGGCCTGCGCTATCCCAGCCTTCAGCAGGCACTGCCACAACTACTCGGACTGCTGCGGCACGCTCCTCCTCTTCCACTCTTGTGCGCTCGTGGCCGTCCTGGATCTGCGATAGGACACCTCCAATGCAATGGTCGCTGGCGTCGGTGTCCACAATGAAGGCGCCACCCGGTTGTGGGAAACCCAAAATTGAAGCACTGCACAGGGTCCCCTTCGGGTGCTGGAAAGCGTCTTCGGCGTCCTCCGTCCACACATAAGGCCGGTTTTCCTCCGTCAGGCGGGTGAGGGGTTTTGCGATGTTGTCGGCCTTTTCCTCTAAATCATTAAGGCGGTCGTCTACTTGACCCTTCCGCTTGCCCAGGTTCGTGACGTCATCCCTCACGCCGGCCAACCGTTCCTCAAACTTTGCGGCGAGAGCCTCGTTCGCCGCCTTCATTTCCGTGGCCAGACTGCCGTTCGCTGCTCTCATTTCTGTGGTTAACTCGGCCTTCATTTCTTCCATCTTCTCGGTGATGTTGTCGTTGGCCGTCTTCATTTGTTTCAGTTCCGCGGTGATGTTGTCGTTGGCCGTCTTCATTTGTTTCAGTTCCGCGGTGATGTTGTCGTTGGCCGTCTTCACTTGTTTCAATTCTGCGGTGATGTTGTTACTTGCCGCTTCTGTTTTTGTTATTAACTCGTTCATCTTCGCCAAAAGCATTTCCACTGCGGATTCCATGGCTGTAATGTTCGGTGCTGTTGTCTTCCCGCTTCCTGACACCAGTGTGACTTTGTGGGTTCGTGGAATAAAAAGTCCAATTTCACCACTCAAAAATGTTCTTTATTTCCACCGACTTACAGTTTAACACTTGCCAATTACACAGAATTACGTGCTGCAACAATTACAATTCACCAGTTCGTCCGTTACAATTTCACTTGTACTCGCGATTACATAAACTCCGATGCACATACCAGTTACGTACAGTCTTCCGTTGCACAACCCTTTCGTTCATTTACACGTCACTGACTAACACTGCCTTCTTACACCAAGAACTGTCCTCATTCACACACTAACCAACTGACTGACTGACCAAACCAACAACTGACTAACTCCGTCTGTCTGTAACCCTCTTTATATCGGAATATCGCCGGTTTCTCGTGTTTACAGGATTGTTCTAGTAACAGAAAGATCGAGAAACAGGTGTAGAGAAAACAGGCGACACAGTCATGTTTTTTCCCTGACCACAGTCTGTCACCACCACAAGACAAACGAGGAGGAGGTGTGGCTAACCGAACCTCCCCTACCTTCCGCTGCCAGCTGCTTTCACAGGGTGTTCTAGCGCTCCTGTTACAATATACTCGTATGGTTATTGCTTGGTATAGCATAAATAAACTAAAATCTAAAACCTTGAACTGGGGAAGTCGCTTGCGTAGCTATACATACATACCTACATACATACATTCGTTCGTATATACACAAAACAAAATGATTCAAATATTAGGTGCGCTCAGCGCAAAGAATGGCTTTTGCTACAGTGAAACAAAGTAGTGAAATTTCAACGATTTATTAATGTAGTCTCTACTTTTTTGTCACTGTAGATGTATACTGCCTTTAATGGGTTTTAAACCAGTTTTTGTTTCGTTTAAATAACTTAATAAATACGGAAGATATGGAATTGTATTTATGATGCATTTTTACAGCATTTAACAATTTAAATGTCTCGTTCTGTTTATTGGGTGTCCGTTTCCGGCCCCTGAAGGATTTAAATGGCCATCGGCGAAGCGGTTAAAGAGTGATTCAATAGTTTGTGTCATTGTGTTATGTAATTCTAGAATCGAGGTGCCCCAGCATACAGTTGTTGTGTCATCTGCATATGATATTGCTTTACTCTGTCCACTGTTAGGTATGTCGTTCACATACAGTATAAGAGAGGACCCATCACAGAACCCTGTGGAACACCGTAATTAACAGTTTCAAAACATAGTTTATTGAGCAAAACAGCAAAATTCAAAAAAGAAATTCTCTGTGCAAAAAGAAACTCCTATAATAAATTTATTGAAACTATTGATTATAGGAAAGATAATAAAGCCATACATAAGTTCATTTCAACACATTATAAAGATAATAATGTTTCTAAACATCCTATTATATATAAAGATAAAGAACTAACTGATAACCAAAAAATTGCCAGTGCATTTAATTCAAATTTTACATCATCCAAAATTCCAGGAATATATAAAAAGCTAGAGAAGAACATAAAGAAGGAAATAAATGAAATAAATAAATAAAAAAAAAAAAAAAATAAACCTTATTTAATTTCAACAGATGAATTATTTTATCATGAATTTAGAGCTTCTGAACTTGATATAGCTATTTGTAAAACACCTAATAGAAAAGCTCCAGGACCAGACAAAATTCATCCAGAATTCATTAAAAATTTAGGTAAAAAAGCAAAAACTATATTACTCAACTTCTATAATCATGTCTGGAAATCTTCTGTTCCATCCAATTGGAGAAAAGCTATTATTATTCCAATACTCAAACCCGGCAAATCAGCAGCTGATATAAACAACTATAGACCTATATCATTAACCAGTGTTTTAGCAAAAATTATGGAAAGAATGATTTCAGCTAGATTAAATTGGTATCTTGAACAACATAATCTGCTATCACCCTGCCAAGCCGGATTCCGGAAAAACCATGCAACCAGTGAACAAGTAATTAAACTCAGTCAAGAAATTAAAGAGGGATTTAATAGAAAAGAAGATACCTTAGCGGTATTTGTTGATCTGAAATCTGCATATGATACTGTATGGAGATGTAATCTTATCAAGAAACTACAACAGATGGGAATTAAAGATAATATGCTTCACTGGATATCAGAATTTGTGTCGGAAAGATATTGCGCAACTTCTTATGGTTCATCATTATAAAGATTCAAAAAAATCCATCTAGATTTACCTCAAGGAACAGTACTTAGCACTACTCTATTCAATATCTATATAAATGATCTGCCCAAACAACTTCAACAAACAGGCATCAACACTGCATTGTATGCAGATGACTTAGTAATTTGGAAATCAGGCAAACTTGAAATTCTAAAGACAAATATTCAAAATTCTTTGAATACCCTTAAACAATGGTGTTCTAAAAACCTCATGGAAGTAAACACTGTAAAAAGTAACTATCAGCTCTTCTCTCTAAGAAAGAAACAACCCAGTATTAATTTCAGAAACTATTTGTAGTTGGTTTTTTAATACTCGTCACTTACTTGTTTATAAGTGACGAGTATTAATAAACCAACTACAAATAGTTTCTGAAATTAATTTTGACGTCACTGTTACTAAATTCCTCCAAACACATAAACCCAGTATTACCTTAAGTTATGATAATATCAAATTAACCAGAACAGAAAATGCTCAATATCTTGGAATATTGTTTGACAAAAAATTAACTTGGAAAAAACATATTGAAAAAATTATAGATAAAGCAATTAACCATTTTAAGATATTAAAAAGACTTGCAGGAACTAAATGGGGTTGTTCAAGATGTACATTAAATACTACATATAGTACATATATAAGGCCAGTTCTTAATTACTGTGGAGAAGTACTGATAACATCATCACCTTCAACTTCCATGATACTGGAGCGCACACAAAATCAAGCTCTTAGGTTAATTACTGGAGCTATAAAAACTACTCCTATAATAACCTTACAAGCATTTACATGTAACAGACCCATAATGACAGATTTAGAAATGCAAGCCCTTTTAACATGTGAAAAGCTCTTAAGAATTCCAGAGAATAATAAATGGGTAAAACAACAAACATCCACCTTCGGTTTGAAAACTCAATTAGGCTTCATACAGAAAGTTCAACAACTAAGAATTAAACTAAATTACCCATCCAAAATAGAACCTTTCATGTCTCTTAATAACCCACTGAGCATCATTGAATTAGAATACTACCTAGATTTACTTGCAGATTTTAAAAAGAAGGAATACTCATCTACAGAAGCTAAAGCATATGCCCTTGAAACCATAAATGTAAGATATCCAGTTGACAAATGGACACACATCTATACAGATGGCTCTCTTTACAATCAAGAAGATGGAGCAGGAGCTACCTGTAAATTCTTTTCTTTCTATAAGATAGTTTTCTTAACAGATTCTAAAGCAGCTATTCAGGCTATTATTTCAAATGAAAGCCCAAAAACCGAAAAGATAAATGAAATTCATAATATGATTAAACATCCTCAAAATTTAAATATACGTATAGTTTTCCAATGGATACCATCTCACTGTGGAATTTCTGGCAATGAGCAAGCAGATATGTTGGCCAAGAAGGGTTCCAAAATATCTCACACAACGAAACAAAATATCCCCTATGAAACAGTTAAAAAATTAATCTAAAACATCTTCACAAAACTATATAACAACTATCTAGTTTCCTCTGAAAAACTTAATTGGAAAGATCTCCAAAACAAACTAAAGACAATTCCAGAACTACCTCAAAAATCTTCAGTAGCAATGTTCAGATTAATCACAGGCCACGATTGTTTGAATGGACATTTATTCAAGGTTGGATTAACAACTTATGCACAGTGCTGTTTATGTGGTAAAGACGATTTAATGAACATCGATCATCTAACTGTATGTGAAACTCTCCAAAATCAAGATCTAGTCTCCAAATATTGGGAAGCAAGAAGAAAAATGATTTTATTATCAAATTCTGAGCATTAAACACACACGCGCGCACGTGCGCACGCACGCACGCACGCACGCACGCACGCATGCACACACACACACACACACACACACACACACACACACACACACACACACACACACACACACACACACACACACACACACACACACACACACACAAATATAACAGTACATACGCATTTGAAATATACACAGACGGCAGCAAAATGGGAGACAAAGTTGGGGCAGTGACAGTAATATTTATAAACGGCATGTTGACCCATAAGTTAAAGTTCAAGCTGCATGCTCAATGCTCAAATAACCAGGCAGAGAAACTTGCAATTCTTGAGGCGCTGAAGAAACTAAAGGAACTAGAAAATGAAGGTTACACTGATAAACGAGTTGCATTGTTCACTGATGGCAGGATAACACTGGATCTCCTGAAAAACAACTCGAAACACAATTACCTGACTGAGGCAATCAAAGCTAAAATCCTCGACCTGAGAACATCATACTGGATGCTGCATTTTGGATGGGTGAAAGCACACTCGGGCATATATGGCAATGAAATAGTATATAGATTAGCAAAAGAGGCTGCTGGGGAAGATCGTGAAATACAATATAATAAAACACCTAAAGAAGTCCTGATAAGCATGGAGAGAGACATTGGACTGAATGCATGGCAACTACAATGGACAGCATCAAGGAAAGGAGCCATCACCAAAGAATTCTTCCCATCAGTGAGAAATAGACTAAAACAAGAACTGCCCATATGCCAAGAGTTTACAGCAATTGTCACAGGACATGGAAAGCTCCGTTCCTACCGCCATCGATTTGCTTTACTGGATAGCCCAGTATGCAAATGTCAAGAAGAGGACCAAACAGTAGACCACATAATATTCAGATGTCCAATCATAAACAAACAAAGAACCGAAATGATCAGGAAAATAAAAAGCACACAATGTGCGTGGCCCATTACCAAAGAAGAACTTATTAACACACATCTAAAATGTTTCGTCAAATTTGTTAAATCAATAAACTTCACAGATATAGAGTAGGCAAATGAAGCATAAAAATTCAATAAAACTGCTAATTAATTGCAACTATTTTAATAAGAATATTGTAAAATATTGTAGGATACATTTCAATACAAATACAAGATATGTAAAATCATTGTAAAATTATTGTAAAAGTTGTATATAATGTAAATAAAATAAGGCATGTAGTATTCCTAAGGAATGGGGCATGCCAGGTAAAAAAAAAAAACACACACACACACACCCACCCACACGCACACCCACACACGCACACAGACACACACAGACACAATAACAGTACTGTGACTTTGTGGCTTCGTGAAATGAAAAGTCCAATTGCACCACTCAAAAATCCTCTTTATTTCCACCGACTTACAGTTAAACTCTTGCCAATTACATAGAATTACGTAATGCACACAATTACGATTCACCAGTTCGTTCATTATAATTTCACTTGCACTCATAATTACGTACAATCCTCCGATGCACTCACACAGTCTTCTTGTCATACACTAGCACTGCATTCTTACGCCAAGAACTGACTGACTCCTCTTGCACGACGTGTTGCTTATATAGGGTCAGCTGCCCGATCTGGAAGGTTCTCGATTAGATGAAATATCCCGTAAGTTCGAGAACACAGGTGGAACAGAAAGAGACTGCGCAGTGATGTTTTTTGTCCCAGCCACCCCTCCTTAACGCTATAAGACAAATGAGGGGGCGGGGCGAACGCTGACCGTCTCCTGCTTGCCTGCTCTATAGGGTGTTCCGACGTTCGGGTGACACTGCTCCCTCCTCAAAGCTGATCGTCCCGAACAGCACCATCGTAGCGTGCCAGGCGATCGAGGTGTACCACCAACATCTTCCCTCGGGGAACCTTCTGGATGCGGTAGACCACGTCGTTAATCCTCTTCACCACCCGGTACGGCCCTTGCCATGGCTGCTGGAGCTTCGGGCAGCATCCCTTGATCCGGGTAGGACGGTACAACCAGACCAGGTCATCATGCTGGAACCCTTGGCTGTTGGCTTGTCTGTCATATCTGGTCTTCATGCGGTCGCTCGCCTTCTGGATGTTCCAGCGAGCCATCTCGTGCATGTCGTGGAGATGGTCCACCAAGTTCTCCACATACTCGGCCGCTGGCTGTTTCGCTTCCGGAGGGCTTCCAAAGGCCAGGTCACAAGGAAGGCGTAACTCACGGCCGAACATTAAGCTGGCTGGCGTTATCCCAGTTGTGTCGTGTGTAGACGAACGGTAGGCCAGCAAGAACAGTGGCACCTTGACGTCCCAGTCTCGCTGATGGCTGGCCACGACCTTCCTCAGGTGTTCTTCTAAGGTCTTGATGTATCTTTCGACCATGCCACCCGACTGGGGATGTAGAGGCGTCGTGCGGGTGTTGTTCACCCCTAGCCTTTGTAGTGCCTCCTTCATTAGGCTGGACTCAAAGTTGGTAACCTGGTCACTGTGTAGCTCTAATGGCACCCCAAATCGACAGAACACTTGCTCCACGAGGCAGTCTGTGATTGTCTTTGCCTCTTGGTTTGGGATGGCATACACCTCCGGCCACTTGGTGAAGTAGTCCACGACCACCATTAGGTACTTGTTGCCTCGGTCGGAAACTGGGAACGGTCCAGCAATGTCAACAGCGAGCCGTTCAAATGGCGCGCCGACGTTGTACTGCTGCATGCGACCCCGGCTCCTAGTCTGGGGGCCACGACTCGCCTCGCACACGTGACACTGACGGCACCATCTCTCAGCATCTGCTCGGAGTCTCAGCCAGTAGTAGCGCTGCCGTAGTTTGTCAATCGTTCGGTTCGCTCCCAGGTGTCCTCCCGAAGTACCGGCGTGCACTTCCTCCAAGACTTCCGGGACCTTACTCCGGGGAAGTACCAACTGCTCTCTCTGCGTCTTCCCATCGGGTGACTCCCATACCCGGAACAGCACGCCCTCTCTGGTCTTCAACGAGACCCATTGGGCCCAGTACGACTTGTAGGTGGCGCTCCTCGGTGCGATGTCCTCCCAGGTTGGTCTCGTCCCTGCCTCCACTTCCCTCAAGAGTGGCCCCAAGTCTGCGTCCGCCAGCTGCTCCCTCCTCAGGCCTGCGCTATCCCAGCCATCCGCAGGCACTGCCGTGACTACTCGGACTGCTGCGGCACGCTCCTTCTCCACTCTTGTGCACTGGCCGCACTCTTCTGGACGGGGTCTTCGGGACATGGCGTCTGTGTTACCGTGGCTCCTCCCTCTACGATGTTACGAGGTGAAGTCGTACTCCTGCAGCCTCTGGATCCAACGTGCTGTTTGGTCTTCTGGTCGCGCCGTCACCATCACTTCGCTCCTCGCGGGAACAACCACGTCTTCGTTCAAGACGACCCTGCAGATTCCAAGGCGCTCTTCGGGTTGACGGAGTATAACCTCTTCTCCGTTGAGCCGCAGGACCTTCCTGCCGACGTCGACCGTCGCCTCGTGGCTCCTGAGGGCATCCAGTCCCAGAATCACCTCCTCAGCCACCTTCGCGACGAACTCCCACAGACGCACGGCTCTCCGCCCCAAGGTCAGCTCCAGCAGGTCCTCCTTCTCCACAGGCAAGGTGTCGCCCGATGCCGTGACAAGCTCGTATTGTCGGCTCGGCTTCCTCGTCGGCAAACCCTTCGCCACTTCAGGTCTGATGATGGTCATGGCTGCCCCAGTGTCCACCAGCACATGGCACCGCTTCCCTCTCACCCAACCGTCCGCGATGAGGCTGTCATCCATACGCCGGCTGACGGCGCGCAGTGTCACTCGAGGGGATGGTGGTAATGGCGCCGACGTGCTCCTCTCCACGCCGGGCCTTACTCGTTCTTCCAGCTGCTCTTCCTGGTGTGGGCAGTCTCTCTGCAGGTGTCCGGGCTGTCCACACCCCCAACACAGGCCACTAGTTGTTCGCCGGCGTCCCTCGGCTGGCCTTCTGTCTCCGGCGTAGCGGACACCCCTCGTTCTCGACGTCGGGATAGATGTTACCTTGACCGCCTCCATCCTTAATGCCGCTGTAAGCGCCTCATGGATGGTTTTATAATCGCCGAGCATTAGGCGCTGACGAATCTCCGTGTCCCGTACCCCGTCGACAAAGCTTTAGGCGGCTTCCCGGGATACGAACTCCAGTGGCAGGTCAACCAAGGCCTTGCTAGCCAGATGCTCAATCGCTATGCGAACTCCTGCAGCGTCTACCCCGGCTGCTGTGACCTTGCCTTTAGCTGGCTGCGGTATGCTGCGGCTTAGCGGTGGTTCCCGAAGCGATTCTCCAGGGCCTCCCAGATGTCCTTGGGCGCCGCCATTGTCTGCACCGCGTTTAGGACTTCCGCGGCCCGTCCCTGGAGGCTGGCTATTAACTGTGTGGCCTCCTCACCGGTGACCATCTGTTGTGCTTGGCCACTGTGTCGAACTGGCGGCGGAAGACCTCAAATGTTGACGCGCCGTCATATTTCGGAGGTTTGACGCGCGCCGATGTTGTGTCGCGTCCCGGTGCGTCGGCCTTAAATTCCTTCAGTCTCCTGCCGACGACGTCCTCCACCATGGCGTTCAGGGACTTGACGCTGCTGTCGGCCTTTCCCTCCAGGTTGTTTACGCGGTTCGCGAGGTCTTCGACGTCTTCAACCATGGCGTTCAGGGACTTGGCGTTACTGTCGGCCTTTTCCTCCAGGTCATTGAAGTGGTTCGCCAGGTCCTCGACGCGCTCGTCCACTTGACCCATCCGCTTGCCCAGCTCCGTCGCATCCCTCACGCTTGCCAACTGTTCTTCAAACTTTGCGGCGAGAGCCTCGTTCGCCTCCTTCATTTCCGTGGCCAGACTGCCGTTCGCTGCTCTCATTTGTGTGGTTAACTCGGCCTTCATTTCTTCCATCTTCTCGGTGATGTTGTCGTTAGCCGTCTTCATTTGTTTCAACTCTGCGGCCAGGTTGTTATTTGCCGCTTCTGTTTTTGTTGTTAATTCGGCCTTCATTTCTTCCATCTTCTCCGTGATGTTGCCGTTGGCCGTCTTCATTTCTGTCAGTTCCGCCTTCATTTCCATCATCTTCTCCAAAATCTTTTCCAATGCCGCGTCCATGGCTGTAATGTTCGGTGCTGTTGTCATCCCGCTTCCTGACACCAATGTGACTTTTTGGGTTCGTGAAATGAAAAGTCCAATTGCACCACTCAAAAATGTTCTTTATTTCCACCGACTTACAGTTAAACTCTTGCCAATTACACAGAATTACGTAATGCACACAATTACGATTCACCATTTCGTCCGTTACAATTTCACTTGCACTCGTAATTATGTACAATCCTCCGATGCACTCACACAGTCTTCTCGTCGTACACTAGCACTGCATTCTTACGCCAAGAACTGACTTACTCCTCTTGCACGACGTATTGCTTATATAGGGTCAGCTGCCCGATCTGGAAGGTTCTCGATTAGATGAAATATCCCGTAAGTTCGAGAACACAGGTGGAACTGAAAAAGACGGCGCAGTGATGTTTTTTGTCCCAGCCACCCCTCCTTAACGTTATAAGACAAACGAGGGGCGGGGTGAACGCTGAACGTCTCCTGCTTGCCCGCTCTATAGGGTGTTCCGACTTTCGGGTGATAGTACATACGCATTTGAAATATACACAGACAGCAGCAAAATGGGAGACAAAGTTGGGGCAGTGGCAATAATATGTATAAACGGCACGTTGACCCATAAGTTAAAGTTCAAGCTGCATGCTCAATGCTCAAATAACCAGGCAGAGAAACTTGCAATTCTTGAGGCGCTGAAGAAACTAAAGGAACTAGAAAATGAAGGTTACACTGATAAACGAGTTGCATTGTTCACTGATAGCAGGATAACACCGGATCTTTTGAAAAACATCTCGAAACACAATTACCTGACTGAGGCAATCAAAGCTAAAATCCTCGACCTGAGAACATCATACTGGATGCTGCATTTTGGATGGGTGAAAGCACACTCGGGCATATATGGCAATGAAATAGTAGATAGACTAGCAAAAGAGGCTGCTGGGGAAGATCGTGAAATACAATATAATAAAACACCTAAAGAAGTCCTGATAAGCATGGAGAGAGACATTGGACTGAATGCATGGCAACTACAATGGACAGCATCAAGGAAAGGAGCCATCACCAAAGAATTCTTCCCATCAGTGAGAAATAGACTAAAACAAGAACTGCCCATATGCCAAGAGTTTACAGCAATTGTCACAGGACATGGAAAGCTCCGTTCCTACCGCCATCGATTTGCTTTACTGGATAGCCCAGTATGCAAATGTCAAGAAGAGGACCAAACAGTAGACCACATAATATTCAGATGTCCAATCATAAACAAACAAAGAACCGAAATGATCAGGAAAATAAAAAGCACACAATGTGCGTGGCCCATTACCAAAGAAGAACTTATTAACACACATCTAAAATGTTTCATCAAATTTGTTAAATCAATAAACTTCACAGATATAGAGTAGGCAAATGAAGCATAAAAATTCAATAAAACTGCTAATTAATTGCAACTATTTTAATAAGAATATTGTAAAATATTGTAGGATACATTTCAATACAAATACAAGATATGTAAAATCATTGTAAAATTATTGTAAAAGTTGTATATAATGTAAATAAAATAAGGCATGTAGTATTCCTAAGGAATGGGGCATGCCAGGTAAAAAAAAAACACACACCCACACGCACACGCACACGCACACCCACACGTGCACACCGACACACACAGACACAATAACAGTACTGTGACTTTGTGGCTTCGTGAAATGAAAAGTCCAATTGCACCACTCAAAAATGTTCTTTATTTCCATCGACTTACAGTTAAACTCTTGCCAATTACACAGAATTACGTAATGCACACAATTACGATTCACCAGTTCGTCCGTTACAATTTCACTTGCACTCGTAATTACGTACAATCCTCCGATGCACTAACACAGTCTTCTCGTCGTACACTAGCACTGCATTCTTATGCCAAGAACTCACTGACTCCTCTTGCATGACGTGTTGCTTATATAGTGACTGCTTGCCGATCTGGAAGGTTCTCGATTAGATGAAATATCCCGTAAGTTCAAGAACACAGGTGGAACAGAAAGAGACTGCGCAGTGATGTTTTTTGTCCCAGCCATCCCTCCTTAACGCTATAAGACAAACAAGGGGGCGGGGCTAACGCCGACCGTCTCCTGCTTGCCCACTCTATAGGGTGTTCCGACGCTCGGGTGACACTGCTCCCTCCTCAAAGCTGGTCGTCCCAAACAGCAGCATCGTAGCGTGTCAGGCAATCGAAGTGTACCACCAACATCTTCCCTCGGGGAACCTTCTGGATGCGGTAGACCACGTCGTTAATCCTCTTCACCACCCGGTACGGTCCTTGCCATGGCTGCTGGAGCTTCGGGCAGCGTCCCTTGGTCCGGGTAGGACGGTACAACCAGACCAGGTCACCTTGCTGGAACCCTTGGCTGTTGGCTTGCCTGTCATACCTAGTCTTCATGCGGTCGCTCGCCTTCTGGATGTTCTGGTGAGCCATCTCGTGCATGTCGTGGAGATGGTCCACTAAGTTCTCCACATACCCAGTCGCTGGCTGTTTCGCTTCCGGAGGGCTTCCAAAAGCCAGGTCACAAGGGAGGCGTAACTCTCTGCCGAACATTAAGCTGGCTGGCGTCATCCCAGTTGTGTCGTGTGTAGACGAGCGGTAGGCCAGCAAGAACAGTGGCACCTTGACGTCCCAGTCTCGCTGATGGCTGGCAACGACCTTCCTCAGGTGTTCCTCTAAGGTCTTGATGTACCTTTCGACCATGCCGTCCGATTGGGGATGTAGAGGCGTAGTGCGAGTCTTGTTCACCCCAAGCCTTTATAGTGCCTCCTTCATTAGGTTGGACTCAAAGTTGGTACCCTGGTCACTGTGTAGCTCTAACGGCACCCCAAATCGGCAGAACACTTGCTCCACTAGGCAGTCCTAGTGATTGTCCTTGCCTCTTGGTTTGGGATGGCATACACCTCCGGCCACTTGGTGAAGTAGTCCACGACCACCATTAGGTACTTGTTGCCTCGGTCGGAAACTGGCAGCGTCAAGTCCCTGAGCGCCATGGTGGAGGACGTCGTCGTCAGGAGGCTGAAGGATTTGAAAGCCGACGCACCGGGACGCGACACAACATCGGCGCGCGTCAAACCTCCGAAATATGACGGCGCGTCAACATTTGAGGTCTTCCGCCGCCAGTTCGACACAGTGGCCAAGCACAACAGATGGTCACTGGAGGAGGAGGCCACACAGTTAATAGCCAGCCTCCAGGGACGTGCCGCGGAAGTCCTAAACGCGGTGCAGACAACGGCGGCGCCCAAGGACATCTGGGAGGCCCTGGAGAATCTTTTCGGGAACCACCGCTTAGCCGCAGCATACCGCAGCCAGCTAAAGGCAAGGTCACAGCAGCCGGGGGAGACGCTGCAGGAGTTCGCCATAGCGATTGAGCAGCTGGCTAGCAAGGCCACCTGCCACTGGAGTTCGTATCCCAGGAAGCCGCCTACAACTTTGTCGACGGGGTACGGGACACGGAGATTCGTCAGCGCCTAATGCTCGGCGATTATAAAACCATCCACGAGGCGCTGACAGCGGCATTAAGGATGGAGGCGGCCAAAGTAACAGATATCCCGACGTCCAGAACGAGGAGTGTCCGCTACGCCGGAGACAGAAGACCAGCCGAGGGACGCCGGCGAACACCTAGTGGCCTGTGTTGGGGGTGTGGACAGCCCGGACACCTGCAGAGAGACTGCCTTCACCAGGAAGAGCAGCTGGAAGAACGAGTAAGGCCCGGCGTGGAGAGGGGCACGTCGGCGCCATTACCACCATCCCCTCGAGTGACACAACGCGCCGTCAGCCGGCGTATGGATGACAGCCTCATCGCGGACGGTTGAGTGAGAGGGAAACCGTGCCGCGTGCTGGTGGACGCTGGAGCAGCCGTGACCATCATCAGACCTGACGTGGCGAAGGGTTTGCCGACGAGGAAGCCGAGCCGACCATACGAGCTTGTCACGGCATCGGGCGACACCTTGCCTGTGGAGAAGGAGGCCCTGCTGGAGCTGACCTTGGGGCGGAGTGCCGTGCGAAGGTGGCTGAGGAGGTGATTCTGGGACTGGATGCCCTCAGGAGCCACGAGGCGATGGTCGACGTCGGCAGGAAGATCCTGCGGCTCAACGGAGAAGAGGTTATACTCCGTCAGCCCGAAGAGCACCTTGGAATCTGCAGGGTCGTCTTGAACGAAGACGAGGTTGTTCCCGCGAGGAGCGAGGTGATGGTGACGGCGCGACCAGAAGGCCAGACAGCAGGGTGGGTCCCGAGGCTGCAGGAGTACGACTTCACCTCGGAACATCGTAGAGGGAAGAGCTACGGTAACGCAGACGCCATGTCCCGAAGACCCTGTCCAGAAGAGTGCAGCCAGTGGACAAGAGTGGAAGAAAAGGAGCGTGCCGCAGCAGTCCGAGTAGTTGTGGTAGTGCCTGCGGACGGCTGGGATAGCGCAGGCCTGAGGAGGGAGCAGTTGGCGGATGCAGACTTGGGGCCACTCTTGACGGGAAGTGGAGGCAGGGACGAGACCAACCTGGGAGGACATCGCACCGAGGAGCGCCACCTACAAGTCGTACTGGGCCCAATGGGTCTCGTTGAAGACCAGAGAGGGCGTGCTGTTCCGGGTATGGGAGTCACCCGATGGGAAGACGCAGAGAGAACAGTTGGTACTTCCCCGGAGTAAGGTCCCGGAGGTCTTGGAGGAAGTGCACGCCGGTACTTCGGGAGGACACCTGGGAGCGAACCGAACGATTGACAAACTACGGCAGCGCTACTACTGGCTGAGACTCCGAGCAGATGCTGAGAGATGGTGCCGTCAGTGTCACGTGCGCGCGGCGAGTCGCGACCCCCAGACCAGGAGCCGGGGTCGCATGCAGCAGTACAACGTCGGCGCGCCATTCGAACGGCTCGCTGTTGACATTGCTGGACCGTTCCCAGTTTCCGACCGAGGCAACAAGTACCTAATGGTGGTCGTGGACTACTTCACCAAGTGGCCGGAGGTGTATGCCATCCCAAACCAAGAGGCAAAGACAATCACAGACTGCCTCGGGGAGCAAGTGTTCTGTCGATTTGGGGTACCGTTAGAGCTACACAGTGACCAGGGTACCAACTTTGAGTCCAACCTAATGAAGGAGACACTACGAAGGCTTGGGGTGAACAACACCCGCACGACTCCTCTACATCCCCAGTCGGATGGCATGGTCGAAATATACATCAAGACCTTAGAGGAACACCTGAGGTTGTGGCCAGCCATTAGCGAGACTGGGACGTCAAGGTGCCACTGTTCTTGCTGGCCTACCGCTCGTCTACACACGACACAACTGGGATGACGCCAGCCAGCGTAATGTTCGGCCGAGAGTTACGCCTCCCTTGTGACCTGGCTTTTGGAAGCCCTCCGGAAGCGAGACAGCCAGCGACCGAGTATGTGGAGAACTTGGTGGACCATCTCCACGACATGCACGAGCTGGCTTGCCAGAACATCCAGAAGGCGAGCGACCGCATGAAGACCAGGTATGACAGGCAAGCCAACAGCCAAGGGTTTCAGCAAGGTGACCTGGTCTGGTTGTACCGCCCTACCCGGACTAAGGGACGCTGCCCGAAGCTCCAGCAGCCATGGCAAGGACCGTACCGGGTGGTGAAGAGGATTAACGACGTCTACCGCATCCAGAAGGTTCCCCAAGGGAAGATGTTGGTGGTACACCTGGATCGCCTGGCACGCTACGATGGTGCTGTTCTTGACGACCAGCTTTGAGGAGGGAGCAGTGTAACCCGAACGTCGGAACACCCTATAGAGCGGGCAAGCAGGAGAGGGTCGGCGTTTGCCATGCCCCCCCCTCGTTTGTCTTATAGTGGTGACAAGGGGTGGGCTGGGAAAAAAACATCTGTGCGCCGTCTCCTTGTGTCCCACCTGTGTTCTCGAACTTATGGGATATTTCATCTAATCTAGAACCTTCCAGATCGGCTAGCTGACCCTATATAAGCAACACGTCGGGCAAGAGGAGTTAGTCAGTTCTTGGTGTAAGAATGCAGTGTTAGTGTACGACAAGAAGACTGTGTGAGTGCTTCGGAGGATTGTAGGTAATTACGAGTGCAAGTGAAATTGTAACGGACGAACTGGTGAATCGTAATTGTGTGCATTACGTAATTCTGTGTAATTGGCAAGAGTTTAACTGTAAGTCGGTGGAAATAAAGAACATTTTTGAGTGGTGCAATTGGACTTTTCATTTCACGAACCCACAAAGTCACAATATTGTAGGATACATTTCAATACAAATACAAGATATGTAAAATCATTGTAAAATGATTGTAAAAGTTGTATATAATGTAAATAAAATAAGGCATGTAGTATTCCTAAGGAATGGGGCATGCCAGATAAAATAAAAAAAATAAAAAAACACACACACACATGCACACGCGCACGCACTCACATGCACGCACACACACACACAGAGTTTGAGATGGTTCAGTCAGTAGATTGATCAGATTTACATTGGTAGGACCAGAGTGAAGGAACATTTCAGAAATATTAAATATAAACAGACTGATAAGTCAGCAGTGGCTGACCATTTTTGACAATTTAACCATGAAATAAATCCAGAAGTTAAATTATTAAAACAATTGAATGGACTGATATATTAAATGGTTTGGGAGAAAATATTTATTGTGAAAAATAAAAATTGTGTGACGAATTTTGAAATACTGCCAATAGATTTGGTCAATATGTTTGTTTTACCCCCAGTATATGGCCGTACAGTAGCAGACTATCTGTCATATACTGGCATATACTGGCTGAAGATGTGATGAAAACATTATGAAACTGGTCCCAGAGGATTCATCAATTTTAAAACACATAGGTGAAGTTAGTATCCATAACAGAAGTTTAATTTTGTTGAGTGTTGGCCCCCTTTCACTGCTACAGTTGGAAGGTGCTTTCTAAAGTACTCCAACTGCCTTCCTGATTCAACTCCCATTCAATTGTAGGTATCACTAGATACATAGTGTGGCTAAAAATAAATATCTCTTCCAGTTTTTCTGATGTTTCTCTCTAGTGTTTTGTATTACTGCATTTCTAGCATGTGATTTATTAATTCCACAGAACGTTTCAGATCCTATAGGATATAGAACAGTGATTAATTTGTATGCTTCTCAGAATGGAAATGAACTTTCATCCATCTGAAGAAGCATTTGTGCAAGTCTAAACACCCAGTTTAAAATGTAAGATAACTTATGAAATAATACATATCAAGCAAGCCCTCATATTGTTGAATAACTGTGATTATTCGCTAAGAAATCGAGGTGAAAAGCGTGTTACAGCATATCAGGAAGAAAGTGACATGAACAAACAAATAGGTAATCAGAAATACAGTTATAGTGAGATAATAAAACAGAAAAATAGTGCATCAAATGGCGACGATGCAGGAAATGAACGTGATACGATAGCGTCGCTTCAAAAAGTTATTGAAATAATGAAGAAGGACTTGAATCATGCACTCTGTGAAATTGACAGATTGAAAGACGAAAACATCAAACTGGAAAGAAGGATAAATAATGGCGATAAAACAGCGTAAATTCTACACGAAATGGAGCACTGTACCTGGACAAAAGCGGCATGTGCCCAGCAGCAAGCACAATACTTTTCAACAAGAAGATACCTTCAACAGCTATAACAGATTCATGCTTTTGGCAGATTCTGAATCCAAAAAAGAAGTTTCGAATGTGATGTTCAACCCGGCAAATACAGTAAACGCAGGTAAAAAACAGATCCGAAATCGTGTACTATTGTTAACGGATAGTCACGGACGAGGACTCGCCGAGAAAATAAATCATATGGGACAAAATACGACGATGGCAAATGCTATCGTGAAACCAGGTGCAAATATTAACGAGGTTTGCAGGAACATGGAGATGAAATGTTCAGATTTTACGAAAAACGACTGTGTAGTACTCATCACTGGCACAAATGACGTAGGCAACAGTGAACCTGAGAATGTTATTCCAAAACTAGAACGCATGGTAAACGAGTTACAAAACACCAATTTGATCGAGATTTAACTGTATTGGAACACCACAGTGAAGCGAAATAATTATTAATTTTTAGATGAGTCGTATTTATTACACATCTGCTTCACTTTCGTACCTATTTTGAGGACATGTTTTGCAAATCATCGTTAGCATCTTCGGCTCTTATGCGATAAGAGCATAAGATGCAAACGATGATTTGCGAAACATGTCCTCAAAATAGGTACGAAAGTGAAGCAGATGTGTAATAAATAGGACTCATCTAAAAATTAATAATTATTTCGCTTCACTGTGGTGTTGCAATACAGTTAAATCTCGATATATTGAAGTGACGTCAAGTCAAGAGGAACACGCGAAAGTTAGAGTCGCATAAGAGCCGAAGATGCAAACGATGATTTGCGAAACATGTCCTCAAAATAGGTACGAAAGTGAAGCAGATGTGTAATAAATACGACTCATCTAAAAATTAATAACCAATTTGATCATTGTCAAACTACCTACAAGATACGACCTACACTCAAATTCCTGGGTAAACAAGAAAATCTGTTCTATAAACTTACACATCACGGAGATGTGTAAAAAATATGACCATTTGAAGCTAATCAACACCAACATAAGGCGGGACCTCCACACAAGACACGGGATGCATCTAAATAAACTGGGGAAGAGGACACTCAGTGAAACATTAGTGAAAGTGATTTCAATTTGTGTGAACAACAGACCAAGTTGTGAAACAGAACAATCTGAGGCAAATAGAGTAAATTTATCATGTGGTTCAAAAAACTCTGCATCTTTTCAGCAGTAAAGCATGAGAGAATGAGAAGAAATACAAAACACAGTGCAGGCATTCATAAGGAAAGGGGTAAAAAATATCAAAATGTTCAAAAATATTCTAAAAATCAGACGACAGAGTTAAAAAATATTGCATCATAATATCCAGTCTCTGTCTAATAAAATCAATGAGCTAGAAATTATCCTCAAGGAACGATCAGATATGCATGTGCTATGTTTTTCAGAACATTGGCTGAATGAAAACCATATTTTAAATACTAAGCTTACCAAGTTCAATCTAGCTGCACATTATTTTAGAGAAACATATAATCATGGTGGAAGCTGTATATATGTAAAAGATGGCATTAAATTTAGTATGATATGCACATCCGGTCTGTCGCATGAAAAAGATATAGAAATCTCTGCAGTCGAACTCATTGAATATAACCTTATTGTAGCTTGTATATACAGATCTCCTAATGGTAACTTAAATATTTTTCTGAACACACTAGAAAAGGTTCTAATAAATTTAAACATTTAAGCAAAACACTCATTGTCTGTGGAGACTTCAATACTTCAATAAGGAGTAATAGCAATATTCATAAATATGACACAAGAACTAAAGCGAATATTAAATTTATTGGGAGTCGATTATTGACACTAAACAACACTTACTTTTAAATTTCCTGGAACTAATTTCAGAGGCCTTCCCTCTATCTTCAGCCGGACGTCAACTGGTTCTCCTTGGTGTAGCTGGCAATATTTTGTCATCAGTCTCCTCTGGTGACAGTTCGAGGAACTTGCTGAACAAATCTTCTGGGGGATGTCGAAATTGAATACTTTGTTCCTATTTTTTGAAATAAAGATTTGTTCCCATGTGGACAGTTCTTCTTTTCCTGATGTAATTTTTAGTAATTTTTGGTTCAGGATTTATGTTGTGGTTTTTTGCCCAAAAATGAGTGGCAACTGCTGATTTTTCTAATTGTTTGTATTTTATGTTCCTAAAGTGTTCCTTTGCTCTTGTTTCTAAATTTCTTTTGGTTTTTCCAATATAAATTTGACTACAGTCACAGCATTCAATTTGATATATACCACATCTTTTGTTAGATGGAATGGCATCTTTGATGTTTGAGCAAATTAGTTTTTTTAAGGAGTAATGGTTCACTGCTGCTAGTTGAATGTTATGTTTTTTGAAGACTTTTTTGAATTATCAAAGGCCCATGGATGGTAAATGAATTTTTTGAAAGATCATTTTAGTTTCTGTAGCTGAGAGGGTTGTGGTTTCCTTTAGTAGTTTCTTCTTTTTTGCTAAGTTCACTTTTTTGTCTACTAGTGGTTTTGGGAAAGTCAATTGTTCTGTGCTATTACAATAATTTTGTTGTATTCTATTTGTATTCTTCTGCTGTGAGAGGGATATTGACCAGTCTGTGGGCTAAACTATTGAAGATTGCCTGTTTGTGGGAGCTTGGATTGTAGCCATTAGCTTTTATGTAGTTGTCTGTCTGTGTTTGGTTTTCTGTAAATGCCAAGTTTATTCTATTTTTATTTCTGATTATTTTTACATCTAAAAATGGTAAATACTCATCTTTTTCAACTTCTACAGTGAACTTGATGCTTTTTTCTTGGATATTTAAAAGTTTTAGTGCATCACTGATGTGCTTTTTTGGAGTGTTGTTAGTGTCATTAATTGACTCCCAATAAATTTAATTTAATACAACACTGTTTTCAACACTTTCATGAAAGGATTTTAAAGCGAATATGTTTAGGGAAGCGAAGAGTAAGAAATTTTTGATTAAAATACATTGGTTATTGGAAAAACTTTATACAATAAGCTGCCAGCCACAATTAAACAATCAATTGGTTCCAAGTGTAGAAATGTTTAAAGAATTACTTAATGGAGAGGGCCTGTTATGTAAGGGATGGAATGTCTACAATGGGGTTTTGAAAAACTTTTGGTTGGTTC